>CM061044.1:58285154-58915018 GCA_030762985.1 Adelphocoris suturalis
AAATAACCGGGGCGGTTACAAATACGTTATTATGCCTATGAAAAAAATCTAGATCTCAAAAACTTCCAAGGCATTTTTTTTTTTTTTTTTTTTGCTTGTCACTGATAGATTTCCCAGTGAATCAAATGATACCACTCAGGTCGTTTGCTAGCGTGGAGGCCAGTTTCTATCGGTAAAACAGCTCATCAAGAGTAGATACTTTCCGTATGTTAGTAAAGTCCAGCATTGCATCGTTTATAGATCGTCCTGAGAGAACTCCTGAAACAGTAAAGGGTATGACGAATAATTTATTAGGTATTTAATTAAATAGTTCTGGGAATAGTTGTAAAAATTCATGCTGTGGCACAAGTAGGTATCTATGAGCCAGACGTTGTGTATCCACAAAGCAATCACACACGTTGAAGATTCACAACCACCTCCTCCACATTTATCCTTCATTACGATTCCGTAAATTTGCCCGCTTGAACGAACTCGATTACCGTCCGGGTTAACTCTCCCGAAAACTCCCCTCATCTCGCTCATTTCAACCACTCAACATTGGGATGGATGAAATAGCTCTTAAAGTTCACGTATGAATAACGAAATAAGTAACAAGAAAACATCTGAATTTCCAGCTCAATCCGCGACGACTACCTACATCCGAGTGGGAACGAGCTTGGTAATGGAGACTCTGAATAAATTGGTTGCCAGAGTCAGTCGAGAGAGCTTGGTAAATAATCAGGGTTTGTTTTCCGTTGGCGATCTCAGGCTCTTGTTGATATGGGGCGGAAAAAAACTGCCTCAGAAAAAGCGCAGCTCCGGTTTACCTAAAGATTTATTCGTTACTACGGAGATGACTAACAATTTTTTCAAGTATTAAATCTTCTTTTGAATAATGAATTCGAGTCCGTACACGAAACATCCATTTCCTTTGGACGTGAAAGTGCAAACATTAATGATAAGGCAAATAATAATTACATTCGAGCTCTTTCCGTTAAATTATTGCTTCATGCATTCCTTCCTGTCCGCGAACAGGGACACCCCTCATAACCTTCGCTAAATATTGGAAGGAAACCTATTTGAATAGAAAACATTATGTTTACCAATACATCCATTTCAACTAAAGTCCGATACGGTGATATAGTATGGCAATGTTTCTTAGTCTATGTATGGTTTGATGTTCAGCATCAAATCAGTGCTTTCATCACTGAACACCTAATTTCCAGTTCAGATTAGACTGGCAAAAACTAAATCAACCACTAAAATCTATTGAGAATTGTCCAAATCAGTAAAAATTGTACTATCGTACTGAAAAATAATTAATACAGTGTGTTCCACTAACTAGGCAGTTCCTATGTAACCTCGTTAGTATGCATAAAAAAGGATAAGCATATATATGTATTTGTAACTCGTTATATTTTTGGTCTAGAATCCTAATAGTACGATTTCGCGCGTACTCGCATTCCTAAAATGTGCACAATCCACAGCAATTTCGTTATTAAAAAGAAGGGTCTAAAAAATCTCGGGACTAAAAAATATTGAGTACTAGATTGCTCGTCCCAAACCTTAATGCAGATCACAGTGTACCACCTAATAATTATAATTCTGATACTAACCTAGCTAACCTTAGATACTACAATCTAACTCTGTTAATATGCGTAAAAAAGTAAGTAACTTCTTTTAATTTTTGCGTGGAATCATTATCCCATGATTTTTCGCATGCGCGAATGTGCAAAATGTGCACAATCCACAGTAACTTAAACATTGAAAAGAGAGGGGAGGAGAGGGGATCTACCCCATTTCTTTATGGAAGATTCAGAACCTACATGCAATTTTGTGGAAAAACGACGCATCACTCAAATCTTTTAGTGCAGAAAAACGTCCGCGATTTCGCGCAAAATGTGCGATATCTGAAAAATATCGAGTACTATTTAAGTCCGCTCGTTGCCTTTGCTCGTCAAAAACCTAAATCTTATAAATTTCCGGTACTAACAATTTTATACTCAACCAAACCTAAAGAGACTCATTTCCGAATGTTCAACAATCAGTTGGTGACAACAATTAGTCAACAACAATTAGCTGAAGAGCTCATTCAGCTGATTAGATTGGTCCTCAAGTTGTAATGACCGACACTACATACCACATCCAGTGGGGCCCCGTTCAAAATTTGCCCAATTTATACATGAAATCCGATGTTGATATTCATTTATACATTATACACTAAATAAAAAGAAAAATAAAGCTATGTTTTTCATTGAATCAAAGAGATAGTCGATCAATAATTGGGAATGGAAACTATGAATTGAGCGTCAGTTACTGAGGAGAAGCGAATTTTTGTTATTGAAAAAAAATTAACCACGGCATTGAGGTCAAAAAGAGATTTTAACTGCTTAAAAATTCATAAAGGGGAGGATTCTGTAGATAGTTCGTAATAAAAAAATTTTTAGTCGGAAATTTAGATCAAATTTCATACTTCTTAAAGTTTTAATTCATTCTGCTTATGCGAAAACAACAATATTACTTCAATATTCGTTCAATCTGGCTCAAATTCGGTACATAGTTAGGGAACGATGGTTTAATTATTTCATTTTAATTTTAACATGATTCCATCATTAGTAGCTCCTGCGCATGGGCGAAAGTTTAACCGCAGGAACAACAGGTTAATTTCTAGTTTTCATTAGATTTTTATGACATTTTATGGGAATGTGCGGGTTTGGCTGAAGATTGTCCCCTACGAATTCCAATTTTCACAAATCATTACTCCGTTCTGCGCATGCGCTAACGTAAATTACTTCAAGCATCATTTTCCCGTTTCCTAAATGACTGATTTCGGTGTTGTACGTTACCTACATCTTGATTGACTATTTTCCGCTATGAAGTCTTTAAATGATTATTAAAACCATTTCAATTATCTATACATTCCTGTTATTTTCAGTTGGTAGGTACCTTCTTATTTGAATACCGTTATAATGAGATCAGGGGGACTAGTAGAATGTAGGTGTAACAAGTTGCATCAATTCTCCCTCTGCAGGTGCCTATATCCACGCAGGCAGGTTGATGTCAATCTACAGATATGTAATTTGAAATGGACCTCCTTTGTAATATCAATTCAAAATCAGTGCACACAGATCAGCTGCGAGGCCTCTGAACCTATGTTCTTTCCTTTCCTATTTACCTGTTTTTTCTTCCTTCCTTATATTTACTGTAAAGCGTGAAATCGCAGGGTCCTGGAACTGTGAAGGTGTGAATCCTGATCCCATTTTATACATGGAGTTTAATAATTATAGCCACCAATGATTTTCGTAGAAAGGCTATCTAATACAGAAATAATAACCCTTTGTGTAATAAGTAGCAGCGTTGTTTAATTCGACTTGATCCAACGAATCTTCAAGTGTAAACCAACAAGTTATCTTGACCGAAAAAATGGTTAGTCATTAAAAATAAAAAATAAAAGAATCTCCATCGAATCTCATAGGATTATTAGAAACACTTTAATTACGTATCCATTCATGTTACGGGTATGGGTACTATGTGCCAGTCCCAACTAGGCACGCGTTTTTCTTTGTCTCTTTTACGTTTCTTATACCCTCGTTAGTTACTTTGTGCATCAATTATTATTTATAATACCAAGTTGGTATCTAATTAGGTGTTGAAATTGTTTGATCTGGCGGGCAACTTATTTCAATTATCGTTCTGTCGTAGAATTAGTTACATATTTAATTGTTTCAGATTGTGGGTCAGTTACTATCTCCCTCCGTTCGTATTTCTCTGAGTTCGCATGAATTACGGGCTTTATACCGGTAATCAGAGGACTACGGTGAGCGTAGTTCACACCTGGGACTCATTTTTCAGCATTTCGGCCGTTTTCGTTACCCCAAGTCTGATTAATATCTAATACTTGGGGAAAATGCCATACAAGTTACAAACAGTCGTAATTTGTACCTGTTGAATGAATCCCGGAGTGCAGGAATTTCATAATTTCAACTTTAAAAAAATTTGAGATTGAATATTTAAAAATCTGTTTTAAGACGTGAAAGATAAATTATATAATTTCCGTTGTATATGAGGATCATGTGATTGGAGTTTTCTCAACAGCTGCAAATTAAACTGTCTTTACTTGTAACTGATGTATTGACCTCGAAGTAGGGTGGTGACAAATTAAATGTAATACTTCCTCTCACTAGCCGCTGCATCCAGTCCTAATCTCGTTCTGGAAATGATGAATATCGGTCCCACAATTGCTTAATTCGTAATGTTATCCTTCGCCTGATTTTCTGTAAGACATCACTGAAATTAGAAATATTGTAGTTCAACGAATTCTCGAATAAACTGCTCATTTATGGCTATAGGATCGATTTGGCGTACATAACTTTACCAACTAATAGCTACCTAGGTATTTCTCTATCAGAACCAGAGCCACCTTAATATTGATCCGATTAAAGTCTACCTAAATTCATTGATTTCAGGGTTTAATACTGACCGAGGTTTGTACAGAACAAATTCAAGCTCATACCATCTCCCATTGATTCATGTACCTACAGGGGCGACGGGGTGGACAAAACACCTCACAAATACATACCTAGGTACTTGTTTGGTATGGATATCAAAAGTTATTGAAGAGATGAATCGATTAAGAGTGATCCGATTCGATGCAACGGATCCAATTCATATGTACACGTGTTTATTGCAGTTGTCGATGTTTTTTTGGATGCTGAATCGAATGGATCAACCCTGTTACAAGTCTCATCCTTACCAAAAATGTGGCCCTAACGTCAATTTTTGGGTTGTAAAATCTGTATATTTTTGGTCTGTGATACCACTAGTTAGTTATGCGGTAAGTTCATAGAAGAGGGTCTGATCTTAAAATCTTTCGTTACAAACATTGTGCAGTACATTTGACCCAGCGACCCATGAACTTTAGCAGACTTCAATCGGACGGATATTAAGGTCGCTGGGTGATATTGAAGGGCAACAGTCTAGCTTTTCCATTCCTTGGAAAGCACTTTATTTACCGAGATGCAATAGGATGGTAAAATCAAAGTTGGAACCTGTAGGTCAATTCCCCGTTTCTATCTATCTGAAGTGGAATATCCGAACTAATTATTAATGACTCAAATTTACTTGTTTGAAGAGAAGAAACTGTTTGTCAATTTCAACTATCCAGTCGCTCAATCAAGAACCAAAAAAAGAAACTGACGTTTGAAGTGAGACTTGTTATGTTCTGTTGATAGCTGTTCTATCAAGTTCGCTGTTGATTTTGCAAATGACTCATGGCCTTTGTGCAATTCCTTTCAAATTTTTTACCTAGTTGGATCTCTAGATGATACGGAAACTACCTGTGACACATACGGAACACTACACTCGTTAGGATTAAACCTAGTTGTTTCTCAACCAACTGCCTATCCAACGATACACTAGCGGAATACGGGAGAGAACAGTTAAATGGAGTTCCCGCTCTCTTCCAGGGAATATTGTTCACTCTGTTCCCCAACTCTCGAGTGCTCCAGTTCGGAGACCTGCGTCGCATAAAGCGGTGCAGAGGTGGATCAACTCTCACGAGCGGCACTTATTTTCACTCCCGAAGAGGGAAGAAGTTCTTAATTGAAAGGAAACTCTAGTGCCCTCCACAGGGAAATCGCTGATCCAGAGGATGTGGGTGGGGGTAACATCTCGTTTACCTGCAACTCATCGATCCATAACAGACACCTTTTTTAGCAGGGGCCGCTATCGCATGGTGAAATCAATCATCTCCGTCAACTGCCAGCCATCCGTTCTCCGGAACATGGCTCCCTATGTCTGATTAACTGTTTATCACTGAAGCATAACTAATATTTCGTGCAAGAACTCAAAAAAATTTCCTACGAGTTGTCTACCATGTTTATTCTTAATCATCGCAAATTATATGCTTTTTATTTTCATGAAATAGTGCTGATACATAACCATAGCAAATAATAATGATGTATGAATGAATGAATGAATGAATGAATGAATGAATGAAAGATTTATTCCAGCGTAAGACAAAAAAAAACAAGAATGAACATTGTGGCGTGTAAAAAATAAGTGCCTTCAATAATCTAAGTGGAGGATGTACGGAATTACCCCAACACCAAGAGACAGGCTCTGTGCGGTGTGGGGGAGTAGACATTTTAAGTAGTAGGAAATACACGTGAACACGCAAATAATTCAGATTCACAGAATAAATTCAATAACGATACATATGCATACAAATACAGATCGTAAAACTTACAAAACCTAAATTACTCCTCTATGTATAGATACTGCACATAATGTTTTTGCAATTGTCTGGCCCCAATGAGATGAGCCAAGAGAAAATTTTTTTCTTATAGTTTAAGCGAGAGTGCTCTCCCGGTTTCTGGAGATAATTGGGTAAAACTCTAAGAATGTAGAGGAAACCATAATAAACATGACGGGATGTGGACCATAAGCGGGTGGGAGGGACCGGTATGGTGGCTTGAGTAGTTGGGCGAGTGATATATGTCGAAGTACGAGGGTAGTTGAAAAAATCAGGGTGCTTATGAAAGAAGCAGAGTGCAGATTTTAGGTATAATTGGTTAATGGTGAAAACCGGGAGCAATTTGAAGAGTTCTTGGGAAGCGAAACGACGAGGCTTTCGGGCTATCGTTTTCAGAATAGATTTCTGTATTATAGTAATGGGATAGACCAGTGTGGGACGGGCAGAGCCCCAGACTAGAATTCCGAAGCTAAATACGCTCTGAACTATGGCCTTGTAGATCCGGATTAGATTATTTTGTGACAGGCAATTCCGTATGAGATAAAATATGTGGATAAATTTACGAGTTCTCGAAGTAAGTGCTGCAATATGGGCTTTCCATGATAGATCCTCGTCAATCACGACCCCAAGGTATCTCGTGGATTGAACGCGTTCAAGTGACGGGCATGAGCATGAAGATAGAGGGTTCGGACTGCACATATGTATCTTTAGCTTGTAGCTCTCTAGGCTGTTTCGGGTGGGTGATTTGGAGAACACCAGTTATTTGGTTTTTTAATATTCAAACTCAATGAGTTCGCACAGAGCCACCGAAAGACGTTATTGGCGTCGATGTTGGCGTTCTCAAAGACCTCGTCCCACGAATCGCCTTCGCTCAGGATGGCTGTATCGTCAGCAAAGAGATATAGACGTCCCTTTAGATTTAATTCGTTGATTTGATTTATAAATATCAAGAAAAAAACAGCAGCAAGGGTCCCACCCTGAATTACACCGAATTCTAAGTCTGCAACATCACTATCCCGTCCGTCGATTGTCACTAATTGTTTTCTGCCTTCAAAGTAGTTGCGAACCCACTCCAGCTCAACACCTTCAACTCCGTAATTCGGCATTAAGTCCAGAAGTAGGTTACGGTCGATCGAATCAAATGCCTTGGCGAGATCAAGAGTGATCAATAACCTCTTTTTTCCCCGATCGAGCAGCGAATTGACGTCTTTGGTCAAATCGTAGAGGGCTTCCTCCACTCCGATCGCCCGCCTGAAGCCGAACTGCCTATTCGAAAAGAGATTGTTTTTCTCAAGGTGCTCATATAAAAGTTGTTTGACCCCCTTTCGATTAGCTTAGAAATTGTCCTCAGTAATGAAATTGGGCGGTAGTTACCGAGCTCCAGTATATCACCCCCCTTGAACAGGGGGATAACTCGAGCGACTTTAATGCTGTCGGGAAACTTGCCCTGGGTTAAGCTAGAGCTGATAATATGGACGAGAGGATCCTTCAGAATCAGGAAGTATTCCTTAATCATCTTGAGGGAAACGTTGTCGACCCCAGGCGCAGAGTTGCCATTCATATTAGCTACGATCGTTTCTAGATGGCACTCAGTAATGCTTTTGAACCTGAATTGGGGTTTCACTTGATGCCGGTGTTCATTGAATACAGTTTGTGTCGATGATCGCATAGCTGACGGAATATTTTCGACCAGATTTTTTCCGACACTACTAAAGAAGCTGTTGAATTTCTCAGCTACCTTATGTTTTGCGGACGAATCATCTAAATTAAGAGTTCTAGCAGTATGCGAAATGAGCTTGTATATAGAGTCTGGCTGAGAGTGAGTGCCTAGAAAGTCACTTTTCAGAATTTTCCAAAATTCTTTGGGGTCGTTTTGGGATGACTCAAATTTTCGAGCGTAAAAATCATCCTTGACTTTTGAGATAAGGTGCTAAATAGTATATTTATATTTTTTAACACGTTCCCGTAGAGAAGAATTAAAAGGCTCCTTTTTTAGACGTTTACATAATTTGTCTCTAATTCGGATAGCGGTCAGGATGCCACTCGTCATCCATGGCGTTAACTTAATTTTTGAGTGGGGTATGGTTACCGAATTGGATGATTCAGCAACGCAATGGCTGAAGCCATTGGTGAATAACGCAACTGATTTATCTAAATCATTCTCCTTAGTCACCTTCGCCCAATCAAATTTATTCAGGCTTGATTCCAACTTGGAGAAGTCGATCCGACGTCTCACATGGTTTTTGTTGTTAACGCATGTTTTATTTTTAGATGAACTATTGATCGATAAAGTCGTAGCATAGTGGTCAGTGATGTATAACTTAATTATACCAGGAAGGATTAATTCTTTATTTTTACAACGAATTAAGATGTGGTCAATGCATGTCGCTGACTCAAGCTGCACTCTTGTTGGTTTGTTTATAACAGGTTCGTATCCTATTTCATTCAAAGAGGTCAAATAATATATGACGTCTTTGTTGGTCACATCCATAGTTTTTATATTTAGGTCGCCAATTATAATTTATTGAGTACGTAGAGTCGCATTTGGCGGTAAGGAATTCCGAGATATCGCTTGTAAAAATCGATATGTTTCCTTGACAGTTGCGGTATAGGGCTAGCAAATCAATTGATTCCGAGCCTTTTATTACTCGAATAAATATACCCGTTGCGAACTGAAAACTAGTTAAGGTATACGTGAAGTTATAGATACTTTTTATATATATTATCACACCGTCGTTTCTTTTTATGTGGTCATTACTGCATATTATCTCGTAACCGGGAATTGAAGTGAAAAAGGAACAGCCTTCAAGAAAAGCCTCGGAGAAGATCAAACAATCAAATGAATACAGGTCGCGCCCAGCCCAGGCCAGAAATTCCTCAAAATTACGATTATAACCCCGGATATTCATATGATATATCAAGAATTTTTCAGAAGAGTCTGGAGTAGACTGACAAAATGACGGGAGAGAATCGAAGTAAGTGGCGTCTACAGTGGGTAACTCATACGAGGGGTCCATTGCATTATTGGCGGGATTGACAATCATAGAAAATTAGTGAATAAAGTTTTATAGCTAAATAGTTTGGTGTTAGTGGTCGTAGAGCTCACGAACTTTTTGGTCCGGATCCAATCAGCGTAGGTTCCACGTCGGCGATGCGGATGGCTCTGTTGGACTCATCCTTCTTCACATAGATCTTTCCGTCTGAAACCCACACGAATTTGCATGCGAGGAGTTTACCAAATCTCCGGGCGAGCCAAAAAAGTGAGCCATTGCTGGGTGTTAATCGCTCGTTTAAAAATATATTATGCGCTTCGAGGGATGGGTGTAAGTGCTTCGCCGTGATGTCTTTGTGAATTTTCATCTGCTTCAACCAGGACTTCTTTTGACGAGAATTTATGAGCTTGAGAATTATTTTTTCGTCCGTACAGTATATCTATGGACTGTCACAACGAACATACAATTGCTCATTTGCTCATAGTTGGCTGTGGAGATTGGTTTACTCCCTAATCAACTTGAAACTACTGGGTAGGCGCCATGAGCGCCTGTCCGTAATCGTATATAATAATATGACCTCTGTACGTGTATAATCGTATGACCTCTGGCATACAGGACGTGACACATATGGATCTTTCAGTACAAGCGGGGGTACTTGCAAAGGAAAATTTCCACTGATGTCATGAGTACGGAGGAACTACAAGTTCAGTTACAAGAGAGGAGGGAATAGGTGTCAATATTTACACGAATTATAATCACGCCGTTGTTCACGCAACTAGGTGCTATAACCATCTTCACTCTCATGAGGCATCTGACGCTAAGGGTTTGGAGCACTTATTGTTGTTTACTCCCTAGGAAGAAAATGAGACTGAGTGGAGAACAAGGTTGGAGCCTGCAAAGGTGATAAAAAGTGCAGATTTTGCTGGGGGAAAGATGAAACGGCCTTCTGTCTGCACTTCGTATGCTCAGCACAGAAAGCCGAACGATTCGGAATCTTTTGGACGCTCGTTCCAAAGCAGATTGTACTTATTGGTAGACCATGTAATAGGGGAAACCCTTACATTGGTGAGAGTGGATGATTTGCTCCAGAATTCACGGATAATTCGGAAACAAGGGGATGCCCCGCACAATAAACCACGGTAAAATAAACGGTAGTGCCTGCTGGATTGTAGGACACATGGATCTTTCATAACAAGAAGAAGTAGATACCTACCTACTAAATTCATACTTACGTACATCTTCTTGCAATGGAATATTATTCACTGGACTAAATAAGTGCGGTCCGAAATCCAAGTTTTTCCAGTAGAATCTCTTTCAGAAGCAAGAAGTACAAGTTTCTATCCAGCCTAAACGACTTTTTATCCTCTACAGAAAACAGTCGGAGGTCTGACAATAGTAAACGTTTGAATATTTGGCGCTTGAATTTGAACTTCAAAAAATATAAGTGCAAGGGTTCTACGGATTTCAGCCGGTGATCCTAAGCAAAGTCCCGTAGTGAACCTACGGAATTCGGCAACCAAGGTTGGCTAATCAGAACTGGATTCAATATTACGAATATTACAAAACGCAGATTTATTTAATCTTCCCATTTAAATTAGTAGATGTATATATATATATATATATATATATATATATATATATATATATATATATATATATATATATAAGTAGTATAAATGTACCGATCCTGGACCACCGACTTCAATCTCTGTTAAAAATGCTTTTCTGTTAAACCCCTGTTAAAAATGCTTTTGTGCTAAACCCCTGTTAAAAATGCTTTTCTGTTAAACCCCTGATAAAACTTTCTAACACAAAACATCAGAACACATTTTTTATCACAAAACATCAGAACACATTTTTTAACACAAAACATCAGAACACATTTTTTAACACAAAACATCAGAACCAATGACTTTTTTTTTTTAAATATTTTTTCATCAGAAACTCTAGTGAAACTCTAAAAATTTTTAACAATTTAGGGTTCGATATTTTCGAAATTTAGCTCCCTCTGATGTTTTCACTAGAAAAAAATAAAATGAATTCCTTAAATCAAAATGACGTCACGCTAAAAATATTTTTGAATTTGTGAATCTAGTCCAAGCCATTAGAGGTTGGGTCCCGAAATGGGGTCCACTTTTAAGAATTCAATACCGACAGGAAAAGTGTACAACAATACAATATAAAATAACGAGACGCTACAAAAAATATATATAAAAGAAAAAACCTTCCAACTTCTTTAGATCTTCGTCAGCTTGTTTCACGGAATTTTTTACTTTAACTAATTTTTCAGTGATGGGCAAACATCTTTTCTTGAATTTCTCTTTCGTTAAACTTATCTACTCTAGCTTCTCGGAAAGCACGTCTCAACTCTTGTTTTTTTTCTCGAATTTTGTTCGCTTCCTTGACAGTCATTTCTTTTTTGGGTTTTCTCAGGAAAATTCGATTTTCTGGTTCTGAATCATCAGGTTGATCACGAGTTTCTGAATCATCAGGTTGATCACGAGTTTCTGAATCATCAGTTTCAATCTTTTTTTTATGTTCGTTATATTTTTTCAAAAAAATTTCCATTTCCTTTTTTTTTTTTTTTTTTCTTTTCTTTTTTTTCGTGGTATCTAGGAGCTTCAGAGCAGATTTTAAAAGTATTCTCGATAAATATGAGTTTAAAAAAAAGGTTTTAAGTCAGTTTTTATAGGGATTTCCTATAAAAAACGTAATAGATACTAAGTCTTGGAAAAGGAAAGAAAAAACATAGAATTTTTAATCATTTTATTCGGAACACAGTGAGTTATTTGTGAGTGAAAATGCAATGCAGCGAATATTATTTTTAATGGGAAAATTCCTATTAAAAACGAAAAAGAACTTAATTCTAAAAATAGAAACACTTCATGGTTTAGTTCGCTCGATCACATTCCATGTCACTCAATAAGTCGTCTTCAAGGCTTACTTCCTCTAGTGAGTTTACTAGTTGTTGTCCGTGAGTCGAATGAAAAAGTTTCTAATTGATCAATTTCAGTGCCAAGATTTTTGGACATCACGACTAGAGTTCTTAGTTTTGAAGTATAGGCGCGAATTCGACACTTGTAACTCCTTATAGATCCATCAATGTTGTACTTCTTCTGCCTCAAACTTTCTACCTTTTCATTATTAGTTTCAATCGTAGATGTTTCTGGGAGTAGTTCACGTAGAAAATCATCTACTTCATCAGTCGTTGAATTTCCATTCGTTGAAACTTGGGATTCGTTCATTTTCACTCACAAATAACTCACTGTGTTGTATCCCAATTGAACTCTACAAACTGACTGGGACGAGTGATAGGAGCTGCAAGCGAATCTTATCTCAAACCGGTCGACGGGAAGGTCACAAGGTCGCCCGATAGTAAGCTGTGTTCTCGTTCTCATTCTCGTTCTCGTCTCTTTTCTCGCAAGAATCGAGAAAAAATTAAAATATACGCAGAGAGACAGTTCCTACCTCCCGAGAACGCAGCAGTCTCGTTCTCGCGAAACAGATTAACTGTTTCGTTTCACTTTTGAGGGTGATACATAATTTTAAAAATTCGGGAAAAATTACGAACATGTTTTAAAACATATTTTACATCTTGTGATCAATAAATCTAACAACGAAATAAATTCTGAGTTGCTTGTAGATTAGGATTCACAAATTCAGAAGAGATCTGGCGTCTCGTCATTTTAATTTAAGACGATTCAAAAATATTTTTAGCGTCTCGTTATTTTAATTTAAGGCGTTCATTTTATTTTTTTCTAGTGAAAACATCAGAGGGAGCTAAATTTCGAAAATATCGAACCCTAAATTGTTAAAATTTTTTATAGTTTCACTAGAGTTTCTGATGAAAAAATATTTTTAAAAAAGTCGCTAAATGAAAAGTCACTGGTTCTGATGTTTTGTGTTAAAAAATGTGTTCTGATGTTTTGTGTTAAAAAATGTGTTCTGATGTTTTGTGATAAAAAATGTGTTCTGATGTTTTGTGTTAAAAAGTTTTATCAGGGGTTTAACAGAAAAGCATTTTTAACCGGGGTTTAGCACAAAAGCATTTTTAACAGGGGTTTAACAGAAAAGCATTTTTAACAGAGATTGAATTCGGTGGTCCAGGATCGGTACATTTATACTACTTATATATATATGTATGTATAAGAAAATACTATAACCTGTTTGTTTTCGGCAGGATAGCGTTTGCTACATATACCCCATATGTTAAATATGGGGTATATGTAATACGCCAAATGTTAAATATGGGGTATATGTAATATCCCATATGTTGAATATGGGGTATATGTAACATAGGTATACTTATATATATATATATCCTAACGGTGCCAATATTCATCAGACGAACTACAATCAGGCTCCTGATCAAAACTGCTGAAACCATCATCACTCTTATGAGAAATCTGAAACCCTATGGGTTGGAGGAAGCACCTATTACGAGTATTATGAAGCAACATTGATGGTTGTGACATTCTTGGTGATTATTGTAGCAGGGAGAGAGGGAAAGGGGTTTTTTGGATCTGCTGATTGTCATGGGTTAGGTGAGGTTGGAATGATGGCGTACATGACTCATTGTGGATAGTTGACTGATCAACTGACGCTTAACTCATTCAGGACGGATGACATCATATGATGTCATAGCAGAGCTTGCGGCGGCCGGATGAGTTCTTATGATGTCATGGACCCATTCAGGCCCAGGCGCTTTTCAAAATCCTGCTAGGATAGGGAGATCCTTAGCCTGGTGGTTTTTACACTCAATGACCTTTAAAGTACCATAGTGAGGGTTCTTTTGGGGGTTGGTTAGTTTTATCAAGAGCTTAGGACTGCCGAAATCGACAGTGTGTTTTGAGAAAGCTAGTGTTGCCTGTATGGGTGCTAAGACCTTTTTCTGAGGGCCGAGTTGAATGGGTTAAACACTCGCACTATCTGTGTTATACTCTCACTGTCTATAGACAGTTACGTGGTTGAGAGTGATGGAGGGAGCGGGATAGTGGCAGACAATAGGTCTGTTCGCTGAGACCAACAAACCAGTTTGCAACCCACTTGAGGCGTTCGCTGAGTTCTCTGACTATTAGAGCGCGCACGCGTCTTCTTATGACTAAGTCTCCACGTTCTAATATCTAATAGTATATTGTTGTGCAGTAGTTTTGGTTGTTTATGTTAATTTTCAATGGATTTTCAATGGATATAAGAGAAAACGCTCAATTCAACGGTTAATTCGTGTGTGATTCGGTGTCAAACCCGAAACAACCCTTTGAGATCTGGGATGCAGTTGTGTATTCAATCGATGATTCCACCACTAATGACTGAAATAGTTTGCGTAACATTCAATTAAAGCAATCACGTAGTTAATAGAACCCCAGACTCTTCTGAGTGCGTATAAACTTATCATGTCTAGGTAGTTGGGTTGGTGCGCATTACCCAGTTTTGTCCCAGGTAATGCACCGCAATACTAATAATATAATTTATATACTAGATAATCAGTATTCTGCAAAGGTACCTACTGTATAATATATTCCCTTAGATCGACAGTTCACAGTTTGTGTAATTCATATTTCATAATTTGCAGTGATCAATAGATGAAATTACACTTACTTTATTTCGAAATAACTTACCTTATAAAATTATACCGTAAAAACTTTATTTCGCCGAAAATGTTCGAAAGTCTTAAAGAATTTTTGTTCTTTATGTATGTTACAGGTCTTTCATTGAGGAGAAATGAATTCCTCAAATTCCGCGCTGCAAGAATCTTACTGCGCCTATTTCAATGACGTCAAGGATTTCTATCTTCCTCTTCATGGCTACACCAGCCTCATCGTGTGCCTTTTTGGGAGCGTTGCGAACCTCCTCAACATTATGGTGCTCACCAGGAGAGAGATGTATTCACCAACCAACGCAATCTTGACGGGCCTCGCAGTCGCGGACCTGCTGGTCATGTTGGAGTACATACCTTTTGCGTGGTACGTGTTGTAATTTTTTAGTATTCATCTATACATAATTAATCTTAATATATATATATATATATATATATATATATATATATATATATATATATATATATATATATATATATATATATATATATATATATATACTCACTGGATGATCTTGGGATGTCCCAGGGAATTCCCCAACAGCCAAAGAAGGCACTAAGCCATGAAACTTACCTTATCTCTAGACTGCTAACTATTATTACCTCTTCTTCTGCCTTAGCTGTTTTCTCCCTTCAGGAAACATCCTCAGCCACAACTTGCTCCATCATAAGACCATAGCTTCCTCCATCATAGGATTTTGCCTTTAAGAAAAATTACTAAATCCAGATACCTGAGTAGCTGCTTTCTCATTCAGGGAAATTACTTACTTCAATATCAGATGTGTAGCTATTTTTCACCTTCTCTAAAAGCAATTGTTGTACTCGTTATATTGACTACACACTTGCACATGCGCTGCAGCTACTGATGGTACCAACCATATTGAAATTTAATGGTTTGCTAAAATCCTCTGTTCCCAACTATCCTAAAAATTTAGCGAGATCGGTGTGAGAAAATGATCCTGATGGAATTTACGTAAGCTCTCGCACAGAGTGAAGTATTGATTTGGGAACAATGAAACTGGTAGGGGGACTATCTTCCCTCCAACCCGCATATTCCCTGCTAGTTTCATCAAATCAGTTGAAAATTATGGACATTGAGCTTGTTAAACGAATTCGCGAACACACACACAAACATACATACAGCAGCGAACGAAAGTTTTCAGAAAGATCTAAAACGCGAAATGCGAGAGAAAGTTTTGCGTTTGGAGACAAAAACTTGTTCATCTCCCGAAAGCGAAAACAAAGCTTCAGTTACTGGGAAGAAAAATATTAAATTTAGTGGAATTCAAAAAGACTGTTCAATAGATATTTGAAAGCCTCGGTTTCCGAGACCCCATCAAGTAGCTTCAAAGGTCACTTTTTATGTCACGTTGAAAATATATTTTCTTCTAACTTTGGGAAGAAGTGAAAAAGTATAATATACTCGGAGCTTTTTTCGGGAGCGGTTCTCTTATTAAAGCAGGATCGAGATCAAAAGAATTTGTAATAGGGGAAGATACCTCGACCCTTGTCACGTACGTGACAATTTTATTATCAGTTCTCTCCAGCTCAGGTTTCAATAAAAGGCCGTAGTCATTAAAAAAAGTATCTACTGCCTCTCAATTTCCCCCAAGACTTTGTTTTCCGACTGGAAAAACCAGTGGCACGGTGGAAGGCTCTTATGATTTCTGAGCCAGTACAGAAAATGCTAGGGTATGACCAGAAACATATTGGTATGTATGTTTGGTAGTACATATTGTTAATGCATTACAGGGAGGTCCCTATGAAGGGGTTGTATATGATTTTTGTGAGAATGGTGAATTAATCGTGATTTTAATGGATGTACTCACTCCAGACCTTACCCGAATACGCATGAAAGAACAATTAGGTAACTACCCTCTCCATCCTTCCTTCCTTCCTTCAGAAAATCTAAAAACCAGATTTTTTTTTTTTTTTTTTTTTTCATCTATGTTTTACAACAAACGATTTCATCAATGAGATCGGGAATAATAAATATCACAAAAATCGGGATAGAATTTTAGCTTGGGTAGCGTCGACAATAATTGAATGGGTTATACATTGGATCCAATACTTTCTATGTTATTCATTGAACACTGAGGGTATGTGGAGGATCTAAAATTAATGTTCTTAAACACTGCAGTACTGTTGATTAGTACCCCAAATCAAATTAATCAAATCAATATTTCATTGTTTTCGGGTAACATTGAAAACCCGTTTATACACCATTTAAACCTCTTTGTTTCTTTTGTACTCGTATAACAATAACACCATTAGCTCCCAGACTGAATATATGTTGGGAAGTTACTGTCAAAACTCGCCCCAGTGGTCGTCTCGTGTGATGATTCCCTTTATCTGAGTTCAGTCTATGAAGGGCGACGTCCTACTCAGCCAGCATATCGGATTTCGTGACAGTAATCTGAGCGAGCCTCTCATCAACTCGTTGTTGTCATGTCATCTAGCCGGCAAAGCGTCATCTTGATTACAGACAAACATAATAGTTGCGTAATTCCTGCCCGAATATCACGTAGTGAAATCCACTTGATATGACAGTCCATTTCGTTGTCGATCACAGAGCGTGCTTTGGAGATGATGACAGGTACCTAGGTGTAAATTAGATCAAGGCGATCTAATTCTGCAATGCGAGGGTATTCCTCGCAATAGTTTAATCGAATGCATTGAATATAATTGCAGACCACACTATCCGCTGCAAGGCATTTCTTGGATGCATTGCTATATAAAAATTGGGTTTTATTGATGAAGTGATATCCCATCTCCCCATTCATTATTCTGTGCCTTAGCACAGTGATTAGGTATTATGTTATTCTATTGTGGTAGTGGAATTAGTCGGCTGCATATTCTGTGTATTGGTTATTTTATCAGGTTTATGAGGTTTTGCTTCTACCTTTGGCTGAATCCTGATAAAATAACGAATTCATTTATTTTACTGTGGCGAGGCCTTTTAACCCACAACGTGAGGCCTGTGAGATGGGACACACACGGAATTTTCAGTGTTCGAGTTTGGCTTCAAGGGGGCGCTGGACAAGAAGCCCGATCGTTCCTCCAACCAACAGATAGCGCTGAATATCATGGTGGCGGTAGTAGCGGAGTTTCCCGTGAAGCGCTAGGCGTCGATGGAGGAAGTGGCCCGTGCAGTTTTTTTTCCAAGTCCCTCGCCTCTTACTATGTCCAGCTCCTTCATACCACAGTCTTTGACCTGGAGGCGTTGACAACCTCCCCCCCCCCCCTTTCTACCCACCCTTTCTCAGCCTTACCTGTCACTGCACATTTTTCCGTATAATTTCATACATACGTTTTTAAAGTTTTTGTTCATCGTTGACAAACTCCTTTTGACTAAAACTCTGCTAAATAATATAAATTTTACGATTTTAAGCAATTTTTTATCCATTTTTATAAACTTTGTTTGCACAATATTTGAAGTTTGCTCAATTTAAAGTGCTCAACAAGTGCTGGCCAACAAACTTGTCCTTTTGTTATGATAGCTTGATTTTTTGGCGCAAGAACGAAATTTGTATCTTAATCCTAAGGAGAGTAGACGTGTAGACTCACCCCCACACACACACACTTTTGATGCCTTACAACAGATTTTGACGAAGAAAGTTTAAAAAATTTTATTTATTTTTTAATAATTATTTTTTAAACAAAAATTTGCTGAAATTCAAACATTTTGCATTACAAGCTAAAACCTTAGCTATCAACAAGATAGGTACCTAATCGCCTAAATTTGGAAAAATCTAGAGATGAATTTACTGGAAACGGATTGGTTAACATGAGCAATTTATGAAGATGATATCCCTTCGGTAAATTTTGCGTCTTGAACAATAGAAGATAATTAATTGCACCAATATTTTCCTACTGGGCGAACCATTGCCTTACTGAAAACCGGCTCTCGGAAAACTCAAGAGAAGATTTTAACATGATACTCAAACCAGTAGAATAACATGAGCTAATGAAGGTGCTTTGGATAATTTTAGAACTGACAATGATTTCCCAACAGAAAATTATATCACTGGTAGTCCCGTGGGAGGATCAACAACAAAGCACAACCTCGTCAAAATTGGGATGAATTGGGATAGTCCCAATTGTTGTGACTTGAGAGGGTGTATTGGAGTTGCAACTACCTCAACCTGCTCAGAAATTATCATTCCCAATACTTTCATATACCACCTGCTAGCCTGAGACATACCTATTCATGTATTGATGTATTTTATTTTATTTTTGTTTATTTTTCTAATTTTCAACGGATTATTTGGGTTTAAGTTTCTTCTGGTTTATTATTTTCAATAATGAACCTTTGAAATCTATTACAAAGGAATAATATAATTGAACATCACCTAGTCTTCACTCAAAATTTGTTGTTATTATCGTCTCAAGACCCGTAGATCCGAAAATCGGAAAAGAAAAAAACCGTCCGTTCGCATTGTACTCACTGTTTTTTGAGGACCAAAGTTTTCCTACGACGGTACTGGACTTGAGTTCATAAAAGTTAGGTCAAAAACCGTAAATGTGGTCCTTTGGTCCTGAATCGTTGGTCTCACTTTCAACTATCAAAGCGTAAAATTCAAGAGCTGTAATGAAATAAAAAAGTCTGGATCCCAAAAGCTGGGGTTGTTGGTTTGTTTTATATAGATAAACATACACACTGAAATAATACTAGGTACTCTCAACCAACTGCCTGGCTTTCCAAAATACCCACTCTCTAAAGTATAGAGGAACTCTGGAACAGGTGATCAAGGTTCCTCTTCTGCCTCTGGAGTGGGTTGGAGTTGCCTAGGTACTCTCTTGTTCCAATGCCATAAAAGTGACACTGTTACAGGTGGGTTAGGTGTCACACAATATGTTGAGGGGTGAGCCAGACACAGCAAATTAATACGATTTATATAGCCTGACAAAGTCCTGAAAAATGCGTACTACGGCCTATTTGAGTCACGTCTGAAATATGGGATCCTTCTATGGGGGAATTGTGGCAGGGAATATTATTCTGAAGAATCGAATGAAACCTCCTCGATACGTTCATCCATTCACTCTAAGCAAAAGGCTAAAAATTGACAGAAAAAAGAACGTCAACATGAGTGCGAATGAGAACTGCCCCTAACATACCTGTAGCTAAAATCGCCTTGTAGATTATGATGATCGTATCATACAATATGAATATAATAGAATTGTCATTGCATGAAATTGAGTTTATAATAACTTTTGACTCGACAGATGGACTTTGTTAAGAGTAGTTAGGTGTGTTTATTTTATCTCATTAATATTCATCTGGTGGGTGCCTACCAACAGCTGCTTCATAAAACTGCTATATTTAGCTATGGACCAAAAAACACTAATAAATTAGGAAATCAATTTCATTGCGCTAATCATTCCTCGCATCACACAAACAACCCCTATATTCCGCAGAGCTAATTACTGGTTTTCCAACCATCATAAAGCAGCGGAAGCGGAATGAACGTCTTTCCCCTTGACTGAAACAATGCTAAATTCAAGGGCTCTTGCATGTAAAGCTTCACTTACTCTCCCGAAAATACCGATTTTCCAACAACGTTTTTGCAAGTATTTCGTTGAACGCTAAAATACAGCTGAAATTGTAAGTTGCTGGGTTTGTTACGTAGAAGAAGGGTCATGTAATAACAAACCAACGGAAGTTGTATATGTTTCAAGCACAGAGCGTATGTTTTCATTCGCGTCACTATTGACATCCACTTTTGTTGAATTTGTTCGTGACGTTATACAAGCAAAACAAAACGTCGTATCAATCATTAGTGAATTATAAAAATACAATCATATTATACTTACCGGTTCAAATAACAAATATAACGTATTAGAAAAGCTGGTATCAAAATGCATGGCAAATAATTGTATCAATTTTCAAAAGGTAGTTAGAACAAACCGAGAAAACGTAAAACGAAATCAATTAGAATAAAAATGAAACACCTACACTTTAGAGTCTCTCTGTATATAACGAGAGTTGATAATATCCAAGTACGAACCTGAGTTGAATCTGATTCGATCTGTTGCTGTTGAATCTGAGTATATATCATCATTGACTTAGGCACCCACTAAATGTACAATGATGGGATAAAATAAATCACCCACCTATGCTTCACTAGTAGGTAAATCTACAGGTTAGAAAAATTTTAATAAATTCGATTTCGTGATGTGAATTATATCAGCTGATACAATCGTCTTAGTTTAATAGCGATTTTTGCCAAGCACCACTGGTAGGTATTGAAACATCTACATTGGGAGGTATCCCATGTAGATGTTTATTTATCCTATCAAAGTTGAAAGTTCAGTGATGCGGGAGATTTCATTCAATTCTCGGGGATTTAATCTATTAAATGAAAAAAAAAAAACTATCATTTTAAAAGTTTGAGAGACTCTCAATTGTAGCCCTCAAATTTTTACTCTTTGGTGTTGATCAAAATTGATGCCGAAATAAGGGATGTATGATGTTCATCATTGCTAATGATACAAAATACATTTAACTTGAGTCGGTTCAGCTCTCAGACATTCGGTTCCTACCTTCAAACACACCTGGGTTGCAACATTTGTAAATTGTCTTTCTACTACATCGTTGCGAGTGATTTAGTCCGAGCGTTCGCTCAGATTCTTCAAGAAAGAGAGACCGGGCGTGAACTGACATGTGACAGATTGGAGTAGTTCCTACTTCTCGAGTCTTGAATACGCTGGGGATATACCTGACAGTTTAAATAACCAACAAGCATACCTCTGGGTGTAGCAGGTTAATCACCTCTCACCTTCGAAGGAGGAACTCTCTCTTTCCGTCACCTCTCGTTGTTACAAACACCAATGGATAATCAAAGAAAACGAGTTTGAATCTGTCGTCTGAATCATTCGAATTATCCGAATCGATGATTCGCTCGCGGAATCGTTTTTCGTTCCAAATATTTTACAGTGATTGAAGAGGCGCTTGCGAAAAAACGATCCACATAAATAGTCGACTGTCCGTGTTTCCTCCTGCCTTTCATACTCCGGGTCGGTGGTCCGTTAGCAATAAATCCCATTGTTAGCGGAGAACGCACAGCCCACCAACCTCCCATAAAGTAGAAGTGAATGTTGGTGTGTACCTACCAGGAAAGGGAGAAAGATGCCTCACTGAGGTAGCATAACCCGCGATAGGACCATACGTAGGCCGGGGCGACGCCGTTAGATATATGAGAAACATTTTCTTACACTTTTTTTTATTGCTTTGAGAAATTGAGGCCGTAGTCGTCTCGACAGCAAACATTTCAATTCTCTCCAAAAAATGCTCCAAGTACAAAAGATGCCTAGCTTCAAAATGGATGTTATTATCCAATTTGGGCCAAGCCAGTAGTCGGATTATCTCACTCTTCTTGACTGCATTTGGGGCTGAGGCGCTTCTTCAACGGCTAAGGCCCGCTTTCATCAAAAAGTTATTTAACGGAGATTGGTTTAACCCCAATAAGAATAATCTTGAGGATCAAACCTTGGCATGTTTCACCAACCTAAATCTCGTTTATATGGTGTTAGGAATAACGGAGATTCCCCAATGGAGTTTAAGGAAATCGTCCAATAAAATTTGCTAAAAAGTTGTACGATTTGAACACCGGGACAATAAATCAGCTGATGTCATGACCTACTCTATAAGGGATTGTAGAGTATTATTCACCTTATTCACCTTCCTAATATAACGTCCTTCTCCACCTATTATACGTTATTTTCCTATCATTATATTTTACCTTCGTATTAAAATTTATCAATTTGATTGTAAAAACCATTTCAAACTTACCTGTCAGACTAGAACTCCAGGTGAGAGACAATGAGTTCTAGGACCTTCAGAACTTTAAGTATTCACGAGTCGGAATTTACATCGAAATTCGATGTTGACTGATTCCTAGAAGTGTGGAATCCGCTGTAGGATGTTCATCAGGCATCTTCGAAGGACATTCGAGGAATCATATACCGATTGCCAAATTGCGTGAATTCATTGTAGGACTAGGTAGTAAATCAAAACCGTGAATCTACTTTAACTGTGAATCAAACAATCAGCTGTTCGCACGCGGCCATATTGCTCGATATAATTTTTGTTCACGGCCAACCGAGATTAGCAAGTGTAACTGGCCGGACTATGGGAGATTAAGCATTAAGCTCGAGGGGCCTCAGTAAAAGCTCCTACAGCGCTCTGGCGAAAGACGTTGAGCTACAATCTTCGTTAAATTCCATTGTTACCGAAACTAAACTGGTTTAAGTTGTTGTTGAAAGTGGGCCTAAGCCGGTTTTCGCCTATTGCACAACCGTAGTGAAAAGTGTAGTGGTGGATTCACTCATCTGAAAGAGACTAAAAATATATTCGTTATGATGAATAATAATATATTTTATTTATAAATTATATGGAGATGTGAACCCTTTGATGTTACTTGGATTAGTACAGCGCTTTTCACAGGCCACTGTAGCTCTGCACTTGTAGGAAGAATCTACACGAAACGCCAATGCCATTTTATGATATAATTTCAAGAGAACGACATCCACAATGGAATGGAAGTAGTTTGACTAAATGGTATTAGAAAGGTACCTATGAAACATCTTACATATTTCGTATTGGTCTCGGGTTATAAGTTGTAGAGCTCTGCAACGGTAGACAAGGAGGTTGTGGGTTCTGGTCCTTATATTGAAATGAAATGGAAATCAAGGAAATTCGTTTGAAATTTAATTATTTCAAAAACACATACTCGTAAGTTAATTATTTCAATTAACGAAAATGTGCTCGTAAGGTCGTGCTGCATGACCTTTTTTGACTATTCTAGTTCTTGAATATTAGCACTTAGATGTATAACGTTCATTTTTCCGACAAACAAAATTTACTATGCAGTATTTCCCCTTATTACTAATCGCTAAAAATGAGGCTCAGAAATGAATTATTCCCGGCGGTAATGTGTCTAAAATCACGGAACAACAACCAGTCAACGCTAAGGGAGAAAATGTGAGGATTCAAGTTTTAAGAAATCCATTCGTAATAGGTTTGTTCGAACAGTTAGTCCTGGACCGTTCTACTCAAGCTACTCCCCTTTTTTGTGCGTTCGGACAGCGACGGAACTGGTCCTAGACCAACAGTTCGCGTTTGATGAGGCAGTTCGGGACGGTCCAGGACTAGTCCTGTTCTGGATTTTTTCTGAAACTGTTAGTCCCGCACATGCGGACTCGATGTGACCAGTCCCCCTCTTCCTGCTTCTCCATTATATTTTCTTATCTGTATCGTCAATGGGATTGATAGGCGTTTTCTCTTTCCTTGAAATCAGATGTTGTTCACTAAGTATGTTCCTAATAATTTCTTCAATAGGTTTTTGGAACGATGAAAAATAGCAGATAAGTTCCGTAGCAACTACTATTTTGTTGTGAAAGAGAATCATCGGAAAATTTCGTCACCCGTAAAAAGGGTAATTTCCTGAAAGTGACGCTTTTTGTAGTTAGATGCCAATGCAAAGACATAAAATGTTAATAAAACGAATTTTTCCAAAAAGTGGATGTGTTCCCATTTAAAGGGTTGCCTACCTACTCCTCAGATATTCTGTGGAAATAAGAGATGAGGAAGGCTTTGATTCCGGTTTTAGTTCAGGTTATCCCATCAGAATCATCCGAGTGCGTTCGAACAGACTCTGTCCTTCGTCTGCCTGTTCTGAAGAAAAAAGGAGGTTGCCAAAAAATTAATCAGACTTACTTAACTTCAAATCTTGAGCCTTCACAATCATATACGATCTCCTATAAACTAGGTATAACATTATTTCCGAAACTTTCGAAATATTTCTCGTCACTCGTAACTCGGGTGAAAAAGGCAGGTCGGCTGTTTATTCCTGAGCTAAGAATTCCCCCACCCTCCCTATGTTGTTTTTGCTCGGACGCTTTTGTTAAAGCGGTCAGCTTATCTGTTATTAGTTTTCACCCATTACGTACTGCTGATTACAAAATTCATATATTCCTTTAAAATCTATCACTTCTTAATTTGATTAATTTATTTGATTGAAAGACGCACCTAAGCTGACATTTATCTGGGAAGGCCAAATATCCGTACCCACTAATCTATAGAATAGCATATATCAATAGATCCGCTGGCAGCGCGTGATTTCTTTATCTTCTCGCGCTTCGAAATTTGAAGGTTTTTTTCGATGTTCAAGCCCTTAGGGAACGCTATTCAACGTAAAGTGTTGCAGATGGTTTCAATTATTGATTCATTAGGTGAACATTGATCATTGACAAGTTTGACAATCTTCCGATTGTCGTGATCAAAATTCTTGGATTTCTATAATATATTTCAATCTTTGGTATAATTGTGGGATTCAGGTGAAATAGTTAGAACAAGAATTTAATCACTTGGATGATTTATTACGCTTTCTTTTTATAGCTCCAAAAGAAAGTAGTAAGGAGGGTTTTCTATCTAGCCTGATTTTCTTATATTCATCAGCTGATTTTCTTATATTCACTTCTTTTAAGATGAAAGAAATACCGCAGGAGAGAGAGAGAGATGTATGCGGGAGAGCAATGGGTTAGGTATTAGTATAAACGATAGGGGTTTATATAATACTAGCCGCTCCGGCTCGCTACGCTCGCCTCCACGTCCAGCCGGGGGGCAAGCCCCCCGGACCCCCCATTAAATTGCTCGCTTCGCTCGCAAAGTGTGGTATGTAGGGAATGTTGCTCGCTTCGCTCGCAAAGTGTGGCATGTAGGGAATGCTGCTCGCTTCGCTCGCAAAGTGTGGTATGTAGGGAATGTTGCTCGCTTTGCTCGCAATTGAAACATGTAGGGGATGTTGCTTGCTTCGCTCGCAAACGGTAGATCTCTAAGGGTAGGTTTAACTTCTGTAGGGGATGCTGCTCGCTTCGCTCGCTTGAGGAAGTTATACTGCCCACCCAACATGTAGGGGATGTTGCTCGCTTCGCTCGCAAACGGTAGGTCTCTAAAGGTAGGTTTACCTTTTGTAGGGGATGCTGCTCGCTTCGCTCGCAAACGGTAGATCCCTAAGGGTAGGTTTAACTTCTGTAGGGGAAGCTGCTCGCTTCGCTCGCTTGAGGAAGTTATACTGCCCACCCAACTTGGCAGGCGTTTTTTTCTGTTGGAAATTCTTACAAACAAATTAAATCTTATAAAACTACGTGGAACCACGAAAAGTTTATTAGGGAATGTTGCTCGCTTCGCTCGCAAGGTATTGCTGCATAGGTGTTGGGAAATACCCGTATGAAATTCCGTTGAAATGAGTCAAGTGCGTAGTGAGTCCCCTGTGAGTCATCGCGTCCCTTTCAGGTAAGCAACGTTGTGTAACGGCGGCCCGTGGTCGATTAATTTCTGATGTTAAACGCTTCTCCTTGCTTCCGCTCGCAATTCGACCGACTTAAGGTCACTTTTTTCGATATCCGATTTCGGATTCAGATTCGGCGGGATCAAACCTTTATTTAGCCCGCGAAAACCGTTCCGAAAAACGTACCTTTACGGGGTATATTTTAATTTTAAAAAACCAAGTTTTTCGTCGGAATTTTCGAGAAAACGGGTCCGTACTCTCGCATTTTTTTGACGCATTTCCCGATACTTTTTTCGCGATCCGATCGCGCCGTCGTCTTCCTCGTAGGAAAACCTACGAAACCGGTATTTTTCCGGAATTTTCGACTGCCGTTTAGAGGGGTAGGGGAAGCGGGGAAGTCCAAAAAGCGCACATTAATTCTTACTTCGACCCCCCTCCCGCCCTACGGCCCATGGTTCGGGTGGGATTAAACAATTTTAAATTCGCTCGCTCCACCTTTCGGGAAATCCCAAGAAGATCCCCCCACTCGTAGATCCGGCCCACTCAGCCGTTTGGCCGTGCATAGACACGACAGACAGACGGAGTTTCATTCTTATTAATAGTACTAGCCACTCTGGCTCGCTACGCTCGCCTCCACGTCGCTTCGCTCGCAACGTGTGGCATGTAGGGAATTTTGCTCGCTTCGCTCGCAAAGTCTGGCATGTAGTATATGTTGCTCGCTTCGCTCGCAAAGTCTGGCATGTAGAAAATGTTGCTCGCTTCGCTCGCAAAGTATGGCATTTAGGGGATGTTGCTCGGTTCGCTCGCAAACGGTAGATCTCTAAGGGTAGGTTTAACTTCTGTAGGGGATGCTGCTCGCTTCGCTCGCAAACGGTAGATCTCTAAGGGTAGGCTTAACTTCTGTAGGGGATGCTGCTCGCTTCGCTCGCTTGAGGAAGTTATACTGCCCACCCAACTTGGCAGACGTTTTTTTCAGTTGGGAATTATTACAAACAAATTAAATCTTATAAAACTACGTGGAACCACGAAAAGTTTATTCGGGGATGTTGCTCGCTTCGCTCGCAAGGTATACCTGTATATGTGTAGGACAAAGTCCGTATTTATTATTTGAAATGGCTCTCGCTTCGCTCGCAAGGTAGGTACCTATGTAGGCATACCTGCTCGCCTCGCAATGTTGTGACATCGAACCCTTCACGTCAATTCTTGAGCCTTCTCTCGTCCACGGCAGAATCATTTTAATCGCTTTGCTCGCCTCTGCTCGCAATTTGACCGAGTTCTCGTCACTTTTTTCGATATCCGATTTCGGATTCAGATTCGGCGGACCCAAAGCTGTATTTCGCCCGCGAAAACCGTTCCGAAAAACGTACCTTTACGGGGTATATTTTAATGGGAAAAAACGTGGTTTTTCGTCGGACTTTTTGAGAAAACGGGTCCGTACTCTCGCATTTTTTTGACGCATTTCCCGATACTTTTTTCGCGATCCGATTGCGCCGTCGTCTTTCTCGTTCAAAAACCTACAAAACCGGTATTTTTCCAGAATTTTCAACGCCCGTTTAGAGGGGTAGGGGAAGCGGGGAAGTCCAAAAAGCGCACATTAATTCTTACTTCGACCCCCCTCCCGCCCTACGGCCCATGGTTCGGGTGGGATTAGAAAATTTTAAATTCGCTCGCTCCCCCTTTCGGAAAATCCCAAGAAGATCCCCCCACTCGTAGACTCCCCCCACTCAGCCGTTTGGCCGTGCATAGACACGACAAACAAACAAATAAACAGACAGACAAACGGAGTTTCATTCTTATTAATAGTATAGATTATCGCTATCTCCCGTCGTGATCGCTGGTGGATACCTGCGATAACGACGTTCCACTGAACGACTCATCGTAACAGTTTTCGATAGCTGTTACAAAAGATAAAAATTATAACTGTTACTTAGAAAGTATTCAAGATCTCGATATTATTGATGTTTAGCCCTTTAATACAACAAATACAATAAATAAAAAAATACAATAAAAATTGATGCCGAGCTTCTACGACCACCTAGACCCCAAATGTGATTTTTAACACAAGTTTCATATAGTTGGGGGTAGTATTTTCGGAGAAAAGCCGCGGACGGCGGACGGACGGATTTTTTTGTTCGATATTTGGATTTTACGCATTTTGAAACGTAAACCAAAAAATTTTCAGGGGGTCTTACAATATTTTTTTTTCCTTGGTCGATTACAAAGTTTCATTATTGAAAATAATAAACAAAAAAACTTGAGGCACCAACCTCAAAAAAAAAAAAAAAAAAAAAAAAACGCATTGACATAATATCGAATTTCAAGAACACATAAATTAGAGAATTGCACCAATGAGGTACCGCCCTAAAAGCCCATCATTCCTTACGTCTTCTTCTAGAAACTGACATTCCGAATTTCTTCTTCTATTATAAATCGGTCTGCCATTTCCTTCACATTTTGGTTATCACTGCTACTATACCATCATAGGCTTAAAATGGGTAATGGCTGACTACAGTATTTTTTCATAAACTGGTAAGTCCACCGTGGTCGGGTAGTAAGCATGTTAGGCTATGGTGTGGAGGGTCCCCGGTTCGATTCCAGAATGAGTAAAATTTGTTTCTTCCTATATCATACCAACCACCGAAACATATTGCATATGCAACCTCGGAAGTTTTAAATTTACTGCCAGTGATGAGCTTAAGTGGTGGGATGGGGAAGGGGGGGGGGGATTTCCGAGAAATCATGATACTATTGTTTTTTCTCTTATTTTAATTCTCACCAAAATTATATACAATCCGTCCCTGTAATGCATGCATTACTTACCAATACGTTTAATAATTTATTTTTTATTCGATTTTTGAATTCTCCGAACCTTGAAACATAAATCAGCAAATTTTCAGGGAAGAATAAAAAAAAAAAAAATTGAAAAAATTTCTTGATCGCAAAGGTTTATTATTGAAAATAATTAACTAGAACCTTCTTTCCTTAATGTTAGTTGACTTTAAGGTTAAAGCTCGTTCCAGTCTTGTTGGATTCGTGTGTAAAATTATTTTCCTCAAATGATGCTGGAAAAACAATCGATGAAGTTAGTTTCAACACCAAAATTATATTCTTCAAATACATAGTTGTGTCTCCGGTCGGCATTGATGTGTTTTCCCCAATTCAGGATATTACGGGAGGTTTTGGGGATTATAATGGCCCCTGTCAGTGCCAGGAACTTGATGATAATTTTGAGGAAAACCGCTCCAACATCGGTCCAGCCGTTTTGGAGTCTGTCCTCGAAACACACTCACACAGGCAAATTAATTTTATGAATACACCTAGACTATGTTTACAGCACGCATCAATAAAAGAAATGGTATGTCTGTTGCAGGTACACAATCTACAAAGCGACTAATCCAAGCACAAAGGAACTCTACACGTACAACCTGACGATGTTCATTTACCTTCATTCCAACTTCAGTCAAGTGTGTCACACGATATCCATCTGGCTGACGGTAACGCTTGCAATTTGGCGTTACATCGCCGTCGCATATCCTCAAAGAAACCACGAGTGGTGCGGACCTCAAAGGACCATCATGATCATCACGGCTGGATATTTTGTGTCCCCTCTCATCAACATCCCTCTCTTTTTGGCCTTTAGCGTTCAACCCGTGGAAAAAACTTTAAACGAATCCGGATACATAACCAGCAACGCGTCCGTTGCTATCAACACCACGATTTACTTGGTCAACGTCAGCGAGCTGGGTAAGAAAAACGAGAATCTTTTGATCGACATAAATTTCTGGGTGTACTCCATAGTGATTAAAATCATTCCTTGCGTCGCACTCACGCTTCTGAGTGGAGGCCTGATTTGGGCACTAATGCAAGCAAAAAGCAGGCGAAAGCAGCTGATGCAAGGTTCAAAGAAGACACCAAGAAACATAGAAAATGACAGAACTACCGATCGAACTACGAAGATGCTGTTGGCAGTGCTTCTACTCTTTCTCATCACAGAATTGCCTCAAGGCATATTAGGGTTGCTGAGCTTATTTTTCGGTAGAAGGTTTTTTGAAATGTGTTACGTGAGAGTAGGCGATATTATGGACATTTTGGCTTTGTTGAATTCCGCCATTAATTTCATTCTGTACTGCACGATGTCTAGGCAGTTCAGGAAGACTTTCAGCTTGCTTTTCAGACCACGGTGGCTGCCTGTTGCTCAGACAGAGAATGGTATTAATCTCAATCATACTACTACGATGGTGACTCAAGTCTAGCGAAAGTCAATGAGGAGGGCTACGAATTTATAGGTTAATAAAATACCCACCCACCCTCCTACCATTATGAAACGTACGGCTGTTTTCAATCCTCAGGCTAGGTGCCTCCCGCTCATTGTGATTTCCACACCGAATTACGTTAATCACCTAGTTAAAAGACTATTTGTGAAACCGAAACCTAACTGTACGTTGTGTTTATAATATATTATCTTTCGAATCATGAGGTGAAGCAAATATTAACACATTGATGCACAACATTTCCGATTCGGGGAGATCAAACATCTATATTGATTGTTTGATTGCTGGGAGTGTTTCAATACTCGAACTTACTATCGTTTTTTAGTATTTACAAAAGGTAACAAGTTGTGTTAATTTCACTATTGTATGTGATGATTGGCTGGATATATTTGCTCTTAGAATTGAGTAGGATCTTGTCTGACTTTCTTTATAAAGTCAAGAGAAGAGACCCAAGAACTGTAATTACCATAGAAGATAGTTAAGTAAGTTAAACTGATGTTACCATAGTTATCTACTCCTGAAAAAATAATGGATTCTCAAAACAAAAATCCAAAATTGGTGTTAATTTTGAGCGCGAACATTTTCTACTTTATTTTTAGTCCCAGTCTATCTCATTTGTCCTATAACAAACGAAGATCTAGTCAAGTTTGTCCTATTTAGCGTCATGTTTAGATTGATAACTTCAAGTTTTAGGCTTTAAGTGTGATAATACTTATTAGAATCGATGTACAGATTTTTTACGATCACTTCTTCTAGGAACTTGATCGTGATGCAATGTGGTTGAATCGAACAAATTTCAATACTCACGTGTACCTACATTGCTTCTATAAACGGAAATAAACGTTACGTGTTACTACCACGTTGGTAAAATTTTGTAGTTTGTATTTTATTATATTTTTATATCCATTATCATAGTTGTATAAAAATATGTAAAAATATTTAAAAAATCTACAAGAGGGACTTGCCAGATGAGCCCATGGTTGGTTCCTCTGTTACATGTATTTAATGATTTGCGATTTTATTTGCGTGTAAAATAAATCGATAATATATGTCTTGGTGTTGGATATTCTTGTTTTATGTCACCTTCAAGCTATCCCAAGTAAATATGTTGAAAAATAGTTAGATGCGTTATCATTTTAAATTGAAGTTAAACAAGATTTTCTTAATAACCGCTGATCAAACAGCATTATGAGCTTAAAAGAGTCCTTGAAACTGCAAATGAAAATTGCGTTCAAATCGTGGCTGATGTGCATAAACTACTAAAATCCGAGGCAAAAATAAAAACTGCACATCGCATTGGGAAAAAGAGGAATGGTAAACCACGAAAAATAGGGGTTCAAACTGGTGGGTGACGAGCGGGATACAGTTATACCTACAATTGGCAAAGGAAATGGTGGCTGGTGCTTACTTGAAAGAACGTTCAATACATTATAGAGACGAATTTTGCATAATGATCGCAAATTTGCAAATGAAAACATTTATGCTTACTAATGGATACGGAGCTCAAATATTAATTTGAAAAAGTCAGAAAAATCTGAAGGTTTAACGGTGAGAAGGATGACAAAAACTTTCATAACACCTTTATTTCTTTCTTTACAATTGTTAAGTACCCTTCTACTGCCAACTATGATTTATGACAATCCAACTAATCTAACAAACTTTATTGAGTCTTATGTGAACGCTGAAGCCAGCTTTATTAAAGAACATCTCTAATTATTTAACTTTACGCTTTACGCGTTTGAGTCAACATACAAATCTGTACAAACTCGGCCCTTCGGGCCTCGCAAGGGGACCCCCCGGTTGCTTTCCGGTTCGAGCCATCGGCTAAAATGCTAAAACGTGGAACATGCTTTCTTCCCACTAATTCGTAAATGTAAATAAATTTAAAACTGCGACATAAATATTTTACTATTTTACTAATCAAAATTAGAACAGAGTACCTAGGTAGGTAATTTTCTGCTATTTTGCGCGTCTACAATTACTGTAACCAAGATTAACTTCTCAACCAAGTGACAACAAAGCAAGCGGCATTGTTTACTATATCAATTTATAACAAATTGAATATAAAACTACGACATGAATAGAAGAACAAGTACGAAAAAAATGCGTGATAAATCGAGAGCTTTCCAACGAGTGGTGAACGATTTTTGTCCTGTGAAAACTAAAGAAGTTTCATTTCCCCAGCAACGGATTGGTTATACGGATGGTTGTAAGAAAAAATCGGACGGTAGACTTACGGTTCTACAGTCAGATCATCTAATAACAATTAACGTTTGTTTCGTTTGTTTGTTTTGTTTGAACCAACATAGTAACGTGATATAATTTTGATGGTGCGATTTCGATCGTGATGTGACGCTCAAAAACCCAACCGTGACGTGACGCTCGTGAAACGTCCTGTTAATCATCATTAAATGATAAAAATTTTGTGACACATCCGCGAAACGTTTTTTGCTAGATAGTCCAAGTTTCGTGAAACTTCCGCGTAACATTTTCGGGCAGTTAGCTCAAGGCTTAAGCATGTTCCATGCTAAAAACTCCGATAAGTTCATTTTTTTCCTAACTAGGTAGTTACCTACAAGCTACTTACTAGTGAAGCTAAACAAGCTAGTTTGCTTAGTGGCCAACGTCATCCAAGCTCTGTATGCTCTTACAAATGAAAATTTTGTCAGATGTTTAAACGACAACAGTCGATCGTAGATTGTTTTGGGATCGGTACAAATTTAAAACCGTCTGACCCAACCAAGAAATTAGCTTCAGCGCTCATTCAGCTGAAATATTCGTAGCAAATATTTTGTACTTTAAATACCTATAAAATCTGCAAAGTCTCATCGAGATAAGATCAGAAATGTGGATTTTCATAATGAACAAACATACAGATATGGATACCGATTACAAGCATACAGAGTCGAGAAAGCTGTCATATTGGGAGCAACTGGATTCACCTTACGTTCTACTTTATAATGCTCAATCATTTTCCTCGGTGGGGTTCAGCGTCGATTCGTTTAAGTACGGAGTGTTGGAATGGAAGATGCAAATGAGAAGGCGAGGAATTATCTTTAATGAAACTGGAAATGTGCCATTTCACAGCGAGAAACATCTTGACGATGGGTTCGGGTAACGAGGTGTGAAGAGCACGATCCATTTCACTCAAGTACCTACTTGAGCGGCAGATTCCTTATATCTTCGCCACACCAATAGGAAGCAGGTAAATGTCAATGATGCCTGCACGTAGTTCTCGCTCAACATGAATAAAGAAGCTTCCCAGGTTGGAGCTTCAGCGATTCAGTTAAACGACTTTTAAAAAAAGCCATATTTTAAGGACAACAGCTGGTCACGTGTTCATGTAATGTTCGTTCTTGATGTGCCATAAAAAAAGTTTGCCAAGTTGGGTGGGCAGTATAGCTTACTCACGTATTGTAACATGGAAGTACAGCATTCGTTGAAAAAGTACGATTTGAAATGTTTTAATGCAAAAGAGAACAGTAATGTAAGTATGTGTGTGTGTACATGCCAATTACTAAAAAGGTTTATAATTCATTTTTGCTCATGCTCGCACCGTACCATCAATCCAACTGCAATCATCATCAACGGCATTGGAATCGGAAGAATATTGCCGAGAAGACTATTTTTTCGTCGTCGATTACAAAGATTCATTATTGAAAAACGCTGCAAATTATTACACAATGGTTCATCATTTCTGTGTTAGATAACCCTTCTACGCAGATCATTGGTCTATACATAAGTCTTAAGCCCCGTTTGTAAATATGATCAGAACATGGCGCAATGTCCTTTCGAGAAGGGTTCACACTTTTACAGTTCCAATACCCCGCAATTTCACGCTTTACAGTAAAAATGTTTGAAAAAAAGTCGATAGCTAAAAATGCAGGGTCCGTGGGAGGGGTCATTTTCCCCCTCCGCCGCACCGAAACCGAGGTTTATTGTGCGGTTCTCTCCCCTGTTTCTAACCCTCCTCCACCATACTGAGAATTCCGCCCACAAGGTCGTCTACCGATACTATCTCCCCTGGGTCAAGTGTCCCAAAGGTTCTGGATCGTTTGGCTTCGAGTGCTGGGCATTCAAAGAGAAAATTAGAGGTCGATAGGCAAGGCGAGAATATGGTACAGAGGCCCCACAGTTGATAAGTGCGCCTTCGTTCCTCTTAATTGTTTCTAAGGAATTCCAGAGGAGCTCCATCTAAATAACAATACCATGAGTAAAATAGGATAGTTAGCTTCGGAGGTTAGCTGATCTGAGTCCTTCCATACTTTGTAGTTGTATTCCAGATCTCCGTAAAGAAGTGCATTACAGGTTTCAGCATCATAAGTCAATTAAAATCCAAATGAGGCTCAGAGCTGATTAGTGTTCACTGATATTGAATTCTTGATATTACAACGGAGGTTCATTTCAAATTGCAGATCCGAAGGTTGACACCAGTATGCCTGCGCAGATAAAGGTACCTGCAGAGAAAAAATAATGCAATTAATTAAAACATCTACATTTTTTACTCGACCCCCTGATCTCAGCATAACGATATTTAAGTAAGTAGGCATCTACCTAACTGAAAATAACATAAAAGTATAGATAATTGAAATGGTTTTAATAATCATCAAAGACTCCAAAGCGGAATATAGTCAATCAAGATATTGGTAACGCACAACATCGAAATCGGTCATTTAGGAAACGGGAAAATGATGCTTGAAGTAATTTACGTTAGCGCATGCGCAGAATGGAGTAATAACTTGAGAAAAATGAAATTGGTAGGGAACAATCAACAGCCAAACCCACAAAGTCCCAGAAAATGCAATAAAATCTGATGAAAACTAGACATTAACCTTGTTCCTGGGTGTACACTCTTGCGCATGCGCAGGAGCAAAAATTGATGCAGTCATGTTGAAATTAATATGGAATAATTAAACCATCCGTCTAAAACTATGCACCATACTTGAGCGGGATCGGACGATTAGGGCGTAAAAAAATTGTGCTTGAAGAGGAATTTACGTTTGCGCATGCGGAAAATAAAGTTAAGATTTTAGGAGTATGGAATTGATAGTGGTTCATTTATAGTGTAACCCGCACGTTCCTTGAAAATTTCATCAAAATCGGATGAAAACTGTTGACATTAGGCTCATTTAAAAAGGAATATACATTTGCGCATGCGCAGTAGCTACTAATGATAAGATTATGTTGAAATTGTTAGGAAATGATTAAATTAGCATCTTCCACCTATCCTCCAAATGCGAGCAAGGTAGGAGGATGAGGGCGTGAGAAAATTATGCTTGATGGAATTTACGTTTGAGCATGCGCCGAGTGGTGTTTATTTGGGAACAACGATAATCATAGGGGACTATCTTCGCCCTAACCCACACATGCCATGAACATTTCATTAAAATCGGTTGAATATTGTCACAAATAGACTTGTTACAATGATTTGCGGACAAACGAATACAGACCTAAATACACACACACACACACACACGTAAACAGAAAACTATTTAACAAAAGTTGTTCAGAACAGTATAAAACGTAAAATGTGAGTGGAAATTTTACCTCTGTGAAAAAAAAAAAGTTTGATTTTAGTAGAGACTAGAACTTTTCCATCTCTCAGAAGAGAAAACGATACTTCTGCTACCTATGGGTAGACTTGGGAGCAATTTAAAAGATGGAATTTAGCATTAGGTGGGATTTAGTTCGTGCGGATTATACATCCGCACGGACAATAGTGTTCATAAATGGTATTATATCAGCTGATATTTAAAAGGCAATTTTCCATGTACTCCAGTATCACTATCTTGCGATCTTTGATGAAATTTATAGCTTGACTAGCAGCGCGTGATTTCCCTCTCTTCTCGCTCATGGGAATTGCTTCTAGTGCAATGTATCGTTGCGGGTGGACTAAATTCATCGTTGACAAGCAGCAAATTATTACTGTTACTGAGAAAGTTTTCGAGGTCTCGATTTTTTTAGTGTTTAGCCCTTTAATACAACTCTTTAGGGTTGACAAAAATTGACGCCGATCTTCTAGGACCATCTTCTAGACCCCAAATGTGATTTTAACACAAGTTTCATAAATATAGTTTGGTCCAGCATTTTCGGAGAAAACCCGTAGGCGGCGGACGGACGGATTTTTATTTTTTTATTCGATTTTTGAATTCTGCCCATCTTGAAATGTAAACCAAAAAAATTTTGTGGGGGGGGGGGGGTAACACTTTTTTTTCGGTCGATTATATAGGTTTATTATTGAAAATAATGAACCAATAAAACCTTTTTCATGGTCTACCTCAATGCTGACAAGATTACCGTATCCTGCTTCAAAAAACCTGATGAAAAACATAAACATAAATAAAATAGAAAACTATGAGTTGGTCAGCTAGAATTTGAGTTTTGGACCATTGTGAGGCGCCGGTGCAGCCGAGTGAGCTTCTATCCGAAACTACTAGACCAATATTGTCTTGTTCCGATCTCGAGTGATCATCGAAGCTCACCGATGGCTCTTATCTGTGTTTATTAGTGTTACCGATCGCTCCTGAACCAGTCCGTGGTACTGCGTGATATCATTCCGTCTACTACGAAATGGATTGTGGGAAGTGTAAAACCGCTGCACTCACCAAGAAAAACAGGAAAATGTGTACAATGTGGGTTGTCCTACCATCCACCACGTACAAGACTGCGCTCGCTAGAAAACTTCAAGGAAATAACCCGAACGTTAACTGGAAATGGGACTGCTGTAAAGAGGGGAAGGACAGACCTAAATCCTCAGGGGAATCAGTGAGTTCTGACGAAGAAGACGCTGGTAACCCCATTTCTCAGATGAATTTTTCAGTGCGAAAGCTATTGCACGACTTCAAGGAATTTGGTGAGAAACTTAAGAATATTGAAGGTTCTATAATCTTTCTAGTGAAAGTTTTGAAGACATGAAAGTTGCAATGAATAGTATGACCGAAAAAATGAACGAGATTAAGACTGAGAACGCAGAACTGAAAAGGGATAATGGAACCATGAAATCAGAAATCAGTGAACTAAAATATAAAATAAATAACATTGAACATCGCTAAATTGGTTCACTTCCTATTTGCATGAGAGGGAACAACGAGTAAGAATTATTGCGACCCGGAAACCTCGATTTTTCAAACTACTCAAGGGACTGTTTCAGGTCCATTGATATATATATATATATATATATATATAAATATATATATATATATATATATATATATATATATATAAGATGTTTCGGATTTCTTGAGGGTTGGTCAATGAAAAGTCTATATTTCAGGCCGACGTTTCGAAATATTTATATTTCTTCTTCAGGGCTGGTAACAGAGGAGGGGCAGACAACAATTAGAAATCTTCCTAATGTGGATATGATTAACGAACAGATGAAAAACTATGGGTTTTGTATATAACGATGAAAACTATGACAGATGAAACACTATGAAACAGATATAACAGATGAAAAACTATGGGTTTTGTATATAACGAACTCTTAGTGCTAAATATAGATATTGTAAATTTACCTTGGAAACAGTATAGCTTATTTCATGTCCTCATCATGATAGAGCTTTATGATAGATTGCTATCTATTTAAACATAGAGAATATACTGAAAATTTTAACATAGAGGTATAGTGAGAAAAACTTTAAGGTAGGTATACTGAGAAACATTAGACAATATTGACGTGGACGAACATACTATCACAAGTTTTTATTGCATATGTCCTGGCATCTACTTTGTGTGGACACAGTTTGTACACATTGCCCCTTCTAATGTATGAAGTCTTGAATGTACATATTAACTTATCAAAATAATTTAACACTATTTTATTTGACTAACAATTGAGAAATATTATGAACTAATATTTATTAAAAAAAATTTATTTGAATAACAATTGAGACATATTATAAACTAATACCTATTTATTTAAAACTGAAATGAGATGAGAAAAATAGACAATATGTTTTGGTTGGTCTGAAGTCTTTCATAATTGGCTGGGTACTTATCAACTACAAAATAATTACTTATTTACTTATCAAATAATTAATTATTAATTTGTTAATATATAATTAATAATTAATAAATTAATTATAATTTTTAATTTAATTATAATTAATTAATTAATTATAATTAATTAATATTAATTAATTAATTTAATTATAATTAATTATATAATAAATAATATATAATTAATTATTAATAATTAATAATTAATTATTTGATAAGTAAATAAGTAATTATTTTGTAGTTGATAAGTACCCAGTCAATTATGAAAGACTTCAGACCAACCAAAACATATTGTCTATTTTTCTCATCTCATTTCAGTTTTAAATAAATAGGTATTAGTTTATAATATGTCTCAATTGTTATTCAAATAAATTTTTTTTAATAAATATTAGTTCATAATATTTCTCAATTGTTAGTCAAATAAAATAGTGTTAAATTATTTTGATAAGTTAATATGTACATTCAAGACTTCATACATTAGAAGGGGCAATGTGTACAAACTGTGTCCACACAAAGTAGATGCCAGGACATATGCAATAAAAACTTGTGATAGTATGTTCGTCCACGTCAATATTGTCTAATGTTTCTCAGTATACCTACCTTAAAGTTTTTCTCACTATACCTCTATGTTAAAATTTTCAGTATATTCTCTATGTTTAAATAGATAGCAATCTATCATAAAGCTCTATCATGATGAGGACATGAAATAAGCTATACTGTTTCCAAGGTAAATTTACAATATCTATATTTAGCACTAAGAGTTCGTTATATACAAAACCCATAGTTTTTCATCTGTTATATCTGTTTCATAGTGTTTCATCTGTCATAGTTTTCATCGTTATATACAAAACCCATAGTTTTTCATCTGTTCGTTAATCATATCCACATTAGGAAGATTTCTAATTGTTGTCTGCCCCTCCTCTGTTACCAGCCCTGAAGAAGAAATATAAATATTTCGAAACGTCGGCCTGAAATATAGACTTTTCATTGACCAACCCTCAAGAAATCCGAAACATCTTAAATTTAATCCAGTGGTCGAGATTACCCAGCCTGATTTTATATATATATATATATATATATATATATATATATATATATATATATATATATATATATATATATATATATATATATATATATATATATATATATATATATATATATATATATTATTATTATTATTATATATATATATATATAATCCTGGCAATGAATGAATGGCAGCTAAATAAAATGAATATTCTGGGGAGTAAGATTGTGTCATTTGTATATGATTCATTCAGTACTGATCAGTTCAACAAACGATGAAGTAGCTATTCAAAGTAACAGCCAAAGATGCCTACATTCAGTAATTAACTGGTATGGAATACATTCACTTCTGCATCTATTAGTCTCATATGTAGTTATTCCTTAACAGGTACTTGATGTAACAATCTTATTTTAGCAGCTTAAGTGAGCCTGATAGTAAAAATTTTACTTAAATATTTGGAAAAGACTGCACCTACCCACACCTACAAGTTCGGTTTATAGTGGGAGGTCATTTATTTTTTTAAGGATATTGTACCGAACTATTTTGATTATAAGGTATATACGTATATAAACAATTTGTTAGACCATTATAATATATTATGTAAAATGAAATTTAGAAAAAAAAATGTATATTTATATTTTATTATTATCATTATTTTTCTATCAACGAAACGTTCTGATAAATAAACATCTAGAAGAAGGAATAGGAATAGTGTATTTAATGAATTCGGATGATTGGGAAAGTATATTGATAAGATCATGAAACAGCCTTAGTGAAGTAATTTCCCGCGTTCAAATGGAGGAACCTAATTTATGTTCATTATAGGTTCGACGTAGACCGTTTTTAATTGGAAAACATCAAACCTTTCCATTATTCTTGAGCCTATTTTGATTAAAACGATATCCCCCCTCATCTCGTTTTATATGGCGGCATTCCTTGAGTGAAAATTCCTTCCTTCAGGGAAACAGATCCCGCTAGCGGAGGCACTATCTTATTTGATCCACCTCAAACGGTGCATGAGAAGGTCTGTGTGCTCTGTGAAAGAGGAAACCAGCCCTGGTGTGTGGTGGGACAAACATCCACTGATAGGAACTCTAATGAAATTTTCTTCCCGCTCCATTAACAGTGGTAAGGTTCAGCTTATAATAATAATAATAAATTTGTTATTTGAGAGTTTTTGTACGTCTCGTATTCATTTTCTCGTACACGAAAATGGCCTTGCCGAAACGAGAAGAGGTTTTCGTTAGGTACGTGGAAACGCTTTTCGGAACGGGAAGAGTCAGCTTTACTCCTGCTAAGCTTTTTCGGAATCGTAATTACGAGACGACAACTTGACCTTTCTCTTGGAGTTATGATTGTTGCTGGGACATTATGTTTGCCATGCGCAGAGAATACTGATGATAGGTACTACTACTATGACAGCGATGATGAAATTGGATGAAAATGGTACCAATTGTCTATAAATTGCATAAAACGGAAAACAAACGCAAAATTTCATGATTCTAATCACTGTACAGACAGACATAATTACGATTTTGTAAATATAGATATGTAAATCGAGATAATTGAAACTAAGCAATGTAGATTGTATACCCAATGTTGCCTGAGTTATACAGAAGTTTAGTAATCACTAAATCACTTAGGTATCCTGGTTGGTACGTATACTAAATGTGCGGTACATACGGAGCCCTCAGTAAATTTCACTTGAAGTGTCATTTGTCATAGGAATAGATTCCGAGAAAGGGGAATGAAACAACTCAGCACTATAAACTTCATCAAATGGGTTTCCAGTTTCTGGGAAACCCGCCAATAGCCCAGTGTTCAAACAATGAGCTCGGAAGAGCTCCTGATAGTCTCTTTGTCATAGGAGCTCAGATAATCCGCGCCGGGAGTTGTGGATCCACTGGTAATCCACTTTGAAGAACATGTACATATAAATTAGTGCTTTGACCTACTTAGGGAACAGGTTTGTTTTAACATGGAACATGCTTCAGCCATGAACTAACTATTAGAAAGAATTACTAGTATTTACCTATTATAAAAAAATAAAAAAATTATAAATCAACTTTTGTGATAATTTAAAACGAACTAAGAACCTGCGAAATAATTATGGTTGTCATGAGACCTCAAAATAAGAATATTAGTGGCGACAAGGGACGTTCCGATACTACCTATATGAGTAGGTATCGATACTTTTGTTTACTGATACTACTTTGATACTACTGGTATCATATTGGTATCGAATCATCTGATATTAAAGTCGTACCGTAAGAAAATCCGCAGTATCGAATGAGTACTTCCTTTTTAGATTAATCTGGCTACATTCCTAAACTAATTTTTTCGGTCTATAAACAAAATTTTGATTTGGCAGAAACATGAATGCATATAGGCATCTATAAACGATATAGGAAATACGTGACGCTAGCGCTCCTTTTCTATTGATTTTCACTTATAACCAATGCGTTAATAGCAAAGTGCAACTCCACAAGTTTTCATAGCTCGAAAATTGTTCGTGACTTTTTGGAATGCTCTCATTTTATCACAGCATCTCATGATCCCTTATCCATTGTAGTGTTAAGGGAGGCTAATTTATTATGCTACGTTATAAACTAATATTGCAAAGTAACCATAATCTTCTTTATATATAATTCCGAACGGTCTTTGAAATTGTGAAGAACTTCGCGGTCCGATATTAGTGTTAGACTGCTCATTCGAATCAGCACGGCACCAAGTTTGTTGAAAAAGCGTCGCCGTTCGTCTCTATACCCGCCTTGATCGTGTTCTAGGCGGTCCTTATCAACGAGAGTTGTTTATTAGGCTGTGGCAGTAACAACAGTTGCCATCAATGCACGGTAAGTAAGAAACGTAGTGTTGTTACTAACATCTAGGAGAGTTATTTCTGAACGAAGAAACTGAAACTGAAGAACTTAGCGGACTTATATATAATTCCGAACGGTCTTTATATATAATTCCAAATCAGCACAGCCCCAAGTTAGTTGCAAAAGTGTCGGTAAGTAAGAAACGTAGTGATGGGGTCTTTTCTGATCAGCTGAGTGAGCTAAATTCTTTATACACTGTGCAAAAAATTTGGCCAACTCTCCAAAATAGAAGATTTTATGAAGTTGCGACTAGTAGTCTCTTGTTTTCGACTGGGTTACTGTCTGAACTCATTCAGAGGCATTTTTTGTTGTTTTTCAGCCAAGCGGATGAATTTGTTTTGATCTCTCAACGATAGGGAATCGTGTCGAGGCGTGATCATTTTTCATTGCCTCCCACTTTCACATTATCTTCTAAACTGCGATTATGTTGTTCATCTCTTCCACAGTAGTACTCAGCCGAGGGGCGATTATTTTCCTGTACATTGAGTGCATCCCTCTCAAAATAATCGTTTTAAAAGAAAACGAAAAGTCTTTCCCACCAGAAATGGTCGCACAAACTGTAGCTCTCATTAATGATGGAAGGTAGCTGAGATATGCCGCTCAAATGCTTGGACGGCGGGCTCTCTTCCAGTCATTGTGGCAGGAACAAACCTTTCTCCAGGTCTTCTCCACTCTCTTTCACGACCATCTGGGCCCTGCAGGCTGAACCTAGAATCATAGCTGAAAATGACATCCCTCGACTCTTCAAGTTATCAAGCACTGTCATTTCGAGCAAACTGAAGGCGCAACATCCTGTGCTGACGGGTTAAACTTGGAACGCGAGCGGGTCTTCTGGCAGACAAATGCCGATCCAACCATCGTCTCCGAACTGTCCAAACACCTAAATCCACCCCCGTTGCATTTTCAAGTGAGTTACGACCTTGTGAAGCAGTTAATCGTCGATTTCTTAAAGCTAAGGTATACAAGTACCTGTCTTGAGCGGCTGATGTTTTTCATGGGCGGCTAGAACCCTGCCTTCTAGAGTACGATCCCGTCTCTCGAAACCGTTTAAAAGTGGCACGGACAGTTTCATAAGGCCGTCCTAGCATTTGAGCGGCATATCTCAGTGACCTCCCATAATTAATGAAAGCTACAGCTTCCGCGACCATTTCCGGTGGGAAAGACATTTTTTTCTCTTAAACTGATTTTTATTTATTTATTATTATTATTTTTTTTTTTTTTGGTTGGAATGCACTCAACGTACAGGAAAACACTCGCTCCTCAGCTGAGAACTACTGTGGAAGAGATAAACAACATAATCGCAGTTTGGAAGATACCGTGAAAGTAGGAGGCAATGAAACACGATCACGTATCGATGCGACTCCCTACGGTTGAGAAATCAAAACAATTTCATCCGTCTGGCTAGAAAACAATGCCTCTGAATGAGTTCAGACAGCAAACCAGTCAAAAACAAGAGGATATTTGTCGCAACTTCATAACATCTTCCATTTTAGAGAGTGGGCCAAATTTTTTGCACCTGAGTGTAGTTCACTGTAGGAAGTTGAAATTTGATAGGGATCCTCTCTGTTTATTAGGCTGTTGCAGTAACAACAGTTGCCACGGTAAGTAAGAAACGTAGTGTAGTTACTAACATCTAGGAGAGTTATTTCTGAACGATCTTTGAAATTGCGAAGAACATCGCCTTAGCTTTGCACCAGGTCACATAACGTCGCAAATAGGTAGGACATATATCGTTACTATAATGTGCTGAGTTCCTGTTAGGTACTACTGTTATACGGACTAGATTAGGGCTTTCCAAGCCCTAACAGGCCTCTAGTTAACTAATAATGTGGAAAGAAGGCATTAGGTACATGGTAGGTATACTATTGATTAGTAGGTAGGTACTTGTGAGCAGTAGGTAGGTACTAGACAATGCATATACCTCTGATTATTGTCTCTTTCCTAATCAGCTTAATGAGCTAAATTTTCTTCTGTTCATCCTAGGAAGTTGAAATTAGATATATGGAGACTCCCTGGAACGCTAAGAGATTATTTCAATATTATTGGCTGATTCCTACTCAGCTGAGTGTGCTAAATTCTCTACTGTTCATCCTAGGAAGTTGAGATTTCATAGGGAGACTCTCTGAGTCATTGAGAGACAATTGAAATGCGCGATCCCGTAGTAATTTACCTCTCCGTGATGATGTACCTATTTCGTACTCACTTGTGAAGTAAGAAATGCCTGTGTAGCGCACACGCTAACTCGAAGTAAGTTACATAAATTTGCCTCGAAATTTCGAACAATTTAGGGTGACATTGACATCGACATTTAGGGTGAAAAGTAAGTATACACAGGGGTAGAGGGGGGGACGGGTGTTTTAGGTAAATAGGGGCTTGCTAGGGAAATATGGTAAGTACTAGCTCGTAACTGAACGGTAAGTAGAGTCTATGTGGAGAAAATAAGTTTTCCAGGAGATGGTTAAACAGAATTTTACGATACATCCAGCCATTACTTGAAACTGCATTGAACAGATTGAAGCTATTTAGCCCATTGCTATAAAGTGGAAGCATATAGAGGTTTTATAGAGTATGGTGATCATAAATACCGGTAAGATAGATGAATAGAAGTACCCGAAGTGCTCCAAATTTTAGCAATCAGTAGTTGAGTGGAATCAAGTTCTTGAGAGTCGAATGCGGCACAACTGCAGGGATGATTCGTAGAACATGATTATTGGCAGGTATCATGGAAATACTTACTACCACGAGGTAGAACGGCCAAACGATGCTCGACGCAAAGTAAAATCGATTAAATAAAGGATTCCAGTACATGAGGACTATGGACGTTTACAACATTTGCTAGAACACTGAATCGCGTTTTGCGGCAATGTATAGTGAATATGAGAAGGAAATTGGGAGCTGAGGTTTTGACGCCAAGGCTATCTTGTAGGCTCTGATGATTAGTAAATTTCTCTTGGGTACGAAGCGGTTGAGTGAGGTTTTACTGTTACTGCTTACGAATTCTGCTCATTCGGAAGTTGTGATGGGGGGATTTTGTCCCAATCAGGTGCAGCAATCACTAATAGGATGCTATCCCAATTGCTTCATTGCTGATGCTCTCATGCAAACGAAAGTGCACTTTACAGTCAAAGAATCGTAGACTACCACATCCAAAAATGTTACGATGAGCCTAAGCGTTATCCTTCAGATCAGCGAAAGTAAGATAAGGTTTATCAGTGTTATCACAACAGCAGAGGGTAGCTTTCACAATAATACTGTTTCCTAAAATGTTGCAAATCGTCATGAATGTTGACGTGTAGATATTCTAAAAGGATAATTCCAATGAGTCCACGGATGATTAAGTGTACAGTGTGACTCGCTTCGTCATCGACTTTTTCAAGGTTATTCAGAACTCCGATCAATCGAAGAGGTTACACAGAAATCTAAGTTTCTAATTCCTACCGAAGAAGAATAAAATTGGAAAGTTTTGGGAACGTTTGTCGTTACTCCCATGGCAGTGGCATCAAGAAAGTGTACCTAATTAATTAACAAATTAGATACTCCATTCTACACATGAAAATCACTATGGCTTTTACACAATGCGTTTTTCAGACATTCATTCTATTCAGGCACACTGTTCAAAATCAGGTCAAGAAATCCCGATTATCATGTTTGATGTTGTTTCACGATTATGATGGTGATTGGGGGCAAGACACATAGTAAATAAGATACCCAGCGACACGCGAGAAAACAGAAACACGAAATGAACCGAATGATCAAATGCTTCAAACGTACCTATCGTGATTTTGGCAAATTCACTGACAAACTTGAAACCGTCACTGCTGATGAAATAGTGAAGGCGAGTTGGCAATCAGGTTCTGCGGATATCAGCCTGGGCTATTTGTTGTATCGATGGATCCAATTCTTTTTACATGTTGCTTTTGAGATGTTATCACTTCTTGACGTAGGCAGAAGGTATAAACCTGGATTTTCGGTACCGCCGACTGTGAAAAAAACGGCAAAGTATTATATGAAATGGCTGCTTTATCTCACTCATTGGGGCCTTGTACTAAACTCAGTACAAGCTTTTGTTGGTCTTTGGTTGGTTCAAAGAGCACATCACGGTCAAAGCAGAAGATCCCAGAGCCCAAGTCCTAACGCGGGTGTTGTGGCCTTCCCCGATAAGTTGACTAAAGTTTATTGCTACTTATGGTCAACAGCCTTCCATCTTTCAACATACGTCACAGCTGGGTTCTGGCTCCTAGTGTATGATCCTGAAACGTTTGAAATTGATGCTGTAACCCTTTCAGAGCACGGATTGGGGCTTGTATTGCTGTTTGTCGACATGTTTGTCTCAAGAGTCCCATACAAAATGTTTGCCGGTATCTGCACCATCCTCCTCGCTACGTTCTACTTGCTTCTCACATACGTCCATCATCTACTCCACGCTTTGGATCGGTACCAAGACAAAACATATATATACGAAAAGGGTGACTGGAGCCATCCAGGAGTCGTACTCATATATTACTTGTTCTCAGTTTTCGTCATGACAAGTTTCCATTTTTCTCTATGGGGTCTTTACCTTCTTAGGCGACGTTTTACTAGCTACCTGCGCGGTCAATCCAACCCTCCAAGCCCCCCCACAACGCCCACAGATCCACCGCCTCAAAGGCGGCAAACGCAATAAACTAACCGCTTCCATCAGCAGACCTCATTGAAGTAACAGAAGATAAATACATTTCTATACATCAATCTACTTGCTCTTTTGTAATTAATGTGAAGGTACGTTAATTTATTGGCCCCAAACGTTTATAAAGTATTGCTCTTGGTGGTGATAATGACTCATCCAGACTTCTTTTTTTAGCCCTTAGCTACACGCACGGTACTCAGTACCGCGTTTCGTTATTTGTAATTGCTCATTGCTTATGGTCTTTTAAAACAATTCAAATGAAATAGTACGATTAGGAGAGATTCAATGCCACTAGAGAAACATAAACGGAGGAATAAAACACAGTTTGACTTTATTGGACAACCGATCGGATTGTTCAATAAGGTATAAAATTGAAGCGATTACAGCAGACTAAGAACTTGAACAAACGGGGAACAATTAACTTGGAAAATGTTTGAAAATAGACGTGAAATAATAAATGCGTACCCCTCTCTCAGGTTCACTTGATTTCTGATCCTATTCAGCTAGGTACCGTAAAACAAAACTTCAAAAACACTCATTGGAAGTATGATATCACGTTAATATCTTGCTTTTAAGTGTTACTTACTTAACTCCGTCCATACCCATATTAGCTGCACAATAGATCACTTCATATTCCAAAACCAAGGAACTACGAATTCAAAATACGTTACTGCGTTTATACATTCTACATTTTGTTCAGCGAGTAGTTACCTACTAATTCAATTCTAAATTGTGTGAAATTACCTTTTAATGTTACCTTTTTTTGTACTCACCTGAATTTAAATAGAATACTACCACTATATATGTAGTACATAATTCATTATTTGAACTGAGTGAAAATGAAAATAGAAAAATAAATAGAGAAAGAAAAAAAAAAAAAAAAAAAAAAAAACAGTGCGATAAAGAACTCGTTGATTGGTAGACTAAAAAAGTCGTAGAATACTATCAGGTAGTGGTAGTATGCATACCTACATATAAATGTACCAAATCGTATTTATAAACGATTAATAATATTGAGTGCGAAACTGGAGCAGTAAACGGAAAAAACGAGGAACAGTGTGATAAAATACCTTCCAAACATTAAACCTTCAGTTAATCATTTTTCACTGAAAAGTGGAAAATGAAAGTCGTATTTTCAGTATTTTCATATTTTCAACGTTTCCGTATTAAATTATACCTGCATCAGTGAATAAGGCGAAACGTGTAGCAAATACCACTTGATAAGTATTCCTGTGATTTCTTATATGATAACTCGAGGGCGGATACTCTCCAAACTATACTGTGCTCCTAACTCTCTTATTACTACTCTGTGCTGGCTTCACACTTCAAAGCTTGATGGCAGTTTGACAGTTGATGATTAACAAACTAGGACCGTCGCTACCGCCCCTGATACTCTGAATTAAGAATAGGTACTTTAGGCGTCGATTGTGGTCTTGGATTCATAAACCACGATATTCAAAATGATTGGGAAATGCGGTACTCAGTACCGCGTCGCGTGCAGCTGTGTTACATTGAAGAAAAAAAGAAATCTGTAAACGGGAAATGGTGTATCATTGAATTTAAATCAAACAGAATTACTATTAATAAACGTTCAAAACAGCAACACTAGTGGGTCTGCTGACCAGATGCCTCACGCAGTAGTCGATAAGTGTTACCTTTCGTGGGATCATATCAACATATACATTGGCTGGAATCATTCAATATTATCCAATAGGTATAAAAAGCTTGGAAGGTTAAAAAATTGATGTAAGGAGTAAAAAACTTATTCCCGTGTAATTTACTCAAATTTGGGTTTTACCTAAATTAACTTACCTTACTAGGAAGTTAAGAAATTTGCTTTGAATGACCTCTGAAAGTATTGGTCTTTCAAGGGAACTTATTTGAGAGCGGATAATGAAAATGAGTTAAAACTAATAAATAATAACTACATCAAAATTGGATAATAGAAGAGCGAATGATAACTAATTATCTATTAGTTACTATTTTCAGAAAAACCAATTTGGTTATTCGATTAGTTACCAAAGGAACCAATAACCAATTTAGTTTCACAAAATAATTTACTAGTAGTAACTAATAAATGAATAGTTACACAATTTACTCGTATTTAGTGTAAGGAAATAATAGCTGATTAGTTTTTAGTGATTATTCGAACAGATAATAGTTGATTGCTAATTTTTTGTATTAACCCCGAAAATTCGCGGTCACAACGTTTCAAATTCCCGTATACACCTTCTTTAGGAAATTTTTTACCCGTTCGAATTACCTTAAAATAACTTTCATATTTCCAAGTTTGATTATTTGTTACTCTTATAAATTTGTCGATTGCAAAATATGGCATATTTATTTATAAGTGTATTTTTCACTAGAAAAATGAGTCTATCTTCCTTTGGACGATTCAAGAAATTTCGAATTTTACGTATAGTACCTGTCGCAATCCATGCGAATGTGACAGTGACTAGGAACAGAATTACTCCTTCATAAACGTACATAAGGTGGTAACACTGGACCTACACTAATCTAAAAGGATAGACCTACTTACCACCTGTTTCCTTCAGTAAGTGTTTAGTTGGTGAAGACGGCAGAAGGTAAGTGGTTTTCCCAATAATCATCATTGTCAATTATTACGAAATGATTATGATCTACCACAGGTTCTCAGTTCTTCAAATATACATTCGTTTTTTTAAATAGTTTTTGCCTAAGTGAAGACTACCCAAAATCCAAAGGATGACCTTCCCACCAATAATCAACATTGCCCACTATCACCAGGCTGATTTCAACACTATAATTGAACATGATGTAATAATTTTTTCTAGCTGTGATTAAATTATGTTCCAAAAATAACAGGTATCTTACTATGTGGCAGTAGTGTATTTTAAGTGTGTAAAATCATGGTCCGGGAGAAGGAGAAGCCGATAGTCGAAAATCACCACTTCGAAACTTGACTGATATTTTTCGCCTCACCAAATACATACCCCAGAGAGTTAGGTGAAAGCTTGTCAGAAGTAATACTGAGACTATATAATAAAACATTGCCATAAAAGGGTACTCCCAGTTACACCTTTCGTAGATATAGCTCTTGTCGTCGAACCGATCCAATGCACCGAAGAGATAGTGAACGAATGTCAGGCAAATGTATACAAAGGATATGACAATGGTGTACAATCCGTAAACAAGTTTGTACGGGGTACCTGCGATAGCCAAGTCTACCAACACCAGCAAATTACCAAACCCGTGCTCTGATAGAGTGACCCAATCCACAGAGCACGTTAGTGGCTCGTACACCAGTAGCCAAAAACCCAACGTGATGTATGTCGAAAGGTGGATAGAAACAACAAACAGCTTGCAATAAACTCGGGTTAACGTTTCTGTGTTTGTTCCTTCAACTTCATGGCCCACAGAAGCACGTCTTTGTGCTCTATAGGCTCTTTGTACAACTATCGCTGCAACTAATGTTTGTATGACGTTGACGAGAAGTCCCCAATGGGTCAGATAAAGCAACCACTTTGCGTAGTACTTTGTAGATTTGATAGCATTAATAGCCACTGCATACTCTGGCACGTACCATCTGCCGATTTCAAAAATAGACATGCAAGCGAAGGTCGTGTGGAGTATAAACTGCAACCACCGGTATATCAAATAGGCTATGGAAATCGTTGAACTTGTCTGCCAGCATGATTTTCCAGTCTCGTCCACTGAGTACTCTTCGTATTTCTCAGCGAATATGGCCAAATCTTGAGCGTTCTGGGCGCAGGATTTCAAAATAGCCTTGCTCATAGTCCAGGGCATGTTTATCTGTACCTTCGAGAAACATAGTACCACATGCGCCGCGTGAACACAAGCGTTTTTCACAAACCCATAAATGTTGTGACTGAGCTCCGGATGTCGAAGTGTTGTGTGAGTGTTTCATAGGTCATCTCAATTCCATGGTTGTCGATGTGATCGTGCAGTGGTTATTGGTTTTTGTGTGTAAAAACACCTGTTACAATGAGTCTGTAACCAAGTCGAATTAAGGACTAAAGAGGTTTTAAATCGTAATAGAGTGGGTCTTGAGTACTGTTCACTCTGAATTCAAAATAGGGATGTCCCATTATCGGAATCAAATTCATGCGTAAATTTTTCAACGAATTTCTTGTGCAGTCAATAAATTTCCTTCTTCTCAAACCTATTTTATACTCTATACTTCCGAATTCATAGTTTCTTCAATCGTTTCAGTAGGTAGGTAGCTAGGTATTATACACATAATAAGGTAAGGTTATCAAGAACTTATATAGATAGAAGGCAATATATTTAAAACAAAAAACCAAAGTTTTCGTCTTCAATCACGAACACAAAGCTTCCCTACCTTCGGTAGTGAGGAAGCAAAATACATCCATGAAAAATTAATGCGTTCAACTAACTTCAACTAACGCTACATTGTCCTATTTACAAGTGTGAAGGAAGCTATATTGCCCACCCAACTTGCCAGACGTTTTGGTACATTATTATCAATAATGAACCTTTGTAATCGACCAAGAAAAACATTTTAACACCCCTCAAAATTTGTTGGTTTACGTTTCAAAATGCGTAGAATCCAAAAATTGAATAACAAAAATCCGTCAGTCCGCCGTACACTGTCCAGGGCTTTTCCCCAAAACTGGACCAAATTTATGAATTTGACTCAAATATCATACATCGGCCGAGAAAGTGCCAGTAACATCGGCATCAGTTTTTATCAATCCAATATTGTAGTAATTAAGGGGAAAAACAAGATCTCGAAAACTTTCTAGGTAACAGTGATGATTTTTTGCTTTTCAGTGATACCAATTAATCCCAAAGAATCTATTAAAACTATCCGCAATGCTGTAGATTGAACCGTTCAATTTCTATATGGACTAGAACTTCGAAAAAACTTTGGATTTCCAGGCGCGAGAACATGAAAAAATTATGTGTTGCTTATATTGATTTACAGCGATAGTTGCTCAGTGGTCTGTGGATCAAGCTTGGGACCTGGGGGCGACGGCAGCGACGGTTTGTATCACGGTGGAGGCAGTACATTTTTTAATTCTTTCTTTTCTGTTACTTTTTTTTTAACACAAATTTTTATTATTTCTTTGTTAGATAGCCCTTCTGGACCGATCATTAGTCTATAGTTATTAAACCCCGTATATAATATGTGATCAGAACAAGGCGCATCGTGACTCCCAGAAGGGTTCAAACCTTTAACAGAACCCCACAATGTGTGGTTTTACAGTAAATGTGAAAAGATTGGTCGATAAACATAGTATCAGGTACCCCTAGAACACTCTTCAAGTTTCACTAAGCTATCTCAAAAATTGTGGAATACAGTTAAGAGGGGAGGTGGGTTACTTTTGGGACACCTATTCGGATAAAAACTGAAGAAAATAAGCCTGTTACAAGGATTTATGGTCATACGACAGCCACACAGACAGGCAGACAGAAAGACAGACACGGAACCAAAGTTGTTCAGAATGGTCTAAAACGTAAAATTCGAATGAAATTTTTGATTTTGGAGACCAACAATTTTTTTTCTCCTGGAAGTGAAAGCAATGCTTCCGCTACCTCTAGGTGATGAAGGGAAAAGTAGAAGGTGCGATATTGAACTAATATAATGGCTACAACGCTAGGAACCACTAGTTTAAAGAGCCCGTGTCCATGTAGAAGTTTTTAAACTACGTATATTTTATTCAGTCTTACAGGTTTTTATTATGGTCCTCATTAAAACATTCTACGCTTCACCACTATATGAACACCTTCGCACCTCTACCTCTCTCTCGAGTTCCACCTTCGTTGAATTTTTTCTATTAAAATTGATTTAGGTATGCCAACCTCGTCAGTGGTTTTAGTATTGAATCCGACATTCAACCAAGGGTTTGAAAAAATAGAATCTAATCATGGGATTGGAAATGATATCGACATTTTGAATAAAACAATCCGACATTTGGGCACCCTTGACCGTCTTTCATTCCATATAATGGACACCGATTCGGCTAAAAACTGTGGAAAATAAGCCTGTTACAAGGATTTGTGGACACGCGACAGGCACACAGATCGACAGACATGGAACCAAAGTGGTTTAGAATGGTCTAAAACGTAAAATTTGAGTGAAAATTTTGATTTTGGATCCAAAATTTTTTTCTTCTGGAAGTGAAAACAATGCTTCCGCTACCAACCTTTAGGTAGACTCGAAAGCAATATTGCTAGCGGTACGGAAGAGTGGAAAAGTAGAAGGTGCAATATTGAACTAACAAATGGCTACAACGCTGGGAATCACTAGTTTGAAGAGCCCGTGTCCATGTTAAATTTTTTGAACTAGGTATATTTTATTCAGTCTTACAGGTTTTTATTATGGTCCTCATTAAAAAATTCTACGCTTCACCACTATATGTACACCTTCGCACCTCTACCTCTCTCTCGATTTCCACCTTCGTTGATTTTTTTCTATTAAAATTGATTTAGGTATGCCTACCTCGTCAGTGGTTTTAGTATTTAATCCGACAGTCAGTCAAGGGTTTGAAAAAATAGAATCTAATAATGGGATAGGAAATGATATCGACTAAAACATTTTGAATATAACAATCCGATCTTTGGGCACCCTTCACCGTCTTTACTTCCATATAATGTCAAGCCAAAGTTCAGACAGGGTTCTTATGCAGTAATATTTATGTAGGATACTGAATCCTATTTTCAGATCAAGCATGCGATATACCCGTTTTCTGGAATTATCACTCCCTTCAGCCGAAACAACCGTCATTTATGACCCAAAAATCCGATTCAGTTGGATTTACGCTTATCGGTAGGCGGGGGAGTGGGGGTGGGGGGGGTCAAGAAATTCGATTTTGGGGTTAATACATTTTCTAAAACTACATCATTTGCTGAACAAAATGAATATATTTTCAAAATTTTACTAACATGAAAGCGCATCGTAATAACCCACCGAAGTACAGCCTCGCGTAAAGCTTACAGTCAGCTTTATCAAAATGAAGCTAATGTAAGGTGAGGTTATCTTATTCTTCTTCTACTTGTGTTGATCATTTTTATTTGTCCTAGCCTGCGTCAGTGTCAGACAGTCTTTCAATAGTTTCTTCAGAGGGAAGTAGAAGTTTACAGAGAAGTTTTCATCAAACGAACGAACGAGTGCTAGTCGGCTGGAGTCGCGGCGCGTCCGCGAGAGCCGACTTTTTTTCAATCGCGTTTTCCTCGAAACGACGTTTTCCGCTCTTCGGGAGAATTTTTTGTCCGGCCTGTTTGTCGCATCGGGTCGATTTTTTTTTTCTAAATTACCGTGAGAAGTGTGGGACTTTAATGACCGAAAAAAATACAAGAAATTTATTCTGCTGGTGGATGAAGGAACGACATGATAAAACCTCCAATTTCGCCAACTCATGCAAAACATCATGTAGTATCGTATACAAGAAAATTCTCCAATCAATCGAAAGATGACAACATGACGAGTGAATTTAAAAAAAATCAGCTCAATTTATCGAAAAATGGTGGCAGGGCAAGTTTTTGAAGTACCCTCTTTTTTACGTTACATTGGTATCACACCCACGCCTCTCGTTAAATACGCAGCTTTCACGCTCACCGAGAGGTTTCACTCATCATTATTTACTGTATTAGATAGCAATCCGACTTCCAAGAAACGGCAAAACTGGGGAAAGAATGGTTCCTTCAACCCGCTGAACCCGGTTTCCCTTCGGCAGCTGAAAGGACGAATTGCCCTTGACACGTCAGACTCAGATCCTTTTACCGATTTTACCTTTTGTTCTACGTTGCTGTGAAAAGAGCGTTGAAGCGAATGTAATATAGGAGGAAAAGATTTACGCTCGGATAGCGCACAGATGGGGAGGAGACACAAGAATGCTCCCAAAATAATTCGGTCGTCAAAGGGAAGAAACCTTATTTCGTAAACTGTTCGGAGGAAAGCTGCTAAGCTGGAGTCTCTTCCAATTAAGTACCAAGTTCTCTATTTAGCTCGACGCAAAATCTTCTGCGGTTTGTATTAACCTCCCCAAAGCTCTCTAACACGTTTGTAGCATGCAAATCACAACCATTCATTGAGAGTTGAACTTAGTTACCTACTTTACCGAAAATTTAAAAGTTTCCTGTTGATATCTCCTACTTCTTTCAAAACATCACCGTTACTTGGGTTAATGATATTATTATGACAGCGAAAATGAGTTGATCATAAAATGGTCTAAATTCGGTTTGTTTATGAAAGCAACTCGCTTTCTACCTTCTGGAAAATATTTGGATATATAATTCGTAACCTGGGATAACATGTTAGCTCTGTCAGTCAACGTAACGGTTCTATAACCTTAACTTCTTGAAACCTCGTATGGGACAGACGGAAACTAAGAAGGCTATCGAGGGTTGTTTTTCTCTTCGGTTTCATTACGCTATGCTTCATGCAGACTCTGATGCTCCCCTGGTCGCGATTGTTTTTCTGGTTGTGGGGTTATCTATTTGATTTGAATACTTTCTGTTTTCACAACTCAAAATTTGTAATACCTACAATGGAGTTATTACCTGAATAAGTTTTCATTGTTCGGAAGATTCAGTTCGAGGTTATGACTCCCCATGTTTCTCGTTCTAAATGAATTTGATTCTCGAAATTTATGTGTTTCTTTGTTCTTCTCTCTTTTATTTACTGCATCAACATCGCTGATGTTTTACTATGTATAATAAACAATCGGTAAATATTTTGTATAGCGAGTAGCCTAGTATTCTCAAACAATAGCGACGTCAAATGAAACGAGGGTTCGCACGGTTCTCCGGGAACAACCTGTCAGAGTTGGTGAGATGAATGTACCAATGTGGAATGTACAGGAGGTCCCTAAAATCCTCCTCCCCTAACCTGCTTCAAAAAAGACAAAATTGTGCATTGCGCACGTGCGCAAACTTGTGCAATTGACATCAACTTCGTTATTTTAAAAGGAAACCGCATTTTTTATTCCAGAATTTAATTTCACATCAAATTTCATGAAGAAAATGATCCAGCACTCGATTCTGCAAGTGCGCGCAAATGGGCGCAATTCTGCTCAAAAAGTACGCAATCCGCTCTAAAAGTGCAATAAATGTGAAATACTGAAAAGATACTCATTTGCCACATGCAGTACATGATTTTGGAGATTTTTTTTTGCTGAACCTCCTAATGATGTTCATTTATTGATTGATTGAGACTGATCGAAAATTCCAAAATCGCTGTAAATACCATGACGCCTAGGCTGACTCATCGGGACAAAATAAATTGCGTCCTAAGTAGCAAATGGTGGCTGGCATGTGACACAGGCCATACGTACGCAACGCTTCACTCACTTTGTCAGCTTTACGTCCGAGAAAGGTCTGGGAACGAGGAAAAACATGCGCGCATACTTTTTAGACCCCGGGTATCTATAATAAATTGAAAAATAAACGGCAAGCAGACAAACAGTCTATGAACTACAAATCGCCAGGAAGCAATAGGAAAACTTTTAAATCTGAGTGGAAATTCACGTTTTGGAACAAACAAAAATCATCAGCTTACAAAAGAGAACACAGTGATCTCGGTAACATCATAGACTCCTTGATTTCACAATCTCTGTTTTAAATTTCAATTTACACCACATCAAATTTTCAATAAAAGTGGCCGTAATGTCTTGCAAAGTTTGATACTAGATCCCAGTTATCTAAACAACAAAAAATGGTGATAACCTTAGCTACAAGTTGCATAGACGATTGAAAACAAGTTTGGTTTTATAACCCTCGCGTTTGTATCTTCTGTCTTTTAGTTGGAGCAATAATATTTGACACTATTTAGTTTTTTAATGGACGATGATTTTCTGGGAAATACGTCTGAACAAAATTTATGTTGATCGGTTTTCTTCTGGGTATAACAATTACAATCACGTGAGTACTAGATATATCATCAACCCATCCCCACTTTGGTTTTACATCATTCACAGTAGATACATTGATTGCCTATTGGATAGCTTTTCGGTGTCTTGTCTACCGTCTCGTTCTCATTCATATAGGAAACTTTGTTACGAGTACTTTTCTGAATTTTGTGTAAAGTGTGGAGGTACATGATGAAGGGGAGATTGGACATGGGCCTTATCAGGCAAAGACGTAAGTCATTGATCATGCCGACTGGATCGGGCTCCCAAAATTGAATTAAAGGTACCATGCTGAGGTGTTTTTAGTGTACGTTGAGAATTGGTGAAACACAAACTGTGTGCGTACAATGAAAAATGAGACATGAGAGGTGTGGGGGTGATCTGTCCATCCGCCATTTCCTGGAGCACTGCCCATACCGTATGGACATCCGAGTCCAGCATCCAACCAAGTGGGTTGACGTGTTGAAGTTTTATCTGGACCAGACAAGGTCCAGTCCCTGTTTTCTTATCTCAGAGCCGCTGAGTTCTACTACAAACTGTGATATATGATCTGTGATATATTTTTGTGCAATCTAGTCATAGTTTTATTTCACTCTGGCGATTATATACCTCTTATTTTGTCCTCCTTCGATTCGCCGGTGGAGTCCGTGATGGCACTCCGTTTGGTGGTGGAGGGTAGCATCCCCCTCCCCCCTTGAAGTACCACTTTCAGTGTACCTTTGGACACCTTGTTCAATGCCGCTAATGACGCTTATGGTTGAGGTGCGGCTTAAACCACTAAATAAAAAACAAAAGTACGAAAGAAATACGCGATAAAATCGACAGCTTTCCAAGGAGTGGAGAACGATTTATGTCCGGTGAAAACTAAAGAAGTTTCATTTCCCCAACAAAAGCTTGGTTTTACGTGAAAATCAAAAGAAAAAAATTTTGTGACATATCCGTGTGACGTTTTTTGCTAGATAGTCCAAGGCTAAACCATACTTCGTGACACATCCGCGTAACGTTTTTCGCTAGTTAGTCTAAGGCTAAAGCATGTTCCATGCTAAAATAAACAATGTAAAATGATCGGTATAACAGGAAAAACAAGTTAGGTAACTGGCTATACGTTCCGGCCCTCAGTTCCTACTTCATCATTTCTCGTGAAATCAAAAGAGGGGTGATCGATCTCAAAAGGACAAAGAGCTGAAAAGGGTGTCATCGGTGAAAACACTGAAAGCTGACCACCGGTGTGGCGACGAGCTCCGAGTTATCTGAAAACGGTTCTTTCCTCAAGAGCCCCCTCGACACGAGCGCTGGAACTTCTGTGTCACAATGGGTGTCTCCCGTTTGTTGTCCTTCGTCGGTTTGACTAGTTTTTTTTTCCCCATATGCGGGCACCGGGTTTTTGAGGGATGCGTATACATCGAGCGTCTATTGTGTTTATTTCTCCATTGTACTACCGTATGAACTCGATGGGAATGTGGGGAAATATCAGGATCAAGTTACAGTCTTGTGACATGACCTCATGAGCAAGTTTTTAAGAGAAACAGTGATTTGTAGCAATCCTTGATGATCTAGTTTCAAACCCATGATAGCGAACTTAAACAAATTTTTGTCCGTTTTGAAAAGATTTAAAACAATTCCTTGATTTTTGGCGCTTTTTCTTTTGCATGTGTGTGTGTGTCTCACTCCTGATGATAACCCTCTTTAGGTAAATAATAAATAAATAAATAATTAACCGTTTATTTTCCCTTCAGAATACATCATAAATTATATGTTTATATATCATTTTGTAGCATCTTAAAATCTATCAAATTAACCGATATTTAAAGAAAGAAAATAATCAAATTCAGGACTAGAAAGCATCAGTGAAGCTTTAACTCTAGCGCAGAGTTAGTGTTAATTTTAATTATTTTTAGTAACAACATTGATCGTTAATAATAATAATAATAAATACTTATTATTATTATGTATTATGCATAACTATGATATTTCCAAATGACAATAGATATCATTAAGTTTTGGCTTCTACTCACTTCGACTTTTTGAAGCTTTGTGGGAAAGTTCCTGTTTTAATACTTAAGTTATAAATTAAGCTTAGTGGTATGGCCATGGATGTGATATTTTCCTTTAACATTAACGGTGTCAATTATTCCCACGGGAAGGATGAGTTTGTAAGGCAAAACTTTTTTAGCACACTTACAAGAGTTACGGATGGTAAAATGGGGGATGGGGATTTTCATTGTAAAAGAGTGGTGCATCAAATGATATTATTAAATACATAACGCTTTGCGAACCTACCCTAATATTTTTTCCTCGATCATCATACTTTATTTTTACTTAAATCATTCTTTTTTTTTAACACTTTTAATGTTGACCTTTTCCATTCCACCTAAAGGAGAGCGAGTGAGTGAGCAAACGAACTTACAGCGAATAGTAAGGATGAAAGTACATCGATCAAGGAGGATTCGATTTGTTGGAATTTAATGTATCAATTACAAATAAAGGAAGCAATATTCTTATTCTGAAAGTTTTCTAGATCCTGTCCCTTTAAAGATAATTTTTAATGTTAATCCAGGAATTCAGGACCATCCTCGGTCCATTTGTGATTTTTCAACCAAGTTTCATTATATAGGTCCGCTAGTTTGGTAGTACATTTCCAGACGGCAGACAGACTTTTTTTCCAAAGGGAATGTAGGATGTTTTTTCAGGGTCGGTTACAGAGGTTCAATATTGTTTATAAGAAACAAAAACTAGGGCTTGTTGTTAAAAACTATTCGAACAAATACTAATTAACTATTAGAAACTATAAATTAATAAAAACTCAAAATCTCAATCAAACAAGATTATTATTGCAGCAATGAAGCGATCCCTGGCCCACCTTATTACAAGCTACAGAGAATAGTTTGGTGTTTTCTTAAAATGGTTAAGGGAATATACCTATCTCACTAAATGTACAATAATCTCTTTAAAATGCACGCCACGATAGTTTAACAATTCAGAACATTATATTCTATGATGATGGGAGTTAACAGATTCGAAGCGACGTCACGTTACACGACTCTGGGAAACCCGAAAGCTGAGATAAAGGAAAGCGATGTAGTCGTAATAAATGTATGTAGTGAGCTGGGGGTCCTCTCATTTGCGATTCACGTTGTTAGTCCGCTGCGGTTAGCGTAGGAGCAACTTATAAAGAACAGGCTACCCCTCGCACAAGAACTGGATTTACAGCCCTCACATGATAATACTTCTTGGTAAAGTAGGGAACTACAAGGGTTAGTAGGACCAGAATACTAAATAGAAAGTATTGTTCCCTCAATATTTACAACACCGATATAGCGGTGATTCTGGATAGATTTCGAAACTCAGTTGAAAACAGTAACTACTGTACAACTGGTGATCGGTTTAAAATGAAAATTAACCTTACGATTTTGTTTCATCGATCCATTTCGGTACTTTATATACCGATTTTATGTGCGTTTTAATTATTGGTTGCAGTACGTTAGGTCTTCCATCATGGAATTGGATTCCGCTCTGCATTCTGGAATATGCTATGGGTATGGAGTTTAGAATTCGAACTGGTGTTCACCTTGAACTTTTCATATAACTGAAATTGTGAATTCGAGTAGAAATGTAAATAACTTGAAAGTGAACTATCATTATAGTCCAAATCGTACTCTCCGGCAGGTGACTTCCCGAGCCATACCAGTAGCTCGCATATTTTCACTACTTTCCATAAATTCATTCTTAGAATTTCGGTAGTTTATTGCAAATTATTCTAAGTTGTTCAAAATAATAATAATAATCAGGATTGTGAAAATTTTTCGAAATGCAAAGAAAAAACGTCTGCCAAGTTGGAAGTGGCACATAGCATCCTCGTTTACATTTCATGAATGTATAGATCATTGAAAAATGTTTAATGATTTCGAAAAATTCCATAGCGGAATAGAGAAACAAACTAAATAGGTATACCTAATGTAATTTACGTTCGAGTAGGCGCAGAATGAACTAATGAGTAGAACAATGAAATAGGTAGAGACCATCTACAACCTAACCCACGCATTCACTGAAAATTTCATCAAAATCGGATGAAACCAGTAGAAATTAAGGTCGTTACAAGAATTTCACATTGACACTTGCGCAGTAGCTATTATTGATTTAATCATGCTGAAATTGATAAGGGATGATCAAATCGTTCTTCCCTAACTATCATACGAATTTGAACGAGATCGGATAACTAGGGCGTGAGAAAATTAGGTTTGATGGAATTTACGTTTGCACATGCGCAGAGTGAAGTATTGAGTTGAGAACAATTCAACCAATAGGGTATCGTCTACAACTTGGCTCGCACATTCCTGAGAATTTCATTCAAATCGGATGAACACTGTGGAAAATAAGCTTGTTACAAGGATTTGCGGACACACGACAGACCTACACACACACACACACAGACACCGAACCAAAGTTGTTCAGAATTGTCTAAAACGTAAAATGCGAGGGAAAATTTTGATTTTGGAGACCAAAATTTCTTCAGAAAGAGAAAACAATGCCTCCACTACCCATAGGAAAATGATAAATATTTTCTGATTTTATCTAATACGTATCGTGTTTCTTATAATAGTTTGTTTATTTCCGGTGTTTTAATTTAATTACTATTTTTTGTGAATTGGACAAATTTTCCCGCGCATTGATACGTGAATGAATCCAAATATGACTGAAAAAAACTGATTGAAGATGATTTAACAGGATAATAATATTGCGCTTTTTGTAATAAAGTACTCTTACCAAATAAGCTCATCCATTAAAAAACGATTGATCCATTTAACCAAAGAAATCCGTTTTGGATGATTCTGAATTCAGCTCAGAATTGCAACACGCGTCAATGACCATTATAATATTTACTTATGCAATCTTTTTGAAAATTAATTTCTATAATAATATAATAAACCATTACTTTGTAATTTTCATTACCTTGTGACTTGTATTCAAGTTAGTGTATCTTTGTTTATAGCAGAACCGCAGCTAACATCGGGCAAATCAAAGAGAGTGCCAGCTCAACCACTACTCTGGAACATTTATTGTTAGAATTGGTTTCCGCATACGAGAACGGAATACGGAATGAAGTCATAAGCCAGTCACGACCCTCCAAAGTGTTTCAAAGGAGGAATATCTCACTCCCATCTGACGAGAGCCACACTCTCAAGTATTCTTTCAGTATCAGGGGCTCACTGGACAATCTGAGATCACCCGTCGTCCATTTGTATAAAGGTAAAAAGAAACCCGAGACTTCCAACCGGACTGAAACAGCTCGTTATAAATTGCTAACGAAAAGAACCAACGAAGAGTTTATAACGTTCCTGGACCGACTCATTGAGGGGAAGTCGAAAGTTCTTTATGGTATTGAGACTAAAATTACGGAGGTCAAAAAGAAAATCGGCAGAATGAGGGTATACTTCGACCAGAAGATGTTTCAACACCCTAAAGAAAATGGAGACCTCGTTACTAAATTAGCAAAAAAAGTGAGATCCTGATTCACTAAAATCACTATCTTGAACTTTTCACTATTTCAAATAAGCTAATCTCTAGGTTTCAGAAGCCGCAGATATTGGATCACATTCCCACTCTATTGGTAGCCTTCATGCCTTTAATTTCCCTTAACATGTTGCACACTTCCAACATGTCCATACTTAGCATCCTCCTTGGCACGTTCACCAAAATGATAAGCTTTTTACTACCATCCCTATTTGGCTTTGTGTTATACTTTACACTGACCACTTCCATCATGGAAGAAGAACGGTTTTGGTATAACGATAAAATACAAATGCTTCTGATCGTTAGTTTAGTTACTTTGGTTGAGTTGGGGTCTTGGGAGGGACTTTCTAATGATGACAAGGGACAATATACGGACACACGGTGAGTATCAACAAAAGTTACATGAGCACTCACCTTATCGTCTGGAAGGGCTATCTGGTATGGTAGACACTGTAGATCGTCTTTACATTGCTGAAAAGGGTGATTGTTAAAAGTATTACTCAGAGTGAGCCGCAAGTTGAGGACTCTTATTGTTTCTAGCTATAATCACAGAAGGTGATTATACAAATAGTTGATATTGAAGTTAAACTAGTAATTTCCTTTGCATCAGAATATCTCGTTATTTGCAAATCGTTACCATTAAGTCAAAGGAAGGCAGGGTAGTACGCTGAAGGAAAGTTAGATGTTGGTTAATATATGTAATTCTCAAAACTCTTCAATTCACAGTACAATATGGAGATCTGGCAAATCGTTAGTTTGGTGTTTTCGTTACTTTGTTACTTAGTTCTGTCTGAGCATCGGTAAAGCGGATCCAAACTGATCTTTAATTAGGCAAAACTTTACCTTGTTTGTTACATTGAACAACACTTAAATGGAATGGTCTCACATGTTGGAGGTATTTTTATATGATTATGCAAGTCAAAAACACGAAATTATTCAAATAGATTCATGAAACAGGAAGTCGTTACTTATGTGTTACTTTACGCTATTAATGGACATGAAACATGAAACAATTGCACAGTCAGCTCAAAAGATTAGGTGACTTAAAACACGAGAAAATCGTTACTTGAGCAGTGAAATTAGAATCTGTTACTTCGTTGCTTCTCAAATTTACAACTGAAACAGAACGTACGATGACTGTTTAGTCTGCTTAGACAACTATGAAATTCAAAATACAGCGAAAGGTACTCATAATGGTCAAACTAGAAATTGTTACTTTGTTACATAATACCTTACTTTAACTCGGTCAATGGAATGAAAGCTGTATTATAGGTTATATAATTAACAAATAACCTTCACGATTTCGTCATGTAATGGAAGTAATAAATTTATATAGTTTATTTCTTCTCCTTTAATTCCTCATGAATGATCTGTAGTTACATGTTGAAGATACCAAGAACACATCTAGTAAAAATGGCCCTTTCAAGGGTGTACATGAATGGGAAATTCGCATGGTTATTTTTTATTTTCTCAATAGCTAGATCTTAGAGAGAGCTTTCCCAAAAGGTGATATATGATGGGTATCTGACCAGTATTAAGGCTTTTGGAATTCATTTACACGATGACGTCTCGGCCCCCACCTGCCTGGGGAAAACCCTCAGCTCCCTTTCACAACTACGTCACGAGCGATCTTCCTATCTGTTTACTGGCCAAATTAAACGGTTTTTTGAGCTGAAAATAGCTATTAAGGGGTTTTCAATTGCGCTGAATCCGAATCTGAGGTCAAAATTGTGAAATTCCGTCAGATGAAAGTTCCTCATTGTATAGGTAAATGAAAAGCTGAGCTCATGCTCAATGACGATTCTCCCAAAATGTTACAGTATTTAAGGTTTTACTGCCAAAAGTTTACTGAACAAAGTTATCGATTTTTTTAAAAATTGTGTTCAAAATTAAGGGATTACTGTGTCTTTTCCTTTTTATTGGGGATTTGAGGGTTGAGCTGAGCTGGAGGGGTGAAATTTGGTTGCTAGGAGAACAAATGTCACAAAAAAAGGACTATTCTCTGACGATCTAAATGGAAGCGAATGGTTTTAAATGAGATATACCATTTCTTCTGCACCATTCAGTGTACCACCGTATAAAGAACAAGGGCCGCAATTTATCATTTCCTATGAATATTCTAACATGACAGAAAACAAAGGTACAATGAACGCCTAAAGACAATTCTTGATAGATCTCTGAATTGCATTGATCGGCTCGATATGGCTTGGATAACTGCGCAGCAATTCCATACTGTACGGCTGACTGTACAAGGGCAGCAATTTATCACGTCCTGTGAAATTTCTATCGTGAAAGGAAACATAGGTACAATAAACGTTTATAGAAAATTGCACTTCAAATTCATATTTTTTGCCCCCACAGGAAACACTTCTGAGAAGTCAGCTGACTGAGCGCCTCAACACGTATTTGGCGACAGCTTCGAATCTCGTCTTACCTTACTCACCTTACTCCGTCCCGCTCTCACCACCCTTTGCAAATCCTATCCCGTCACATTTCAAGCCGCGATCCGCCCGAAAAACAGATCAAAGCCGCCGCGTAAGATCAATAGACGGCGCCAAATCGAATCCGAACTATCCGTTTTTACAAAAAGCAGACATGGAGGGGATCACGTCCATGATTTGGGGGAGTACGGCAATCGAAAAACCGTCCGCAGCTTTCAAAGCACTAGAAGAAAAGTCCAAGAGATCCGTTGCGCCACCCAACAAAACTGAACGTCGAATGCACATCCCTCGATCGTGGAAATATTCACTCCCCTAATGACATTTTGAAGAAATACACGTGTTTTCAATAAACGTGTGTTCGTTAAATGAAGCTTAAGCATTAACGTGAGATAAAGTATTAAACCTTTCAGTTCATTACTTTCAACAATGAACCTTTGTGGTTGAACAAGAAAAATTAAGATATATATATATATATATATATATATATATATATATATAGAAAACAATCGCCCCCCTGGACCTCTCGGCTGCTTTCCGCTTTGTGCCTGCGGCTTAAATGTTAAAACATGGAACATGCTTTCTTCCCGCTAATTTGGGGTCACGTTTTTTCCCGCTAATTCTCGTTACTCACTTAAACCATAAACTCACTACCTTAAAAGGAAGTATTTTTTTGTTTTCCTATAGCTATGATGTTGCCAAACTATTTAGCCTGCCACCAAACGGCACAACTATAACCAAGATTGTTTACCACCTTAACCAAGTGACATCAAAACAAGGCTTACAAGCGACACAATAATATTGTTTACTAACCATTTATAATATCGCAATAATGGATTATAGCTTGCGAATAGATATAAATCTATGACATAAATATCTTACTAATATTCAGTAAAATGAGAGCCTTCCAACAAATGGTGAACGGTTTTTATGCTATGAACACTGCAGAAGTTTCGTTTCCCTACCATCGGCATGTATGTGCGTGAAAATTGAAAGAAAATTCGTGTGCCAATTTTGTGTCGAGTCATTCTCACATTTCGTACGAAATTATAGTTCTCGATTCCATTTGAAAAAATTTACTTTATAATAATTTTATTTCCCGGTAATCCTTTTCACTTAGGCTACTGATCATGCTCAAGTAAACTTAGCTCATAAAAATTTGTTACCCAGGAGATTCTCGATCATGTTTGAAGTAATTGTAGTGAGAGAAGTCACAAAAGATATTTGAGCTCTTAATTAAGATAAATATAACTACCAGTATACCTACTCTATTTGGCATAATTCATTTGAAATTTATGGAATTTATAGACAAGAAAAACTCGTACTTCGAAAAAATAAATTTATCGGTTTTAATGTTAAGTTTAAATAAATTTAAACAGTGTGAAAAATAAATTTATCGGTTGGTAGAAACTAAGACTAGTTTGGTACCCGACTTTATTTTAATACTTATCATTACCAAACAAACAAACGGTGGACGAAGCTAGCTGAAGAGCAGAGACGAAAAGAATGTTTTTTGGTCATCTGCCTCGTAGCCGATCCGAGCCTTACAAGAGAGAGGGCACCGCTCAGGTAGAGAATCCATTTAAAAAAACGCCAGAAAGCTTTGCGATCTCATTCGAGATCCAAACTTACTTAGGATAAATCTTATAGACATTGGTGTTTATTGTTGCACACAGCTAGGTAAACATTTTGGGGCACTACTAATTATACTAATCGTTAGCTTATAAAATACAAAAGCCACAGGAAAAAAAAAAAGGGCAGCAGACCTTCGGTTCTATATTACAGTCAAATAATTTAATAATGATTAATTTTATACATTATTAGTTCATTATGGTCACTTAGCAATATTAGTTTATAACTGAGCGTAATAAATCAGCTTTCCTTGACATTACAGAGGCTTAGGAATTATGAGATGCTGTGATAAAATGAGAGCATTCCAAAAAGTGGCAAACGATTTTTCCTGCTGTGAAAACTAAGGGAGACACATCCCTAGTAACGCATTAGTTGTACGTGAAAATCAATAGAGAACCCCACCGTGACGAGACGCTCGTGACGTGACGAAAACCAATGGAAACGTACTGTTAATCATTATTAAATGATAAAAAAGCAGAATGATACTTGATGTAAAATGGGTTTTATTGACCACCAAATTCAGCAACTCCGGTTGATGGACAGGTGAGGGATTTAGGTTTGAGAAACTATAGTTGTTCCAAAACATGAATTCTGATGAAATGGAAGAATCACCCTGACATAGAAACGTGACCCTTGGCCAGATAGGTGATGGCTGAAGCATGTTCTAGTCGAGAAGGTTCTATAAATCAAATTGTGGATGACTGGTATAGGTAGTTTTATTTTTCTTTGTAAAGACTGCGTTTATTAAAATTTCATTTTAGTTTTTGGTAAACTGATTTAGGTTTAAACTCATTCAACTTCAGTACTATTGAATATCTCATCCAAGCCTTAAGGATGAAATGGGTCGAAATTTAGTTAAGTAGATCAGGTTTTGGGAGTTCAACTGTCCCTTAAACCTAATTAAGTAGTTCAAAAACCGCTGAATCTATAGTGAATCAAGACGTTGAATTATGCCGTATTGTCGGACAAATATGAAGTGCATTATCATTAAAGTGACCATGGAATGTTTGAATGGATCTAGAGTTGAGGATGCATTTTGCTTCTATAAGAGGGGGTGTGACTATATATAGTAAATGCTTGAAATACCAAACCGTTTGCAAATATATACAATAGTAATAATTGCCTATGATGACAGTATTAGGTTAGTCTTGTGATCTGGGTTGGTTTGGTCTAACGTTTGAATAGGCTCGGTGTCTACATCAAGGGGTAGCTGTGCCAATGGCGGTTGGTATGTTGGGAACAAACATCTCTGATCTTAGCTAAGACGATAGCTGGTTACGTCAGCAACCACAATCGTTGAGTAGTGACGTAGGCAGTGCGAACCCCATACCGGATAGCTTTGAGATTGATCCCATAACATACGTTTGAGATTATATTAGGCATAAGGAAGGAATAAGCGTACCTACCCAAGGGCGTACGCGGACTTTTTGCTCTTCTGGGGCCAACGGTAATTTTACTAGACCGATGCAGGTAAAAACAATCATGAACAAAATGAGGGTAAATGTAAAGTTATAATTTATATAAAATGTAATGAATTGAGGACAGCTTGAAAATTAGTATTTCTGCAACATCAAACGCCTGGGGTTTTCACAAAAAAGTTTCAAAACTTCATCAACAAATTGATCTTTCTTCTCGAGGACCAACTTTCTGGGTGCATTCAATAGGCATAGTCCGTTGAGACGGGCTTCTGGCATGGTTGACCTCAACCATGTTTTAACCCTTCTCAACGTGCTGAATGACCTTTCAATTGTACACGTTGTGCACGGCTATACGAGAAGAAGGTTTAGGGCCGATTTCATTTGGGGGTAAAACCCCTTGGTCTCTTGCAGTACATCGATCAAATCCAATTTGTTCAATTTTTCTGTAGTCAGACCCTTTTTCATCCAAAATGTAGGCCATAGCTCAGCCTCAGTTTCAATGAGGGTATCCAGACCATAAAACTTACAAAAGTGGGTCAGTCACTCTTTGAGTTCTTCCTTTGACATTTCCAATATCTTCGATGGATGAAGTACCAATCACAAAAGCTGATACATTATTATCATCCGAAAATCGGTCTTGTAATGAACTTGGTAGTGAATCCAAATATGGGATGTACAGAGATACTTTACAGAGATGCGTATTAATTAGTGTGACGAGATAATTACGGAGTAGGTAGTCTACTGGGGCAACTGGGGCAGTTGCCCCACCCCTGCCTACGCCCTAGTACCTATCCATGAATATAATAAAGGTAAATTGATATTCATAAAACATCTTAAGGATTTTAATCAATGCTATAATTTTCTTTTGAAAGATAGATCTAGATAGCTATAGATTTTGTAGAATTTCAGCATGAATATGCTTTAGCCGGGACCTAACTGCCGAAAAACGTTATATGAGGTTGGAACGAAAGTAGCGCGATACCGGGAAACATCCATTGCTAGGGAGTGATGCCCGCTAGCGACCTGGTATAGTTCACACTCACAATAATAAGTAGGGCTGGGATTCGAGCATATTTGCATATTTTTTCCTGAATAGTACACACTGAAAGAAGCCTTTTAGTTGTATTTTCCCCTCTCTGGGACCAACATAATTTCAATTTATCGAGCATAAATGCATAAAACCGCGGTTTTCAGAATAGAAGCATATAAATGCATATTCTTGTGGTTTTCGTCTAAATAGTTTGTTTTTCTTCGAATTCCCCTCCCGAATTCAGGCCCTGACCATCTATAAGGTTCGAAAAAATGATTAATATTTATCAAAATTGTATCTGGTGAGAGTAGTAGAACCGCTTTAGTGAGGTAATTCACACACCCTAAGCTTCTGCCGGATTAGTGTGCGACTCGTCAGATAAGATCTCAATGCCCCAAGCATCCTTTCACTTTGAATGGGGGTTGAAGGTATTTTAGCGGTGTGCCTATTTTGGGAACCACTATTTTTTGGTGGCTCTTCCCAAGAAGTGGTGGAAAATGGCTCAAAATCCCGGCAGGAGCAGCGTTGGACTTGCAACGTCAGTGGATGTTCTGAACTACTCTGCACAAGAAGCAGTATCATTGAAGTATTTACCTCTCGTGTCAGTTGACGTGGAAAGATCCTTCTCGTCATTGAAACGTTATTGACTGATTTAAGAAAATCATTTTAAACAGGAAAACATAAAAAAAAAATCTAGTTGTACAGACCAATGTAGATGTCTACTTGATTGACTCTCGTAATTCTATGATGATTTTGTAAATTAACTTTTAAACTGTATCTTTTATAAGAAAACTTCTGATGTATATAATATGCTTGAAAATCGTGTGCGAGTGTATCGTAGTGTATGACATACAATTATAAAATAAAGCTAGAATATAAAGATAAGTTATTGTTTTTTTCGTTTCACTTTCCTTTCTATAGTTTTAGCGAATTTTTGAAGAAAATTAAGCTATTGCTCTCGCCTCAAAATTTATTTGTAGAATGTGAATTTTTGAAAAAATTTTATGCAGAAATCCGTTTCAGGCTATTCTGAATCATATTCTGAAGTTTAACGCATTTTTTTAATGTATGTATGTATGTATATATGTATGTATGTATGTGTCATTCCAGACGATAACTGTCCGTAGAATTGTGCTAGAAACTTCAAACGAATTTTAAAATGTTAAGGACACAAAACGAAAGTTCAAGTTCGTTGGCCAGCATGATCGGATTACATCTTCGGGTTGAAATTTTCAAAAATGTAGTCAAAAATGTCAAAATAGCCTGTTTTTTGCGATTTGTTGTGCGAAATAATTTTTTCAGCATACTAACATGTGGTATATTCGGAATCAGCGTAAAATTTCCTATAAGAATATGTATCAAGTTTTCAAAAATTTCAAAGTTGAAAAATCAGTCAAAAATCGAAATAATGCCGTTCGCTAGATGTAAAAATCGGTAATATTTGCATGAAAAATTGTCCAAATTCAGATTGAACTACTCTTATGGATGTATCCCTGTATAACCAATCCTAGAACCATGCTGTTTAAAACCTAGGTAGTAGGTGCTTTAAAAAAAAAAAAAATTTAATCACAACTGATGAGTTTACTCTAAGCATGTGTTAATAATTTGATTCCATGTTTGTCTATCAAAATCATAAACTAAAATTTCTCAACACGATCAATAGCGACTGAAATGTCGAAGATTTCTTCAAAAATTCGCTCATGGGGTCATGCTGCATGACTGGACTTTTTAACGGTATTTTTTGAGCATATTCTGCATATTTAACCGCATTTAATGGGTTTTTGGAGCATATCTATCGAGCATAAAACACATGGTTTTCGAGCATATCTGGAGATTTTATCGAGCATATCGATCCCAGCCCTAATAATAAGACAAGAAAATTCAATAATACAAATATTATGAACTTTGATAAATAATGCCGTACGAATGAGAGCAAATGGAAAGTTACCTAACTCAGAAAGTTACGAAATTATGAATTGGTGAGACGTGACTTTATGAATTGATGTGACGGGGACGGAACATCGTCCTCAGATGCTCGTTTCCTCTTAAAAGACGGTCGTAATATCCTCCGTGAGGGAAGACGTAGTTATGCATTCGTACAGCATAAATCTCACATTCATGTCTGGACCCGCCGTTTTCACTATGTTGTTTCTATGTTTATGTTTACTCTTGTACTCACACACACACATTTATTATAACATTTTTGAAGGTTACTTCTTTATGGAGTTAACTTATTGTATCACCATGGATCCCCATGAATTCGGAACTTTTGTTCCATGTATGACCAACCTGGCATTAGCTTATAAATGTTTTCATACTTCAATTATTTGTATCTACAAAATTATACATTTATTTGTGCATGTACATTTTTTGGTGAGTGGAAAAGTTAAAGTGAAGTGAAGTAGATCTGCCAGGATTCTGGTGGCAGTTGTGGTCATCTGTTGATGCCATTTTTCCCCGCAGCGCCACCGTCGTCTGTTCGCCATGCGTGCTTTTGCCATTCTGTCCTCTATGTTATCTGCTACTTCGCAAGTGCGCAATTTTATGACTTATACGTTATTCAACCACCTTCCATTTATAAGTACTGGATTCTTTGAGATACATATACCTACTCTCTACTATCGCGGGGAGTGCACAGTCGCGATCAGTGGTCCGTATTCCAGCAGGAATTGGTGGTTTGCCGGCCGGCATTGAAACCTGTACAGTTGAATTAATACTTCCTACCAGAAAATTATGCAGAAAAAATGTAGTAACTATTAACCGGACAATTAAGATTTTTTGGGATATTGGCACGAATTGTTGCAGTAAAATTCACTTGAATTTCATTTAAAAATTTTTTCATACTTAGTCTGTTAAATCTACCAAAAATTGTTTCTTCTATCTAGATAACGAACGTTTATTTTTGAAAATAATGAACTAAAATGGTTTTAGCAACGACTTGGACGGTAGGTAGGTACCAATATAGCTACCGCTTGTTATAGGGACGATGCGTAGCGAATCCAATTCGATGATCAATCACTTCATCTGATCAAACTTTCTGCGGAGAAATGTCCGGACGAAACACCCCCGGCCAATCGATAAACTCGAATTCAAAAAGCTGGAGGGTTCTGGAAAACCAATTTAGAGAGATTTTCATTCGATTTTGAGCCAACTCTGGCAAAGGGCCGTTCCCTTTTGGGAGACTACTCCGCTCGAGGAAATGGAAACTCAATCCACCACTTCCCCAACCACCAATTTCCCTTTTCTCGCCCTGACCATCGCGCCTGAATCTGCTTTTAGCTCTCACCACAGTAACTGATCGACTCCCACAAGCTGTAAATATTTTCGAACATCCAGGCCTACCGAGTTGGCTCAACAAAACTTGAAATTAGCAACTTATTTATTTAAGCGTGTAACCCAGTAGCCCCCCGAACTCGGCCATTAGGTAGTTTCAGCTTTGGGCGCATCACATTTAGGTTAATATGGTGAATGTAGGCATCATTGGCTTGAAATCGTTTTTTGATTTATTATTTTCGATATTGCACCTTTCCGATCGACCAAGAAACAAATTCCTAACCCCCCCCTGCCCCTCAAAATTTGATGTTATACGTTTCAAAATGCGTAGAATCCAAAAATCGAATTGAGAAAAAAAATCGTTCGTTTGTCGTACTCCGCGCAGTGGGCGGAAATAGTCCAGGTAAAAACAGAAAAAAACATAAGTACACTTTGTACCTACGAAACTTATCAGAATGAAGGTAATTTCTACAGGTTTTAGGCTAGCTGATTCAATCCAGACTAGTCTCAAGCAACCTAGCTCCAACTGGAAAAATGATAATGTAAGAGAACTTCACTAGAATCAAAAAGAAGGAATTAATTTGTAAATTTTTGAAGTATTTTGCGTATGTATTCATGCTATGAAATTTACGTTTTTAAAATAAAATAAGTACATCAATAATTTTCATCGATGAATATTGATCTACTAAAACGTAAAATGGTTCTACTAAACAACAACTAAATACATGTGTTGTTTACAAAAGTTGTACAAGAATGTAAAATAGTCAAACATATCTAAAAAAAAAAAAAAATAAAATAAAAAATAACAAAATACATGCATACACACATAGTCCTAATATTTTTCAAAATTGTGCACTATACATGCTTTGAAAAACAAGAGCTTCCTGATTTTGTTGCTATTTGCAGATATCTTTTCATGCAAATATATACCTAGCATTTTTCAGTCAAATGAAACCTTTTTTCTATCAAATGAAACTTCGTACTGACCAAATGAAACATTGTTCTAATCTAATGAAACCTCGTACCTACCAAATAAAACCATGTACCATTCAAATAAAACCTTTTTTCGAACAAATGAAACTTTTTTCAAACAAATGAAACCTTATTTCAATCAAATGAAACATTTACTTCGACTGGATGTCACATTGATCAGCAATATGGTGTACCAATGAGTTTAATTTGTTCGAAAAAAGTTTCATTTGGTTGAAAAGAGGTTTCATTTGATTGTTACATGGTATCATTTGGTAGGTACGAGGTTTCATTTGATTGGAACATGGTACCATTTGGTCGGTACGAAGTTCCATTTGATAAAAAAAAGGTTTCATTCGACTGAAAAATGCTATAATAATATTATTTTCCGGATACACCCGTCAGTTTTATTGAGATAAAGTACGAAGTCGCACCTTTTTGCAGCTTTCCATGGATATATAGTTAACATACGTCCTACTAAGAATAACAAGACCAGAATCGAATCGGCGCAAGCCTGCCCAAGGTGATTCCGACGATTTTAACTATAGAAAAACACTATTTCCCGATAGTTGAGCCATAAAAAACATCAAAATTACTTTGAAAAATCTTTACCTAATATTTTACATTAATTCACGTACTAGGGAATTCTAGAAAAAAAGAAACAAAAGGTTTGTAAATTTATGAACAACTCACTAAGCTACACACCTCACAAGAATTAAGGGATCACATTTCCTTGTAGACGCTTGAGCCCAGATCAATTAGACAAAGTTCACATTATAACTCATTATCAGGTATCAACTGGAAATGGGATTCACCCTGTTTTGGTTTATTATTTTCAATAATAAACCTTTGTAGTCGACCAAAAAAAAAAAAATTTTTTTTAACACCCCTTGAAAATTTGTTGGTTTACCTTTCAAGATACGTAGAACCCAAAAATCGAATGAAAAACCAAATCCGTCCGTCCGTCGCCCACGGCTTTTATCCGAAAATACTAAACCAAACTATATGAAACTTGTGTTAAAAATCACATTTGAGGTTTAGATGGTCCTAGAAGGGTTGTATTAAAGTTCTAAACAATTGAAAATCGAGATTTCGAAAACTTTCTAATTGCCTGTCAATCATAAATGTATTCCCAAATAACCTATGAAAACCACCCACAACGCTGTACGTTGAATAGATCGCTTTCCCAAAGGGCTTGAACATCGAGAAAAAAAACCTTCGAATTTCTAAGCGCGAGAAGATGGAGAAATCACGCGATGCCAGCGGATCTATGAATTAAACGATCAAGCTTTAAATTCCATCAAAAATCGCCAGATAGTAATACTGGAACACATGAAAACTGCCTTGTAAATATCAGCTGTTACAGATAAGTTTCAATGACCCTCTGTTCGCGCACAAATTAAAAAGAACCAGAACTGTTTGATCAAACTCTACATACACGTATCAAAAAGTGTTAAACTCAAGAAATTTCAAAACGAATTTCCATGGAGGAAATTTTGGATTCATTGCAATAGCTTCATTTTCTCAGAACATTGACTAAAACGTTCCGACCTTGGTAGACTCGGAAGTAATTAACCGTCTGTTGTTGGAATAGAAATAATAATTTAATTAAGAGTAATTCCTAAGTATTGACAACCTATAATTTATTAAATTAATATTATTGAAGCAAGTAATTCGACAGCTTTATACTATACCTACCTACGTTGATTTCTAAAGTTTCATTTCATTCCAATTATTCACTTGTTACGCCAACGCCAACACTCTGTCATTTCTAGGTTATTCTTGCTAGTATCATCCTTGTCCAAACAACTGAAAATTAATGAGGTGTTTACCTACCTACGCTTCACATGCCCAATAGGATACAGATACGTGCCTTCAATTGTCATAGTTTTCAAGGCGATTTTTGATATAATTATGTTTTAATGTTACGATTCGCTGCCGTGTTGATGTCTTTTTTTCTTGTCGATGTTTTAGCTCTTAGGGAAAGCAAACGAATAAACACATAGCGACCGGGGTGGTTTCGTTCGCTTCTTTCGGCAGTTACCTATGGATGAAACTCGAAATATCATTACTGTTACTTTGAAAGATTTCAAGATCTCGATTTTTGAATATTTCAGCCCTTAGGAACTACCCTTTAGTGTTTATCGTACGCGATGCCGATGTTACTGGCTCATCCCCGGCCGATGAATGATTTTTAAGCCAAATTTCTTAGAGTTTGTTCCAATACTTTTTGAGAAAAGCTTCGGACGGCGGACGGACGGATTTTTTTATAGCACACATTCATCTTGAAACGTAAACCAACAAATTTTGAAGAGGGTTAAACATTTTTTTCTCGGTCGATTACAACGGTTTATTATTGAAAATAATAAACCAAAATGAATCAGTTTTCCGTCTCTCCTGGAAAGTTTAGAAAAATAAGTTTTTGACCCATAGTGTTATATCTAGATAGCCATCTTCTAATCCTCAGTTTTTATCTTATGTAGCATGGCTCGGGCCCCACCACTGTTGGAGGCAGAAACGTTGCATGAATAAAATCTAAACTACATACAACTGGCTGTGTCGTCATTCCTGAAAAGGAAACACCTATACTTCACTTCAAAAATTAAATATGCGATAACAAAACAATCAATGTGTGCCGAATTCGAAAAGTGCCTGCAAAGGATCGGCATTGTTTTTTGTAAGATAAAATATTCCAAATCGATACCTTTAGGTTTGTTATTCCACTCAAACTTTAACTTTTTATCGAACTGTGGAAGTTGAATCTCTCATCTCAAGCAAACTGAACGAATCCACAGTTGAATAATGAATAAAGCTTTTAGTTCTCCGGTAACTGAGGCTTCTTTCAATATTTGCTTCTATGAATACCCAATTTACATTTAAATTGGCCGGATCTCCGAGAAGTGGGTAATGCGATGATGATAAAAGCGATCCGCGAAGTTTTCGGCGACTGTCTCGGTAGAGAAGTTGTTATCGTTTGATTCATTACCGCCGCATATCTCTGCTCTGAACTCAGTCTAAACTAAAGGCGGTTATTTCTGAGCGAAGCGGTAATGAATATTTCCAGTGAACCTCCGTCTCTTTGAACGGCATGCAGGTGTGAGAGGTGAAAGTGCTATTCGAATAATTATTTGATCAAGACCGTAACAGACGAGTTGGGACACGAGTTCACACTTTCTACCGCGGAATAAACAATAGGAGAGGTCACCAAGGGTTACGATCATGTGAATGTATGAAAAATTCATCCAGGGTAGGGGCCAATATTCCTGCAAAACATCGAATAATTGACTGATAAAATGAAAGAGAGAGAGAGAGAGAGAGAGAGAGAGAGAGAGAGAGAGAGAGAGAGAGAGAGAGAGAGAGAGAGAGAGAGAGAGAGAGAGAGAGAGAGAGAGAGAGAGAGAGAGAGAGAGATCAGCAACTATTCTAGCCTCTGGGTGTGGTAGAGTATTTTTGTACATTTGTACAATGTTTCTGGCAGTGCTGATACAATTGATAAGGAATATAATACCTAAATAATGATGGAATACTGCGCTCCACATCTCTAGGTCTTGAATGAGCGAGCGAATTGATTGGGCACAGCTAGATTATAATGTAACGCTAAGTTATTTTTAAAAAAAAAAAAAAAAACCTGGTTCGAATAAAATGTTACGGAAATTCGATGACAATGATGAAATCATCGCGATTTATCATCATTAGCTCCCCAATCACCATATTCCCTAATGGATTTTTAGATTCCTGACATACATATTATGTTCCAAAACTAGACCTAATTCTTAATTAAACAAAAATGATCACGAAAATCAGAAGAGAATGTTAAAAACATCATAATTTTTCTGTATTACCCCCTCTATTCACACCTTCCAATAATGAAATTGGAAAGGCCCGCCATATATTTCGTAACTAGAACGTATTCTTGATTGAACAAAAAAATAATATTCTGAAAGTTGAAAAAAAAAATACAGACTTGATGTTCGTTTTCTGCAAGCGCTTTCTGGAAATGCTTTGCTCACTGCCTCAGGCTCCATAATTTATTACAACCCAGTAAGAGATACACTATACAGCATTTGACTTCAGACTTTTTTTCATGAACAACACTTCATAAATAAACTCGTAGGACCAGGTTCAACCCCAGACATGCCTTCAGATTGAGTAGGCATACATCCACATCATCTGAAACACAAACATTCTCTTTTATTTCCGAAGAAGTGCAAAAGGGTTCACACCTTTGCGGCTCAGGACCCCACAATTTTTTGGTTTGTAGTAGGTGTGTGTTGAAATTTTTTCTAAAAATGTCAAAACAATAAAACAAAAAACTTGGTAAAACGGCAGGCTGAAAAAGAAAGAAATTAGCCTCAGAGGTACCGAAGCTGGTCAGAATAACATGAGAACTGGTGACTTAGAAACAGTGACACTGAGACCACCGAGAAGTTCTAGCGACCCTCTGTTTGCGCGCAAATTGATCAATCAAACTCTACATACACATATCAAAAAGCGTTGAACTCTATGAATTTCAAATCGGATTTCCATGAAGGAAATTTAGGATTCATTGCAATAGCTTAATTTTCTTTGAAAATTGGCTAAAACGTTACGACCTTGGTAGATCCGGAAGTAGTTAACCTACTGTTGTTGGAATAGAAATAATAATTTAATTAATAGTAATTCCTAAGTTATTCGTTACTAATCAATTTATTATTTAATAAATTAATATAATTAAAGTAGGTGATTACCTACTTACGCTTCACAAGCCCAATAGGATACAGAAGTTATAATAAACTTGATTTCGGGAAGTCGGAATTCCATTGGAAAAAATATACAATTGTCATAGTTTTCAAGGTGATTTTTGATGGTTACTATATTTTACTGGTTACGATTCGTATTATATTTTACGGGTTTTTTTTTTTTTTTTTTTTTTTTTTTTTTTTTTTTTTTTGTCGGATACCTATAAATGAAACAAAAAATCATTACTGTTACTTAAAAAGATTTTGAAATCTCGAATTTTGAATATTTCAGCCCTTAGGTTCTACCCTTTTGTGCTGATCGTACGCGATGCCGATGTTACTGGCACATCCTCGGCCGATAAAATCTTTTAAGCCGAATTTCTAAAAGTTTGGTCCAATACTTTTTAAGAAAAGTTTCGAACGGCCTACAGCGGACGGACGGATTTTTTAAATTCGATTTTTGAATTCTCTGCTTCTTGAAACGTAACCAACAAATTTTGAGGGGAGGGGTAAAACGAGGGTTAGGTACAGTTTTTTTTCTTAGTCGATTACAAATTGAAGATAATAAACCAAAACGAAACATTGGATAAACCAACTAGAAAAATTTAATATCGTCACGTCAATTATTAGGGGCTGTCAAATTACTGAACAAAAATAGTGGCATTTCACATATTTTACGAATAGGTCCTACGAAACGGAACAAAGACCGAAATGTGTTGTTGCTGTCAATAGGTGCAATCAAGCTTGAACAACACAAATTCACGCAATTTATAACAAACAACAAATTTTTTTCAAGGAATTACTTTTCCTACATCGCAACTATTGCTTAATTCTATCTTCTAGGGCTTCCGAATTCATGGAACACTCAAATATCTAGTCGAGACTTACTAGGTACTTGAACTATCCCTAGGGAGTGGAAACTTAACGAATTCTTCTAGAAAAAGTTCCATAATTTCCGTTCGTTCTACTGAAATTCCTTGACGTTCCCAGCTTATCAAGGTTTCATGATTTTTCCATTTGTAAGGAGATAGGTACATCTTAAGCAGGTTCAATAATTTTTGTAGACATTTCGTTTGGAAATCACACTCATCATTTTTAAGAACTCGAAGTAAAACGAACTTAATCAAGCCACTTGCCATCAAGTTGTTGAAACCCATTCCAATGACGAACGCTACCTATCTGTTTCTAATAAAATGAAGATTTATACTATTCTATCGACTTTGACGGTTAAGTCCTAATCATTACGAATAATAACTTTACTTTTAAAGTTATCACACTTGACCACAGATGAAACGAAATTAACTAATTACCTAACTTTGACAATGTAGATGATACTGGAGTTCCTGTTTGTTTGTTTCCGCTATTTCTTGACTCTCGTATCACTACAAATAATACAGTATGAATTATGATTTCTTCCTCTAATTATTCCTATTTTGTGGCTCATGTAGTGGATGGTTAACATCATAATTACCAATAAAATTTTTAGAAATCATGGAGGAAATATTCCACATGATAGAAAATTAGAGGTTTTAGCCCTCAGACCCGCCCATAGCTACCCTAGCAATGTCGCGACCTTCCGACCCAGCGCCCTCATGTGCTTTCTGGGCGCAAAGCCTATAAGTAGCACAGGATCGAATCTATTTGGTCATACTTCTTAGAGAGATGAATTTGAGATGGTGATTTCCACCAATATTTCCGAAATCGGAGAACCAAATTTCACAAACTAGGCGCTCACAAATTCGGCTCTTTCCAATAAATCTGCTTGTGATAAAAAATAATTATGTTAAATCTTGGTTTTACAATATTGTTCTAACAACCCGATGATACCTGATCCTGATTACTACCCAGACTGATCCAATCTAACCTACCCCTTGCGGTGTCTCTGCATTAGTATTGAAGAATTAATATAAAACATCACTGCCTTCCAGTCTAATCAAAATCCCTCAGAATTATTCTCGGAGCAAATAAATGTTTTTGGTTCCTTGAATAAATCGTACAAACATTGCCTTTAAATCTGTGTACCTATTATTCTTTCCTTGCTCCTTCATATTAGAGTAATATTATAGAGAATCTTGGTGCATTATACCATGACAGGTTTCAACCCTTGTCACAAATATAATAAATTAAAGTGTAATTACATCATGTTGGACTTATTACTTACATTGATCATAAAATTCGTTATAAAAGCGTTGTTAATATAACCACACCAGTAAAAACTTGCTGGTTCATTACTCCTTCATAATTTTCTTAGGAATCAAACATTTTAATTTTCCTAATTTATCTTCATACTTCAAGAAAACTACTCGTAATAATGATGTCGAATTCCCCTAGAAATATTTTGGAAAAGGGAATTTAAATAACGTGAATGGAGCAGTAAAGGACACATCCCGAGTGGAAGGCGGTACATAATATTGAAGATAACGGTGAAAAGTTCAGTGAATAGATTTTTCAAATTAAAATCAGGATGAGATGGAAAGAAATATGAATGACTTAAAACATGGTGGGGTATTGGCCTTACGCGTTACTTCAGAGTGAAAAAAAACGACGGCCAAGTTTGGTGTGGCACATAGCTTCCTCGTTTACCTATCATCTTCTTCCAACTATCATCCAAATTTAAGCGAACTCGAACGACTAGATAGTGAAAGATGGAACATGATGGAATTTAGTTTGCGCATGCGAATAATGAAGTATTGATTTGGCAACAATGAAACTGATAGGGGACCATATCTACAACCCAACCCCTCCCATTCTCTGACAGTTTCATCGAAATCGGATGAAAACAGTGGAAATTAATGTCGTTATAAGGATTTCCATAGGCGCATGCGCAGTAGCTATGCGCATCAATACAATCATATTGAAATTGATACAAGATGATCAAATCGTCATCCCCCAACTATCATCTAAATTTGAGCGAAATCGAACGACTAGGGCGTGAGAATTGCTTGGAATTGCGTGCTTGGTAGGATTTACGTTTGCGCATTCGAAGAGTGAGGTATTGAGTCAAGAACGATGGAACTGATAGGAGGCCGTTTACCCCCTAGCCCGCACATTCCCTAAAATTTTCATCAAAATCGGATGAAAACTGTGGAAAATAAGCTTGTTACGAGGATTTGCGGTCACACGACACACGACACAAACACACACACAGACACACACGGAACCAAAGTAGTTCAGAATGGTTTAAAACGTAAAATGCGTGTGGAAATTTTGATTTCGGAAACCAAAAATGTTTTTTGCCTCCAGAAAGATAAAGCAATGCATCCGCTACCTTTAGGTAGACTCGGAAGCAATAAAGTATACTAACTGTCAGCACTTCGGACGGAACATGTTCCGATTCGCACTTGGAGGAACACCTGCCTTTTAGGCATACACTAAACCCAACACAGAGAGGAGCATATGCCTTTTAGGTAGTACCTCGAGATTTGTCGACCCACTCTAGGAGGAACATCTACCTTTTGAGCAGGTAATTTTTAATATTTTTATTTTTGTTGTTTTGAATGAAAAATCAGTTTTTCAGACAGTTCAATAAATAGTTACTCTTTGGGTAGAACCAGCTATCCCCGCCAATCTTTTAGAGGCATCACTGATGACATGGGATGATGAAACGGGAGCAAAATATCCCAAACTTCTTTTGATGTCGGAGCATTTCCAAGCTGTCGAACAGGTCCTTCAAGTGGAAGTCAGAAGGCGAATCAGTACGTCATTGCTTCATTGGATAATCATTGATAGATTTTTTTAAATTTTATATTTTTTCGATAAGTTTGATACGTAGTGGTAGTTCCATGAATAATCTATGGCCCAAAAAAGAGTATTGTTTTTTGAAGAAGTCGAACTTTGGGCAAGGAATCGGTACCAAAAAACCAGAATGAAGTCGGGTTGCACAATATGATCGAGAAATAAAAGGTAAATCAAATTTGAAATAATGTTGCAACAACTTTGACAAATAAATAAATCGGGTTGGAAGAATATTAAGTTTTAAAAATAAAGGTTTACTTGGGCTTTGGTATCCAGTTTTGAAAAAAAGTCCCAATTACTACTTTATAGCAACCTAAAAATGACACCTAAAAATGATGTATAAGCATATTGCTTGATTTGACTTGATTGTTTATATGTTATAAGCCTATTATTTGATTGTTGATTTATAAGCATATTTTTTTTCTTTTCCTTTTATTTGGCATTGGATTTCTCCATACAGCCAAGATAATTTCCAATTTATACAATAAATTTACTTAAACATGCATATACATTCGAATTTCCGGGAACATGCGACGATATCCACTTCCTGCTGGATGTCCAACATGAAATCCCTGCCAGTGCCTCTCGAAGGATGCTCGAAGTCAAGTCGGTGTACGGCAGCAAGAAATCGCACTCCTCACCAGAATGGCAACCTCGCTCCGCTGCTCTATCGGCCTCCTCATTTCCCCGCACTCCAATATGCGCTTTAACCCAAACAAATTTTACTACAACTTCGGAATGGGATAGAGTGAAAATTAAATAGGAAGACTTTGCTTTTATGTTGCCACTTTGTAAGGCCTGCATGACGCTCTTCGAGTCTGACACTATCAGCATAGTTTTCGGTGGAACGACCAACTGCTCGACGTACTCGAGTGCTTTGACCACAGCAATGAGCTCTGTTGAATAAACTGAAGCATTGTTGTTGACTTTGAATGGTTTTGCAAGGCCAGTATTCCCATCAAATATTGCGCATCCTGCGCCGCTTCTTGTTCTTGAGCCATCGGTGAATATCATTCTACAAAATGGTCCTTGGCGATGGTATATCTCCATCAATGTGTGTTCAGCTTCCCTATAGGTAGTTATGCTGTTGAAATTAGGGGTGATCACTATTGGTGGTTTAATTAGTGCAGCGTATCCTATTTCGTACATAGGGGGCTTGATCTCTTGAGATATACTGGACATCTATGTTTCCATTTCCAGGAATGCGTCATTCAAACAAGGAGCCACTTTATTTTGCCAATAGGGTTGAGTTAAGATGTTCACTGATAAGCTTACTACCTTACTATATATGCTGCTCTGCCTTGAATATATTCGTGCGAGATATCTACTGGCCAACATCTTGTGTCTTGCGCTCAATGGTGGTTCTCCACTTTCCGCATAAAGAACATTTAATGGAGTAGACGGTAATAAGCCCATTACTAAACGAAGGTATCGATTCTGAATCTTGTCCAGCTTGCTTAAGGAAGTAGGATATGCGCCACCGTACAAATGAGAGCCATAATCTATGATGCTACGCACTGTGGCTCTGTATAACATGATAGCAACCTCTGGGTATGCATGGTTCCACCTTTTGACATACGTGATTAATATGCATATTCCAATTCATATTTTTAGTGAGGATAATTCCAAGGAACTTAGCACTATTTCTAACAGGAACTTGAAATCCTCCAAGGTTCATCATTTCTCCAAATGGGGGTCTACGCTTTCTAGAAAATACAGTTATAAGCATATTGTTTTTCTTATAAGCATATTGATTTTGTGCAACAAAAATGAGAATCATGCCTGAACTATGACTGTAATCAAAATTGCTACATTAGGCAATCATGGCAAATTAAGATGTAGCTCATGGAAAGAGCTCATGACAGACATAAAAAAAAAAAACTCGATTCGCAATTTTGATCCCACACTAAGGTATTAATTTGCATTAAACACAATAAAACTATAACTTGCTCGAGGGTTATTCCTGCAGAATATCTTTAGAAGAAGCTATTCAAGTTTATGAACTTCGCCGAAGCAGCCATTGATTGATGACCAAGTTAATTAACTTATCAACCTGTCACCGAACCGACCTCCAGATCCAGTGACCCAAAAGCTGGGGTCTAACGAGAATAGTAGCCTTGATTGATTGGGAAACGGGATGGAGACAAACGCCTCCCAAGCCCAGTAATATCTCAAAAGAACTGGATTCCGACATTCCTATAAAAGAGTCGCTTCGCCAGTGAGTAGCACATTTGACCACACAATGGACACTGCGTATCGACACGAGGTAAGTTTGTTAGCGAATTTTCTTAGAAAATAAAGCTATTGCAATGGCTCCAAAAATTTTAAAATAAAAATTTTCAAAAAATTTTCTTCATCGATATCTGTTTTGAGGCATTCTGAAATGATTCCTGGATTTTAACGCTTCTTTATATGTGTATATATATATATATATACATATAGATATATATATGTGTGTGTGTGTGTGTGTGTGTGTGTGTGTGTGTGTGTGTGTGTGTGTGTGTGTGTGTGTGTGTGTGATTCCAGACGATAACTCTCGATAGAATTGAGATAAAAACTTCGTTCTTTCGCCAAAAAATCAAGCATTTCAAAAGAAAGGATGAGTTCGTTGGACAAAACTTTTTGACCAACTTAAGTTGGTAAAATTTCAAAAAATGTACTAAAAAAAAATCACAAAAAAAGGCTAAACATCGGTGTTTTTATTATTTTTTTATTTTATTTTTTATTTTTATTCTTTTTTTTAAGCAGAATATTACTCAAATAAAGTTTATCAACTATGAAGTTGGTAATTTAAAAATTAAAGCTCAAACCTATGCTCAAAATTGTAATTAAATTTCATTGAAATGTGCTAAAAAATCGATAAAAATGTAAAAAATTCTAGAAATCCAATATTTTTGTTTAAATAATAGAATGTTATTTAGAACAAATTTTTCAGCAATAAAATTGATAGTTAACAATCTTTTGCAGACAATATGAGGAATTTGAGCAATAAAATTAATAGTTAACATTTATTTTGCAGACAGTAAATTTCAACTTGAGCTTTGCTAAGTGATGGGAGGCCGAAAATCATAATGTGAATATCGTAAACGTTAGCGTCTAAGACGTCCAGAATAATTAAAATTGATTTAGCGATGCAAAATTGTCAATTTTTACCGAGTTGTGCCACAATAATCACATGTGAACTCTGACATGTCTTGAATAGTGGTGGCAGGAAATCATGAAATGGATGATAACACAAAACATATGTACAGTGACTAACTCCTGTAACCCATCGCCATCCATTATAAAACTAAGGGAGCTATGTAAGCAATTGATGTCGTAGTTTACCATTGGAAAATGTAAAACAAATGGTCCTATATTCATATACATAACAAATCTATATACAACAATTTATATACCCAACATTTACACAACAAATCATTTGAGTTTCATACCTCACCACTTATATTCCACTTAGACAGGATGTAATAGCGATAAAACAAGCATTTCGTTCCAACAATGAAAAAAATACCAAGTAAATATCCGTTCTTAAATTCGAACAAAATGGACTAAATTGGTGATTATGAGTTCATAAATATGTCTGTTATTTAGGATGTCTAGAATAGATTGAAATCCTAAAACCTCGACAACAATTATTAGGGATGCAAAATTTTAATTTGCCAGGGATACTTGCTTTACCAGTCATAATATGACATATTATGTTCCAGTTTATATAGGTCGCCCATTTCGGTGTACCTAAAGTTCAGTTATTGGAAATTAAACGCAGATTAAAATAGGTCTTAGAACTAAGAACATGGGTTCGCAAACCTTTCAGTACGTACCTCATTTTGGACCAGAAAGGAGGTTAGAACCTTTCTGACCTTATTGTGAGAAAATAAGTAGCAAGTAGCAATAAAAAAAAAATAATAAAAAAGGGAATCATATTCTCAGATGATTAATCTCTGCATCGAATGTGATTACCTAAAGATCGGGAAAACTACATTTCTGGCGATTGCTTAAATTTGGGAGAGTGGGAGGAACAAAATTCACCATTTCTGACATTTTTATAAAAAATCCACAATTATTCACTCAAGCTTTTGTAATGGTTTATTAAAAAAATAGTTGTGAGTAAAATCTTTTGTCATAATATTAGTAATTAACCATTTCTTTGCACTCGAAGTGCTCAAATTTCAAAACATTGTAACATAATATAGGTAATACAATATTTTACGAAAATTCGCTCATACTATCATACTGCATGAATGTAACTTTTTTTATATCTGAATAGCTAATTGTGATGAGGGGCCATGCCAATGTGTTTTCTCTATCGATTTCTACGACTAAAATCACGTCGTTCTGTAACAGAAGGGCCCATGTCAGCTTCATATTTGCAGAGTAAAGACACCAATTAGCACCCAACCCAAATATTTGCAGCCTCAAACTTTGGTATTCCCCAGCCGTTATCGTTGTGTTCATGAAATCATTTGACCTCTCCACAATATTATTTTCCTGTTCAGTTGTAGATCCACTTTAGCGAAGCATGGTCTGGTTTCGCATCTGATAAGTTCCTTAGCAAATCTCGTAGGTAAGGGATATCGCTTTGAAAATGAGCCACTTTCTCCTTGGAACTTTAGGTAGAATCCGAATAAATAATAAATCATTTTCTATTCATCATTCTGTAAAAAATTTGTCATTCTTATTCAATGTTTCAACCAATAATAATATATGGGGAAGGTACCTATAAATAAGACCCGATTTTTCTTCTAACACTCAAATATTGGCATCTTATGCCCAAAAACCATGCCTGATGCAAAGAGTATGACAGAATTGGTGAAAACTTATCCTTTCCATCGATTCCACTTTCTAAACGAACTGTTAACCTGGTAATTGGTTTAAAGTTTTCTATCCTGGAAATCAATGGGATCACGTTATTCAATTTCACCTACAGTACCTCAAACTGATCACTCGATACTGACCTTTTCTAAACGCTTCATTTCGAAGATTCCTAGCATGAGTATATACAAATTTCTTGGGCTAGGAGTTCTTAAAACCTAACCATGAGGGAAATAATAAATTCAGTAATGCAAGAGGTTACCAATAAGGCCTAAAGCTTTAAATATTAGGTGCTCGGAGGTTTTCTCGACATTTCTGATTTTAGCGAATTTTTTTGAAGAAAATTAAGCTATTGCTCTCGCCTCAAAATTTGTAGAATGTGAATTTTTGAAAAAATTTATGCAGAAATATTTCAGGCTATTCTGAATCATATTCTGTTTAACGCATTTTTTTATGTATGTATGTATGTGTCATTCCAGATGATAACTGTCCGTAGAATTGTGCTAGAAACTTCAAGCAAATTTTAAAATGTTAAGGACACAAAACGAAAGTTTTAGAAAGTTTAGATTACATCTTCGGGTTGAAATTTTCAAATAGTCAAAAATTTCAAAATAGCCTGTTTTTTGCGATTTGTTGTGCGAAATAATTTTTTCAGCATACTAACATGTGGTATATTCGGAATCAGCGTAAAATTTCCTATAAGAATATGTATCAAGTTTTCAAAAATTTCAAAGTTGAAAAATCAGTCAAAAATCGAAATAATGCCGTTCGCTAGTTGTAAAAATCGGTAATATTTGCATGAAACATTGTCCAAATTCAGAACCATGAACTACTCTTATGGACGTTTAGACGCGTATAGGGTATGCCACACAGACAGACAGACCGACAGAAACCTGCCTTTTTAGAAGTAGTAGATAGAAGTAGAAGTAGATTTAAGTAGAAGTAGAAGTAGATACAGAACTATACAATTATTTCACACACACACACACACAAACAATCCCTACATTTAAAGCTGTAACAATGGATTTTCTCACTTGTGCTGATATGACCCATTTAAATCGAATCAGAGTACGGAATTACATGGAAAACGACACCATACTCGACCAGTTCCGAAAAAATATTATTTTCATACCTATTTTTAGCTCCACCCCACCCCCTAGGAGCTCACCGACTTATATGAGACCCATTTAAATCGAATCAGCGTTCATAATCAATGGTCAACGACATCCCACTCGACCAGCTCCGAAAAACCATTATTTTCTTACCTATTTTTACCCCCCCCCCCCCCTCAGTAGGTGGGGGGGATTAGGCTGCCGAGATGTTAGGACCAACTAGACCCTAGGGGCAAATCAAATTTTTTTCTATACGATTACAAAGGTGTATTATTCCAATAGGGAATAATATACCGTAAAAAGCTTTGTTAGTAGGTACCTACTTATCACAAAAATCACATTCTTCAGGGGTATTGGTATTGTGATGTGAAATTATTGGTAACCCACAATTCAATAAGGTGGCGTTCGAAATGAAAAATAACATGAATACAATACTTATGACAACATGGATTAACAAACTACCTAGTAGGTACTACAAAATCTCAAGTATGAAAGGCGATAGGAAGGGTCACGCGATTAGTGGCTAGAATGGGCAAAGGTAGGCTCAATGAGCAAAGGCTACCTTAGACTCAATGAGCAAAGGTAGGCTTTGAGTTCTTTCAACTCAAAGTAGGCAGGTGATCCACCGGTATACAAACCAGGAAACGACCCCCATAGCAATACGTCCATGGTTCAAGAAGTAACCGGATTGTCATTATGGTGGAAAATCGTGTTTAATATCAAAATTCATCACACAAGATATCTATGGAAACCTTCATTCTTGAAGATTGAGTTATTGGATCTGTTTACATCATGAACCATAACGTGGAATGAAAAGTTGCGATGTAGATTTACCTAAGTACAAGCAACTGTTCTGAAGTAGTTCCAGGTCACTATGAATATTGAAATTGAAGAATACATACCTACTCCAATGTAGCTCCCGTATGTTCTTCCCATCGATCCTACTAGAAACCGCACATCTCCTTCATAGTTCATTACAAGACCAAGCAATTCAAAAAACAAAACAAAACAACTCCACTTAGTGTTCCCTGCACTTCGTTGATTAGGTGAGTGAATCGATACAACATTGTACTAAAACTTCTAGTTACCTACTGCTACCTTACATGATACTATAGCCTAATGGGATAGGTATGTACCTCAATAACCAATATGTTCGATATTGGATATAATTATCAAATAGTAGAGTGAAGAAATAACATGAAGCAGTTAAAATTCAAGAATTTACCTAATCGAATCGTTGATAAATCAACAATAATTGGGATTTAATGCTATTATTAAATATTTTCAATTTCTTTCTTGTTGCTACGGAAAAGCCAAGTGACACTTCCCCGTAATTTAGGCTGTCAATAGATGCACAGATACAACAGTTTGTTTGTCAATTTCTTGCTATAGAATACTAGATTCGAATGCAACTGACTTTATATCACTCGTAATATAAAGCCTCATCATCGATTGGCTGTGGAAATACGTTTCTTTCATATGACGTCGGTATGTTATTTTATTTTATGTCAAGATTTGATGATGGTATGATAGGATACTGTTAAGATTTCAACTGCCTTCAATACTGACCACATTGGACATCGAAATCTATTTACCTACATTTGTCTTTAAATCTACAAGATTAGTTTAATAATAATAAAGTATGAGTACCTCCTAATTATTTTTAATAATTTGATTCCATGTTTGTCTATCAAAATCATAAACTAAAATTTCTCTACACGATCAATAGCGACTGAAATGCGAAGATTTCTTCAATATTTCGCTCATGGGGTCATGCTGCATGACTGGACTTTTATTTAATTTAGCACCCTCAATTAATGAATCCTTATATTATTGTAAGTAATGTCAACCGAACCATAAATCTGAAGATATTAGAAGTAATTTGGTTGTTGAGGGTGATGAAATATTTCGAGTGCATGGCTTCTTCAAGTTTATTTTGATTTCCTACTAGTTTCGCCTGGTACGGTATCTTAAGGGGATAACTACAAAAAGAAAGAGGAAAAGAAGTCCAGGGTAGCTTAAATATATACCTAAGTTCATAACGATAGTAATGTGCCAGGGGTTGGGCACCAGCTTACCTCGAGTAAGGCAACCCAAACTAATATTAGAAGCAATGTGCCGTAGACCACGTTTGAGGGGATACGAAAGCCCCCGCCCACACATAGGGGTTACTTTATAGCATAAATGCTCCTTTCCCTCGGGACTTTCTGCTCCACCAAATTTCTTGACTTTTTTACGGTTTTCTTCCTTATACATTGTATTTTGATTTGAACGCAATGGTTTATCATGAAATAAATGTCTTTGATGAAAAATGTATGTGCAAAATTACGCTGAAAAGTGTACTAACATTTCATTAAAATGTGCCAAAAAATCGATAAAAACTCCAAAAAAGTTAACAATATAAAATCTCTTTTTGAATCGCATAATATTATTTAGAATGAGTTGTTTTCCATAAAATTGGTAGTTAACAGTTTCTTTTCCCTCAAAGTCCTTAATTTTCAAAACAATGTAACATAAAATATTACGATATTTTACGAAAATTTTCTCATACGATCATGCTGCATGACTGGAACTTTGTTTTAAATTCAAATCAAATCAATCTTTATTGTCTCAGGTCCTTGACTCATACAATGTTAATTTACATGTTGTCACATCATTTACATTATTTTATATGAAATCAACATCTGTCAGTACTTAGGTAATTGGTGAATAAACTTTTTAATTATATGCTTTAATTTACTGGCAAACTATGAGGAGTTCTTCTTTACTTCCTCCGTTTGAAACTACATTAAGCAATTGCTGTTCGGATAGCCTTCTATTTCCTAAATATTTTATTCTATACATCACATGGCGTACAACAGTCTCCTGTGCTCCCATGTTGCATAGAATCAGTGCTGGGCATAATCTTATCGTCGAATACGAATACGATTGTAATCACGATAACTATTCGTTGATTCTGAGTCAACTGTGATTACATTCGTATTCGTGTAATCGTATTCGTCTGTCGGCGATTACTCGAATACAACCCATAAAAATGCATCACGGTCAGCAATTTCAATAGGGCGTCCCTCCCATAATATGCGAAGCCTTGCTAATATTACCTAGCTTCAGAGGGACGTCCTATTGAAATAGATTTGAGACAAATAGACTGGGCTCCAATCGTTGAATTCGCTTCAAGGACGTCCCTCTGAAGCTAGGTTATATTAGCAAGGCTTCGCATATTATTCGAGGGACGCCCTATTTAAATTGATGGCCGTGACGCATTTTTATGGGTTGTATTCGTGTAATCGCCGACAGACGAATACGATTACACATATACGAATATAATCACAGTTGACTCACAATCAACGAATAATTATCGCGATTACAATCGTATCCGTATTTGACGATAAGATTATGCCCAACACTGCATAGAATACAGGGGAAATGTTGTTCGACTTATATAAAGAGTTCTTCACTTAAATATAGAAATGAACGTGTTTTATTACTCATTCTGAATTAGGCCAGCATTCCAGCATTGTAAATTAATAAAATCCATCGCTTTAATAAAACACCAAGCAACGTTATCTAATTGGGTTCATGCGAGTAATTCGATTAGCGCTATCTTTTTCCCCCAATGATATTCAAGCGTGACGTGACACAGGGTGACGTAAAGGGAGAAACTGGAATCAATTGAACTCCCGTACCTTCTTCCTCCATGATTGAACTCGATGGGAGCCAAACCTTTGAAAACTCTGAACTCGATTAATATGCATTAGAAATATTTTATCTTTCAAGATGCCTGAGTCTGCAGCCCGGAATTTCCCTTGGGGAACGAAGGTTGTAAAATAAAGGAAGTTCTTACACAAGATTCAAACCGAGTTACCGCGATGTTTCGGATGAACAAATTATCTTGCCTACCGAATCCATTATCATTAATTCATCGTAATTCATGAAACATCAAAGAACTCCTCACCATTCTTTCATTCTGTTATCTTTATGGAGATATATTTTGTACAGCCTTTCAATTTGCGGTTTATTACACTCAATAACGAATCATTGTAATTCACCACGAAGAAAATAATTATAAAATAATTTCTCCCACAGATTTGTTGTTTTAAGAAGTTAAATTCTAAGAAATTGTAATTTTCAAAGAGTACGGACATAATTTTTGTTCTAGTGCTGGAATTGCTATGCTCGTCTCATTCGTTCCCGACGTAAAGACAGGTCTCTGTTGACAATTTAATTATTATTATAGTATACCGTTTTAAATTAAGAATACCGCGCAATGGTTACAAATAGAAAAAAAAGTTCGAGTCCTGCAGCATGACCATATGAGCGAATTTTCAGAAAGCACTACACTCTCATGAATTGGTTTTTACGGTGATAGGAAACTGGAGTTATGCAGGGAAACCTACTAATTTTCGGTATTATATCACGTGGTTATGTGTAAGGCAAATTATGAATAAATACTTTTTTTCGAATAAAAAGAAGAATACTATTTATGTTCCTGGAAATAGGCGGAGAACCGGGAAAAATTGATTCACTAAATACATTCGCAATAAAAGTGTACAGGAGGTTTCGATTTATAGTAGTAAGAGGGAGTTTGATAAATGTATTCCATCATAATTAAACAATGATGAATTCCTTTCCACCTGGTTGATCATTGATACACGAAATCGATTAGTCTCGTCATCGTGTGAAACAGTTCTATAGGTTTAGAATTTATGTATACGAGGTTAGATGTTTTTGGTCAACGTAAAATCTCTAGAATAAAGCCATCCACTAGAAATATTTATGAATGCTCTACTTTCGCCGTTCATCATCCCCTTTCTTGGAAAACTACTAAGACAAAGTAGATAATACCTGGCTCAAACTCATATACTTGTGGGCAAAGATCCTAAAATCCCATCATCTCATCCAAAGTGTCATTGAAGAAGTACATTTAAAGGTCAACATTTATTTGAAAATTCTTAGTGATTTCTAGTGATTGAATACAGATAACGAACGAGCTATCGACTAAAATAATAATATGGATAGATTCACTGACCATTTGAAAATGTTATCTGGATGTAAGGATATGGATATCAATTATTGAATATGCAGATTGAATTTCAAGCAATTGTTGGAATTTACTGATGGATCGGCTACAGCAATTGCGTTTACTTCAATTTTTCTTTCAATCTGCAACTTGTGTGGGTTATCGGAATGGAAAGTTGCCACCACCTCCTTGCTCAATGAGTGTCCTGCTCCGGAAAAGTAGAACAGTTAGGTAATTTTCTGTTATGGTGCGCGTCCACAATTACTATAACCAAGATTAAATTCTCAACCAAGTGACAACAAAACAAGCGGCATTGTTCACTAAATCCATTTATAACATAAATAAATATAAAACTATGACATGAATAGAAGAACAATTACGAAAGAAATGCGTGAAAAATCGAGAGCTTTCCAACGAGTGGAAAACGATTTTTGTCCGGTGAAAACTAAAGAAGTTTTATTTCCCCAGCAACGGCTTGGTTGTACGTGAAAATCGAATTTCGTGACACATCCGCGTAACGTTTTTCCCTAGTTAGTCCAAAGCTAAAGCATGTTCCATGCTAAAAAAAAAAAAAAAAAGCTCTATATTTTGCGATGAATGAAACCAAAGTTTGAATGTAAACTCAAGATAAAAACACATTTTCTGTTCATAGAAAAAAAAGAAGTTTTTTGGAAACGGGAAATGATAGGATATTTAGGAGAGGATTAACAGTAGCATGGTACGTATAAAGGTACTAACCCACCAGTTTCTAAGCCAATCGGATAAGTTCGACACAACATATGGTTTGTAATCATTTTGGGTTTTTTCCCACAAATAGGTAATGATTAGTTTAGTAATGAGAGTGAATTGACACCGGCATGTTCCATAAATCAAATAATGCAATTAAAAACTGGCGAGTTCACCTGAAAGGAATATTTAAAAAAAAAATAATGAAAATTAAACATTAAACGAAATATTACTGAATGGGATGAATACTATTCAATAGTCAATAGGTAAGTAAGAAAAAGCTTAAAGAAATATAACATGATTAGATGAGACCTAATTTTATTTTATTTTTATTCATTTTTTAATTATTTTTTATTTTCTTAGGTTTGGTATTGTATATTTATTTTACGGTTACCTATTAAATTAAGTGAATTGGTTAATTCAAAGGGAATGAATCACTTGGCGTTCAAGAGCACCGTCATACCCCCCACCACCAGCCTCTTTATAAACCATAATCCGCCTCCGTATTAATGAAACAGGCCTACCTAATAGATAAGACAGATTTTTATAGTTTGGTGGTCTGGATCCTCGCAAGCTCACATATCAAAAATAAAAGAATATTCTAAATCAATACTTTTAGCAAAATATAGATTAGTTGGACAAACAGGTCAGATTCACGCCTAAAATGATGTTACGGAGGTCGAATATGAAGGAGAATTGGATCGAGATGGCACTGGTAATAGGGGGTAGGACGTGCTGTTGAACGTCTAGTGAATCAATCTCTCATGAAACTAAACAGAGGAGTATACAACCATTGATCTTCATACGGCCCCTCAATTTCGTTTCACAATAAAACAATTTAGTGTGTGTTCCCCAGCGTAATCATCCGTGTTTAAGAGTTGGCACCTACTGTGTTTGAACATCTTCTTGTGTTGAATAGAGTAGGTGAGGCGATATGCCTACCGCGCTAATCTGTGGACTTGTCAACGTGTCACTCCCTCCTCCGGTTGTCCGCTGACGTATAAAGGGTTAATTGCTCCTGGCTTAGACCTGACTTCCATCCCCCACCGGAATGCCAACTTGTTCTGACCTCTTTTGCGGAGCGAAAACACCTATTGCCAAACCTTGTGCACCAACACCATTCAATTATATATAGGGTAAAGTCACCAAAACCTTGAGTAAAATAAAAATGGTTGGGGTATAGGCACATCCTATTTCGATATTTTCAAATAAATGTATACTTTATCTTGTGAATGTTGACACTAGCCGGGCGCTCCTTGGATGATTAGGTAGTTCCTTTGGGTTTATTAGTTACAATAATGAACACAATTACGAAGGTAATAAGACCAAGAAAACTATTTTGGTAGTTCTCCGGTGTACCCCCCCCCCCCCCCCCCAGTCAATTTTTCTTCAACACGCCCACCCAATGTTTCTAGGCATTCCTTCTTACTTAGATTACATATATATTGATGACAATTTCAAGCTGTGGGAAGAAATTATATAATTTAAAAAAAAAAGAAGGAAAAAAGAATTACATACCTACCATGTTTTCAGAAGTTGCCGATGTCGGTGAGGATTTGTTGAAACAAATTGGCGTGGTTGTGGTTTGATTGCCTCCACATGAATTCGCACAAGTAGAATGCACATGAATTCGCACAAATAGATCAGAATGCTGTGTATAGGTTGGTGGTCTGGATGCTCGCAAGCTCGTATCTCAAAATTACATAATATCAAGTAGTCAATCCCTTAGTAAAAATACAGATTAGTTGGAAATGTAGGTCAGAATGATGTGTATACTTTGGTGGTCTAGATGCTCGCAAGCTTGCATCTCAAAAATACGTAACAAAATCAGTCTGTCCGCCGTCCAGGGCTTTTCTCCGAAACCACTGGACCAACCAATATGAAACGTGGGTTAAAAATCACATATTGGATCTAGATGATCCTAAAAGCTCGGCATCAATAAGTTTTATCAACCGTAATGGGTTGCATACATACAAAAGGGCGAAACATACAAAAATCGAGATCTTGAAAACTTTCAAGACAACAGTAATCATCTTTTGCTTGTCAGTGAGAAATTACAGAGAAAGGCGTAATCCTCTCTGTAAGTTGTTCCAATGATGACCCGATTCCTTCACGATTTTCATGAGTTATTGCAGTTTGTTCAGCGTTACCCAGTGTGCACCATGGGGAGGCGATATGGTATTCGCTCCCCATTTAATTGGTGGTTTTGATTGATTTTGATGTGATATTGATTTTTTGGCTAGTTGTAAAACAGTATTTATTGGTAGAAATTAGAAATGAAACGCTTTTCACATAATATCTTGCTTTTTCTTCCTTTTTGGTATTTTGTTATTTGCCTTTCCATAAAAATGATCCGTCGATTGTAACGAGACATGCGCTTACTTGTAGTGGTAATTGATTTGATGGTCACATCGATGTCTGCTTGCGTCAATCCTAATGCCTCTCAACGTGAAAATATCGGGATGTGGATCATAAAATTAAAATTCTGAAAATGTTTACCCATCGGTTTTATTATTTCTGCATGAAATAGTCCTTCTACTAAAAATACTTGCCTATATCTATGAGAGAATTTTATTATACACTAGCCGCTCCGGCTCGCTACGCTCGCCTCCACGTCCAGCCGGGGGGCAAGCCCCCCGGACCCCCCATTAAGTTGCTCGCTTCGCTCGCAACGTGTGGCATGTAGGGAATATTGCTCGCTTCGCTCGCAAAGTCTGGCGTGTAGGATATGTTGCTCGCTTCGCTCGCAAAGTCTGGCATGTAGAAAATGTTGCTCGCTTCGCTCGCAAAGTATGGCATTTAGGGGATGTTGCTCGGTTCGCTCGCAAACGGTAGATCTCTAAGGGTAGGTTTAACTTCTGTAGGGGATGCTGCTCGCTTCGCTCGCAAACGGTAGATCTCTAAGGGTAGGTTTAACTTCTGTAGGGGATGCTGCTCGCTTCGCTCGCTTGAGGAAGTTATACCGCCCACCCAACTTGGCAGACGTTTTTTTCAGTTGGGAATTATTACAAACAAATTAAATCTTATAAAACGAAAAGTTTATTCGGGGATGTTGCTCGCTTCGCTCGCAAGGTATACTTTATATGTGTAGGACAAAGTCCGTATTTATTATTTGAAATGGCTCTCGCTTCGCTCGCAAGGTAGGTACCTATGTAGGCATACCTGCTCGCCTCGCAACGTTGTGACATCGAACCCTTCACGTCAATTCTTGAGCCTTCTCTCGTCCACGGCAGAATCATTTTAATCGCTTTGCTCGCTTCCGCTGGTAATTCGACCGAGTTCTCGTCACTTTTTTCGCTATCCGATTTCGGATTCAGATTCGGCGGACCCAAAGCTGTATTTCGCCCGCGAAAACCGTTCCGAAAAACGTACCTTTATGGGGTATATTTTAATCGGAAAAAACCAAGTTTTTCGGCGGACTTTTCGAGAAAACGGGTCCGTACTCTCGCATTTTTTTGACGCATTTCCCGATACTTTTTTCGCGATCCGATCGCGCCGTCGTCTTCCTCGTAGGAAAACCTACGAAACCCGTATTTTTCCGGAATTGTCAACGGCCGTTTAGAGGGGTAGGGGAAGCGGGGAAGTCCAAAAAGCGCACATTAATTATTACTTCGACCCCCCTCCCGCCCTACGGCCCATGGTTCGGGTGGGATTAGAAAATTTTAAATTCGCTTATACACCCTATCGGAAAATCCCAAAAAGATCCCCCCACTCGTAGATCCGGCCCACTCAGCCGTTTGGCCGTGCATAGACACGACAGAGCGACAGAGCGACAGACGGAGTTTCATTCTTATTAATAACTAGCCGCTCCGGCTCGCTACGCTCGCCTCCACGTCCAGCCGGGGGGCAAGCCCCCCGGACCCCCCATTAAGTTGCTCGCTTCGCTTGCAACGTGTGGCATGTAGGGAATATTGCTCGCTTCGCTCGCAAAGTCTGGCATGTAGGATGTGTTGCTCGCTTCGCTCGCAAAGTCTGGCATGTAGAAAATGTTGCTCGCTTCGCTCGCAAAGTATGCCATTTAGGGGATGTTGCTCGGTTCGCTCGCAAACGGTAGATCTCTAAGGGTAGGTTTAACTTCTGTAGGGGATGCTGCTCGCTTCGCTCGCAAAGTATGCCATTTAGGGGATGTTGCTCGGTTCGCTCGCAAACGGTAGATCTCTAAGGGTAGGCTTAACTTCTGTAGGGGATGCTGCTCGCTTCGCTCGCTTGAGGAAGTTATACTGCCCACCCAACTTGGCAGAAGTTTTTTTCAGTTGGGAATTATTACAAACAAATTAAAACCACGAAAAGTTTATTCGGGGATGTTGCTCGCTTCGCTCGCAAGGTATACCTGTATATGTGTAGGACAAAGTCCGTATTTATTATTTGAAATGGCTCTCGCTTCGCTCGCAAGGTAGGTACCTATGTAGGCATACCTGCTCGCCTCGCAATGTTGTGACATCGAACCCTTCACGTCAATTCTTGAGCCTTCTCTCGTCCACGGCAGAATCATTTTAATCGCTTTGCTCGCTTCCGCTGGTAATTCGACCGAGTTCTCGTCACTTTTTTCGCTATCCGATTTCGGATTCAGATTCGGCGGACCCAAAGCTGTATTTCGCCCGCGAAAACCGTTCCGAAAAACGTACCTTTATGGGGTATATTTTAATCGGAAAAAACGTAGTTTTTGTCGGACTTTTCGAGAAAACACGGTCCGTACTCTCGCATTTTTTTTACGCATTTCCCGATACTTTTTTCGCGATCCGATCGCGCCGTCGTCTTCCTCGTTCAAAAACCTACGAAACCAGTATTTTTCCGGAATTTTCGACGGCCGTTTAGAGGGGTAGAGGAAGCGGGGAAGTCCAAAAAGCGCACATTAATTCTTACTTCGACCCCCCTCCCACCCTACGGCCCATGGTTCGGCTGGGATTAGACAATTTTAAATTCGCTTATACACCCTATCGGAAAATCCCAAGAAGATCCCCCCACTCGTAGACTCCCCCCACTCAGCCGTTTGGCCGTGCATAGACACGACAAACGGACAAACAGACAAACGGAGTTTCATTCTTATTAATAGTATAGATTATCTATGTATAACTGAGTAGGCTTAGGGTCTCTGTACATAACATACAGCGGAATCTGAGTTTACCGCCATAAGCAGGCACCCAAAATTCGAATCAACAACCTTCACTTGTTGCTGTATTGTATGCTTGATGTTTTGCAAGTCTAGACTCACCCTTTATTTTTCCTGAAATCCTCTTCATGTTTTCCCAGAATTTCCTACCAGCATGACCAGAATATTTTCATAGCCACAAGACTTTAGTTTATAAGCTCGACTTTTATTCTGAACATGGATTTTGTCTTTATCAGAACCTAGTAAAGTACTAATACCTTCTAGAGCCTAACGTGGTAAAATATAACAGGGGCCTCTGAGTTATGATAGCATACTTTCCGTCTCTTAATCGTGGCATAGAGTTCTCTCTCGAAGGACTTGGGTACAGTTTGGACAAAGAGCCTATAGAAAGAAACTGAATTGACGTCATAATGGACGGCTCTGAGTGAGCCCCCTTCACACTAGGTCGAGGTGGGGGTGAGGTTGTTCTACTATGACGTCATGCAGCTTATTTTACCCGTTTCAGGTTTCGACAACTTTCAATCAAGAAGTTTCAGCTGATGGAAAAAATGAAACAGGTGAAGTTTCGCATTTCGGTCAAACCGTATAAATCAATTGTTCATCTCGAATAACCTACATACGAGTACACTTTTTGACATTTTATGTCTTTACTTTGGCACATAAACGAAAAAGGCGTTTAAAAAAAACGTTAAGGTTGATTTTCTGATGATTTTCGCTTACAACCAAGTCGTTGCTAGGGAAATGGTACTTCTTCGTTTTTCATCTCACAAAATTCGTTGACCATTCGTTCGAAAGCTCTCAATTTATCCAACCATATTATGCTAATTACTGCGAATTGCCTGGCCAACAAGATGAGTTATGAGCATGCTTATATGAATAATTGTTTACACACAGGTGATCATTCTCAATGATTGATATTGTGAACATGATTGCAACCGCTTGTTAATTTCTGATGATTTCATTGAACAGGTATTTCGATGATTTGATTCATAGCAGGTGATCCGAATATTGCGAGAACGGTTTGATTTTTGAAGAGGTGGTTAAATAATTTAATAGGAAATCGTTTTAATAGACGAGTCTGCAAAACATACGAGTCTGCAACTAAAGACATAAAATGTCCCAATGTGTTGCAGACTCGTATGCAAGCGTTACTGATGATTATCGATTTCAAAGTAATGTCTAACAAGTACCTACTGATGTCAGACTGGGCAGATTTGTTGTAATAATAATTTGAAAACGTTGTCACCATGAATCAAGTTTAGGAACTACTTATGAACTTACGTTTATACATTTTTTTCCTTCTTCTTTGAAATACATCAACCAACCATTTGCATTTTCATTTTCCAATCGTGGATCCTATATTTGTGTGGAAGAGGCGATACAAAAACCTGGGACTTTATCGGGAAGTAAGCAGAAAAAACACAGATGTTACCGTGGAGTGGAACGAGCGCTGTTCCAACCTTAACGACCCTTAGAAGCGTGAAGGCCGGCCAACAAAGGTGAGCTCTATAGATAAACAGGCGCTTTAGTCGTTCTTTCTACCCTGTGAAAAACTCGAGCTCGACAGTGGAGGGACGGAAAAAAAGCCCGATGATGGAGAAAAGCTGTAGAAATTAATCCATCCGGCCTTGACAGGTATGGGGCTGCACGACGAGGGGTAAAGAGGATTTATTTTAGGTCGGCACCGGTCTTAAGACGAATTTACGAGTGTCATTAAAGAAACTAAGACTTGTAGAATCCATCAATGTTGAGGCGAACGATTAAGTTGGGCCAACTGTACTGGTAATAAATCTGAGTTGAACTCTGAAGAGATGTTTCTCTTGGTGTTATCGGCTGATATAAGTTTTTGGTTCGTTCAATGATTACCTAATTATTATATAGTCACTGATGAACCAGTCTGATATTGCTGGATTGCTGGAGCAATGGGTGATGTAGTAAAATTATGATACTGGGTCAAGTGAGACACTAGTCTCGCATTGCCAAGTTTTCAATAAACCATTGCAATCACATTTCCAAGCTTTCAATAAACATTGCGATACGCCGAGGTGAGTAACAAAGTAGAGCTTCGGCCAAACCTCCCAACCTCACCCTGTCTGCTCAAACTTAATTTATATTATATATATTAGTCATTTTTTATATAAGAAGCAGTGACGGATTAATAGAATTTCGTGGGTGGTGGCGGTAGTACTCTACTACTAGGTGGTAGTACCCTCACGAGGAAATTCTTTGAAAAAATATCTTGAAAAATTAGCAGTTTTAGAGGTTTTAGACCCACACTTTATAAGAGATATGTAAAATTATATCGAAAAATATAGGGAATCAAACATAAAACGCTGGAGATATAAATCAATACTACATAATAACTTCAGTCCTCGTGATGTAATATTATAACTAAAAAAACTTTAGTTCGCATTTAACCTGAAGTTTGGTTTCTACTGCTCTTCTACTCACGAAAGGGCGATGATGTACGACAGCACGACAAGGACTCAACACCACCGTTGCCAACCTGCTTTGATGATTTTTATCTCAAGCACTTCTGGAAATATCCGAGTTTACCCACGTACCCACGTATCCTCGATTGATACCCCAAGGCACCCCATAGTAAAACCGGTACATATCATCCCAGTTTCCCCGCAGTATAAAGTTCCTACGAGTTCTGTACTCGTATTTTTGTCAACCTACAAACGCGACGGCGTGATTCTTTTCTGGCGTTCCCTGCAACAATTTTTTTCTTCTGACTTTTGGGGGGGGGGGGGGGGAGGGCGACCGCCCCCCCCCCCCCCATTAGGGGGAGGAGGCGGTTGCCCGCCCCCCCCCCCATTAATCCGTCCCTGATTAAAGAAGACCTGAGACGTGTTAAATGGCCCTGCAGATGCATTACACGTTTTTCAAACATTGGGGTTGCTTATTGTGTTCGATGAATGATTAAATGTGAATAAACAATAAATATCAAGGGGTAACTAGCGAGCACAAAGTTTGTGTATTTGAGAACATTGGTCCACACAGTTTGTTTGATCAGTGAGCATAAAATGAGGATAGAAAAGATTCATACTCCCTGGTTTTGACATACCCACAAACCCAATTTCTAATATAATTTACCTTTCCATCGGGCAGATTCTAGCAACATCTCAACAATCGACTTGTCGGATGGAATATTCATCACTTACTGGGAAAAGCACTAAGGAGGAGTTTCGACAGGTTCTAGGAAATGATTGGGCTGAAAGGTTACTGGTCGGCTAATCGTTTCATAGGCACGCGCGGCTCACGCATGTTTTGTGTGAATATCCACAAATGGGAAGTTGTGCCGTATTTTGAATAATTTTGAGAATCCGGAGAAGTTTGGAGGTGGGATTTACTTCAGTTCGAATAGAGATCGAAGTCATTCCAGAACTAGATTCGGCTCAGTAGTTCATCCACATCGTATGGCATCCCGAACTTGCAATGATACAAGTACGTTACCACCGTGAAATTAAATCATTCACCTATCTTGTAAATTATATGTATATAGTTCCAAGCAGTAATATCTGAAAACAACCATCACAATAAAATTATGTGCAATACAAGGAAGAAAAATGTCTTAGTGGCGCAATATGTTATAGTTTTGTTTCTTGATTATGGTTTTTGTGCTCTGTTTGTTCTTGAGGAATCATATCTCATTTGTGTAATAAATTATTGCACACACCATATTTATTGCGAACAAATTAATTATAAGTGATGATAAGCGATAATAGCAAGTTTTGTCTAGTTGAACTAGGTATTTTTATCAATTTCGTTATTAAAGTGTACTAGTTTGGTGAAAAATACGTTAAACTGGATAACAGATGTAGGTACGAATTGTTTTTCTTCTCAGTATTAGCTAGTTGAAACGTAATACCAAAAATACTGCAAATTATAACACAAAGGTTTATTATAGTGTCAGATGGTCCCTCTACGCAGATCATTGGTCTATAATTATTAAACCCCGAATATATTTAATATATGATCAAAACATGGCGCATCATGTCTCCCAAAAGGGTTCACACCTTGACAGTTCTAGCGCACCTCAATTTCGCTCTTTACAGTAAATGGAAAAAAAGATAGATAAGTAGGGAAAGCATATAGGTTCATATGCTGATTCCCCCAGCTGATCAATGTGCACTGATATTGAATTCTTGATATTGCAGAGAAAGTCCATTTCAATTTGCAGGTCCGAAGGTTGACATCAATATGCTTGCGTAGATGCAGGCACCTGCAGAAGGAAAGTTCTTCGCATTATTCGTCCTAACGCATTTTTGGGGCATATTTATACTCGTTACACTTCATATTTATGTACAGTACATAGAACCTAGGATGTGTCTACACTTTTGGTTACTAACCTCCTAGGGGTCGATTCTACAATGAAGTTGGAACAAAATGTGCCTTCCAGTCTTTTTTTCTATTACAGGCATTGTTTTCGAGTTATTCACGATTTAAGATTATTTCCGTGTTTTCAACCTTAAATCACAAAGCCGGCTATAACACCCTCCCAGTAATTAGGAAATTCAAATTGAAGGATACTGTTAAAAAGAGCGTTGAATTGTTTTTTGTATGCTATACAGCGAGTGAAAATATGCGGATTTAGTAGTCACAAATTCACACTAAAGTAAAAAAAATTTCGAAAACTTTTGAAACTTGTATTTTTCAAGCCTAGGACGGCATATATAATCCCCTGCATTCCCCCCACGTTACGGAAAAACTTGAATCTAATCTCACCTTTCCATCGGTGTAATCAATTTTTATTTTCTTTGTGAATTGAAGGAGAAAAGTATGTTTGTATGTTGAAAAATGAACATACAAATCATCTTCGTGAAAAATGAACCTCTGAAAAATTTGAGTTTGGGGCCGGTTTCTACGTATTTTTGCACGCTGAATCGAATGGCAACACTAGCAGAGCTCTCCAACTCCGTTATAATAGAGTTTTTCATTTTAACTCACAAACTTTTAGTTCGTTCGTTATGCTCAATTTGATGTGTTTTTGAAGGTAAATCTTAGTAAAGGTGTAAAACTCTGTTATAACTGAGTCGGGGAGATCTGCTAGTGTTGCCATTCAACTCAGCGTGAAAAAATACGTAGAAACCGGCCCCAAACTCAAATTTTTTTTTAGAGGACCATTTTTCACGAAACCCTCAATTTCACAGAAAAAAACATATTTTTCAACATACTTTCCTCCATCAATTCGCAGGGAAAATAAAAATGTGTTATAGCGTTGGAAAGGTGAAATTAGGGTCAAGTTTTTCTCGTAACGTGCGTGGGAATTCAGGGGGTTAATGTACCTATGCCGACCTGCAGTGTAAAAAATATAGAATTTCCAGTTTGTGAATTTATGACTACTAAATCCGCATATTTTCACAATTTGTGTAGCATACAAATAAATAATTTAACGCACTTTTTAACGGTATCCTTAAATTTGAATTTCCTCATTACAGAAGGAATTGGTAGCAGACTTTGTGATGTAAAGTTGAAAACCCGAAAATAATTTTAAATCGTGAATAATTCGGAAACAATGCCTCAAATAGAAAAAGTCTATGAGGCACCCTGTGTGAACACCCTGTATAATCGTAACGCAACTTTTGTGACACCTTTGTTGTAACCTCGCTTATCATAACATTTCGTAATGCATTTTTGGGACAATATATACTTTTTACACCCATACTTAAGTACAGTAGAACCTAGAATAGACGGAGTTTAAAAATTCCTTCATGTGTAAAACAGTTGACCCTATAAAAATTACAAGTTCCATTTTTATTTTTATTTTTTAATTTTATTTTTCAACAAAATTTGATACATTTTTGAAGTACTTTAATTTAAACTATTTCCGTTTTCAGGTACTGCTCATCGCATCAATACTCGTCATTCCTGTAGCCCCTGTGCCTACTGAACCGATTCATGAAAAACATCTGAAAGGAATACCAATAAAGGGTTACAACTATCCGATAGGCCCCGGAACTGACCAAGGCCTATACAACGAGTTATTTGAAGGAGACATTCTTTACGATCCGGTAAAAAAAGGAATAGAAGTTAATTACACTAACTCACACAAACACTCTAAAATTTAAAAATAAATTGTATCATCAGTTTTTTTTTAAAGAAGAAAATTCCGCTTAAAAGCGGAGGGGTCACACAATTAAGCTTGAAGAATACGAACCCCCATATTCCAAAGTTCTAACCTTATCCTATATGTCTGAAGAATATTGTATAAAATTATCGCTGGTACTCCAATGAATTGCTTAACATTTCTTGAAGGTTTTTATTGTAACAAATTGTTAGATGTTCTTGAAAGATGACTCAAAATTTTCATGAGAGTTAACAAGGCTACGAACTATCACAAAATTATTGGTTTTGTATTAGATAGCCTTTCTACAATGATCACTGGTCCATAGAACACTTCCCCATCAAACTGAGTCTGTTGAGCACTATTTAACTATAACTGGAAGATGTCACCTACCGGAAGAAGATAAATAAAGGAAACTGAAATTTAATAAATACAAATAAATACCAAAAAACGAGGCAGGCCGCTCGTACTTTCTCTCTTATGAGAGAAGAGCTATGAGCATAGAAAATGTCTCAGTAATTTCAATGTTTTTTATTGCTTTAAATAAAATAACAATTAGAAAACATTTAATAATTATTGACACACAATTACTGAATTTTCTGTAAACCAGTCTATACGATGCCCAATTCTTCCACGAATATGAATTCACAGTCCTTTTAGCGAATTTTTGAAGAAAATTAAGCTATTGCTCTCGCCTCAAAATTTGTAGAATGTGAATTTTTGAAAAAATTTTATGCAGAAATCCGTTTCAGGCTGTTCTGAATCATATTCTGAAGTTTAACGCATTTTTTTATGTATGTATGTATGTATATATGTATGTATGTATATATGTACGTGTGTATGTATGTATGTATGTGTCATTCCAGACGATAACTGTCCGTAGAATTGTGCTGGAAACTTCAAACAAATTTTAAAATGTTAAGGACACAAAACGAAAGTTCAAGTTCGTTGGCCAGCATGATCGGATTACATCTTCGGGTTGAAATTTTCAAAAATGTAGTCAAACATTTCAAAATAGCCTGTTTTTTGCGATTTGTTGTGCGAAATAATTTTTTCAGCATACTAACATGTGGTATATTCGGAATCAGCGTAAAATTTCCTATAAGAATATGTATCAAGTTTTCAAAAATTTCAAAGTTGAAAAATCAGTCAAAAATCGAAATAATGCCGTTCGCTAGTTGTAAAAATCGGTAATATTTGCATGAAACATTGTCCAAATTCAGATTGAACTACTCTTATGGAAGTATCCCTGTATAACCAATTTTAGAACCATACTGTTTAAAACGTAGGTAGTAGGGGCTTTAAAAAAAAAAAAAATGTAATCACAACTGATGAGTTTACTCTGTGCATGTGTTAATAATTTGATTCCATGTTTGTCTATCAAAATCATAAACTAAAATTTCTCAACACGATCAATGGCGACTGAAATGTCGAAGATTTCTTCAAAAATTCGCTCATGGGGTCATGCTGCATGACTGGACTTTTTGACATTGAAAATATTTTCGTCGACGGGTCAACCGGAAATTTTGTTACGCAAAGAAAAAAACGTCACGCAACCTATAAACAAGTTAGGTGTTGTTATGATTGTGTACATACTAGCAATGAAATCAGTAATTTAATTAACGATATGTAAGTTCATCAGTCAATAAATCATATGACGTTCGGTTGGAGAAATCAGCACGAGTTGTCATTACTAAGTTTCATGAGGGGCACTCAAATAATTTATTTTATGTTTTCTAATTGTTATTTTATTTAAAACAACAAAAAATATTGAAATTACTGTGACATTTTCAATGCTCATAGCTCTTCTCTCATACGAGAGAAAGTACGAGCGGCCTGCCGCGTTTTTTAATAACTGGTATTGTGAAGTATCCATTGACATCATATCGACAAAATACTTGCAACCATCTATTGCGTTGCATAACAACATCATAACAACACCTAACTTGTTTATAGGTTGCGTGAAATATTTTCTTTGCGTAACAAAATTTCTGTAACAAAATTTCCGACATTTCAATGTCAAAATAAATTAGCATATTTATATTAAAACCAATACTACTGTGAACACCAGCCGCCCTTGTAATCGTTTAGCCACATGTCAATTACGAAGCAGATCTTCTTTTGAATTATATAGACCTGAAAGTTTTCATGATATCGAATTTTTGACATTTCAACCCATAAATACTTTGGAGTTGATCGAATAGTGATGCCGTGGTACATTACCAGCCGATGTACGATTTTTGATCGTAAATATCACTCTAGAAGTTTAGGAGGAAAGCTTTTGAAGGTAGACGGAGGAAGTAATTTTTATTCGGGTGGGGTGTTGTAAGTAGTTTTTTCTTCGTGAATTACAAAGGCTCATAATTGAAAATAATACACCAAAATCATACTTTGAAAATATGGATGAATATATGATGTTGAAGAAAATGTTCTTCACCGTTCCACTCATTTTTAATTCGAATTATCCGCACACTCTAATAGTGAATGTAGGGACATTAGCCACCGCCTTAGCAGAACTTTCTTGCGTTATGCGGTGGACGGAAAAAGAGAAAAACGTCTGCCAAGTTGGGTGTGGCACATGGCTTCCTCGTTTAACTTTCATGAATGTATAGATCTTTGAAAACTTTTAAATGATCTGAAAAAATGCCATAGCGGAAAATAGTAGGTGATTCAAGAAGTAGCGTGAAATGTCATAATTGTTCAATTAAGAAACGAAAAAATTATACTCAATGTAATTTACGTTTGTGCAAGCGCAGAATGAACCGATGAGTTGAAAACAATGAAATAAGTACGGGACCATCTGCAACCTAAGAAGCGCATTCGCTGACAATTTCATCAAAATCGGATGAAAACTGTGGAAATTAAGGTCATTAGAAGTATTTCACATCAGCGCATGCGTAGTAGCTATTAGTGATACAATCGTGTTGAAATTGATATGAGGTAATCAAGTCTTCTTTCAACTAGCATCCAAATGTAAGCGAAATCGAACGACTAAAGTGTGAAAAATTGAAGCATATTGGAATTTACGTTTGCATATACGCAGAATGAAGTAGGTATTTATTTGGCATCAATGAAACTGAAAGGGTCTGCCGTCTGCCCTCTAGACCGCACATTTCCTGAAAATTTCATCCAGTTCGGATGAAAACTATGGAAAATAAGGTTTTTACAAGGATTTCATATTGGTGCATGCGCAGTAGCTATTAATGATCAACCATGTTGAAATTGATTTAACATGATTCAATTGTCATCCCCCAACTATCATCCAAATTTGAGCGAGATCGGCCGACTAGGTATGGCGTGAGAAAATGATGCTCGGTAGAATTTACGTTTGCGCATGCGCAGTTTGAGGTATTGAGTCAAGAACGATGAAACTGACAGGGGACCGTCTACCCCCAGACCCCCACATCACCTGAAAATGTCATGCAAATTGGATGAAAACAGTAGAAAATAAGCTTGTTACAAGGATCTGCAAGCGTGTTACACACACACACAGACAGGGGACCAAAGTTGTTCAGAAGGGTGTAAAATGTAAAATGCGAGTGGAAGTTTTGATTTTGGAGACCAACAATTTTTTTCTCTCGAAAGTGAAAACAATGCTTCCGGTACCTTTAAGTAGACTCGCAAGCGCAGGAGTCTGGGGCATTGAGAAAAAGATGCCGGTACGGATTGAACTCAATCCTCCACCAAACTATTACATCATCCTGATCTATTTGTCCAACTAATCTGAATTTACACTAAGATTGACTACTTCATGTCATGTATTTTTGAGATGCGAGCTTGCGAGCACCCACTACCAAATTATTACAAAACATTCTGATCAATGCGCTCTAGGTTTGAAGACAATCCGCTAGGATGCGCTCGGTTCCGACATCACTTCTCAATGCCCTGGACTCTCCTTGATAGAAACTTCAATTTAAAATTCTACCAGTCTATTTCTCTTGCTTTTTATAGCTTAACTTTCGTTGAAGCGATTTGTGAATATAGACGCTTAAATTCAAAAGTGCTATAAATTGATTTCTATACTATTTTCAACCCAACATCAGCGGCTATTTCAGTTTTCCATGATACTCTCAAGAAAGTGATGTGCACATACTTTCTTAGTTAAAATTATTCGGTATAGCCATACCTCGTTATGGTACCGAATACTGAGGTTAGGCCACAGGTTCTTGCAATTATCGATAGAATTATAGATTTCGTCTGCCTCAATTAGGACTCTTAGCCCACCGTGTTCCTCTAGGGATTAATGGAAGTATGGAAGTTGTGGAGGGAGAAAAGGATGAAAGAGATGTGTTTTCCCGCACCACACCCCGGCGTCATGACACTCTTTTCAGCTCGGATACGACATCCCGCTGGACATTTCATTTATCTTATTCCGCCTGGCCTGCTCCGTGTCCCGACTTCCACTAACAACCTTCAAGTTAGATATCATCTAACAACAAGTTCAGAATAATGTCTTAGGGTTACCTTCCCAACTGTCAGAGCGAAATTAACCAATTAGCTTCAAACAATTTTACGATATGATGAATTGAATGTACCTACTTATTTACCTCAACTTTAACATCGAAATTCGTGTCACCAATGTTTGACCAAACTTATCATGAGCTATAAAAAAAAAAAAAAAAAAACCCATGTATATACCAATGTTCTGCATGGAAGGGCTATCTATTACATAAAAAATACATCTTTGAGTACCTAATAATTTGGTGCGTTTTATTTTCATTTCACCCCAGGAATTTTCTTCAGGTGGAAGCTAAAAATTGTGCTGGAAACTTGTCTCAAGCTAATTAAAACAAAAACTTATTCGTCTACTAGTTTTGAGAGTTTTGTTGGATTAAAAGTTGCCAGTCGTTGCTTGCAATTCGATTTGATTTGATGCAATTCGACCAAATGACAAACTTGTTGGTAGCATCGTTTCTTTACATGTACAGTTAAAATTATCAAAAAACTAAATAAAAAGGCTTGTCAATCTTAAATTTTTTTCCCCCTGTTTTTTTCCAGGAACTGGGGTATCTTCAGGGAGATGCTAAAAAACAGATTTAAAATAACATATTTGTAATTGTAAAATCTCTAACATTATTCTCTTTATGTTGTTGGGGAAGAACAAATAATAATAATAAATTTATTGATTAAAAAAAATTGTCGAAAATAAAATTTGATTTTATAAAAAGCCAATAATTCAATTTGATTTCTGTGGACGTCACCTGATTTTGTTTCTATTTAATTTAAGATACTGGAATTTACGAGCGACCATCTCTGGTTGTGGTAGCGTATAATGGTACTTACTATAAACCTGGTAGTGCTTAATCATTTTATCAGAAATATATAAATATTATGAGACATTATTGTCATGGTCGAGCGTGCAAAGCGAGCAATTTGTGTATTTTTGCGTTGCCAAATTCAATGTTTGAAGGTTGTAATGCTAGCTGTGCAAAATGAACGAATAAAATCGGAACCAACTAAAATAGGCAATACAAATTCCTTGAACTTATGATCCTCAACTTCATCGTCAAATTTCTCATCTGAAACTTGTTATAGCCGCCATTAATTAACGTGTCTTCAAGTGTCAACACTCGCAGTATATAGATTGTGCGATAATAAACGATGCGTTCGCCGCATTTGCGACTCTATCGAACTCCTGGCGGGAATTGACGAACAGTAATTTTCCACTCGAGCTCTCAGCCCTGTGAACCTTAAAGGAGGATTGTTAGGGTAAGAAGATTTGCTCACTGATACCTATGAGAATATACGTTGGCAGAGTAAATTCTCTCCTCCTTTCCACAGTAATTCACTCCAGCCACGATTCGCAGTCCTTTGAAGGCAACAGATAATGGTTCATTATAACATTGACTACGTATACAACCATTAATAGTCACTAAGGACTCATAATTATGTGATCATTGACTTCGGAGTACGTGAGCAACTAATATAAATGGAATTCAATGTTGTGTTATAAAATGTAAGTTATTGAAGACGTGAGATGAATCAATGTCTTCCAGACTTGTATGCAAGATTTTCGGCATTTAATGTGATTTAGTTTCGTTCTTCACACGAAATGTCGCATAAAATGCGTATTGAAGAAGCAAACTATATTTTCCAAATTAATGTTCTGATGATTAGCGCTCACAACCAAATCTTTGCTACGCAACTGTATCTTGGGCTTTTATCATCGTACAAAATCGTTCGACGGTTGTTGGAAAGCTCTCAATTTACCAAACCGTATTATGTTAACCACTCTGCAGTGCGTGGCCATCAATCTGAGGTATGAGCGCGGTTGTCTGAATAATTGTTTACACACAGGTGAACCTTTAATTTTGTAAACTTGATTGCAACCACATACTTAAATGTTTGAAAAATGTAAGTTCTACGCTAAATAAGTTCTATTCCTACAGTAAGGAAGTTAATTGGCCGGGAATTTGGTGTTATAAACGGACAGGTATTCCGTAAAATACCTCTGATCTCCTCAGAAGGTAATCATTTTTATTTTTATTTACTGAGATCAGTGGCTCCCAACTCATCTTCCACCTGGACCCAGTAAGTAGTTATATTTTTTATATTTAAAATTATTTCACTTTATAAATTTCACTATATATTCACTAGATATTTTCGAGACATCGGACCGACGAATTTTAGATATGCTTACCAACCTTCACACTTCACCCATTCACCTTACTCAATTCAAGTGTGTAATATGACATAAAAAGTTTTTGCATTTGAAATAAATTAGTTTTTGTCACTAAAAATCAATAAATAAACAATGTGTGACAAATCGGGCTTGGCCCACAGCTTCCTCTTATCCGTAGCATGAATGTATATATAGATAACAGAAATCTTTACATGATCCAAGCGAAAAACAATAAATCAAGATGTAGCTTAAAACTTCAAATTCGGACAATTGGGAAACGAAAAAATGATACTTGAAGTAATTTACGTTTACGCATACGCAGAATGAACTAGTGATTTGAGAACAATGAAATTGATAGGGGACCATCGACAGCCTAAGCCACACATTCCCTAAAAATATTATCGATATCCGTGGAAATTAAGCTTGACACAAGTATATCAGGTTGGCGCGTGCGCAGGAGCTACTAGTGATACGATCATGTTGTAATTGATATGGGTTGATCCAATCGTTTCCTCAGAACTATTCTCCGAATCTGAGCGAAGTCGAGCAACTACGGCGTGAGAAAATGGTTGCTTTATCCCCCTCCCTCCCCTTAAAATTTGTTGTTTTACGTTTCACGATGCGTAGAATGTAAAAATCGAATTAAAAGGAAATCCGTCCGTCTCCCGTCCGAACCTTTCCTCCGAAACTACTACATCAATTTTCATCAACCGTAAAGTGTAGTAATCAGGGGCTACAATGTCAAAAAATCGATATCTCGAAAACTTTCAAGGTAACAGTAAGTAATGTTTTTTGGGACTCATTTATAGACATCATCATAGAGAATCAGATAAAACCACCTGGATCGCTGAACGTACATCCGTTTGCCCTCCCTAGGGCTAGAATATGTGCTATAAAATTAATATACCTACAACGTGGGAGCAAATCACAACCTGGTGGAAGATTTAGAAATTCGCCTTGTAACTACGACGCTCGTATCAGCTGATTTAATTCAAATAAAACGTTTTCTTCGCGAAACTGGGTATATTATAACTGTTTTCGGGTGTGCAGTATCTATTGTACGAGATTAATTTTCCGTTGATGGGTTACTAGGAAAACGTAGGTGAGTTATTAATTACTTTCTCTTCGGTAGACTTCCACACCCATAAAGATATAGCTTGATACCCAAAGAATGATTGAGTTTTCATGTATTAAAAAACACCTCAGAATTCACGAATTAACCGATTTTATTTCCAACATGTTTTATTTTCATTGTCATTATTATTTTATTTATTTTCTTGCATGCTGGTAGATGGATGGGAAAAATGCTGTTTCAAATCCAGCCCTTCTATGGCCACGGGGTGCAGTCATTTATAAGGTTGATGACGATGTAGGTAAGTAGATTTAAACTGAGATTACAGATGATTAACCAATATTTAAATTTACATTATTTTTATTTCTCCAAGTCCAGATTTATAAATTATTATCACTATTCAACCCACCAATATCGGAGTTACAGTTTTGGTTTTAAGTAATATTCTGGTCTTGTTAAATACGAGCAACTTTATAAACGATCGTAAAATGAAAAATAAATTATAATTCATTCTGGTTTTCAACACTCAGACCCTTATTGAATATAAAAAAGTTTGAGCGTTAAGGAGCATTTTGATAGAATATACTTTATGTACGTAGCTGATACATTGGCTTCAAGTGTGCAGTGATCATGCTTTCCCGAATGACTTTAGGCGACACAATGCTGAAGTTGAGAGGGCACCTCTCCCTCAGCTCACTCCATCGTCCAATCCTTTAATTGACATACCATTCACAATGGTTAAAATGGAGGGAGCAATGAAGAAGGCAAATTGGTCTGCACTTGGGAAAGATCCGATCCATTATGAAATGTTGATCAATCTCCCAGATGGGCAAATGCGAACTCTCCAGAGGATGTCTATACTATTTATGCCTCAGATAACCATCCTTTAACTTCGATGGAGGCTGTCATTATCCCTCTGCGTAAAAGGGGAAAAGACCCTTGTGAAGCTGGCAGCTACAGACCATGTCTCTTGCTGTAAGAGAAAGATCCTGGAAGCTATGGTCAACTACCGCCTGTGTGGTTTTTTGAGAGGAACAGCCTTATCAGCCAGTATCAGGCTGGTTTTCAAGAACGCTTCTCAGCAGTTGACCAAATCTCAGCATTTGACAGTTATATCCAGGACACCTTTCTGGTTAGGGGGCACGCCATTGGTGTGTTACTGATCTAGCCAAACACATGATACCACCTGGCCTCACTACATCTTAGAAAGGCTGCAGCGGTGGAGAGTAGCTTTCTCTCTAATCGAAAATTCAGGGCGCGCATAAGAAACGTCTACTCCGATCTCCATCTTCAGGAGAATGCCATCTCTCAGGCCTCAGTACTTAGTTGCATAAATGTCCTCGCTGATAACATTTCAGAGGATATTCGTTCCTTACTATATGTGGACGACTTCATTGTCCTCCTCCGAGGTGATTATCTGAGGAATGAGTGACACCTCGCGACGTAATATTGATACCATCTATCAAACAGCACGGATGCGAGGTTTTAGTTTTTCACCTGTAAAAACTACCTCCATACATTTTTGCAGAAAGCCCAAAGTGCATGATGAGTATCCTCTCTCAATAGGTGGAGTCAGAATACCTTTCTCCACTCACACGTGTTTCCTTGGACTCGTAGTTGGACGCGTTACTAATTGATCCACAGCTTGGCTTATCTTGGATTAAAAATTGATGGTGGAACAGTGAAAACACTGACTCCCGGTTGTTCTCTAGATCCTGTGTTACTAGACACGGGAGTTAAGCCTCGTAGGTGGAACTGGCCCTAATGATTCTCAAAGCCTTTATTTTTCGATCTTCCCTATCTGGGTTTCCCAATGGACACATTACTGGCTCCATACACATGAAACACAGTTCATGTAGGTAGATGGTTATACAAATGAAGACATGAAAAAGCAGTCAAGTACACTTTTTGTTAGCAAATTCAGTAATAGTTAATAACTTTGTATTTGTAATAACCTTGCTAGCGATTTATTGGTAACATTTACATATTATTTATTCATTAATTTTTTCAGGGTGTCCAGATTCAGCGCAATGTGATATCCTTATGAGAGCTATGGACCACTACCACAGCAAGTCGTGTATTCGATTCAAAGAATGGTCCGGGGAGAAGAACTTCATCAGAATATTCTTCAACGTCAAGGAAAGGTGATGTACCTACATAATACAATATTCCAAACGATAACTACATGAACCTCCTCACTACTTAAATATGATGTCCATTAAACCTCATGGTCACACTTTCCTGTGTGGTTTCCCGCCTAAAATACTCGTATTGAAAATCGGTGTTCGAAACATTTATGGCTTTTTGATATCTTCAGAGCTTAAAGACAGGTATAATGTAAAGTAGCCAATGCACTTTCTACCCACTTATCTAAGTGCTCTTACACATCTTTCACATAAGTATGTTTTCAGGAGGTACGAATATCCCTAATGATGACCCCGTATATAGAGATAGATATACTGGCGGCTAGGGGTGGCATGATATGAGAGCTAACCAATCACACCAACTGATGAAGATAAAGATTGAGTTGTATTGGAACCAGGGGCAGGATCAAGGACGAGAGTAGGGGGTGAGACCTTGAGGTAAGGGTAACCTCCCTGGTTACCTAACGGTTATAAAATGAAAAGAGCCTGTGCTCCTAAGATCACATTTTGCTACTCATACTCAACGAACTGCCTTCTGTCTTAACTCTTGATCATCTTAACTCCTGCAGTTTGCAATATTATTCTTTTCTTTCCATCGGTGATATATATCCATTCCATCATCATTCAGCTCTTATTATATATATATAATAAGAACTGAATATATATATTCTTTATAAATATCCACAGTGCCTACGAGATCCAGAATCAGTTAAAACTACGAAGCCTATTATACTGCCTGGCTATTATCTTGTGTAACAGTAACACCTGCAATTAGTTGGGGCAACAGTACCTATCCACCCGCGATTAGAGTCATCATTTATTATAATCCTGCTTACAGGGCTTCTATATGTATAGAGATCTGGTCAAGTAGGGTGAACGTCCATATTGGGTTTTATTTATTTGCTAAAAGGCTAAATAACTATCTCAACGTCATCCAATTTACTTGTGGATTTACAAAATCATCCAGCATATTTCAATTCTCATTCGCAGGCAGCTCTAACAAGTTGCAAAGAGGAAGAAGTTGTATTGGGCGTAACCCGTAGAGCTACGCTCCTAGAAAGTACAAATATTATAATAAGTTGCATAGTTAGAATGACAATACAGTCAAGCAGAGTAAGTATGTACTCGTATATGCTCGTAATGGTAAACAATCACGCAGGTACTTCATGCAATTTACTTCGGTAATCATTAAGACATTGAGGGAAGGAATGTTGGGCCTCACCACATGAATCTGTTAGTTTTGTGTAGGTACTTTTCTATATGAACAGTCAATATGAGTACATTGTCTTTATGATTGTTTCGTCAAAGAATCAGCCTCCGAGGTAAAACTAACAAAGGTGTAGGTAAAATAAAATTAATGAAAATATTTATATGAAAATGAATAGGCAAATAGGTTTATAAACGTTCATGGAATAATTTTTAGCTTCTTGACATTAATTTGTTCTTTGTTATTACATGGTATCACGGTATGTAGTGTCTCGCTCGGTATACATGTACTAAAAATATAGTGGTGTGATATTTACTATTTTAGAGTTAAACTATACTATGTATTGGTAGTATTACAGTATAGTATTACAGTATAGTATACAACAGTCAATATGAGTACATTGTCTTTATGAATGTTTCGTCAAAGAATCTCAGCCTCCTAGGTTAAACTAACAAAGGTGTAGGTAAAATAAAATGAATGGAAAAATTTATATGAAAATTAATAGGCAAATAGGTTTAGAAACGTTTATTGAATAATTTTTTGGTAGACAAAAGATTTTCTTGACATTTGTTCTTTGTTATTACACGGTATCACGGTATGTAGTGTCTCGCTTGGTATACATGTACTCAAAATATAGTGGTGTGATATTTACTATTAACAAGTTACTATACTATATATTGGTAGTATTTGGCTTGGTGGTTTACATCACAGGAAGAGCACGCATGCATGAAACCAGAAAGGAGAAAAGTTGTGAGGACGAAGATGTGGATAAAGCGGTCTGAAGCTCGCAGGCCAACAGAAAAAAAAAAAACGACCAGACCATTCCCTCATTCAATCACTCGTGTCATTCTTATGGGGATCCCACCAGTTTCTCTCCCCTGGTGATCCTTAAGAAAAAATATGAACGCCGTACCTGCCGATATGGCGGAATGAACGGAATGGTTTCGCTTGAGAGCGGAATGGGGGAGTGAAATATGAAAAGCGATGTGCTCCGGATGAAAATTGCGATTGGACGAGAGGAAAGTGAATTAACTGGCTAATACCTCCCTTGTGATAGGAATAGCACTCGTTGGAAAGTTGAGTTGAAAGTCGTTGTCCTTTATGAGGGATAGAATATGATATGAGGGATTGAATTAACGGAATTTCTGGTTTTGAGAGCTTATCGAATGTTATTCAGATAAAATATATATATATATATATATAATATAATTATGTATTACCTGTATAGTTTGTTACTGTTGATTACCTAACCGCCAAAATCGGTCTACCATCGTAACTCTTCATTTCGTGGAAATAAACTACGTTTACATTGATGGCCGTTTTTTCCTTTTCTTAGTCTAAGAAAGCTAGGTATTTATAAATAGCTAAATCTTAACAACAAAATAGCAATAAATAAATAAAAACATAAAAAACTGTATAAAAAGCATTTCTTCCCCAAACGTAATTAATCGTTATACCTGCCAAGTTTAAATATGAGGAAATGTGTAAATTAGGTGAACGTATATAGGTAATCCATAAGATCTTTTTCTAAAGAATCAATGCTACACGCTTATACATTGTGACATAGATATGTCTGATTTCAGCTTAAATGCTCATACCCGTCGCAAGTTATTGGGTGGAGTTAATTGTATCTTCTAATGATCTAGAAAGTCTCCCTGTCAAATTTCAACTTCTTAGGTTTAACAGAAAAGAATTTAGCTCTATCAGCTGATCAGGAAAGAACCCATAATACCATTCGTCTCTTAATGACCCAGAGAGTCTCCCTAGCAAATATCAACTTCCTAGGGTCAATTACCTATCAATTATGAAACCCATGCTTCAATCGGAACGCCTGTAGCAAACCTTCAAGGCTTCTCCACTTGTCACGAATTTCCGCCGCTAACAAACTGCCTGTTAGCAACCATAATAACAAAAGTTCGGGAACCAATCAAATCGGTAGCGAAAGATAGAGCCGTTGTTGTGCGCTGGAACTTGCTGATCATTTTACGACCACTCCCGTCAGAATCGGTCCAGCCGTCTATTTGAAACATACATATAAACATACATAGATAGATGGATTGATAGAAACAAACTTTTAGTTTTATATGTAAGGACTAGCCGGTTACCCGTGTGTTGCACTGACCCACCTGTATGGGTTAGTCGGTGCATAGATTGCAGAACGCCCCAAAGAGTCGCACTATCAAATTTCAGCTCCCTAGGGTGAACAAGAAAGAATATAGCTCACTCAGCTGATCATTTGAATAATCTTTTATTGATCCAGAGAGCCTCTCGGTAAAATTTCAACTTCCTAGGGCTAACAGAATAGAATTTAGCTCAATCAGCTGATTAGGAAAAAATCCCATAATTTTAATCGTCTCTTAATGACCCAGAGAGTCTCACTAGCAAATTTCAACTTTCTAGGGTCAATCACCCATCAATTCTGAATCCCATGCTTCACTCGGAACACACTTAGCAAACCTTCAAGACTTCTCCACTTGTCACGAATTTCCGCTGCTAATAAACTGCCTGTTAGCAACCATAATAACAAAATTTCGGGAACCAAACAATTCGGTTGCGAAGGGTAGCGCCGTTTATGAAATAGGATGTTTTGGAGGTTCAGACCTAGCCTATGTTGTGCACTGCTGATCATTTTACTACCGCTCCCGTCAGAATCGGTCCAGCGTTTAGCCGTCTTTTGGGAACATATATATAGGTAAATACATACATACATAGATAGATACATAGAAACAAACTTTGAGTTTTATATATGAGGATTATAAACCGATGATCTGCGTATAAGGGCTATCTAATACCTAGATAAATAAGGAACCTTTATGTAGTCATTTGCAGTATTTTCTCTGTCGGATGGAAATTTGGGAAGACCTCCAGAGCTAAGACATATCCGTGTCAACAAAAACTTCATTGAAAGTAAATGATTCCTTCATCTACGTCCAATATTCACGGGGAGGCGGCCTTTGTGATTCCCTCTTGTATTGTTCTCTATCCGTGCGAGTCGATACCAGGAGCAGCACTCTCGAGACCGTGTTATGGTAATCCGGTCCTTATAGCTTTGGAATTCAACACCGCCAAAACCTTATCAAACCCAGCTGTTCAATTCGGAAACGTCTGGCTGACAGTTGGCTGCCTACTCGATATAATCTTGATGAATGGCTACGGATAACAAACATGAAAATGCTTTTTTTGCATTCAGCAAACACAATCCCGAAGAGGTTCTTCGAATGTTAAAATAAATAAGTGATCCAAACCGTTCCTAGTCTTAACCTATTACCGAATATCATTATTTTTTCCCCAAAATATTCAGGTCAAATATCTACCATTGATATTAAAGAAAATTTTTTAGAATTTGTAACGATTTTACCTATATGTTTTTATCAATATTTCTAAAATAACTTTTTACGTACCCACATGTTTCTGACATTCACGTCTACAGTAGTTATTACACTTTTCCTAAGCATCATTGTGCTATTTAAACAAAGTTTGAGTCATGAAGCATGATCGCGTGAGCGAATTTTTGCAAATTATCGAATTAAATCATATTATTATTACGATCTTAATGATTATACGATCATTTTGAGTGCTAAGAAATTGATAAATACAATGGCAGAAAAACTCGTAATAAGTAAATAACATTCTGTGATTGAAAAAATAGTTTGAAATATTAGCTTTTCTATTTTATTCATTTTAAATTTTCATTTTCATATAGAAATTTAGGTACTTAGATTATTCAGTTTTTTAGCATACATTTTATAATGTTCTAGTTCATTGTTGATAAGCTTCTTTTGACTATATTTCTGCAAAATGATGTAGATTTAATGCTTTTTAGCCGTTTTGAGCCACTTTTATTGATTTTTGGAGCAATTTTTTTTTTTAATTTGAGCAATCTAATTTGTTCAAAAAATACTGGCCAACGTAGTCATCCCTCCATTTAGAAAAGTTGCTTTTTTGCGCAAAACAGAATTTTTATCTCAATCCTAACGAAAGTAATCGTCTGGAATGACACATTTATATATTCATTTATCTACGTAACAACGCAGATCTCGGGAATCGTTTCAAAATGCCTCTAACGGATTTTTTTTACTCATTGCTATTGCTTCATTTTCTACGAAAATTCTCTAAGCCCCTGGCACTTCTAATTTATTTGAAGAGTTTGGAGTTCATAGTAGTAGAGTTTACCCCTGTAACTTTTACGGGGCGCTGGTGTCAGCTAGGGGAAGTGTGATTCTAGGTATGAAAGCCTCTTGGTCTGGTTGAACCTCAAAAGGAGTTATGTTGAACCGAGTGACTTCTACCGAGGTCAAAATTTTGACATCGTAATCTACAACCTCTTTCGCTCGTTATTACGGAGGTAACCATACGGAGGTGCATACCTGACTATGTTTCGATTTATCCGTATTTTTTTACAGAAGTCTAAATACAGAAGGCAGCATAATTTCAAAAATATGGGTTTATTAAAGGGTTTTTGGAGTACGTTGTAGGAATTCTTGGACATTTTGATGAAAAAGTAATGGCATAAGTCAATGATTCAGACGACGAAGGAGATGTTTGAGATCAGTTGTTATACTGTTGTTCTTCACTTAAGGCGCATATTGCCCCTAACAATGGCACTATTACCGTAATTGTTAAACTGGTCTAACCATAATCACTGGAGTTTTAGATCTACCCGACTGAATGATTGCTGATCACATCATTAACCCTGCTGAATGATTTTGATCACATCATTTGAACCTCAGATGTGGAGGATCCCTCTTGTCCAATCAACATCAGCTTTTCAAGTTCTTCTCTGACTTGCAACAAGTGGACTTTTATGTTCTTAAAGCATGAAGAAAAGGTGGTTGAAACCAGCTAAGATCTATGTTTTGGACGACTTCCAAACAGAGCTGTAGAGAAAGAACTCGTTTCTTTACCATCACTTGTTGCCAATATGTCGGGAAACCAAGAACGTATTCGTTATTTCGTGCGCCCAACAACACTTTTTTCGAATGAAAAATTAACAAGTTTCATAAACGTATTCAATAATTAATGCTTACTGAATGAAATTTTTCTCAGCTAGATGTTTCAAAAGCTATTAGGACTGGTTTTGTCTCGCTAGGAATTATTATTAATTATTGGGAAAAAGTTTAATTATTTTGTGAAAATGGTGAATTATTTTGGAAAAAGGTTTAACTCATTTGGTAAAAGGTTTGATTCATTTGGTAAAAGGTTCAATTAACTCTGCAAATCCTATATGCAGCCTGCTTCCATGAAATGATTGCAGGCTGTTTTTAGTAATGTTACTAACCTTTTTTCCCGAGGATATCCAGAGTTTTCTCAAAATATAATCCTCCATAAACATAGAGTATAGGGTCAATTTCTATGTGATTTATAACGCTACACAATTCCTAGATTTCGTCATCAGCGAGTTTTCTCCTACGAACACTGAACAATAAGCAAAAACGAGTTAATTAAAGATTGAAACTCTATTTTGCTCAGCGATAAAATCCAGGAATCAATCAAGAACTCCCATAAGCAAAATCAAACAGATTGCCAAAAGCAAAAACTAGGGCAGTTAAATTTTTATACCTTAAAGTGCACAGTTATATTGGTTTTATTTTTATCATAAATTCGCTTAATAAAATCTCATTTTAACAGCCCGTAATGGAATGGACGAAAATAACACGGTCCTAAGTGAAAGTGGCAACAGCGTTGATGGCATAATCTGTTGACATTACTCAGGCTTGAAGTTGTAATTTACTTTTAGGTGGATCCCGAAATTCCTGCCGTAATATTATCGAATAACCTGGGTGAGCGAATCGCAACAAATCCTCCGCTTATATTTGGTAATCACTGACAAATTAATGGAATCTCCCAAAAGGACTTATCAAATATTTCAACACAAAATTGTTCATTTTGGCCTCATCATTCCTTTGTTTTGTAAATCCGCACCGTTAGCAGCTTCGGAATAAAAACTATGGTTAAAAAAAAACAGATATGCGGCCTATCCCACGATAAAAAGTCGAGAGGTACCGCAGAAAATGTAAAGCACTTCAATGGCAAATGTCAGCCGTGTATAGATGTATATGACACGTATTTAATTAAATCCCTCTTAAGCCGTTGGCAGCAAATGAGTCCTATTTATCGACGCTCATCATATAGAATATTCACAAACTGAACTTTTTTTTACAAAGAAATAACAAAAGCGTATTCAATTGTAATTGTATAGTTGAACAACTGCATTACCATGGGTACAAAATCATCTTTCGATATTAACCCCGATAATTTATTTAACTGCAGTAGATTTTAATCACAAGGCCTGTACTTTGGAACATGCAGTTCCTATGCAGTTCCACCTGATGAGCTCCTGAACACGACTGCCTAATGGGCGAGTTTGAGTCTAAAGTCTGGAATATGTTTCATCCAGGGGTGGTAGAGTTACTATGGTATGGAGAGGGTGGAATGGTATGGGTACTATGGTATGGGGTTGGGAAATAACGAAGGCGCTCTGCGTAACGGAGTCTCAGTAGGTAGATTTTGCCCAATCTTTAGTGGCTGACTACGCCCGAGCACCAGAAGGGAGGTTGTCGGGGTAGTTTGAAAGGCCCCAGTTTCCAAACGGAATTTAGGTCCAATATTTTTTTAGAAAACCTTCAGTCGGACGGCGTACGGCGGACGGACTAATTTTTTTTTTTTATATATTTGTTTTTATTTATTTATTTATTATTATTTTATTTTTATTTTTATTTTTTTGAATTTTGGATTCTACGTATCATGAAACGTAAACCAACAAATTTTGAGGGGTGGTTAAAAAAAAATATTTTCTTGGTCGATTACAAAGGTTTACTATCGAAAATAACTGTCTCAAGACTGTTGCAAGTAGGAACAACCTCATCACTTCACACTCATCAGCTAATCGTGGGCCCATGGGTATAACACACTGACACCTTTTAGCATATAGGATATTCGGAAAATTAGTTATAATAGATGTTGATGATGACAAATAGCACAATATAACATGATAGGATATAGGTAGGATTGAACATCGTAATAGTTCAGTACAACATTGAGTCTCATTGAGCATAATTGCCACATAACTGAATTAGCAGCGTCAATTATTTGATTTATGATTTTTCAGTGGTGCGTGTTGGTCTCCTGTTGGACGAGTGGGAAAGGGTGAACAGAAATTATCTCTTGGACATCGGTGTTGGTATTTGGGCATCGTCGTGCACGAGCTGGGCCACTCCATCGGATTCTGGCACGAAATGAACCGACCTGACCGGGACAATTTCATATATATCTTTTGGAGCAACATCCTTCCCGTAAGTGAAAGCCTATGTCATTCATCTGGAAATGGTGATATCATAGAAATAATGTGAATTTCCATAGAAATGAACATCGACCGTGGTTGCAGTAAACTAAAGTAAATGCTGTCTCCAGCATCTGGTCACACTGGCACCAGCGTTTGTAAGGCCTCATAACTCTTGGACGGGAAGGCGATCACTTTTGCTAGTAGGCCCGGGTTCTCCGACCTTCTCATGCAATGAAGCTGCCCGACCTCCCGCATTAATTTTCAATTTCCTACGAGCCAAATTGAGATATCTATATGCAAATTAATTAAGGTCCGCCCATTTTCTAGGGAGAAAATGCAATTTTTCAAGGTTTACTATTAAAATAATAATAACAATAATAAAAATTAAAATCAAACTTATTTTCTTCTCTACCCATTGTGTTCATCGTAGTACGTAAATTATAGTATAGTTATGAACCGTATATGCAGAAATCCTTGGCATATAATAAACCTGGTATTCCTGGTATTTCTAAGCCATGTGTGTAGCTGTTTGGGGGGAGGGATGGGGAATTGTTAGAGCTTCATATGCTGATCTGCAGTATGTATAATAAGGAGGCACTAAAGTACATGAACTGAATAAGTATATGTTATATGAGTGGAAATCGTAAACTGAAATTATAGAATCTACTCAAATACTTAGAACCCCATAGAAGCTGAGGCCTGGGCGTCTCAAACGACCCCATAATCTATTATAAAATTATAGGACCTACAGCAGCAAATCGTCAGATAAAACAATGAGGCAATCTAGCAATATCTGCCGGGCACATTCTCCTGTTCGCCGATGGCTCAAAGACACCTTATGGTGTAGCCTTGCTCTGTAGAGTTCCTACTTCTATTTCACTATCGACTCTGCATCAACAGCAGAGCTTTGGGCAGTGACAGTTTGACACTCCGAGTTGTTGGTAGGTGGGAATTATGTGATAAGTAGCGACTCAATAAGTACATCGATTCGATTAGGGACACACATTCTGATGATCCCCGGATGCAAGGCGTTCATGTATCGCTACACCAAACCTTGACACCGGGCTCAACCATAACTTGTATGTGGGTGCCAAGCCATTGATGGTAATAAGTGTGCAAACTCTATCGTATAGAGAGTCAGTGGTGATAAATCAATAGAGATTTTACCTATACACATTGAGAATCAAATCTTCTACACTCAACATGAATCCAGTTCTAAATGGCATGAGCAATGGCAGGGAGAGGTGACAGGTGTCCTTCAGGACTTGTGTTCGGTAGGTATTTTCGTAACCCAGCATCGAAGGAGAGATGGCATAATGATTAACCGGGTCGCCACTGACCTTATATGACTTACTTAAAGACACCTGCTTAGCGCAGAAGCATGTTGTCGAGATAATTTGTGTGAGAGGCGCGGGGGTGATTTCTCTATCTGCCGCATCCCTGAAGGATTGTCCAGAAAATAGAACACAGAAAAGAGTGTTCTACGTTCTGTGTTCTATGACCCTGGCCTTATGGACCTCAGGGTCCAGCAAAGGCTCCCTCAGTGGGCTACGTTTTATCTGGACCATACATGCACATCTTCCCCCACGTGGACATATATTTTGAAATTATTTCATATTCTTGGCTCACCGATATTTCAATCTGACCTGGAAGAAATCGAAAGATAGTGCATGATATCTTGCCGCTTCAATGCATTCCTTACAGGAAGGTCGGCGAATCTGGTTCTACATGAGTCATATTTGGAGTTGTAAGACCTTAGTAGCGCAGGCACCGGTTACCTCCCATCCCAATTTTTATTGCTTAGTGTTTTGTTGCTTAGTGTCATCTCGACTCTAAAAATGTAGGTACTACCTCATTGAAAGATCTCCCCAAAGTAAGCAGTTGGGATTTTTGAATTTCAAATTAAATTTTTTTTAATCTATGAAAGTTTACAATTTAATGGACACTCTCGATTCGTCCCAATCTCCGAACAAAATCCAACGACGACCAGGATGTAGTAACAATTAGCCACATGTGTCCTGACATTTGTTGAAAACATTTCTTACCACGCTATGAGGTGATTTCCCTCGAAGTTTCATGAATTGATTGTCTTCTGGAGACGTCTAACCTCCTAATCGTCTGCCAATGGTCACCAAGCCAGCGTGATATCACTAGTCCACAAAACTCCTAAAAAGAGATAAATTATAATAAATATTGTGGTAAAATGTTAAGAGATTGTGATAAAATTAACAGGTGGGCACATTGCCCTTTCTAATCATACATAATTTTCATATAAGTCCACAATGAAATCTTGTTTGATTTAGGAGGCCAAAACCGATCTGAAGTATGAGTGTGTGTTTATGAATTTCAAAAACAACAAACCATACCAAGACGAATAAATGAAGAAAACAGTAAAACAATATTATACTGTTATCTAACGGCTAGTTTCTTTCTAATTTCCATTGTCCTCATGGTATGAAGCTGCCAAGATTAGCTCAGTGAAGTTCACTTCACCGAGAAAGAAAAAAGCTGATGAATGATTCATAAAATGAATAATAAACCGCTGTGCAACAATTGACAGGATATTTTTAATTGAAAAACGAATCCAGCTTTTTAATCAACAGCTACGGATAACACTCATAGCAGGAAAGAACCCTTACACCTACCTATTTTCAAATTAGTTCTTCCCGTCCTTTGATGTTTCACTTTTTCCTTCTTCATTTAATCTTTTCAGCACTCGCTGATGGGCCAAAATGGTATCGAACTTCATTCCTGACGTGGAACTGAGAAAAAGTCTCCCGCTTCTCGGTCCCTGAATAAATTATGTCTTTTAATGTCAGAGGCAAAGCGAAAAATGAAAAAGTAAAGAACACTGTCGCCGGAAGAGAAACTCATTACCATCCTAACGTTGCCAACTATATTAGAAGCTGCTTTCCTCGAGCAGTAATTTTCCAATCCAGCGACACAAAATGTGTTTTTCTTTCCGGATTTCATGATACTGAGAATTTGAGAATGAGTTAAATTCCTACGGTTATAATAGTTTTCAGGATCGTTATAGTTTCATGAATAATACTATTTTACGAAAAATATGTATATTTAGGAAGACAACTTGTTTTGGCTTTTACCAGTCGTTTTTAATGGCACTGAATCTGGAAATGACGAACAATTTTTGCGTTGTTTCTTAAATTCCTTTACTAGCTATTTACGTCAGATTTTTCAAATCATCTCTTACTCTACTGCCTATGACACTTCACTCAGAACTGGCGTTGAAGAAATTTATTTCACGCTGCGTCCAAATATGAATGGCTTTACATTCTGCTCCAATTCGATTACAAGTCTCTAAATCGTTTTAAAAGCCCTGGTATAGATTTAGTTGAAGGACAGAGTAGTTATGAATCAAAATGATTGAATGAAAAATAGAACAGTGATATATGATAAGTGAAGACATGATAGAATACAAAATATTGCTGTAATTCACGTTTTTGCATTCGCATACGGTACCATCAATCCAACGGCATTCTCCATCAAGAGCATACATAAAAATGGTGATGGAACTGGTAGGAGACTGTCCAAAGGTTGACTATTCAATTTTCTTGAAAATTTAATTTAATCAAAATCTGTCCATTAGTCAATGTTGATAATAAATCTATCCTGGAAGGGGGGGGGGGGGGTAATTATCATCAACCAACTAGTAAAAGCAGTTCGTACTTTATTATGCTTTTGAGTGTAGGAGGGAAGGGGGTAGTTCCTCGCAGCACAATTAAGTTAGTTGATAATCATGAGGGGAGTTACATCCAATAGAATCACGATGTATGTACTCGCTATTCTCACCAAAATCTTATAAAATCTTTGATTACGTCCATAGTGCTCCGCCAGGGTTTCAAAGAAAAGCTTCCAACGGCGGACGGGAGGTATGGACTTTTTTGAATCAGATCCATATAGGGGTGACCCAAAATGTGATGGTTGAGGGGGGGAGGGCTTGCGTATACTCAAGTCAACCTGTGCAATGCCCGGGTCTGCTAAAAAAGTGTGGTAAACAATGTACTTATAAGCCATTATGTTCAGATTTAAAGAACTTGAGTATTTGTTATAACGACAATTTCTCTCACAACGATTTATGACCCTGGGACCATTTACATTATGCACAAAAATATTGAAGGAGGATTTAAAGTGCATTTAACAGATCCTGTCAGATGAATCGCCTGCCGACCTCCGCCATTACGGACTGACGAGCCGCCCATTTCGGCCTGACAGGTCGGCCATTGTGGCCTGACATTGAGCTCAAACGCCAATCCGTATCCAATAATACTGTTTAATAATAATCCAATTTATACTGCCCACCTCCTCGGCAGATTCATACTGCACACCTCCTTGGCAGATATATACCGCCCGCACCATGGTAGATTTATACCGCCCGCACCTTGGAAGTAGGAGACGGGCGGAGAAGGTCGTGAAAATCCCGAAGAGGCCTCCCTTTGTTTTTTGATCCAATCACGTCTAACCTCGTTTTTGACCCACTTTCGCAATTTATACGCATATGGTTCGAAATTTTGGAAAACTAACGTTTTTACACACTAGTCAGGAGATCCAGAGCTCGAATTTGAGTACCAATCATGTTAGGGTTCTATTGAGCCGAAATGGGCGATCTTTTTGATCCTCATTGTCATTCTCATTCTCGCTGTGCAGTTTTATTATATAGAATATTGTAAAATAGGTTTTGTTTAATGTCTAGAGACAAGTGCACTGCGTATGAGGGTATCCAATAAAAAAATAATAAACCTTTGTGTACAATTTTGCAGCAATTTGAGTTTATGTGTCAAAGCAAAGACATGAAAATGTCAAAATTTCATCAATATCTCCCAATCATATTCTATTATCGATTGTTGTAAGTGGTATCGAAATTTTCAGAAAGACCCCCATCCATGAAACATACTCATGTGAAAACCGCAAACCAAATCCGCAATAAAATAACATCCAAACTATCCCCTCATTTCATTTGAAGGTAACCACCTATTTCGCACGAGTGCCTATTCAATTATATTGATTTTCATCGAGACCTAAAAAGGGTTATTTTCATCGATAAATACTTAAACCCAATCGTGAGGACCTTAGTAAGTTTAGAACACAGAAACAACTATTGTTTCTATGTTCTGTGGTTTAGAATAGGAAATCCCTACATAATGAATTACTTGATGTGCTGAAAGGGTATTGGAGCGAAACACAACATCATGAAAAGCGTTTGAAATTGTTCATATATCGTAAAGGGCGAGGGCTCCGCCTATAATAGAAGTTGATCCACTTGGATGACTGGAGCCTGAATTCAACACAATGTACCAACTAAATGTATTCTGTTCATGAACTTTCATTCATGTCTACGAACGATCCGATCTTCGGGACAATGGCGAAACCAATCGAACCGGAAACGTTAACAATCGGACTTCTAAGGAAGTTTTAATCACTTTGTGGAATTTGAAAAGGTTTTATCTTCCCACCCGATACTATGGGGATTTTCACACTTATCAAGATGAAACCCCTCTCTAATATGAAATAAGGGTTTGTTTTGCATTGATTGTTCTGCCACGTAGTTAAACACTCGCTCGAAGTTTTCTTCATGTGATAACACAGAGGAAATAGTTTCAAAATTATTTTCGTTTATTATTTTCAATAATGAACCTTTGTGATTGATCAAGAAAAAAAATAATAGACCCCCCCCCCTCTCCCCCTCAAAATTCGTTGGTGCCATTTTCACGATCCTTAAATTCCAAAAATCTAATTGAAAACGCTGCGAATTACACTGCTCAACAAAAATCGGGGGTTGAGTATATGTTTCAGAATGATGTCTTATGAATCAAATTCTACGTTGATAGATCATCACAAATTATAAACAATACGGTAATTTTTAATTTCTTCCTTGATGGGAAAAACAATAGATCATGGATGTGTCCAGTCCCTTCCCTGCCTCCCAAGTACCTACCAGGTACCTTCCGCTTACAATTAACTTGCCTTCCACCGTTTACCTACCATGTAGTGCTCTTTACACATTATTAGTTCATCATGGTTACTTAGCAATATTAGTTTATAGCTTAGCGTAATAAATAATTAGCTTTCCTTAACACTGCAATGGCTTAGGGATCGTGAGATGTTGTGATAAAATTGGAGCATTCCAAAAAGTGGCAAACAACTTTCCTGCTATGAAAACTAAGGGAGTTACACTTCACTAGTAACGCATTGGTTGTACGTGAACATCAATAGAAAATAAAGCTTCCTGTACACTTTTTCCGGGTAAAAAAACGTTACACAGTTTTTTCAAGTACCCCAGCTAAAAGACATATCCATGTCAAAAACAAATCAATGTCGTGCTTTCTCGAAACTGGTACCGGTCTTGGGTATTTTCGAGGGTGCTGAATCCGAATTCGAAGCCCGTTTTTCACATATAGACGTCTAATTTCTGAGGTAAAGCACCTGAATTTTTGAAAAAAAATCACTTAAATTCCAGGATAATTTGTGTTCAATTAAAAGGTGCTATTCTTCTTGGAAATTTAACGCTTAACACGCCTATACCACATATGATGGGTCTGAAATGCCTCCTTAACAAGCCTTTTGCCTTGAACCTGCCCAAAAACGTTGTTTCTTGATGGTGGATCGGCTTGGTTTAGTCGGACAACCCCACAGCTGGGTTCCAAAGTTTCAGACAGGTTTGAGGACTTGATTGCACAGTTTAAGCATAATTTGAAAAGTCAGCTTCGACCGTCTCCCATTCGCTAATAAATGTTTCTGAATTTAAGTAGGAGTTCTTCGCTCTTTCTTTTAACATGTGTTTACTACAATAAGTTTAACCAGCAATAGACCCCCGGTTACCTCTATTTACATACTTCGGACGAAATTATTGAAACACAGAATGTGTTTTAGCTCACGCGTTTCACATAAACTCGTCTTCAATCTTCGGTTGAAGATTGGTTACCTTCCTCCCACTAAATCAGAATTTCGCTACTTTTCTCCCACTAAATCAGAATCTTATATAATCACCGCGTCATAATAAAATTACACAATCAACATACAATTATAACAAGGTTACACCAGGTTACACGATCCTTAGTTCCGTATCATCGGTATCCATGTTGTCGTCCCAGATTTTGTTACGAAATTTCGTTAGCATTTTTGGCTAGTTAGTCCGTGGCTAAGCTAAAACACAGTCTGTGTTGAAAAATTGCCAAGATAAAATATTTTTTTACACATTCTATATTGAAGCAAATTCACTGTTCAATAGTTCCACCATAATTTCAGACTTTCATTGCATTTATGTTTGCTGGTTCTTTTATTATCTTTGAGGCTTTTATATTTGTCCAATACATTTTACAGCTTTGAGAAGGCAATGCATGAAATATTCTCAGCGCCCTCTACTTCCCAAAGGCAAATTTGGTTTGATAACGATGCGATGTAACTGAGAATTACAGTGTTTACGATTTGTTGCCGGCATGCGGATAAGCAAAAGCCTTCGGATTTAGGCGCTGCAAAAAATATAGCATTTCCCACTGGATCGTTCCTATTTCGGCACGTTTCAGAAGTGGATGTTACTAGCCACTCCCTAAGTAGATGTGTTATTACCTGTTACTAAGTATAGGTACATAGGTAAAAATAAGAGCACAATATAAATAAAGATGAGAGGTATCAAAAGTTTCATTCGTTCACTTAGTCAGTTATTTCTTTCTGGTGTGAGTTTCTTATAATAAAATGTATTTCAACGTCTTCGTTTTTAACATTTTTAGAATTATGCATCTGCTTTCAACAAACAAGATTTGAATACGGTAAACACTCTGAAAGAGACCTTCGACTACAAATCAGTGATGATGTATGATGAATACGCCTTCTCGAAGGTAAGTTAGTATAATTAAATGATAAATGTTGTAGTTATTAGGTTATACGAGTTCAAATCTAAGATAGTGATTGTAAAACAATCAAAAGTGAGAACCTACTTAGATCTTAATTGAGCGAAGCGAATAGAGGTATGCCGACAGTTTTCGGTCGTCCTATGGCCTACTAGTGGTACAAATACGGTGACACTGAATGCCTATCAGCACCCGTGCCGAGGGATATTAGGGCCTAGTGCTGAATCTCCTTCAACCATCACTAACCATCTAGACGCTCCTATTAATATTTTCTTAATGTCTAAGCAATTTCAAAAACGTTTGTCTTTATTGCTCATTATGTAGAATGTGAATGAAATGGATAGTGATCCATTTGGTTCACTATCAATAATGACTAGTTCAAGCTGGACGTGAAAATATAAATATTTATATTTCTTATATTTATTTATTATTTATTTGCCGGTATTTCTAGAACTCATGAAATGCTATAATTATTCACTGGCGAATTTTTGTTTAAACATAAATACCCTACTGCAATAGTATTCGAATCCAATAATTTGGTGTTCATGAAAACCTCGAAAAAACTGTGAATACAGTCATGATTTGGATACCGAATACGTGGGTACCTTTTGAAGTATAGAGGAGTATAGAGGAGAGATATCCACCTGAAACATGGCTGCATGTATACACTGACGGATCCGCCCAAAACTCGACCACCAATGCAGGAGCAGGAGTTTTCTCCAACTCTTTCCAACTTAGCGCTCCCGTTGGACAGTCAGCCTCCAACTTTGACGGGGAGGTCGAAGCCATTTCTATGGCTCTGGGCGAGTGCCTGAGGAGAACTGACACCAGAGTCGCAATTTTTGTGGACTCCATGGCAGCTCTCCAAGCTGTGTGTAACGCTAGAGGAGACGACGACAGTTCCATTGTGAGAAGGTCCAAGCAACGAGCACACGAGCTGATCAGCAGAGGAGTGGAACTGGTGCTTCAGTGGATTCCCGGACACTGTGGAGTGTCTGTGGAGGGTGCCCTTTCCGCCCAATTTGAGAATAGCGTCACGTACCACACTTCCAAAAGAGCTATTAAGGCCTGTATTATGAAATCTTTGGAAGTAAGGCAGCAGCGGGAGGCTGAAGGTAGGAAGTGGCAATCACTGACTGTACAGAACGGACGGATTCCACATAACCTTCCTCGACAAGTAGCTGTAGCCTGTTTTAGGCTAACCACAGGCCATGACTACCTCCAGGGCCACCTGCACAGAATAGGTGTATTTCTGAGCCCGGATTGTGTGCTCTGTGGAGGCGGGTTCATGGATAGTCAGCATCTGGGTAATTGTCCAGAGCTTGAAGACGTCCGTGCATCCTTGGAGGCCGAAAATTGTATTTACATTAGAAACTCGACGTTATATTGGGCTGCGAGAAGACGAATGGCCGAAGTTGCCGCAAACCGTCGAGGCATAAGATAAAAAAAAAAAAAAAAAAAAAAAAAAAAAAAAAAAAAAAAAGGTACCATTTGAAGTAATAGTAGTTTTTGAATTATACTCATGTAATACAAGAATGATTTTGAAACGGAGGGCAACACGAGTGCTCAATTCAAATTATTTCGTTCAATGAAAGTGATAAAACTAAAGATTCATACTTTTGCATAACAATCACATGCGTTTGTCCGGGGGTGTATCTGTATATCTTTTTCACGTTTTCTCTCTTAACAAATAGTTAGAGTGTTATTAATAACTATGTACAACACTTTATTTATTTATTCATTTATTATTTATTTATTTTTTTATTTTTATTTTTTTTTAAGGTTTAAGAAGCCGCACCTCAACCGGAAGGGTCATTAGCGGCACAACTCTTAATTATCATGGAAACAGATAACGTTCGTTATTAACATCCGTTTTATCATTGAAATGGGTTTCTATAACTTCATCGCGATTTATTTCATACCTTGATCTTGATTTTTGGTATGAAACGGGATGTCAATCTCCCTCTTTGCACTTCAGTCCACCTTTCCTGTCATCTTACCATGTATGTTCTTTCACTTCTTTGCCTTGACGAGATCTCTCCTCCACCTTAGTTTATCCAAAATTTGTATTCGTTATCCATCCATTAGTTGAATTGGGATGTTGCTTGTAAGTCCAACTATGGCTGGCTCTGCTGTTATGTAGGCTCATGCAACAATAGCTTTATTCCAAAAAAGCTTCGAGAACGACCCCCGGGGCTTCGCCAAAGTTACCGTGGGGTTAGCTTCAAGGTCGCCCACTTTCGTGTTTGTTGGAACACTTCGGAGAGAGATGTGATAACAAACGTAGTAGAGAAGGGGAAAACAGTTAAGAGAAGGATACGCGGATATGTAGTTTACTAAAGGGTAGCAGGTTATATCAAAATGCGCATGCGTAGGGCTCGGAGCTCTCCATCAAACTTTGTCAAAAGTGTGGGGATGCTTAGGGGATCACCGGAGCAGCTCTGGTGGCGCTTTAAGATCTGTTGGAACACGGAGCTCTCAACCCAATAATCTTGTTGGAAAGCAATTTCGAGCTCTGAGCTCCTCAGGGGCGCCCTTTTGTCCTTGATAGAAGAAAGGTGATAGTCATGTATGAGAACCTGGAGAAGGTAGATGTAGCAGTGTTTGTCCTCAAGTTGGAATGTTATTGACAGAGCAATTTCTAGTGAGTTCAGTTGAACCAGTGGTACCGGTAGACAGCGCTGTGGATATTTATGAAATATATGAAATAGATATGAATATGAAAACATATGAAATATATGAATAGAAGTCATATGAAACCAACCTCTATGTAAATTCTGCCCATCCAGCTTAGGCCTTACCGAACATGCTTCCCTTGTTACTGAAGAATATCTGTAAGTGTCTAATAAGCCTTATTTTGCATATCAAACTTGCCGATCGCACTGGAAATCCAGAATATTGACTGAATTCTAGTACTCTTTGTACACATCATCTACCGAACTGCTGATTCAATGATATTCCGTTGTCAATTTTATAGTAAATTCATCTTAGTCATATCATATACCTTAAAGCCAATCGATCGAGAATAGTTCTAACACTTAGCTCAGATAATGAACGCTTTTAAATCGAACCAATTATTCTTAAGATCCAAGGATCTCACCCCTAGAATCAAAAATCTTATATTGATTCCCAATCTCTTTATAGTTGATACCGTACTTTGCCATCAAGCAATATTTTTGTAGCGAAATTATATCCGAAACCGATCTTATTGTCATCTTATCCTTTTCATTATTTGATATCTATTTCATTTATTTGTGTAAACATCATTCATATACCTAGGTATGTCATAGTTCTAGATGAATTTCTTATTATATTTGCGTTTCCAAAATCATATACGTTTCTTTCGCTCCATCTGAATTTGGGGAACTAATTTTGGTAGAAATAGTTTTCACATCTTCATGTTACGATATTTGTATCATCACTATAAAAAGTCTGTAACCATCTTTTATCAAAGCGAGAATAGAAGTCTCGTTCCCATATTTACCGATCTTTTAAATCATAAATCAGTAACTTGTTAATTGAATCATATAGTAGTCCAAACTTTAGTCACTTGAATTATCGCCGTCACATTATGTTACCACCATACGTAATATCAGTCCCGGTAGGGTGCTGCGAAACAACTTTGTAGAGGGTTTTCCCCACTACTGCAAATCATTAAACAACTGCTACCTTTGAACTTAAATGTAAGTGCATATTGTCAAAAGATAGAAAAATACTACCACAATGGTATCTGTTTTAATTTTTAGCATGCACATGCTTTAGGCATGGGTCCCCGCTCCGAAAACGCCAGGAAAAAGAATTACCTACGCAAAATATGACACGAAAGTAGCGTGGAGTTTTCAATAGATTTCCACGTACAACCATCCGTTGCTAGGGAAGTGTAACTACCTTAGTCATCGTTCCACGGTAATTGTTCGATACTTGATTGAAACCTCTCAATTTATCTCAAAATGTCATGATTCCTAAGCCGCTGTTGTGTAAAGGAAGCTGATTAATAGCGCCAAGTTACTAACTAATATGCTTCGTAAACATAATAGCAATTTATGTCTTGCTTTTTGGCCTAAAATAATCATTGTAGGGGCCTGAAGGTAGCCTAGTGATGTAATAATAGTATCAACTGTAATTCCTTAGTTACTCTTGGATTTATACCAAAGAATCAACACTTTGAAACCACTCAGGAAAACAGCATTCAGGAAATTACCCCTGAGCAAACCAGCGTTTAGCCATATGGCTAAAGCTAGTGCATGTTTTCAATAATTTAAGCTTCAAGTAAATAGCAACCGGGGGTCAAGAAGGGCCGAGTTTTCATTTTTTACTATCATGTAAACAAAAGAGAGTAAAGTTTCGAGTTTAGTGGCAATCTGTATTCAAGGTTCATGACGCTGTTATCAAAAACTGTGAAAACGTCAGAGACTCTACACATCCCATTTTACATACCATACTATTAAAATATTAAATTATATCACTTTCCTGGCCTCATTTGTTTTTGGTAATATGGGTTATACCTACGCGATGAAAGTTGATAGACAAGTATCAACTGTATTGGATTTCATACGTTCATGTCCAGCACAACTTCTTATACATTTGTATATTGAATCCACAGGATGGCAAGTCACCAACTCTACAGTCGAAAAAAGGAAATGAAATAGGTCCAATATGGAAAAAGGCTGGACTTTCAGACTCCGATTTGAGAAGACTTAAAACACTTTATAACTGTGATGGTACGTATTTGCAAACATTGAAATAGGTAATAGAAATATGATACCAAACTTTTAAACTTTAAGTGACTAATTGGTTCACAATTTATTGTTATGTCAAGAGGATATGGTGTTAAAGCTTGACTTGGTAAATCTGGAATATTATTTAATATGAAGGTATGAAAAATAATCGCACATGAAGGATTAACAGTCAGGAAACTTGGAAACTTTTCTTTTTCCTTTTTTTCATAATCATCTAATAAAAGTTCATTTACTCTGTAGGTAGGTAGTAACAATGAGGTGAACCTCCAAAACTTAATTAAATCGTACCCACCTATTTTTACTTGGTACCTGGCAACGGTAATTTCGGTTTGGTTTTTATTGAATATTCTCATTTTTTGTTTGAAGAGAAGGCTTTTCGCCACCTTCTCCGCCCCCCTCCTAATTACAAGGTGTGGGCGGTATAAATCTGCCAAGGAGGTGGGAGTATAAATATAGCCAAGGAGGTGCGCAGTATAAATCACGCCAAGGAGGTGGTAGTATAAACCAAGCCAAGGAGGTGGGCAGTATAAATATCGCCAATGTGGTGGGCAGTATAAATTGGATTATTACTAAACAGTATTATTGGATAGGTACTATTGGAGTCAGAGCGCAATGGTAGGAGTGTCAGGCCGAAATTGGTGGCCCGTCAGGCCACAATGGCTAGTGTTGGCAGGCAAAGCTTGCAGGGGGTGTCCCCCTAGTTAGTCCTAATTCATGCACGTCACGTTCTGGCGTTATGTTGTTGACGGGGATGAGTAGATGTTTATTAAAATTACCTATTATTCAGTTTTCCACGTTGTGGTGGTTAAAACGGCCAACAAAGATATTTTTGTTTTCAGTTATATCAAGTTTTACTTTTATTTTGTTTACAACTGGTATAAACCGAGTACCGAAAAACACTTTGAAATTCAAAACTTTTCTCATGAATCTATCAACTTAAAATTTGGTCCAATCCACTCAGCATTTAATCCCCTAGAACTTTTTTGAGAGACAAAAATCATTTTGAATAGTTGTAATTTTATTAGAAAGCTTGATGAATAGCGAGGTTTTTCACACAAAAAAACGCATCAAGGAGTCATTTTGGGTACAGGAACTTATTTTATACATGGAATCAGCGTGAAATATTTTATAAGTTAGGGGAAAAAATTTGTCACCTAAATTGGTCAAATTCTACACTTTGGGGCACCAAAAGAAATATGGTGAAGGAAGAAGGGCAGTACGGTGCAGCGCTGCACTGGATGAATAAAACATACCTTTCACAGCGTTCGGGGTGGTATTTTTCGGCTATTTTCTTTAACTATATCCCATGATGCTAGAACATCATTTTTAGTTAAAACAAACATTGTTCAATTTTTTGGTCCAATTTTCTTTTTATCTAATCTGTATTGCTTTATTTCACAGGCAACAGGCCAAAGAAAGGGTTCCCCTATGACACGGTTTGCGATTTCAATCTTCACACATGCGGTTTCAAAAATGGTGGCTCAGCTGTCTGGAATTGGAGAACCGTGAATGACACTGGTAAATGAAATACTGTTGGATAAATAATTTACACTTACAATATTATTAAACTGGTTAATAGGTAGATATAAACCCAATAACAAGATGTAAATATCAGAGCGTAATGATCTCAGATAGATCAGAATCCATGGAATCCCTTCCACCGACTCATGTGTGGGATGAGGAATTATATTTAGGTTCATAGCCAACCATAAATCATGTTAGATGTGTGAAGTGCAATTCACGTTTCATGCTGGTACATTTGGACGTGGATATATTTTATGGCTCTCCTGGTTACTGAATCTAGTAAATTGTTTTGTACGAATTAGTCGGGATGCGGCCCAAGGAAAAAAATAAATGAAATTACTTCATTTATTATTTTATTAGATGACGTTTCGTCCTCTAACTGAGGACATCTTCAGATTTCTACACGGAAAAAAAACAGGCATTATATGTTACATAGGAAACACAAAATAAAAAATAAATAACAATTAATCTAAACAAAAAACTTACTGGTGTGAACGGGAAAAAATTTATAAACGTCCGAATAACGGATTTGTCAGAAAACATATAGCGGTTCACCTAAGGAAAACAAACCAAACATAAAAAGTAAAAATATAGATAAAACGTTAAAATATAATTAATGGATAACAATAATAAAGTATAAATATTAATTAGAAACTAACAAGGTAAAACAACAACAAAAATGTTTTGGTATAAAAGGGTGAACCTTCTTGTTGGGAAGTAAGAACTCACCAAGTCAATAAAATGTCCAGAACGCAATAAAAGAATATCTCAGGTTATAATTATAATAATAATTTATCTCAGGTTATAATAGTTGTAAATTTCTCCCTACTTTTTGCTTTCCTACTTGCTTCGTTCTCTCCTTTCTTTGTGCCTTCTAGACTCCATGCTCTCTTTTCACTTCCATGCTCTTCTTACTCTGTGCTATCTTCTCTCTATTTTTGATTGTTTTTCGCCATCAGCTTATTATTTCTTTCTACCACACTCAATTTTTATTATTTTTTGAGTTACTTACTTGATTATTGTTTTTTGTTTTTTCGTCTCTTGTGAAGAATAGTTTAATGGTTCACACCTGTAAGTTTTTTGTTTAAATTAATTGTTATTTATTTTTTATTTTGTGTTTCCTATGTAACATATAATGCCTGTTTTTTCCGTGTAGAAATCTGAAGATGTCCTCAGTTAGAGGACGAAATGTCATCTAATAAAATAATAAATGAAGTAATTTCATTTATTTTTTTCCTTGGGCCGCATCCCGACTAATTCGTACAAAACAATAAGTACTTACGGCCGACCAAACTACCAATATTGAATCTAGTAAAGAAACATGTCAGAAAGATCAGCAGAGTATTGAACTTCCGGGTGAGTATAGATATATCCAGTGAGAGTCACAACAACATAATTTGTAAACTTAGAGAATCATGTTCCTAGGATTTCTCAAGTGGGATAAGGCGGAGGAAATTAGCCCATTACAAGGTGATGTCCGTGTAATAAATTCACTGCTTTCCAACGAGTGGTGAATGATTTTAGAGGGTTGGGAAATAAGTGAGTAATATTTTCCCTAGCCCTTCATTAATCGCGTTCTTTTCCGTTTGAACTTCCACCCTTAACCTTCCGTTCTACCCCTCCTTGCTTCTTGTACTCCTCTAACTTTCTAGGATGATAAGTTTAGTAACCACTTGGACGCTATTAGGCGTACATAATGTGCCGAAGTTGCAATTTTGACCGGACGCGAGTTTATAATATGTAAGTTGTTTTCCCTGCCCCTCACCCAACACCAGTACTAACTTGAATGGGCACATTGGAATTTTACAGTATACCAGAAGGGGTGTTAACACTAACGAACAACTCCGTGATAACTGTAATACTCGTTTCATTTCTTTACATTTTTAATTTTCTCCAAAGATATGTTGTTTTTTATTATTTTATTTATTTATAAGTTTAAGCCGCACCTCAACCATAACGGTCATTAGCGGCATCGTTGTTATTTATGTAAACGAATTAAGTGATCTTGCCTCGAGTTTCATTCTATTGAGAGAAGGAAATCTTGACATGATCTAGACATCTGGAATTGAAGTGTGAAGTGTTTTATTTATTTATTTATTATTACTGGTTTTTTTTCTTTTTTTACTCCCGGACGAAAATTTGGTATGACTGCAAGAGCTACGACATATCCACTTCAAAACCTAACCAAATGTCTTGCTTGAAGCGTCTTGGAACAAATACGTTGCAATATCGATAAATCTCCAATGGGGATGGAAAATACCTACACGTGAATGGGTATATCACTCCACATGACGTGACATTCTCGAACAATCAAGTCGAGTCACGAGACTCTTTAGTTGGACTTGCTCTTTAGTACGACTAACCCACTGCTGCATGACATTGCCAGCGCTCCAGTCACCACGAGATTTTACACAAATCAGTTTTATCCTTAGATTAGTGGTCTGGATGCTCAATTCCTTCGTAAAAATTTAATTAGTTGGTCAGGGTCTAGAGTCTCGTGACTCAACTTGATGGTTCGCGAACGTCTCGTGAGATGCATATTCATGACAGTTTGTTACAAAATGTCGGTTTATTTAGATAGTTATACTAGTCTATGAGGAAGTGGGAATGGGAATAAGTGGGGGTGTGGTGATGAGCTTTTATTCGCAGTGATGAGAAAAACTATAGTTTTATGGTACGATCATCGGGCCAACACCACAATAAGTGCAATGTGAAGAAATATTTTCGCCAAATAATAATGACGGCATAAATCGCTTACTATTCAACTATGTTTTTATAGTTATAGTTTTTATAGTTTTATTCATGTTTACTCTAACGTTCGAAAGGTACTCAATTCTATAGTAAGATATCTAAAGATAATGTTTAAAGATAATCCGTAAATGAAGTCATATACATTACATTACATCCAGAACCACTTGAAAGTTAATGTCCAACTGAAATGAGTGTATGGACCAAGCAACATATGTGTTGTGATAGTTAGTAGAGACGGCCTTTCTGTGCCTAATATGCATATTTGTATGCAATAGTCGCGTTACTCTATGGCACAAATCTAACACTAAACAGCTCTCTGCAAACTGGATCTTGTCCGCCACTCCTGTCCAGTTTTATGCATTGGCGCCGTTGTTTATCATAGCCCTTGATAATGAAAATAAGTTTATCGTGTGGGTGGGTTTATACAAAAAACACCGCTGACCCAATAGAAATAGGAAAAATATCCCGATATTTGCTCTGGTCACAGACAACTCCCCCAATCACTCTGAGAAAACAAACGGTTGAAAGTCCATCTTGACCATCCCATAATGGCACCTAGACCACGAACGCGGAGTTTGATCGATTGGTGAACGGGTGAACTCGCTTTCCATCAAATGCGATGTTATTTCTGTTCTCCGGAGAGTGCCATGAAAAATAGATTAGCCCGATCTTTAGGGATGCGAGGATAAGCCAGGCTCATCTTCTCGTCATTATCCAACAGCCCCTCGCCAAAGTTTTGGGAGTGGACAGAGATGCATTGTTCTTCTTCGCTGGGAGAATTAGTGGAACTCCACGTATTGATAAAACATATTACTCAAGTTTATTCATTTTTACTCTAACCTACTCAATTCTATAGTAAGATATCTAAAGATAATGTTTAAAGATAATCCGTAAATGAAGTCATATACATTACATTACATCCAGAACCACTTGCAAGTTAATGTCCAACTGAAATGAGTGTATGGACCAAGCAACATATGTGTTGTGACAGTTAGTAGAGACGGCCTTTCTGTGCCTAATATGCATATTTGTATGCAATAGTCGCGTTACTCTATGGCACAAATCTAACACTAAACAACTCTCTGCAAACTGGATCTTGTCCGCCACTCCTGTCAGCTCGACCATCATTTTCGTAAATTTTACCTATAATATTCTCATATTTTCTTTCTTTTGGTCGGCATCAAATTTGTAACATATGTAGTCACAGCCATTTCAATGTATAATGTACTATTTCATCCTATAAAGCTATCACTACAATGATAATGGAATAATCGTTTACTTTTTTATCTTAGATGGGTACGTGTACAGCTCCTACGAGAACTCTGGCACCACGCCAGGATTCCTCATGTCAATCAATTTCCACAAGGCCGACGTACAATCCAAGGAATCCTCTTTAGGATGCGTCAGATTTTGGTATCTCATCCAAGATGACACCATCGCCTACCTCAAAGTGAGCCTTTTCAGTGAAATAAATGCCTCGAGTTCTCATTTTCCCTAATTATTATAAGATAATATTTCTCATGAATTATCTCATTTCCATGAATTGCAGCTATCCCAATCCTATTTGGATAAAGTCACGCAGTTGGACAATGACCCCGAGACAACGTTTGAGTTGTGGTACAACGACACAAGTGAGGGTCAATGGCTTCATGTTGCTGTGCCACTCTATGTTACTAGACCATTCAGGGTACGTATTTGTTCAATCCAACATGATTCTGTACAAAGATGAACAGTAGTTACCTACCTACAGAACAATATGAACTTTGAATAGGATGAAGCATCATTAGAATCATTACTTATATCAGCTGGTGTTATACATTCCATCATACTTTCAGCATAAATTTCATTTAGAGCAACCAAGAGCAGTACCTATTTACAAAGGCAGTATGAACTTAGATTAAAATAATTAAAATAAAACATTCATTACATTGAAGAGGGGACTTCCGAATCCCTCTCAATACAAAAATAGATAACAGCCATATTAAAAGAGAAAAATGGGATTACATTGATATACACTAACATTGTACTATAATGAAGACAAAAGTAAACTATTTGTTTTTCTATTTGATCAGGAAAGTGCAAGGAACATGGGAACCTTATATATATATATATATATATATATATATATATATATATATATATGTTCATATATATAAGCGTTAAACTCTAGGATTCGTTTCAGAATGTCTCAAAACGGATTTCAATGAAGAAATATTTCAAAAATGCTTGGAGCCATTTCATTAGCTTTATTTTCTTCGAAAATTTACTAAAAGGTCTATGTGAAAAAGGTTTAATCCTACGAACTAAATCACTCGCGACGAAGTTGTGGAAACCCATTATAAAACGGAAGTTAGTGAAAAACGTTGTCTATTTCCACGAAAAATAAAGAGTTACAATGTTAAATCGATTTCGACGGTTAGGCCATCATCAGTAACAAACAATAACTGAAGTTATCAGTTATTGTTTGTTACTGATGATGGCCTAACCGTCGAAATCGATTTAACATTGTAACTCTTTATTTTTCGTGGAAATAGACAACGTTTTTCACTAACTTCCGTTTAATCCTAGTTGGATACGGTATAAATCAATTCGGAAATGCTATGTATCAATATTCTCCTTCCCATTGTGTATTTGCTTCCCTGGCTTTACACATAGTTAACACGGAGGTGCACACGGCATCTGAAGACTCCTTCTTATCAATCATCTTCCCATGATTATTTTGGGGGTAAAACCCTAACCTTATGAGCGAGATAACCTGCCCACATTCGGCGCACTAAGAATAGCCGACTCTTCCTCTTTCTGGCAGTACGTACTCGTACCTGTGCCACCTCATGCTTTTTCAGTTTTATTCAGGAAACTCTGAAAGTAACCAAGTCTCCTCAGGATAATTCTGCTCTCAAATGACTTGAGTAATGAATTATTTCAATGGTTCATAAATGAACAAAGGTTGGAAATTCCAGCGTTACGTGTCAGTACTTGTAAATGAGTGTTCACCCATAGTGAAAATAGAAATTCGATGGAATGCACAAGTTAATATAAATATCTACGAAATGTTAAGTATTTGTTCGAACAAGGAACAAGCCCTTTTTCGCCTAAAGTGTTTTTGCTCTGAAACTCCGGAATTTTATTAATTTATCGCCCTTTCGACGAGAGGCTTGAGATGCTGGTGAGAGGAGCCGGTCGGGTTGACTCTCTCACTTTAGCGACGAAGATTAAAACGGCGGAGGGTTGAAAAGCGTTGATTTCTGGAAGTGGTAGTGGAATCGGGGGGGGTGTCTCTGACTACATTATCGCCCAGCAAGAGTGTTTCCGGTAATAATCCCTGCCGTAAAAGCACGTCATTAGGTTATAGCTGTTGGTCCCCTCTGTTTGAGACGTGACGCGGAATAAGCGGGCGCGGGAGGTTATTGGTGGTAAAAGGGCCCGGAGAGGGCAAGACCTCAACCGCAAAGGGCTACACTCACGCTCTTGATGAATTGAGAGCTTCCTAATTCCGAGTGTACTTAGCGAAAGGGCTTTTCCGTACTAAGAGAGAAAATTATTTATTTTTTGGCTACTTTCAACGTATCATGCAGTATTCTAGAAGTGTCATTCTTGCTGCCGGGAGCGTAGCATCGAGGCTCGTAGGGGTAGCGCCGCGTACCCTCCATCATCTAAGCCTTCCAATATTGCAGCAATAAAAAAGAAATAGGCTTCGAATAATTTATATTTAGATACGATACTGGAGTCAAACTCGGAATGTCTGATGAATGTATAATGCATTTATTTAATATTGTTAGATGAGATTAAATATTTTAATTAGCTTGAAACATGCAATGCATATGTAAGTAAAGAAAAGTCAGTAGTAGAATAAGTAACAAAAATACTTGGTGCTTCGCGCATCCCAGGGTGGAGGGGGGGGGGGGCTTGCCTCCTCATTCTACAGATACAGGTTACTTAAAGCCTGGCTGCTTAAATTATCGAAGCATGCACATGATGTTGAATTAATGGCTGAATGCCGATTTCCTATATCCTATTTTCATAAGTGCTGCTTCTTATCGAATTTCATCTTGGGAGGTCAGGAGCGAATTAATCTCAATCAGCTGATCAGGATGAAACCCGTTATTTCATATATCTCTTGATGTCTCAGAGGGGCTATCTGTATGAAAAACAAACAAAAAACTTCCTAGGATCGACAAGAGATAATTAATATCAATCAGCTGATCAGGATGAAGCCCGTAATCTCATTTGTCTCTTAATGCAGTGTTGCTAATGGTACCCCAAAAGGGGGAATTTTCCCCTTTTCAGTCTGCCGTTACCCCGATCCCTGAAGGCCTCCTGGGTACCTCAATATTTCCCCCTTTTTATTGAAAGGTCCCCCCTTTACCCCGAAAAATGAAAGCATGAAGTAAAATTTGCTAGATTAGTGTCACCAACCATTTCTAGTCACTCAGTATAGTTACCTGTCACCACCAACAACAACAGTTCCCCATTATTAGTTATCAAGATATAACTGTCTGATCTGATAATTTTTTCAAATCCTTATGACTCAGGGCAGCGAAAATAATTGAATCGTTCATTTCAGAAACCACCTAAGCGACAAAAATTACAAAAATGTTGTTTTGGTGGTACTGTTCTTTTCAGAGGTAAATACATCGTTTAGTGCCAAAATAACCAATGTTCCATATCACCAATGCTATTTGACAGCCTTGAAAAGAATCCGTTTATTTCAGAAAGAACCCAAACGCCGTCGCTGTAGCCCAAGCGCACTGAAGCGTGTAGTCTACTTGAACAAGTATTAATTTTCCATTTAATGCCTAGTAAAAACTACTCTTGTTTATACTCAAGTGTGTCTCTTACTTACTTTTGATACCAAAACAGATAAAAATTAATCGTTTGACTTAATTTCAATAATAATTTTTAAAAAATCACTTTGGATTTATTCATGTATTGCAGAAACCACCTAAGTGCAAAATTTTCAAAAATTTATAACTCAAAAACTTGAAGAAAAAAAATTAACAAAATAGATAATTCCAATAGCATGTTCTTGATTTGGTAAAAATATATTTGAATATATATATAATATAAGGTTAAAAAGTGTTTCTAGCAGTGAAAAGGACCCCAGAAAGTTCACCTTTTTGTTTGAGAAAGTCCCCCGTTTTTCCCCTCTAAAGGTCCCCTGGGCTCCCTCCGGAACCTGGCAACACTGTCTTAATGTCTCACAGAGACATTTCAACTTCCTAGAGTGAACATTATAGAATTAAACTCCATCAGCAGATCAGGATGACGTAATTTCATTCGTCTCTTGATGTTCCAGAAAGGCTCCCTATCAAATATCAACTTCCTAGGGTGAATAGGAGAGAATTTAGCTCAACCAACTGATCAGTTTGAAGCCCATTATATCATATGTCTCTTGATGTCTCAGGGAGACTCCCGATCAAATTGTGATTTCCTTGGGTGTACCTACTCGCTACTCTTCCATGTGATATATTTTCGTCACGTTTTCGATCCGGGGACCCATGATTAAAGCGGTGCAAACTAAAAGAAACGGGGTAAAACGAACGGAACAAACCACGAGTAATGAGGCAAAGTTAGTGTACCCACAACAGCAGCTACCATCAGTATTTACATTTATATGGTTAATGGCTAAAGTATAGACTTCGATCCGGCAGATAATATTTTATTTAATTATACTATCACGTTATTAAACATTTTGTTAGGTATGGTGATAGTTAGCCGAGTGGCGCGGAAATACATCCTATAGCGCTAAAATAACAGAACTAAAAGGATAATGTACTGTTCACGCTCTAACTGTGAATTACGATCGTAGCTACTCTAAAGATTAAAGCTTTTTCCCCTAGGCTTTTCACCCGCAAAGTTTCCCTCAATGTAATACTGCCAAGGGTAGAAGTACAAGGCACGATCCTTTCAACTCCAACGTATAACGTGTTTGTAATGACAGGAACTGACCTCGGGGGATATAACGGAAGTGGAATGATGGGTCCTTAGCACACCCTGTCCTTTCTGGTGACGGCAAGGACTCTTTCTTTGCTCTTCCTACAACAAAGGATTGGGCGTTGCCATTGCCACATTTTTCGCTAACGTCCTCGGAGAGGCGCTCTTTTATTCGAGAGCCCACACTTTCCCAGATTTCTGTGTTCACTATATCCGATGAATTCCGTTTTAGGGCCATATGAACTCCTTTCCCACCTGACCAATGGGAAGATACGAACCCATTCATCCCCAATCTAGTTATCATTAAGTTATCCATTAATAAGCCATTTCCACATTGTGAATATTAAGATAATACAATTAAAGTGAGAAACATCGAGTTCAGCTATTTCTCTCAAGGTTCGTTGCCACGGATTCGCACTTGGAATGGTCTGAAACGGATTCGTGTTTTCGGATATAATTTCTCTCATCAGGGTTGTCCCACAGCTCCTGTATCAATTCTAATAGGATGACCTTCTAATAGCCTTGCTTATTATGTCCTAACATCAGAGGGACGTTCTGAAGAGAATGAGCTGAATTGAAAAACTCTTTCTTGAAAAGTCCTACACTTATTCAATGCCCATGTACATTTTGAAGGACAGTTTAACAAATTGAAATTAAACATCAAGCATTATATACTCTAAGTGTAAATATGACACTACTATACTTGATAAATATGTAAAAATGTATTAGTAGATTTTAATCCAAGTAGATACATTTACATTCTCTGCGTTCATAAAGAAGTCACAGACACTGTCAGTTGACAAGAGAAATTAACATATCGAAATCAGAATGATTTGCAATATCGAAATGCATAACAATTTGTCGGTGATAGAATGATAAAATACAGCAAGATTAAAGCAGATCTACCAAATTATTTATAAATAGATATTGAAAATATTGGTACATTTAAAAAAGATACATCATTAAGGTAAATTAAAAATAAAACCATGTGCAAAGCCTACCCCTCTAATATATATATATATATATACCTATATACATTTTTATATATTGATTACAGATAATCGTAGAAGATGATGTATTTAGGCAGTGTCTAATGCATATCTTGTATCTATGTATCTGTATATGCCGTAGTAACTGTAGGTAGGCCGTACCAAATGTGTTTCAAAAACCAGCATCTACTAAAAACTGTTTTCCAATTCAATTGTTGGAGCCCGATCCAGTCGGGAGGACCAATGACTTACGTCTTAGCCTGATAAGTAATTAGCAATGACTTAGCAAATAACAAGATTCTTTAATGGGACAGAACAGGGCCCACACTGGAAACAATGACGAATTGGTTTTTCTTCTTTAGTACTAGCCGCTCTGGCTCGCTTCGCTTACCTCCACGTCCAGCCGGGGGGGCTTCACCCCCCTGGACCCTCCCGTTGCGGTGTATTACAATTGATACATGTAGGGGATGTTGCGCTCTTCGCTCGCTCGGTGTGGCTGTATAGATGCGATGGTCTTTTATTTCGAGTGGGACTTGTAGAATGATTGGAAAAGTTAGATCACTAAGGGTAGGTGTTGTTGCTCGCTGCGCTTGTTTGAGGTGGGTTGTCTCGCTCCCTTCGCACGCTCTTTGAGGAATGTATAGATGCGATGGGATATAGTCCATCCCGAGTCCCTAAGGAAAAACTCGTTGAAATCTGACGAGTGTAGGGAATGTTGGTCGCTTCGGTCGCTTGGTATGAGATGTATAGATGCGAAGGGATATAGTTGGATACGATCGAGACCTGCAGCAATACAATATTTGAGGCAGTTATATTGCCCACCCAACTTGGCAGACGTTTTTTTCTGTTAGAAATTACTATCAACCGCGGCACCTTATGTGGAACCACGAAAACTATCGTTTTAAGAACATTTCATTACTAACAGTCAGATGTTGAATTATTTTACGTACTATTTGTTTTCTACTTCTATTTTTCTAAAGTTAGGCTATTATTTTATGTGCTTAGAAGGGCTACCGGGAAACCTCGAGATCAAGAGGTTCGAAGGCAAAGATCAGAATAACTACGTTTCGGAGGAATAAGCTCGAAAACCAACGTTTTCGTTCACCACAATTGGAAAACACAATTTTATGTCTCGAAACTCGCACGAATTGGAACTCAAACGAATATTTGAAGACCAATCTGAGCAAAAACAAACCGTCAAAACTTACTCGATCTAAGGCGGAAAAGGCTGGTCGTTCGTCGCTTGGAATCAAGTGACTTACATGAAGAGGGTGAGCCTACTGCGACTATTTTGTCACTACAGGCATTTTTCTTCGGGTTCTCCCCTCCGAAGTACATCGGAGTGGCCGTGCGGTAAATTTCATTCCGCCGACAGGTTGCGGTAAAAAAAATCCGGATCCAACTTCCGCCTTGCGATAGATCAAGGGCCCCGCCCGTTTATGAAATACAGCGGTAATTTCCAGACAAACCTCAGGCAGTTACCTAGAGGTTACTGCAACCCAGTGGCGTAGTTTGAGGAGGGGATGGGTGGACGAGCCCCTCCATGCATTACAGAGGACGCAGAAGTTTGTGGTATGGGGATACAATCAAAATTAATAATTTTACGCTTCTAACTTCGGTACCTAACACCTTCAATTGGAGAATGCAATTAGTAAAACACAATTACTACTATTGTTATACGGATCCGGTTGCCTAGCAACTTTAGACGCCCTTAGAAATGAAGAAATTTTAATTAGGTTCGTTAGTATAAGGGCAAAATTGCGTGGATATTTTACAGCCCCTCAGAGATATAAGTAAAATCACCTAGTCAACGAAACGGAAATGTGGATACTGCAAAATGAAATCAAGTCCTTCCCTACTTCCTTTTGGGGCACGCCCATATGCTATTTTTCCCTAGAAAAATATCCATTGTTCAGTATCCACCAAATTCTCCTACGAACTTCCTCTACTTTTACGGCCTACTTGATCAAGCTTGGTTTTTTCCCGTATTCTTTTATTAATTTTTGGTTGGCGGTATACCGTTTGTATTATACCATTAACGAACTATATCACAGTTAAAATACTCGAAAAGAAAAAAATATATATATATATTGAAGTTTTCTGTGGTGATTGAATTAGTTTAATAAAAATGATTAAAACAATCTATTGTAGCAGTATGTATTTATATTCCAACCTAGCATATTGCTGGTTTGAGTTTGTTTTGTTTACATTTTATTGTTTGACGTTCTCGGTTTCATGACCCGTTTTTTATTCCGCGTACTTATATAATACAATTTATTGTGTGATATTGTCCAGATCAACAAGTAGGTAACAATTTATTGTGGATAAATCTGTACGTAAGTCTAGTAGAATAGTATATAAACCTAGTGTCCTCAGTTTATCCGTCGGTATTCGTATTTATCGTAGTTTTCAACGTTCTGATTATTAGTTAATTGGATAATATTTTTTCTAAATAGTATTAGGTATGCTTTAATAATCCAAGGTAGGTTTGTGAATATGAAAGCGTATGTGATTTCAAATCATTACGAAAAACCATTGAATATCTACTTATATGAACGTTTGACAGTTTATAGAAAAATGAATACTAAAATTATAAGATAAAATGTAGTCCTTGACTGTTGCCCCTCCATGAGAAATGACTTAGCTATGCCACTGCTGCAACCTATCAAACAAATTTGGTAGGGTGTTTATCAATCAACTTTATGCCCACAGGTCTAATATAACTTCGTCTGGGGGAAAAGGGGTACCACTACTACAACAATGATTTCCCCACAAAACAGCCTTACAACACTGGCATTTTTAGTACTTCGTGACGTCCATGGGTAAAAAGTAGATATATGTTACACAACAGAACAACAACAATACTCCTGTCCTTTCGGTTTCATCTCCGATGCCAAGGGATCTCGATTGTCATTTGTGCTTAATTAGGTAAGAACTAGAACTAGGAAGAACTACTCACCAAGACCATAGAATCTGAACGTAAGAAGTTTTGTGATCGGCGATATGGAGTAGTTGTTTCTATCACTGCGGGATTCTAATTTTTCTTCATGGACCCCAGCACAAATACCATCGTTAATTTCTATAGTCGGAAACGGGTGTGAAAATCTACATCATCGAGTAAATTATTAAACTAATCCGGACGTGGACGAACCGTGTAAGGTCTTCGTTTGTATTCTAGGAATTGAACAATTTCCTCATCCGAAAAATGGGAATCAATCAAGTCAACTTCGTTGTACATTATGACTTCATGTAATATGACTTTATATTATTATAGTCTATATAATAATATTACTACTACACGTTATAACCTATCTACAAAAGTAAAGATACTTCGCTAACTGAGGGTGATGGGTCTCAGTTAAGGATACGAAGCAGATAGCGGTATCTTGCAGGTAAATATGAGTTGATAAACAGCCAAAACGAGAAGTTATCTGAGGACACTTGTTACCTAGAGTTTGCCTGGGCTTTATCTGTGATTGAAAACGGCCCCCAAGTATATCAAAACCCACAATATCGGTGCTCGAGGATTTTCCTCTCCAGATGCGATTCATGTTTTTGAGGTTAATATCGCACAGTGTGTCGCTACACGTATCTAAGCTCGCATGATGGTTAGATTAGGTTATTGTCCTTTGTGACAGAAACGATGCAATGGAAAAACGATGCGTGGTGTGAGATCAAGTACGTCAAAACCCATGATATCTGTGTGTATTTTCCTTTCCAGATGCGATTTTCGTTTTTCAGGTTTATCGCATAGCGTGTCGCTACACGTATCTAAGCTCGCATGATGGTTAGATTAGGTTATTGTACTTTGTGACAGAAACGATGCAATGGAAAAACAAAGTGTGGTGTGAGATAAATTTACTAATATTTAGCGGTAAATAATAACAGGTACCTATTTATGTTGTGTGAAAAACGTTTTTTAAAACCGAGTCAACTGTCCCTTGGGAAAGTCATCTCAAAAGAACTTAGGGGTCACGTTCCTTGTAGATGTCAGATACCCCGCCGAGAAGTTGGGAAGACTCACGTTTCGGACACTGTTGTTTCCAAGTTTTTCCTTGTCTTCCATTCCGACTTAAATCATTTTCACGTTTTTCCCAGCCCCACATTCACTTCACATCTTGGGAAATTGTTTTGCAATTTAAGTCACAATTTAAAATTAGTAATAAGATCATCCAGCGACACCTTAATTCTTTTGAAGAGTGTTTCACAATGTTCCTGTTTTTCGTAGATTTTTCACACATTTAGATGCAAGGACCCACAAAACACATATCAAGTTTCACTTCGATATTTCAAAAATTGTGGAAAAAGGTTACTTTCCTTATCATGATAAAATGGCCTAAGTATACGATTTCCAGCGCTTAAATCGGGTATAACTCAAAATCCTGTCTTTAATTTTTTTTGGCCTATGAAGACTTTTGTTTCTTATGTTGAGCAAAATCATCCTGGATAGTTTGAGACGGATACTATGAAAGCAAAATCTCAATGAAAAAGGTCTTTTAAGTATAATCTTAAGCTCGCTTTCGGGCAAAACTACTGATAAACTTCTTCAAAGCCAACAAACTTTTTCTGAATAATAGGCACTCTGTTTAATGATACAAATTTTTACCAGTTTCTGGCTATTTTTAGGTAATTTTTTCTTAGCAAACCTTGAAGGAGAGATATTCTTCGGAATGATATTTATAATATATTTATACGGGGTGTTCCGTAAAGTACATAATGGGGAACAATGATATTATTGATTTTAGTATTAACTATAAAGGACGATTCCTGTACTGAATCACTAAACAAACTGATAAATTCCAATCCTCGTAAGGCGCATAGGTATACCATCAACTATAAAATTTACATTGTTAGTTTTTCTCCATCAAGGTGAGAATCAAAAGGAAAAATTTCAGATTTATCTCCCGAAAAGAAAAATATATCGGCCATTTTCTTTTGCCTACAGGTTTTAACTCTTGTTATTTACCATTTCAGCTTGTTTGACGTAGGTAAAATTTGAAAGTTGAACTGTTCAAAGTGGTTTTTTAGCTTTTTTTTCAATTTATTGGCTCCGTAAACTGTACATTCGGCCTTCCATGGGTATATATATATATATATATAAATTTAAAAAAAATATATATATATATATATATATAAATATATATATATATATATATATATATATATATATATATAAAACATGGATATGGTTTACAGAAAAATCAACTGGTAAATTATGTTAATGGTAAATCATAAATTAAAGTCTCCTACATTGCATCGTCATTAACTCGATCGGTTGAAGAATCAGCAAAAGAAACAACACGTTGATTAGGGTACCTACAAACTCATCAAACGGAAACTCATCAAAAACGTGAGGTCGAGGCTTTTTGAGGAAATCAGATATAAATTTGGAAGATGAAAAGTAGTTGACAATTATTTTTGATGACTTTCCTGTCCCCTGTGGAAACTGGTCAAACGCTCCTAAGGGGTCATCGAAAGGAAAGTCATCAAACCAAACCTTCGGAAGGCTTCACCGTGTGCCAGATCCAACCATTATAAGTGAACCGGATTAACCGGAAGTAACCGGATTTCTTCAGACCCCAGGCCAGGTAAATTCAACTGTGAATGGTACTTTGGTTGGTGATTTTCTTAGAATAGATAATCGGCGTATGTACAGCATTAGTAAAGTAAATCTCAGCTTGCATCATTTAAGGGGAAATAGCCCGACCTCTAGTTCACAAATCTCTATCTCTATCTCTATATTAATAAGAATGAAACTCCGTCTGTCTGTCTGTCTGTCGTGTCTATGCACGGCCAAACGGCTGAATGGGGGGAGTCTACGAGTGGGGGGATCTTCTTGAGATTTTCCGAAAGGTGGAACGAGCGAATTTAAAATTGTCTAATCCCACCCGAACCATGGGCCGTAGGGCGGGAGGGGGGTCGAAGTAATAATTAATATGTGCTTTTTGGACTTCCCCGCTTCCCGTTGGTTTTGGAGTTTCCCCTTTGAGTGGGACACTGGTAAAAACTGAATGTATGGAAAAGTCGTCAAAAAGAATTTCAAATAGAAATCAGATATAAATTTGGAAGATGAAAAGTAGTTGACAATTATTTTTGATGACTTTCCTGTCCCCTGTGGAAACTGGTCAAACGCTCCTAAGGGGTCATTGAAAGGAAAGTCATCAAACCAAACCTTCAGAAGGCTACACCGTGTGCCAGATCCAACCATTATAAGTGAAGGAAGTAACCGGATTTCTGCAGACCCCAGGCCAGGTAAATTCAACTGTGAATGGTACTTTGGTTGGTGATTTTCTTAGAATAGATAATCGGCGTATGTACAGCATTAGTAAAGTAAATCTCAGCTTGCATCATTTAAGGGGAAATAGCCCGACCTCTAGTTCACAAATAACAAATACGTTTGGGTCAATGATTCGCGGACCGAAGTTGTACCAAAAATATCATAATTCAAAGTAACGAGAAAGTTAGGTATCACTTTGTTCTGTACAGTAGGTCTACTGTACTAAAAACATTTCTACGAATATTGTCTAAATTGTTTGGTATTAAAATTTGCTCATTCAGCTTATTTTATTAAAATTATTATTCGGTAGGATTTTATCTTCCATGTCCGATCCAGCTCAACATAAAAGCTAACTTTTTTAATGAGTCAACCAATTGCGGTTGTGGAAGTATTGTGATCTCATTTGAGCACAAAATAAATTTTCCTCCAAAACTAAAATTTCAACTTTTTTTTGCGTTTCAGAGCTTAATAAACGAATTTGGTCTCGTGTTTATTAGTCTTTCTGCCTGACGAAGGTTACCCAAATCCTTGCTGCTATTATAATGCCCTTCCGATTTCGACGAATTTTTCAGGGCTTATGAGAGGTAGGCTTTAGACACTGTCCTATAAATCGCATCACGTTCAGACCAATGGTGACCTCTGTAAGAAATCATTGTGATACCAGAGTTGTTAGTAGTTGAGTACATTTGTACCTAAGTGATTATTTCAAGTATGATAGTGAAAAAAATTAATGTTCCCCTCCAAAAACACGGGTATATGGAGGAAAAACACTCTAGTGATCTTTGAGGGTAGGTACACAACGCCGCACCATCGCTATTCACCATCGATGTTCAGACCTCCGAGGTAACAGCGATGATCAACCTCGAGGATGGAGCGTGTTCATATCGGATCACTTTTGTGGGAGGTCACCATCAATGTTCTCCTGCCTTCCCGTTCTCCTTTTTGGTTTATTATTTCCAATAATAAGCCGTTGTAATCGTATAGCAAATATTTTTTATAACCTCCCCCCTCCCCACCCTCAACCATTTTACGTTTGAGTTGTGTAGATTCCAAATCTACTATGTCCGTACACCGTAAGGGCTATTAAAGGCCTTAAAATTGATGTTGATTTGGCTGCTTTTCTCGCGACTTTTGGCCCTTGCGACGTCCACGCCTACTCAAGTATGGTGAGCAATTAATATTTGTAAAGATATCGAAAAAATTTTATGAGATTAGAGAGACTAGGTAATTGGAGCCTTTCGTCATCATAAAGAAGGGTAAGTACGTCTCGGCTATTATTTGGAAGGTTAGGTTTTTGGCCAGGTAGTTTTTTTTTTTTTTTTTTTTTTTTTTTTTTTTTTTTTTTTTTTTTTTTTTTTCATGGTGGCGTTGAGCGGTAACAATGGCAGGTAGTTGACCCAAAGTAGACCAATATCCGTCAACTACTACCACCATTTTCGACGAGTTTCCCGTCAGCTCCTTTTCGATGAGTTTCCTTCAAGGTAGTTTTTGAGGAGTGTCTCGACAGTGCTGGATTCTAGTCGAAAAAAATTTATACGGACTCATAACTGAATTAAACGGATGAATTTATTGGATTCCATTTTTCGATGAGTCGCTCGTTCATGAAGATTTGTCAAGTGTCCACCCCACGTGGGAAACTGATCAAAAATGGGATTCTACGATTTTTTTGATGAGTTTTCTGTTGATGAGTTTCCTAGTTCCCGTTGAATCACTATGAAGTTCTGTTGGTCGACCTGAGGTAGTCGTATTGTGCAGCATACGTAAATTTGTGGGTTGTAAGGTGCCAGTATGGAGTCCATATGAAGTTGTAGAAACTTTTGGAGAATAGTTCTTCTCGTTCAATCATACGTGAGGAATAGCTGAGAAAGATGTGTTTACAGTTTCTGATTCTCCGTTGCATCGGATCCAGACGTCTGTATTGGATCGGTTGGTATCGGTTTACAGATAATTGTCACGGCGCGACCAGTACGTAGCCTAGTCATCGTCTAAATGAAGTGCACAGATGTAGAGGTGGGGAGGTCTGCAAACCACTGCTGTTTTGTAGGATGAGGGAACAGTGAAATATATCTATGTCCAGCGTGGTAGAGGGAGTGGAATTTCCTCCATTTCCTCATTAAATGTTCAAAAAAATTACGGTAAATATCACTGTGGGGAAAGTAGGGGGAAATGGGCAATCTCGAAGAAATATGGGTCGATTATTTGGTTTTTCGTCGACTAGAGTATTACCTTGGATACCTCGGTGTCCTCTTCTTATCCAAATCATATTTACAGATTTGTTTAATTCGACCATATTAGCTGACAGTTTTTTATTTTTTTGCTTTGCTGAACTATTTGGTGAATGACGTAGTTATAGAATGTAGCTGTCAAAAGTCATTTTAGTCAACTAAGTTAGGTAGTGAGAGAAGTTGTGTGTTTCAGTTGATCTTTGAATCGGAATTTTCCGAAGACAACACGTACGGTACGATAGCACTTGACGACATCGAATTGCTCTACCGGGAATGCAGCTCTGAAGGGATATCTGATACCGCTGAAGCCGAAACCACCGACAGCAGCGAGACTTCTGAACGGCCCTTGGGTGAGTGAATCCGACCCTGTAAGGATGATTTAGTTCCACCCTTTGAAAAATTCCATCAGATTGAAAACTTTTTTTTCTTTTTCTTCTTCTATAAAACTCCTGTCAAAGGCGGGGCAAACCATTTTGCACCAACAAAAACAAAAATAATTGCAAAAAAAATAACGAATTTTAGTAATACACTGCGGGTGACTTTGGGTGTTGCGGTGTTGGCAGCTCTGCTAGCCAGACTTACCTATCCCTTCTCTCAATGTTCTCTCTCTTCGATGTAAAATGTGATTTATAATACGTTTGTTTATTTTTCGCTATGTATTGTTATTTCTTTTTGCCATATATACCAACATGAATGAATAGGTTATCTATACTATTAATAAGAATGAAACTCCGTCTGTCTGTCTGTTTATCTGTCGTGTCTATGCACGGCCAAACGGCTGAGTGGGGGGAATCTATACTATTAATAAGAATGAAACTTCGTCTGTCTGTCTGTTTATCTGTCGTGTCTATGCACGGCCAAACGGCTGAGTGGGGGGAATCTACGAGTGGGGGGATCTTCTTGGGATTTTCCGATAGGGTGTATAAGCGAATTTAGAATTTTCTAATCCCAGCTAAACCATGGGCCGTAGGGCGGGAGGGGGGTCGAGGTTCTGGTTAATGTGCGCTTTTTGGACTTCCCCGCTTCCCCTACCCCTCTAAACGGCCGTTGACAATTCCGGAAAAATACGGGTTTCGTAGGTTTTCCTACGAGGAAGACGACGGCGCGATCGGATCGCGAAAAAAGTATCGGGAAATGCGTCAAAAAAATGCGAGAGTACGGACCCGTTTTCTCGAAAAGTCCGCCGAAAAACTTGGTTTTTTCCGATTAAAATATACCCCATAAAGGTACGTTTTTCGGAACGGTTTTCGCGGGCGAAATACAGCTTTGGGTCCGCCGAATCTGAATCCGAAATCGGATATCGAAAAAAGTGACGAGAACTCGGTGTACTGCGAGCGGAAGCGAGGGGAAACGTTTAACATCAGAAATTAATCGACCACGGGCCGCCGTTACACAACGTTGCTTAGGAATAACTTCCTACCTGACGGGAACGGGTTGCGAGCAGGTACACATAAGTACCTCATAAAATAATGGCCTACCTTTAGAAAAATAGAACTGGAAAATAAATACTTACAAACATTCAACATCTGACTGTACTGGTGTTCTTATAACTATACTTTTCGTGGTTCCACATAATGTGCCACGTTTGATAGTCATTTACAACAGAAAAAAACGTCTGCCAAGTTGGGTGGGCAGTATAACTTCCTCAAGCGAGCGAAGCGAGCATCATCCCCTACAGAAGTTAAACCTATCCTTAGAGATCTACCGTATGCGAGCGAAGCGAGCAACATCCCCTACATGTTTCAATTGAAATACATCGCATGTATACAGCCACACTTTGCGAGCGAAGCGAGCAACATTCCCTACATACCACACTTTGCGAAATAAATACTTACAAACATTCAACATCTGACTGTACTGTTAGTACTGAAGTGTTCTTATAACTATACTTTTCGTGGTTCCACATAATGTGCCGCGTTTGATAGTAATTTCCAACAGAAAAAAACCTCTGCCAAGTTGGGTGGGCAGTATAACTTCCTCAAGCGAGCGAAGCGAGCAGCATCCCCTACAGAAGTTAAACCTACCCTTAGAGATCTACCGTTTGCGAACGAAGCGAGCAACATCCCCTACATCCCCGGACGCGAGGAGGCTCTACGAAGACGTCAAGGGGTTCGATGACACAAGTGTTTCGCAATGTTTCGAGGCGAGCAGGTACACATAGGTACCTTGCGAGCGAAGCGAGAACCATTTGACCAGAATAAATACGGATTTTTTCATACACACATACAGCAATACCTTGCGAGCGAAGCGAGCAACATCCCCGAATAAACTTTTCGTGGTTCCACGTAGTTTTATAAGATTTAATTTGTTTGTAAGAATTTCCAACAGAAAAAAACGTCTGCCAAGTTGGGTGGGCAGTATAACTTCCTCAAGCGAGCGAAGCGAGAAGCATCCCCTACAGAAGTTAAACCTACCCTTAGGGATCTACCGTTTGCGAGTGAAGCGAGCATCATTCCCTACATGTTGGGTGGGCAGTATAACTTCCTCAAGCGAGCGAAGCGAGCAGCATCCCCTACAGAAGTTAAACCTACCCTTAGAGATCTACCGTTTGCGAGCGAAGCAAGCAACATCCCCTACATGTTTCAATTGCGAGCGGAACGAGCAACATTCCCTACATACCACACTTTGCGAGCGAAGCGAGCAACATTTCCTACATGCCACACTTCGCGAGCGAAGCGAGCAACATTCCCTACATACCACACTTTGCGAGCGAAGCGAGCAATTTAATGGGGGGTCCGGGGGGCTTGCCCCCCGGCTGGACGTGGAGGCGAGCGTAGCGAGCCGGAGCGGCTAGTAATAATATAATAGTGGGGAGGGCGCACAGTTTTAAGACGCCGCACAGTTGACACTAAAAGGTGGCGGAAAATAAAAAAATTAAAAACGCATGTAGCCGATCGGTTTAATTTTGATCCATAAGCTGACATATATTATACGAACAACGAGCAATACTGGTTTTGTCGTTTCGAGCTGTCTGGAGGAGTGCAGGGGGTCGAAAAGTTGGAGATCGGCATTTTCACCAGTACCTACTTTCTTTTTCGCCTTGGCGGGCCCAACATATTATGACTTAAACCGTGCGCAAGTCATTCCAAGTATTTGCGCAAGTAGTGCGCAAGTATTTTCCACTTTTTCCGATGATATGCAACTGCAAAAATTCGCTTTGGCCTGAATCGTTCAGTATCATGCCATTCAACAAAAACTAGCTTTTGTGTCCGGACATCCTGGAACACATTCTGTAAAAATTTGGTGATTTTTGGCGCACTTTTTTTTTTTTTTTTAACTTCAAAAATGTTTTAAATTTGATATGGCATTTTAACCAAATTTAATTGTTGAAGATTTTCAAGAAGTATTTTGACTTTTTTCCAAAGAGTTCGGGGAAAATGCAAAAAATTAATAAAAATCGAAGAAAAATTTGTTTTAAATTATATTCTCTGTTGAAATTTGATAATAAACAGCTAAACACTTATATTTAGCAATTTTTATGCTAAACCCAGCTTTACCAATGACTCTGTCACCTTAAATAATTTCCGCCACCTTTTAGCATCACATTGCGCCGGCCCTAGAGATGTTGGAAATCAAGGAAGGGGTAGGACGGAGATAGAGATGAAAGGAAGTGTTGCAGTTGAGGTAAAAGGAAACGGTTGGTGGTACCATGGCGCACTCCTGCCGAGATGCAGGATTACAAGATATATATAAAATATATAGTGTTAAAATAATGGGATGAAAATAAAAAACTTTAATAATAGAAAATATAACTTTTAATTGAGAACTAACTTCTGGACACGGCATGTAAAAATCAAGATGGTGGAATAGACCAGAATGTGTAGTACAGAGGGGAGAGAATCAGGATTGCCAACAATATATTCCAATATATATGTACAAAATTGCAATATGAGTTCATAATTGTACATAATTACTTGTGATATTATTACTTTCATTAGTTTTGCTCTGATTTATTTTCAGTAACGACGCCAACGCCATCAGCGTCTATGCGCCTGCTACGCTTCGGCCAAGTAGGCCCTGATTATGATGAGGATGAGCGCAGGAGATAAAATAAGCGTACACTCAGCGATGCATGTAGGGTATCAATAATTATATCTTTGAATTTTTATCCTATTCGCTAATGAGAATAAACTAGACATTATTTGTAACAATGTGTCATGTGTTTTACAGACGCCTAACAAGTACCTGCTTTTTAAATTTTGGTTGGATTGAGGTTTCTCAGCCATTTGGAATAACTATTTTCAATAATGAAATTTTGTAACTAAATAAGAGAAAAAATTGGCGTCACGCTGTATTAAGGTCTCGCCAAGGCGGTAGGAGTGCTTCGATACCATTTGCGCCAGAAACTCGTAAAAATCGTAAAAGATCGTAAAAATCAAACTACTAACTCGCGAGGAACGTATGGCTGGAGTCGGCTTCCTAAGATTGAATCTATTTTCATTTGATAATAATTTATGTAGTATGAGCACCTTTTTCACACCTATGGTTAACGTAAGTTCACGAGGGTATCGTAATTACTAGCAAATATTAGCAGCTGAACTCACTTAATAACTGGGTTTTCCTACTACCTACTAACAACTTGTAAATGCGATTACTCTCTAATGAATTAATCAATCAACATGGTGATAGCTGATAGTCAATCGGGAATTGAATGTCCTACTGTTTTTCCTGAACGGAAATAGTTCTGAACTGTATTTCTTGAAATAAATTTCAAAAATGATTGAAAAACATGGTTTTTTTTGTTCATTTCACGCAAACACGCGTCAAGGGGGTTGGAACCGTAGTAGTAATTATTATGATTTTTGATGTACCTTTCCTCGGCAACCACTGGAACCGAATTGGATGAAATTTTTTTCTTTTCAACTTCAACTTAATCCCTTGAACTTTGGAGGCCTTTTTTTAAATATACTCATCATGCTAGTCTTGGCAGCTGTACAAAATGACAAAGTTTTGAAAAAGTAAAAAATATCATAAAAAAATAAGGAAATCAACATTTCCGAAAAATGGCTCTAGACATCCTTCATTTAACCCCATGAAAAATAAAAAAAAAGAAGCATGCTCATATGTCTCTTGAATCCTAAGAAAAGGTACACTGAAGGTCAAAAATCGTGATTTTACAGGAGAGCGGTTTTTCTCAAAAGTTACCTACCCCAATGTTACCTACCCAGCCAACTCATTCTTCCTGTGGCCAGCTGTCTGGTTTCCCCATATAGCCACTCTTTGGAGTGGAGGCACTCTGAAACAGGTGGACAAGATTCCAAAATCTACCACTAGGGTGGTTTTTGGAGTTCTGTCCTCTCTTGTTCTCATGACAGAAAATTGACACTATTGCAGGTGGGTCAGGTGTCAGACGCAAGGGTGAGAGGGTGGGGCACACACACAGCCAACTCACACACACAAACACATACACACACATACGCAAACAAACACGTACACACACACAGCCAAGTCATTCTACCTACAATCAGCTGAATGACTTCCCCGAATACCCACTCTTTGGATTTCACTTGAACTTTGTGTTGCGTATCTTTTCTTTTTTCCTCTTTTAAACCGTTCACGTAGAAATTATTGTATTCATGTTGCAAGAGGAGGTTTAGCTGTCTTGTAATCCCTTCCATTATTGAAATTCTGCAGTTAGGAGTTTGCGAACCGGTGGTCGCCCAGGTGGTGTGACTTGTTCTTCTTTGAAGCTGTATAAAACCCATTTGGAGAATCGGAAATATAAAAAACCATTTGTCAATCGATTCAGAATTGAATGAAAATTTAAAAAATATAAAATATGAAAACAGCAAACAAATTCATTTTTGACAGTTACAACCCCCTTAAGGAGCCACTTTAAGCAATGGAAAATGGAGTAGGTATTTTCGGAATGAGCGTGAACATTTCTATACAAAATAAAATTTATAGTAACTCATAAACGAGTTCCACTATCTGCTTTACAAGCAGATACCATGTTACCTGGATATGTCTTTGATTGGGGATTTCATAACGGTTGTCCTCGAGAGTTGTAAACAAATCCTTTAACTTTAAACAAATCCCTGGGCCGCATCCCGAATAATTCCAACAAAACAACGGTTTACTTATAGAAATGTTGAAAATAACTTTGGAGAGAAGCCACTACAATGAGTTGTTGTTAACAGTCGACTGTTGTCAAGAGGATGAAAATGTTTCCTATGGAGTGGAGTAAATGATGCTTTTGCTTTACGTTAAGAATATTTAACCGGCTTATTAAAATTGTTTATAATCCAATCAACTTAGTTTAGGAATGTAGCCAGGTACGTAAGGAGGGGGAAATTTTTAGCTTGAGATGTGAACATTTATCACATAAATCAAGCGCTTTCCGAGTGGCGAACGATTTCTGTGCGATGAAAACTGCGGAAGTTCCATTCCCCTAGCAACGAATGGGTTGTACGTGAAAAACACTGAAATTGTGACACAAATTTCGCGTCACGGAAATTTTTGGTTGACCCCCAGAGCAAAGACATATCCATGTCAATAAAAGTGATAAGGAATAATGTTTTCAAGCCAGGATTGGATTTTCGGCCACTACGGGAGTTTTAGTTGTCACTGAATCCTCGGCATCGCTTTTCATCTAACCTATAGGGTAAAACTGAAGGCATGAAATATGTTTGTTATTGATAGGTATCAATTAATGGAACAAGCAAAATAGCTGTGTACTCATCCCTTTGCTCCTCTGTTGTAATTGCGCATCTAGTTGATTATTAGCATTTTAATTTTTTCAGCTTTGTCTCATATCACAATGAGTCGGATAGTGGGGATGAAGATTCACGGACTCACGAAATCAATAGTGTGAGCCTCAGCCCAGTAGCACTTGTTTTATCATAGCCATTTGTATCAATTTCAAACCTTCACTTGTTTAAATAGATAACATGAGTGTGAATGAAAACGCGCGTAAACATAGTGAAAATCCCCTTGTTACCTAAGATCGTCGAACAGCCGATAGAACTTAAATGCAATAATTCCTTCTTCAAGAAACTGACATTATCATATTTATTCAGAGTTACCTTTAGAAGGACTAGTGAAGCGTAGGTAGGTGTTTTATTTTGTTTGAACGATTTTCTATTCTTCCTCTGCTTAGTTATACGGAAACGCTGATGTACCATAGGCTCCTATTAGTAGTCATCAATAGACCGGTGATCTGCAGAGAAGTACATCTAATACTGAATAAATAAATAAACGTGAATTGATAAATAAACGTGTAACAATTTTTCTTGGAAGCAGCGTTTTATTTTTAAACATATTGAATTACTGTTTAAATAGAAAGAAGAACTTTATCTAAGAAAACTAAGCGAGTGGTCCCACCTTAGGATATGCTCCTAAGGACAAAGCTTACGAAGATATATTACATTGTTACATGGTATGTAAACGGACGATGCAAGTGCAGAATTAGAATTAAGTTGTCTGAGCTTCTACAAATTGTTCCACTTTATAATTATGTCTAAATGTACGTTCTTCCCAGCGAGGGTTTTACCAAAAAGAATTTTCCAAAACCTTGCGCGTTCAGCCATTAATTTCCACGAGAGCCGTTAGTGGAAGGGAAGCTCCGACCACACAGAAAAGAAAATTAACGCTTAATCCTCGCCTTGGGGAGTGTTCTTATACTCTGCTTATATATCGTGTGGCGTGTAGCGAGAGGCTTCGGGATTGCTTTTCACTGACTCTCCGTCATCAACAGGAAGCTTTATTTATCCAACGAGTTAGAAGATGAAAAAGAAGAAGAGAAAGTTTATTTTGGGAATGAACATAATGATATTACATTAAGATGTAATATTGACGCCAAAGGATAACCAAAATTATAAACGATACGGTATGAAAATCCATTTTCCGGAAGCAATGGCCTTTTTTATGTAATGTTAAAAAAATATAGTTGTTGTTGAATCGAATGAATAACTTTATTCGGTGACCTACTATTATTTAATATTAAGCTATCCAAAACGAAAGTGAATAGCTTCAAAAATTATGATGTTTCCTTATATTAGGATAATTTGAAATTGTTTAAAATCGCATTTAAAAAAAAATGATAGTAGACGCGGTCTTTTCTCCAGTTAAGTGTACCATTCAATAATAAATAAGTATGTTCGTACCGTATCAAAAATTTATCATTGTCGATTGTCATCTTGTTACGAGTAGTAAGAAGACGAAAGTTCCTTTTCAGTGAGATGGTGAAACATTTTTGTATAAAACTCAAAAACTACGTTTTCTGATATTTTTTCAAATCTCAATATAAATTCTCCGCTAAATATTATAGGGAGTACCGAATATAAAACTAAATCGTTTCCACTCTCCTCGTCAAGTTGGTGAGTCACTTACCAGACTGGTAAATATAGCATCAGGATCTAGCTCACAATGCAGCGCGAAGACCGAAATTGGAACGTAAAAAGAAGTATTCCGTCGGCTGATCCCGCACGGCATCTTATAATCTTCAACAACTGGCTCTGGCACACCTTTGAAGAAAATACTGACCATGTCTCCAGCTCTGTCTCGAGATAAGCTAGGTATGTAGTTAGGTGTGGAGAAGGGTAAGATGATTGCATTTTGACGATAAGCAACTGTATACTCTTAACAGAATTGTATTCTCAGTTTCCTCACCCTTCAGCTGAGTAGAAAAATCGCCCTCATATGTGTAACAGAGTTACCTCCTGAGAGGTCCATCAAGCTCCCGTCAGAGCTCCAGAGATAGCGTTGTCGGCATCCCGTTGAGGAATCAATGGGAAAGACGCGCTGTTCTCGCTCATTCTAGACAGCTGTGTTGGCGTCGGATGATTTTCTGGTGACAGGAATATCAACCTTCCCCGAACATGGCTTATTAAAAGCTCATTAGTAGGGGTGGTATCTCTCTGACGGGATGCCTCTGTTACCTCCTCTACCTTTTTATGAGGATTTAGCCATTGCACCTCTGGGGGGGGCACCTAAATTCCTTATATGGTAGCAGAGCGTGGTTTGGATTATGCATGGCTGACGCCTAGTAGTCCAATCCACTATTTTTGGGGCGTTAATGTTTCAGAAGAAACATGGCCCGGGGTTCCAGAAGGAATTCCCATTATCACCCTTTGGTATATAAATAATTTCATTGGTCTTTGAATTATAATTTCTCTCTTATTCCCTTTTTATATTTTATACCATTTCATATTTTCTTTCAACCATTTCATATTTTCTTTCTACCATTTCATATTTTCTTTCAACCATTCTATATTTTCTTTCAATGATATTTTCTTTCAATGATATTTTCTTTCAATGATATTTTCTTTCAATTTTATGCCACATGAGTGCACAATTTAAGTCCCCTAAGTTGGGCAAATTCATTTTATACTATTTTCTTTCAATTTTTTCGCCACCTGAGTATTGCTATATGTCAATTACCAGGTTAGTGCGCCATTTAAGTCCCCATAGTTGGGCAATTTAATTTAAAAAGTCCCCAATGTTGGGCAAATTGATTTCTATATATATTTTGATTTCCTAAGGTATAAGTCTCCATTGTTGAGCATCCGTTTTGTCCCGATTGTTCAATGAAGATACTTCTTATGAAGCTTCATTGACAATCCAGTTTTAATTTCTATTCCCCCATCCAAAACGCCAATGCAGCTATTTATGATTGAATGAGCATTAGTTCTCAGCTATTCACTATTCCACCCAAGTACCATACTTGATCTTCAATCAAGTATGTCTTTAAGGGGAGGAGTGTAACAGAGTTACCTCCTGAGAGGTCCATCAAGCTCCCGTCAGAGCTCCAGAGATAGCGTTGTCGGCATCCCGTTGAGGAATCAATGGGAAAGACGCGCTGTTCTCGCTCATTTTAGACAGCTGTGTTGGCGTCGGATGATTTTCTGGTGACAGGAATATCAACCTTCCCCGAACATGGCTTATTAAAAGCTCATTAGTAGGGGTGGTATCTCTCTGACGGGATGCCTCTGTTACCTCCTCTACCTTTTTATGAGGATTTAGGCCCCCATTGCACCTCTGGGGGGGGCACCTAAATTCCTTATATATGTAATAGAATTATAAACTCTTCTTTTTTTCTTTTTTTAATATTTTTTATCAGTACATAGTTGGTATTTTTGGTACAGGTAACCTCCTTTATAAAAGAGAGAGGTATGTCTGTCTGTCTGTGTAAGGGCAATTCATATCCAAAAGGCTTGACCGATTTTGATGCGAGTTTATGCAAAATAATCGCAAAGTTCCGGATCAACATTTGGGCTACAGTAAACTTCTCTAAACCTCCTCCTTCGTCGCCAGCTCGGACTTCCCTAACGACGTTGCCTCGGTAAAGAAGTTATTAAGTAAAGAAACCATGACATTCTGCACTCGAAAATCACCACTAATTGTTGTATTCCCATCTTTTTTTTATAACTGTAACCAAACTCGCCGCTGCCCGCCTCGCAAGAGGACCTGCCCTTTGACCCCGGACCCCCTTTTGCGTTCAACTTCAGCCTAGTGGTAAGGCGTTCAGTATATCAATTTTGAAGGTCTGACTTTGTAACCTACAACTGAACAGCTCAACCCACAAAAATCGTTTTGGTATATCTTTTGATTTGTCACGTAAGTTCTATACAATCCCAACCTCATTTGACGTGTAAAGTAGTTCCGAATGTCATGGACGAGGAACGAAATGAATTTATTGAACAGGCTCTCCTTGCGTCGGAGCTGGAATTTCAGCATACCTTTCACTTATATTTAGCATTTTAATTCTTTTACATCAATGTCATCTGTGTTTGTTGATGGTTAGAGGCGATGCTAATTTTAATAATGATTGTGTTAAAAGACATGAATATCCCATTAGCCAAAGCTATTTAAATTTATTCAAATACATACAGTCAGATTAAGAACGACAATGCACAGATCAACTGAGTAAACTCTCAAGGTAACTTCTATCTGAATAATACCCTGCAAACCGAAATGGAGCCTTTTTGTTACTGCGCTGGGTTACAATGACAAGGTACATAGCCACCATGGTCGGCTGATTAGGCTCTGACCCTAATACCTACGAAGATGATAATTTAAACGGAATTTCCTGTTAGGGTGTCCTCATTCCAGCGCCCGTTGCATTTTAAACAACGGGCTTTTCTGCTAGTTATATTTGTGACAATGGGTGACCAATTGTGAAAAAATTAGTACCCATTGTCCCAGCAGAGTGCTGCTACCACTGGAGCAATCTCCCGAAAAATATTACTTAATAACCTTAACAATAAGGAAAATAAGAAGGTAAGAAAATAAGAATATATAAATAAGGGAAAAATAAACTGTACTTGTTTGAAAAGGCAAATGACAAATGCGCAGTGGAAATAAATAAAGGGAAAATCAGAAACTCTTAGAAAAAGGGAAATTAACCTAAAATGGAAAATAAAAGGCACAATGCTGAAAAAGAAATTAAATTATGCTTAAACCTGGCTGTTGACACTCAGGTAGCGAAAATAAATGGAAAATAAACCCTTTCACTAAACTTGGTGAAAAGGTAAAGAAAAAGAGCACTAGGCTGTATAAAAATCAAGATGAAAAAAATGGAGGGGTTGGCTTATTAGGCACAAAACTATTTGGATGGCTTCAGAGAAGAAAATGGGGAGAGAAATTATTCTCATTACAAAAGGATCCCTTGAAGAGGGAAAGAGGCAAAACAATATAGCCAACCGTCCAACTGAAAAAACTATCCACGGCACCACCACGTCATTTAGAAGGCAATGTTGGGAGTAAGTGCATGGGATCTGGAATAGGGGATCCATGATATAATATAACTGAAAGAAAGACGATCTTCGTGAACACCACATTACTCATTTATCGTAGTCGTTTTTTTAAATAGAAAATGTCTTTGTGAATGAAGGGTGTTGAACATGAATTAAGGAGTGCAGGTTTGTTTGTGTGTTTTCATGATTCTCTTAAAAAAAAAAGAAAAAAGGCAGACGCTACATTTTTCTAGTAAATTCTCAATTTAAAAAACAGCTCGAGTTCGAATAAATAGCCTCTTATTTGTTATTATTTGATTATTAACCCAATGGTTAAAGTTATCAAACTGCCGTTAATACCAGCCCTCACTATTTGATGATGAATTTAAGTGGCACGGAAACACACAGCTTATCTCAGTTAATTTGAAGTAATAATTTGTTATAGATAACTTGTTGTATCAATGCATTATACTTGTCTATAATTTCACTATACGAGTTAATAATGAACAGGTGTTTTGAATGTGGCTCCTACGTGCTATGGAATATGTGGGAGGTTTAAGGTTCCCTCCCATCTACCGTCTCATTTGATGGACTTATTCACACATTTGTAGCTTACTTTCGATTTGATCCTGAAGTAACTCGAAAAATTAAATAGACGTATTTCGAAATGTACGCTAATTTTACTCTCTCTTTATGGGATACGTCTCACAAACAAGTCTGCAACTTGAGAGAATTCCTTTGCGGATGAGATTAGGAATCCATAAGTAATCCCCGTAAAGTTCTAACGTCCTATATGGTCAACAGTAGAGGATTAAGATCACTCAGCTGATCACTAGTCTCATCTTTCGTCTCTTATTGACTCTGAGAGACTCTATCACGTTTCAACCACCTAGGGGAACTGAAAAGAATTAAGCTCACTAGGCTGTGAAGCCAACCATTTTTGTCCCTTGATATCCTAAAGAACCGATGAAACATTCTGTTGTATCACATTTTCATTATGAGCATAGGGTGGTGAAGAGAGAAAGATATACATTATAAATATTTAATTCGACAATTCAGGTAATTATAAATCCGTACTTACTCGCAGTTTATCCATCATGAATAATTTGCAAATCCTACTTGTCAGTCGACTGAATTATGAGGTAGATGATTTGAGTGGTTGAAGGGCTCACATTATTTGGAAGATGCGCATTACATTCCCACCGGCTTTATGTTGTGCTTTCAATAGAGGGTGGACGGGGCTTTCGGTCTGCCATCGACGGGAATGAAGGATGGCCCTCAAATCCGCCGTTTAGTTAACGCCATGAAAAACCCCTAAACCACCTCATCCACCCCCTTCCCACCCCCACCCCCACCCCCAAATAGCTATTCTCTTTTCACAGACAATGCCGGCTTGGAGTCTCGTCTTTTGTCATGATACGCCGAGTTTTTGTTTAGTTTGTTTGCATCGACTGCGGAAACAATCAATGGATTTCTGGCTAAGCTCTCAATTTCTCGCATTCGTCACGTCCTCGGTAGAACTGGTTGGATAAGTAAACACCACCGAAATGCATAAATGCACTTTGGAATCCTAATTGGTTTTGAAATTCAAATATCTTCTAGTATCCCAAGTGATTCGGATCCCAGTTTCCTCGTAGATGACTACGTTGTTCAAGACTGTGTATGTTTCGTTAATAGAGGATTTCTAGAAAAAGCACTCCCAAAATCCTGAGTCAAAATATATAGATATAAAGAAATTTCACAAATCTGAGGAAACCCGTTAAAACTATGCTTGTTTCGAAGTTTCGGGGTTCTTGCATGCATAGCAGCTAATAATGATACGATCGCGACCAAACTCATCAGGTTTAATGACATCATCATTTTCCAACAACCTTCAAATTTAATCGTGATCGGACAAATAGGCAGTGAGAAACAACGCATGATGGATTGGTGTGCGCATGCATAGTGAAAACTATGATGAAATGTATAGAAGACTGTGTTCAGTCTAAATCTTACATTCACGGAACATTTCTTCATAATCGAATTGAAATAGTATGGGTTAAGCGTGCAGCAAGGATTTCACATCAACTGCTAATGATACAATCGCGATGAAGTTAGTATATGAGATTATTAACATGTATTTTCCAAACTACGTTCCAAATTTGAACGACTGAAACGTGAGAAAATAATGCCTCATGCTTCGGTCGTAGTGACATTATTTATAACCTGTGATTTTAGACGATCTACGACGATCTACTGCTGTAATAATTCAACGAGCTGTGATTAACCACAACGATATTTTTCCTCATTTAACTGCCTGGAATCTGCATACAATGAGTTGGTAAGTACCTAGACATACGCAATGTCAACAACTTGAGTCTAAAGTCAATATTAATGGTAGAGCGCATACGTAAGAATAAACAACCCCCTGAAGAACGCACTCAGATCGTAAAGCGCATACGCAAGGAGCACCCCGACTTCTACGTATAATATTTAGTTTTCTTAATAACCAGAGGAGAACCGACCAAGCTGCAACCAGAAGTCAGGAAAGTACTTAAAAGCTGAGTGGAATGGCAACAAGCCCTAGAGTGGGAGATCGACAAAGTATTTAACTGGCTGCAGGGTGGATAGTCATCCACTTTTGCATTCCAACTTCGTTCAGTTCTTTCTCAACCTACCTCTCAAACCGAAGGTGCCCGTAGGGCTACAGATTTTCCATTTTCCATCCTAAAACTTTTCCAGTTTTACCTAATTCCTTAGCCGGGAGACGATGGTTCCCTTTAAGGTTCCGATTCCTGGGCCTTTCCATCCAAGTACTCTGGACTTGTACATATCCTCTCCGAACATTAGTACGACGGTGCCCACGTTACTTAGGACTAAAATGTTCAACACTTATCCGTTCCTCAACTGGTTATTGTCTGACGAAGGTGTCCTGGTTACTCCGGGGAAATAATCAGATTCCATCTCCATGGTTCGTTTATTTTAGAGGTCCTGTTCAGTTCAGGTTTCAACACAAGTGGTTTGCATTTATATTTTCAAGTTTCTATTCTCTAGATTCTCGTAGCATAAGTTCCCATTTCGCTAGACCCATTTTTCAAACATTACCTCGCATGCAGCCCCACCAGTGATCATAAATGAATACTTGTAACATCGCATTTAGTTGACTCTGCACCAAACCATGAAGAGCCCACCCCAAATCTAACGGTTATGAACTTACCTAGTTTATTGACCATTCAATAGGAACACTCCAAGCAAAACCTTTTGAAACCACGATTTAGTTCTGAAACAGAAATGAGAAGTTTTAATGAAATATATATGTACATAACATAAATAAGAGGCTTCTAGAAAACCTTTTTTTATTTTTTTATTTAGTTGAATAAAATCACAAAACTCTTTGCGGGTCTTATTATTTGTATAACTGAAGGGTCTAAGTGAAGTTTTCTCAATAAATTGGGTTAAATGAGGTGCGTCTCTGTAGTCGGTATCCAGTAAAAACTTGCCTCGTTACACCAAGTTCAGGGGCTCCGTCGTCGCTTTCTTAGGCCAACGGCACCGTCATTTCAAACTTTAGAACGCTATCTCTGTAAGACACATAACTTCCCCATACACATTGTGAAGATATAATAACAGCAAGTTTCTCCAGAACTTTTGCTAATCAAAACAAGGAGTATGAATAGTTTTTAATGCTTTTCAACCGATCGTTATTAGTTAAATATATTAACTCCTCAAGTTTCCTCCTCATAAAATTCGTTCACAACTCGTCTATGAACTTGGAATTATTATAGTATCTCATTTTTCTCTGAAAAATTTCCCTTCCGTATTTTTCTACCCCATAAAACCAAATTTCGTATTTTCAGATTCGCTTAACAACATAACATTGATAGTGGTTCCAAACAGCCCATAAAAATAGCAAATAACATATTTTGGATCCTCCTGAAGCTGTTTCTTTGGTTACTTGCCACAATATTGAGATTGCCCTTTTGTTGATTTCTATCATCCGAATCCTGAAACATTTTAGATACAAGACTACGTATAGCATCCTGCGTGTTCGTCCCCTTCTTAAACTCAAATCGCATATTATGTAACAATTTATTTTATTATAGGTAAGTACTCCATTAGTTGTAGCTTAAAACGTTTTTCACAATTTTTGCGATATTACTCACTGGTTAAAACGAGACCCTCTCGAACGATCAAGTTTGTCCCCCACCCCGGCAACTTCTTGGAACCGTTCCCTACAAGAAGAACTGTGAGTTCTTCAATTCCGTTCAACGCGGAGCAGCTCATGAGTCACAAATGAAAAGTCACATTTACTTTTCTAAACTGTTATGTGATCGTGTTATGAGACCACGAAACTATACACTTCATTCTGATCAACATATCCAACTAATCTGCATTTTTACTAAGGGATTGACTACTTGATGTTATGTATTTTTGAGATGCGAGCTTGCGAGCATCCAGACCACCAAACTATACACTTCATTCTGACATACATGTCCACTAAACAGGTTGAACGGAATTGAAGAACTCACAATTCTTCTTGTAGGGAACGGTTCCAAGTAGTTGCCGGGGTGGGGGACAAACTTGATCGTTCTAGAGAGTCTCGTCTGGTTAAATGGTCTATAATTAGTTGAGATGGATAATAATTAGTAAAAATTCAGATTAGTTGGACATATATATCAGAAAGATGTGTATAGTTTGGTGGTATACTATCTGGAAACGGAAGGTAGTGAAGAAACGTATATTTCCACGAACAATAAAGAGTTGTATGCGAAGTTCCTATGGATCATTTTTTCATCCGGAATAAGTTTGATCTCCACTTTCGAGCAGCTTTTCACGTGTGTTAAATGCCCACCTTTGTTAGTATTTCCGCGTATACCTGTAAGCTGTAGCGGAAGTATTGTTTTCACTTTCGGGAGATGAAAAATTGTTTCTCTCCAAAATTAAAATTCCAGTTGGCGTTTTATGATTCAGACCATCCCGAATAACTTTTGTTCCGTCAAAATGGAAGTTAGTGAAAAAGCTTTGTCCATTTCTTTGAAAAATAAAGAGTTACAATGCCAAATCGATTTCGACGGTTTGGCCACCATCAGTAACAAGCAATAACTAATAGTATTGTAAAAATAAATAGTTATTGTTTGTTACTGATGATGGGCTAACCGTCGAAATCGATTTGACATTGTAACTCTCTATTTTTCGTGGAAATAGATAACGTTTTTTCACTAACTTCCGTTTTGAAATGGTTTTCCACAACTTCGTCGCGAGTGATTTAGTTCGTATACTATTTGGAGGTAGCGCTGGAGGTGCTGGCGGTCGGATAGCAGGAACGGCCCAATGTGCCTTCTAACAGAAGTTGAAGTTGAACGAGCAACTAATAGCTTTGCTCCAACAACGCTTCGAGAGCGACCCCCAGAGCTTCTCCAGAGCTGCCGTGGGGTTAGCTCTAAGGTCGCCCACTTTCGCGATTGCTGGAACACTTCGGATAGAAATGTGATAACAAACGTAGTAGAGAAGGTGAAAACAGTGTAGAGAAGGTAACACGGATATGTAGTTTTCCCAAGTGTAGCAGGTTATTTCAAAATGCGCATGCGTATCCTCTGGGGCGCCCTTTTATCCTTGTTGGAACAAAGCTACTATATCCTTATAGCTATCCTCCGTGGATACTTCATGTGCCCAAGGGAGATGCGGCAACGATGGAGGAGCGAGGCGGACATGCTCGAGCTTTCGGACTCTCTTGAATCGCTAAGAATAGAAATCGCTTTCACGCTTTTTTTTCCTGGTTCATTTTGGTGATTTGTTGGTATGAATACATTTGTATGTTTTATATTAAAAAATAAATAACGTTAAATTAACAGATATCTGAATTAGATATCCATTCTGCGCAGATTTCTCAACAATATAAATATATAGTCAGATATCACAAGTGCATAAGCAGTTTTAACATAGAACCCTATTTCGATCGAACCAAATTAGTAGATTAGTTTACTCTGGCCGGCAAATCACAGTCGTGTGTTGACCATTTTTTTCCGGGAGAATTCACAGGGGGAAATGCGGACACTATGGACCAGTTACGTGGTAGCGAAAAGCAGGCCGAAGTGCGTAAATGCAGGCTTTGGACTGCCAGTGTATAATGGCTAAAATCCCAATCACGCAGTATGACATCATGAGCGAATTTTGGGGTCATAGATTGTATAGTTTAGTTTAATTTGCTTTACTTACTTACAGGTAACAGGCATGGTAAAAATACTGGTTCATGCATAATGGTAAAACCTAGAGCCTACTTCGTTTATCATCGAAGAATTATGTCGTCAATGCAGTGAAAGTCATTACTGCATAAGTATGCAGTGGGAGCTAATTTTTAACTCACTGCTTCCACGTAGAGCATAATAGCACCACCTTCACAATGTCTTCTCCAAGCTTCTACCAACACAGTATACTTCTTAGTAACATCCCTTGATTGTGCTGTACGTAAACTTTTTTTATCAAATTCATTTTCAACAGGAGGGAGGGGGGGAGTATTTGTTTCTTGGTCGATAACAAAGTTCATTACATGTTGAAAATAACCAAAATTATACATGATGAAGATGTATGATAACATTATGACGTGATGAATTACAACAAGATGACACGTTAAAGCTCAATTGCTATGTACGAGTATATTAAGTAAAGTTGTCTATATCGTCGATGTTTGAGGTAGGAATGGATTGTTTGGATGATATGTTTTTACTCTCATGGACATTCCGATTAAATTTTCAAAGTTATGAAAGTTTTATTATCAAAGTTTATGAATCCTATTGAGCTTTATGTGGTGAATGAAAAACTCATACGATTTTCAGCAAACTCACTTCATCCATTTCTCCAATTGGATCGGAGAGGAGTAGGTACGGTCTATGTGGTTGGTTCGACCTCGGGGTCGTGGGACGTTACCCCTCTTTACTGCCATCTCCGGGGTAGTGAAAGTTTGGTTTGTTCCATCCCAACGTTTTTTTTAGTACGCTGGTCCCTTAGGGTCTTGCCAGTTTATTTTTGCGAGACAGTTGGACGAATTGAAAATAATACTGGTCACGATGTAATATTTTGCGCGTTCGGAGCCTTAGATAATAAATTCAACAACTGAAATAAATCAAAATACTTTTTCCTCAGCGATTGTATCACAAAACGCACCAATTGTTTCTGCTGTAATATGTTTCCTCCAACAGCTGTTAGATTTAAAGAGTGGTGATTTTTGCCGGTGTTGAGTCAAGGATTGTATTACGTATGACATAATAATTCGGTACAGCAATGTGAAATTAAATAGCCCCGATCTAAATGAAACAATCCAGAAAAATACATTGCTCTTCAAATTTGAGAAAATTACGCTAAGGTTTAACCGGGGGAACATATTCAATAGACAAGGCTCAATTTGCGAATTTTTTTCATGCTTAATCCAATACGCACGTCTGTCTGGCTGAGTGTTTTGGTATAAAATTGGTTAAATTCATTAAAATTTAGCATTTAGCAGAATGGTTTATATTTGATGGAATAGCCTCCAACCACCGTCCGTTATCACAACGGTCCATTCCGAATGTAGAGACTTGGTGAAGAACACATAGGGAGCTTAATGGCTTCATATCTTTACATTTATCTTCCTTGCTCTGCCCGTAGTTAAGCTAGGTTTATGTATGCCCTACTCACCCACCCAGGCACTACCTTGAATACGCTATCTAAATGTTCATGTTACCAAACAGCTTATGAGATTCCCTGGTTCTATAACTAACTAGCGCTTACAGCACGTAGCATAATATCCCCAATCAGGCCGTCTCTTCTTAAAAGATCTAGCCACCTCCGTATTTAATTTTAAGTAACTGTGGAATCATTCACAATGATCCGTCATCGTCTGATTGAAGTGAAATCGCCAGCACCACCAACTGGAATGAACAAAATTTTCGATAGCCCGATAAATGAATTTGGCCCTAATAGTTTGGGATTCGTTAGTCAAGATCATAATGGATATCGCCTCGAAATGGCAGAAGATAATCGCAACCGACCATTGGAGTAAGTTAAATAGTATGACTCATCAATTTGATTAGAATTAGTATCTAATTAGCAAAATAGTACCTAATAGAGCTATTTATCTCAAATTAACAATAACCTTTTGATTGCTATTTCGAGACTAATCACTACTATCAAGGTCAGATTAATTTATCAAAAAGATTCCAACAATTTAGTTCATTCCTGATGACAATGTTGACAATTACACTTCAATTACAATCACACACACACACACACACACACACACACACACACACACACACACACACACACACACACACACACACACACACACACACACACACACACACACACACACACACACACACACACATATATATATATATATATATATATATAGACATACACCTATGGTTTTCTCACGGATTTGGCCTTGGAATGGTCTGAAACGGATTTTTAATTTGTTATTTTCTTCCTCATGCTTGGGATGTCTCCCGCCTCTCTGGACCGATCCCAAAAGGCAGCACTCTCATCAACGAATCTAAGACAATCTGCAATCTATAAGACATAGCTTCAGAGGGACGTCCTAAAAATTGAAAAATTTTAAAATTGAGCTTTCTCGAATTATTAGGTGAATGGTGATGACACGGCGGTGAAGTAGTCTTTGCCGCCATTCGTTTTTCTGTTTACGCAGCTTTTTCGGCCACTGCTACCATCCGATAGGTACTTATAGATATTACTACATTTTCGGAAAACTGTCGGCAAGATATTCCAGTTGATGGAATACAATAAAATAGTGAAATCGTCCGTAGTATGCACCATTTTTCAAATTTAAATTTTAACTCGTAGTTGAGTGAACTATTTCTCAAATGGAAATTCACACGCTCAGTCGCCACTTTGATCACGGTACATAGTACTACTAACTAAACACGCCGTATCACCCGAAGGCATTTAATATCATAGGGCCATCAAACGTCCCATCTATTGATCTCAGAACTTATTGCGTTGGTTGGGTTGGAGTATTTGGAAAGTACGAGCGCTTGGGGAACACAGGGGTGAGGGTGTTTGGTGAAAAGAAGGAAAATATGCTATTTTATTGACTCTTTTTCGCGGAAACTCTCAGCCGCCTAGTTCAGATCTGCTTTTTCCCCTGGTAGGGTTCGGCTCACGGGGCCTCTTCAATGATGAATCCCTGCTGTGTTCGGGAGAAAAAATCCCCCTCGTTGCCATACGCGAAGCGCAAAGCCTCGAAAAATTCCAAACGCCATAAACTATGAAATATCACATTGTGATTCTGAAATATCATCCGGTACGGGAATAGATGCAGGATAAATGTTTCCTTTGTGCATCAGCTATCAAGTAAGATCGCTTTAAGCTTCCAAAAAGGGTAAGCCTTATTACCCCCATAATGTACTTTATCATTTTTACGAACGATGTATGCGATGTATGGATCATTTTTCCATCAGCAATAAGTTTGATCTTCACTTTCAAGCAGCTTTCCACGTGTGTTTAATGATAGAGTGTACAGGGCTCCATCCTGGAAGGACCTTCGGGAAGGACTTTTGTACATCCAACTGAGCCTGCTGGTAGACAAGTTTGTGTCCTATGGTAGACGCGTTCGCTGTTGGAGAAATGATACTGCCAGTCGTTGTCGATGTTACCAAGACTAATCTCCAAGCAAACTCCCGTTGTATTGTTTTATGTAAACAATGAAAATTACTTTTTCTTGTGTATTTAACCAAACTGGTGCATTTTTGTTCACATTTTCTTTTACTGCGTATCTTACTCTACTGAGAGGTCAACGGGACAGGACGAAAGTCTGTGCTTTGTAATCTAATCATAATGAATGTGGCGAACATTGTAGCATTAGGGAAACATAATTATGATACTTGGAGTATGCAAATCGAGTCGTTATTGATCAAGACGTCCTTCTGGTGTTACTTGGAGGGCCGCGGATCCTCACGAAATATACCAGTATATTTTGACGAATTGCTGATGAAGCACCTCTATTCATTATTTCTTATAGCAGCATTTTTGAGCTTTCAGGGTATAGTAAAGAATTAGTTAGAGTAACTATGACGTTTTCTACCAATTCAAAATGTCGCATTACTTATGTACGTCATTCGAAAATTTTTATTGACTTAGAATGGATGACATCGAAAAAACGTCTGTCAAGTTGGATGGACAGTATAGCTTCCTCACTTATTGCAAAATGGACGTACTAAATTAATTGAAGAACAATTTACGACCAAATCAACGTTATTAGAGTAACAATAATTCACAAGCCCACGCGCTACCATTGATCCGACGGACAAAATTTATAGGAGATCATCTAGGAGCTAACCTTCACGATTCCTGAAAATTTATTCAAAATCGGAGTTTCATGTTTATCAACCAAATTTAGTTTTGCGCATTACCAATGAATACTCAATCCATATATGGCATCTTCCTGAAACCAATACACAACTGCCATCCGAGTTTGAATGAAATTATACCTGTAGATCGTAAAGAATCGACACGAAAATCACGTTAGCGCATGTGCACAAGCCATTATTGATCCGATGACTATGAAATTTTTGGAGAACCATATAAGAGCTAACCCACATGATGCATACAAATACCACAAAAAAACGTGCCTACTAGTCTGGGGGTCTTACGGGTGTAACCAATTTTAGTTTTGCTCATGCGCAATTCGATAGAGCACTTATCTGAATTTTATACCCAACCACCTTCCAAGTTTAAATTAAATTAGATCGATAGAACCTAAGGAACCGACATTATAAGAAATTCATGTTCACGCTTGCTCACACGCCATTATTGATCCGACGGTATAGAAATTTATAGGGGATTATTTAGGCTAACCCGCACAAACCCTAAAAAGTTCATCAAAATCGGACAGCTTTGCGCGTAAAAAGGAATTCCCACCGAAAGACACAGAACCGAAATTGAACAGCAAGTTCTAGAAATTGTCACGCGAAAAGCAAAAGGGAATTTTGATTGCGGATAACATTTGGGACGCTGAATTAATACTCGTTTATTTATTTTCAATAACAGATTTTTTAACAAAAAGTTGGTTTGAAGTGTAAATATCCACAACCACAGTGTTTACCCCGATATTCATTCCCAAACATAAATATCCGGGTATTTTACATCACTATAATCATGGGCAAGACTGGAATTTTCCACTTTCTGTGGTCTGAGAATCTCCCAATTAGTCAAATGTCACACACGTAATGTCCATCTGTCAAGTAGAGTCACCTCGCATTGCTGTCCACAATCTGAGTGAAACCATTAGCCTCCTGACCTAGTTTATTCTTCTACCTCTAGCGAATTTTACCTGTATTGGCTTCCGGTATTTCTCCAAAGTGATCCTCCATCAAGCCAACTCAACCTTGGCTCGACTCCCCGCAGGGACGTCTAGTGCAAGTAGGTTCCCGGTGGAGAATTTCCACCCTTTACTTCGTACCTCCAACTTGGTGTGCAATTTACCCTGACCTTTCTCCATCTTTTCACCCTCGGGAAAGAACTGATGCTTCAGTCATGCACCAACCGTGATGAAGCATTTTTCTTTTGAGTCGTCTCCTTCTACCTACAAAACGCAAAACTTTCTCATCCATTTCGGTTTATTATTTTCAAATATTCGCCGTTATAATAAACCACCCTTCTATATTTGGTGGTTTCCGTTTCAAGGTTGGTACGTAGATTAAGAAAATGAAATTAAGTAACAGTTGTGACATTGCTACTCCAACGAATTCTTAGACAATATGAATTCGACCCGACACAACTACTCCAAAGAAATTCATAGATGATATTGGAACGAAACTGATCACCGGCAGTGATTGTTATTATTATTATTATTGTGACACGTGATATTTTCCAACCTGTTGGTACACAGTTAAAAATTCAATAGGTGATTGTTTTTATGGGAAAATTGTGATTCCAGTCAAGAATATAATTTACTACGAATCTATCAGTAATAATTGATTCCACTGTTATAAGAGGTTATGGCTCAGCGCAACAGTGAATTCAGAATGGGTGGTTCAGTAAGAATAGAATCACTGGAGAAAAATAATTGTGATACATGGGCAATACATGTTGCCGCTTTATTGCTGAAAAATAGAACATGGAAATTTGTAAACGGGGACAGCAGAAGACCCACAGCCACTGAAGATCCTTTGACCACCGCTGCTGCTGAACAGTGGGACATAGAAGACCAGGAAGCAAAGGCAGATCTAATCCTTACGCTGGCACCGTCAGAATTGAAACACATAAAGTATTGTAAGACACCACATGATGTGTGATTATGGTTGAAGGAGGTTCATCAGTCCTCCGGACCAGCAAGAAAGGCTATACTGTTAAAGAAGCTGATAACTTGCAAGATGGAAGAGGGCCAAGATATTCATGAACATCTTAGTCAATTCATGGAAGCAGTTGATAAATTGCAAGATATGGGAGTAGAAGTTCATAAATATCTGCTGACAATAATAATGCTCTACAGTCTGGGAGAGTCTTATGAAAATTTTAGAGTGGCCATTGAAACTAGAGATGATCTTCCGACACCAGAGGCACTTAGACTAAAGATAATTGAAGAAAGTGAAGCTAAGATTCAAAATCATCAAATCCTTAGGACAAGTGATGCTCTTGCAGCACGAAAATTTCGCAAGAAGCAGATAGAGTGCAAAGGACAACCCACGAACAAGTATTACTGTGAATATGAAGACGTTAAATGTTACTCTTGCAAGAAATTTGGACATAAATCTTTCAATTGTCCACAAAGAAGAAAATTTAAAAGCAATTTAGCAGAAAACGGTGATTATAGTGATGAAACTGATGGAATCGCAACAGTAGCCCTGATGACTGGACAATCCGGTGGTAGTGATAAATGGATTCTAGACAGTGGATGTTCAACCCACATGTGCAGGGATGAAAGTGCATTCAGGAACATAAGTGAAACTACGCAGGACTGTGTGAAATTAGCTAGTAAGCATATAATTCCAGCGGAAGGAAAAGGAACAGTCCCCCTTTTAGTGGAAAACAATGCAAAACCACTAAAACTTATGCTCGAGGAAACTCTCCTTGTAGTTACCAGATCTGAGAACGAACCTAATGTCAGTGGGGAAAATAACGGATAAAGGGTACAGTGTAGTTTTTAATAGTGACGAAGCAATTATATCTAAAAATGGGGAAATCCTATTCAGAGCAGAAAGAATGGGAGATCTATACTATTTGAAAGGAAATTTGAAGCCGACAGTTAATAATGTCTTAGTCCGGAAAGAAGAAAATGGGGGAAGTCAAATTGATTTATGGCATAAAAGATTAGGACACCTGAACGAAGATGATCTTAAGAAGATGAGCAAAAATGTGAACGGTCACTTGAAGAAATTGGAGGAAGGAAATGAAGTAGTATGCCAAATAAGAAAAGCCCTCTACGGACTTCGACAATCGGGAAGATTATGGTATCAAAAACTCGATCATCAGCTGAAATCAAGTGGATTCAAACCAACGAATGCTGATCCATGTGTATACATTGGAACGATAGGCTCAGATTTTGCTATAATCGGAGTTTACTTCGACGATTTAGTGTGTGCTACTTCTTCAAAGCAAGCTATGGATGAAATAAAGGCAAAATTGAAAAGAAAATTTCGACATGAAGGACATGGGGAAAATTCACTATATTCTCGGAATCGAGAATTAAGGAGGTCGGAACAGTGAAGATGTCTCAAACGAAATATATAAAGAGTATTCTTGAAAAATTTGGAATGGATCACTCTAATCCAGTCATCTCGCCAGCTGACTTAAATGTTAAATTAGAAAAACCTAAAAGTCTAAAACAGCTGGAGATGAACGAGTATCCATACCAACATTTAGTGGGATCTTTGATGTATTAGGCGACATGTAAGAGACCTGACTTGGCACACACTATAAGCATGCTTAGCCAGTTCAACTCATATTTCCGACGAGAACATTTCCTTGCTGCAAAATGGGTGTTGCGATACCTAAAAGGGACACAAGACCATGCTCTAACCTTCTCAAGTTCAGGGGGAGAGCTGATCGGATATGTCGATGCTGATTGGGCTTCATCAGTGGATGACCAGAAGTCCTACACTGGCTACACGTTTCTACTTGCCGGTGGTGCAATAAGCTGGGAAGCTCGGAAACAGTGGACCGTCGCACTTTCTACTATAGAAGCGGAATACATGGCAGCGACTGAAGCCGCAAAAGAATCGATAAGCCTGAAACTATTACTGATGGAATTGAACCCAAAGATAGTTGAAGAACCAGTAATACTTTATATTGATAATCGTGGGGCTCGAGAACTAGCGCATAATCCAGTACATCACCCTCGAACTAAACATATTGACATCAGGCACCATTTTGTTCGAGAGGCAGTAATAACTGGAAAAATTACCCTAAACTATAAGCCCACAGAAGAAATGGTAGCAGATATAATGACGGAATCTCTACCGGGTCCAAGGCATCAGACTTTAACTTCAAGCTTGAAAGTTAGGAGCCAACATCCAGCTTGAGGGGGAGTATTGGAACGAAATTGATCACCGGCAGTGATTATTATTTTTATTATTATTGTGACACGTGATATTTTCCAACCTGTTGGTACACAGTTAAAAATTCAATAGTTGTTTTTATGGGAAAATTGTGATTCCAGTCAAGAATATAATTTATTACGAATCTATCAGTAGTAATTGATTCCACTGTTATAAGAGATGATATGGATTCGACCGGACACTACTAATCCAACGAAATTCTTAGACGATATGGGCTCAACTTGACACATCTTCTCCAACAAAATTCTTAGACGATGTGAATTCGACCTGACACAACTGCTCCAAAGAAATTCTTACCCGATATGGATTCGTCCTGACTCAACTTCTCGAACGAAATCCTTAGACGATATGAATTCGATTTGACACGACTACTCCGATTCTTAGACAATATAAATTCGAACCCCTACAACTACTCCAACAAAATTCATAGATGACAAGGATTCGACCGGACACAACTAATTCAACAAAATTCTTAGACGATATTGGTTTCGAATTGGCACATCTTCTTCAACAAAATTCTTAGAAGATGTGAATTCGACCTGACACAACTGCTCCAAAGAAATTCTTACACGATATGGATTCGACCTGACACAACTTCTCCAAGGTTTAGGTGTTTGAGGGTAGAGCATTTTTCATAGGCTTCTCAAATAATGTGGTTTATTCGTTAGCTGAGCTCTTTCGCCGTCTTGTGGCCTCATCAGAGCTTATTATTGATTGGTTCATGTTTAAATATAAGATTTTTGGGCTCAGTGATAACCTGTTGTATTTGGAAACGTCGTTTACGTCAATTATGTTTACTCGAAGTAGATGTGAAAATTAGTGTGGAGGAACACATATTGTCTGCAGGTTAAACCTCTTAGTTACGACCTTATAAATATGGTATGATTTCCTGGGGTCAATTTTTTACTAAATTGAGAAATATTCAACAATTTTGTAGAGATGTGCACAACCTGAAGTGATCTAAAGTTTTATCTACCCCTGAGAACAATCCCTGAAAATTTCATTGAAATCAGACTGGAACTTAGTCTAGTTTCGGGCGTAATAAGGATGTACCACAATCAGACAAACAGGCCAACAGATAGACACACACGGAACTAAAATTGATCAGCAAGCTCTGAAACGCTTTGATTTTGAGAGACTCAAATTTTTTTCGAGATCTTTCACGAACATGAAGCTTCCCTACCTTCGGTAGGGGGGAAGCAAAATCAGTGGTGTTTACTTTGAAAGTGTTCGAGATCTGCATTTTTCACTATTTGAACCCTAAATAACTACCCTTTAGGATTGATCAAAATGGATGCCGATGTTACTAGCACATCACTGTACAATTTATGATGATTTATGGCTGATGTATGAGCCAAATTTAATTAAGCTCGCTTCAGTGCAGGTTTAAAGAAAAGCTTCGATCGGCGGACGGAAGATTTTTTTTTTTTAATTTCATTCTCAAACGATAAGCCAACATATTATGGTGGAGGGGGGGGGGGGGGGTTAATTTTTGCTTTTCTTGGTCGACTACCAAGGTTAGTTATTGAAAATAATACACCAACAAAGGATTATCTATAAACTATGAATGATTGATGAAAGTAGAACTTGAGCCAATTCTTATTAGAAGATAGAAACATACATTCCTAATGAGGTATAATAAATTCTAACACGTAGCTCTGACAGTTACTGGAGCGTTCGAGAGAAAGGGGGGTGAACCAACCGTGGTGAATTACCCTCTTATATCAGTCCAGACCGTTGATAAGGTAAGAACTACTCATGCTATGCTTATCTGTAATAATTACTATCATTCATACTCTATTGATTTATAACTATAACCTCATAAATTGGTATCTTCACCTATTCTCATATATCACCCATTGCGGTATCTTCTTATCCCTCTATGGATTGTAACTACTCAATATATCTCGACATCTGTCTTGGAGCTCCATTCAAAGAAGTTCGTGTTAAAACTCCAAAGTGATTAAATTTCTTATCTCATTTTTTAATCCTTAACCTCAATAAATATAAGCATATATCATAGATGAATAAGAAATGTAATCACGACAATTAAGATCTGCACAGTCTTAAATCGGAACACCCTGCATTATAAAATGGACTTGGTTGAGCGGAAACCCAATTCCTTATAGTACATGAACTTTCTATGAAATGAAATTGGCATAGCTAAATACAAGCTTCATTTTCAATCAATGATAATATTTAACAAGAAAAAAAAAGAGTCAGATCGAAACATAGGGTCTGGGAGATAAAACGAGGTAGGTACGTTGTTTTCTTCTTGAGAACTGAGTGGAAGGAATTGAGTACATGAAAACCGCGTACACACATCCACTTGGCCTGATGCTGGCCGAGGTCGGGGCAGCCCAATCCATTGAGTCGAATAGAAATAGCCCTATTGAATAGATCAATACGATGCTTATTGGTTGTCTTGTTAGCTTTTGTGAGGTGCGTAGGCCGGTACGTCTGAAGTACCCTCTGGGTTTTGTAATGATGAATATCGGAGAAATTCTGTTGGAGAAACTCGACTGGACGCTTTTCCAGCATCCCACACTATGGGGGACATCTTTTTTCTGGATTATAACAAAATGAGGGTGTAATATTTTCCAGACATCACAGTGAAACGAACTGGGACTTTTTGCTTCCTCACTACCAAAGGTAGCAACTTTGTGTTCGTGATTGAAGTCGAAAAAAATTTGGTCCTCCAGAATCACATTTCCACTTGTTTTTTTGCGTTTCAGACCTTACTGATCAATTTTCGTCCCGTATCTGTCAGTCTGTCTGATGACTGTCTGTCTGTTATAACTCCTTGTCTCACCCAAAATTATACCAAGTCTGAGTCCGATTCCGAAGAACTTCTTAGGGATTGTCGTAAATAGTTGTCTGTGCGCATGCGCAAACGTTAATATAACGTCAAATTTATAACGTAAATATATTTGTCCGATTTCATTCAAACTCGGGGAGTAGATATGATCTAAAAAAATTCCCTTTGAATTGTACCTCAATTGGAGGAGTAATAAATATCGCGCATGCGCAAAACTAAAATTGATCGTCACAAACAAAACTCCGAGACTAATGGACCGATTCCGATGAAATCGTACAGTTATAGTTTACGAGTAACACAACTGAGTTAGAGTATTGAATTCTAAAGTAAAGCCTTATGATTTATCTGCTAATAATCAGAATTTTTAAAATAAGATAAATAAAACATGAATAATGTTAGATATATCTATATTTTTTGATAAGCATTTGTTGTAAAGATTTATTTTATTATTGTTCTTTTGTTGTTGGTTTATTGTATGCTGTTTTATAGTGTATGAATGTGTAATTTATTATTGAGTGACTAGTGTAAATTGTGTGTGTGTGTGTGTGTGTGTGTGTGTGTGTGTGTGTGTGTGTGTGTGTGTGTGTGTGTGTGTGTGTGTGTGTGTGTGTGTGTGTGTGTGTTATATCCTTGATTCTCAAGCTGGGTTACTCAGCTGGTCCCGGGCGGCGGCCCTCCGTTGGGCAATATTTTTGCAGTTGCGCACTGCAGCGTAGTGCATTGCACAATTGACCGGGCTTCGTGTTTTGAGGGGATCCAAAGTTTTGATGGCTCTTCTCATCGCCAGTTGCTCGGTCCGGGAAGCCGTCATGGTGGGTGGGGTCCGGGGCCGGTCGGAGTGGCACACGGCCGGCTGGGCGTGAGGGTTTTCATTCATGTCCTCATGCCCCAGACTAATTTCTGCTCGCTTACTCCTGTCCATCCAATTCTATAATTTATCATGCCCTTGAAATAATGCCCTTGAAAATTAAGTATGTTAAATAGAAATAATATGAGGGGAAAAACTGAGAAATTAATAATCAAGAACCAATGAAATTACTTATGTATCCAAGGGAGTAAAATGGGTATTCCTTCTGGAAACCCGGGCCATGTTTCTTCTGAAACATTAACGCCCCAAAAATAGTGGATCGGATTACTAGGCATTAGCCGTACCTAATCCTAACCACGCTCTGCTAGCATGTAATAGACTTAGACCGCCCCAGGCCCCAGAGGTGCCATAGGGCCATAATTCTATACTCATAGAGAGAGAGAGAGAGAGAGAGAGAGAGAGAGAAGGGAGAGTGACACTACCATAAGAGATACAACTCGTACTAATAGCATATGTGCTACGTTCGGAGAAAATAATTTTCCGGTTCCCGGATACTCATCTATTCCCAACCATAGCGATTCGACAACGTGAGAATTAACGCCTGGCGCCAACGCGACGGACGGGCAGTATGTATAACGACTGCGATGTGCAATTTGTATGAAAAGCAGGGAATAAAGAAAATCGAAATCTGAAATCTAGATCAAACCAACACACATACACACTCTCACATGCTCAGGCAAATGCAGGCCAAGTCTTTGTAGAGATATATCATAGCATATATAGCATATATTAGTCAATATATGATTATACGTAGGTAATTCGTTGATTAACGTAATTCATCAAAGGTATTTGGAATTTTACGTCTAATCCTCTACATCTCATACATTAGTCAAAGCACCGAAACCGACATGGATGGGGGGGGGGGGGGGTCGTTTAGGCTGTGAGAGTGACTTCCGCGGGAAGTACATCAGACGCTACTACAAACGACATTTCCCATGATATCTCCGGTCTTCGTCGGAAAAGGGGAAGCATTAACCGTCATAATGCCACTTTGAAGTGGTTGGCGGGATGGTAACCGACGCGCCACAACCCTCAACGCTTCAATTCTGGATAATATTGCCGCTAATTCGGTTAAAGGGACCTTAAGAGCTTGATTTTTGAAGAAATCGCCGAGATTTCAGTCGCTATTGATCGTGTAGAGAAATTTTAGTTTATGATTTTGATAGACAAACATGGAATCAAATTATTAAAAATAATTAGGAGGTACTCATACTTTATTACTATTAAACTAATCTTGTAGATTTAAAGACAAATGTAGGTAAATAATCATATATTTCGATGTACAATGTGGTCAGTATTGAAGGCAGTTGTAAACTCATTAGTTGTGACCTACGTTTTAAACAGCATGGTTCTAGGATTGGTTATACAGGGATACTTCTATAGGAGCAGTTCAATCTGAATTTGGACAATGTTTCATGCAAATATTACCGATTTTTACAACTAGCGAACAGCATTATTTCGATTTTCGACTGATTTTTCAACTTTGAAATTTTTGAAAACTTGATACATATTCTTATAGGAAATGAACTGAATTAAACTTTCGTTTTGTGTCCTTAACATTTTAAAATTTGTTTGAAGTTTCTAGCACAATTCTACGGACAGTTATCGACTGGAAAGACACATATATATATATATACATATATATATATATATATATATATATATATATATATATATATATATATATATATATATATATATATACATTAAAAAATGCGATAACCTTCAAAATATGATTCAGAATAGCTTGAAACGGATTTCTGCATAAAATTTTTTCAAAAATTCACATTCTACAAATTTTGAGGCGAGAGCAATAGCTTAATTTTCTTCAAAAATTCGCTAAAATTAACTAAATAAATTCAAGACTATATAGACCAGTAGCCAAGGCCAAAAATATTTAGTAATTTGCGAAGAAGGTTTGAGATTAGATTTTGAAAAAGTTAGTTCGTTCTGGGTGAGAAAATTTCGGTCTGCCATCTTGAAGTTTGTGGAATACAAAATGGTGGCCTCATGAACATGGCTTAATTAACCCATTTTAAAGTTTTTCTCTAATAATTCCTATACCGTACATCTTACAGAAATTTTTAAACGTAGAAAATGTGTAGAGCACGAAAAAAAAAAAAAGATTCGATCCAAAAACTCTGAATTATATTCTAAAATAAGCGAATTACTGGCAATTGAAAATCGGTATAATTTTTGGCCAGCCCTCTCCTCCCCCTATCTAGACTTTTGCCCTTAAAAATCACCTAGTGGCGTTAATATCGGTCTGATTTCAGTCTGCCAGAGCTCATTCAACTCGAGATTAAATACTTTCCAAAGTTTGTACTGAGCATATTTTACCTAACACCTTTCTTCATTGACTTGTATCATTTTATACATAAAGTTCGCAAAACCGGCCTTTTACTTTGTACTTTAACGGGACATAGCCTGAGCAAAAACATACAAACTTTGGAATGTGTTTAAGCCTGAATTGAATGAGGTTTGGTTGACCTGAATCAGACCAATATTGAGGTCGCTAGGAGTTTTTGAAGGGAAAAAGTCCTGACGTGTAGGAGGAGAGGACTGAGGAAATAGGGATTTTATAATTCATTTTAGCGCATGCGGATACGGTACGATCAATTCAGTGTTATCCACCATCCAAAGTATGGTGCCGAAGGAATTGGTAGAAGATTATCTTAAGTTCAACCCGGGCAAACCTTGATGTATCCACGCGTTTTTCGACGTATAAATTTCTAGGAATAGGGCGTAGTCATTATTTAACTCGTAGTTTGAGGGAAATGGTAGCATCACAAAGTCAGATTTATGAAAAACGGGTACGCACTTGCTCCGCCTAACCCTACTCATTTATTTATTTTTTTAATTCGTTTTTTGAATTTTAGCATCTTGAAACGGAAAACAAGAACTTTTGAGAAGGGGTTAACTATTTTTTTCGGTCAATTACAAAAGGTTCATCATTGAAAATAATAAACCAGTAGGTAGTCACTTTTCAAATGGTTTTGTTGATTTTCATTACATAATCTAAATTCAAACTCATTAATTATAATTATTAAATTCTTTATGTTAGGAATTTGAATTCTAACGAAAGTAATTTTTTTTTAAATATATTTTTATTATATATATATATATATATATATATATATTTTTTTTTTCTTTTTTTTTTTTTTTTTTGCATGGTTCTGAGATGCCTGATGTAGGTACCTAATTTTCCTTTTTGAAGAGAAGTTTTCCTCATTTTCGGATCTTAAAATTCGTTTTTCATCCAAAACCTATCATGATACGAGGGACCAATTTCGAATTTTGCTCAAGTTTTCGCTCACAAATCGCTTGGAATTCTGTATGAAAAACTCATTAGACGTTGGGACTTTCCTTACACAATCCGCTTTCTACAAATGTGCCCAAATTTCTACAAGTGTTGATTTGGGCCAAAGGACAGCAATCCGCCTAACAAGGTCGTGCCGAATACGGGTTTTCTCTATTTATCGCTAAATTAGACGGTCATAGGTGGTTAGTATTATTTTCAACGTACTATGGGAATTACCTGCTACTTAAATATGGTTGTATAAGAAAATGATTTTGATATGCCGCTTTTTGATTGTTCTGTTGCGCAATCAAGCACTACAACGATTCGGTCACGGGATATCAATCTTAGTCAATGTTCTCCGGATCATATTGACTAGACATCTTACGGAGTTGAGATGTTTCAAAGTGCTACAACCAGCTCCGCCATGCTCGTCTCAACTTATTATCAAAGTCATCATTCACCTGTCCGAAAGAAGAAAAGCTGGAAATTTAAAAGGATTCTTTCTGCGTAATGCTTTTAAACAAAAGGGAAATCTTCGTTAAAGTTCCTGAGCCTTTCAGACTTCGTTACAAAAGCCGGAGGGGGTCGAGTAAACCGTAACGCTAATGTCGTTGGTAGCGTGAGTTAACGACCTAATTCTTTATAGAGTAAATCTATGTAAATAATTCGCTATAGGTATTAAACTTATAGAATGGTAAATTTAATAATATTTATAAAATTTATGATGTTGATTTACAATCTTCAGGAGAAGAAGAAAGAAGAAGAAAAATGTTTATTTTCCAAAAATACAATAAAAGATAAATTTACTTGGACAAAATAAACAATATAGCATGGTTCATAAACCCGCCTGCCAGAGGTACGGGTTACACAGTATATGCAATGTTTAGAGTACGTGTAATATATTATACAATATAGCATATTATGCTAATCAACAAAATGTATATCAGCTCACAAATTCCCGAACTACAGCAAAAGCCACCCATTAAAATGCTCGATCATAAAGCGACGATACTTGAAGGAGAGTCTACAAAACTCCACCATCCCAGACCAGTCGGGACCATTCAGGATCTGGATCGCTTCATCTCTTAATAAGGTTGAGCGGCCAAATGTCATCATGCGGAATTCAGAGAGCATCGGTCATCTGTAGAAGAAATGGAAAGTATCCTCACGCTCATGCAAGCTGCACGTCGTGCATCCTCAGACCCATCGACTGGATAGTGTTTAGCATTGAACGACAGTAGCTCACTCCGCACTCAAAAAATCCACCTAACATCCTGGATGGGGACCCCAGGATCACGCAGCAACCTTGCGCCTTTCACTTGTGGGTCCAGCTCTCTGTAGAGTGGGAAATTCTGGGAAGACTCCGTCCTGTTCAACAAGCGGCTCCTCTTCTGCTGGGCGAAAGCGCTGACCAGCTTCTCTGCTTCCAACCTTAGGACCTTCGCATCCATACTTGGTTTACGGTGTAGTAGCATGGGGTTCAACATTTGAATCAACATTAAATCCCCTAGCAATAACTCAGAAAAGCCTAATTAAAATGTTGCTTAAAAAACCGATCAGATTCCCGACTTCGTCCATTGTCAAGGAGTTCGCAGTGCTAGATTTAAGAAAAGTTACAGAAAAAACTACTTTGATATTAATTTATTTACAAGGAGTTCTGTAGTGGTAAGCTCAAAAGGAACCTCAGTATTACGAGGGCTGCAGATGAGATCACCCTGCTTACGCCGAGAATGAACACTGCTATGGGACAGAGGTTGTATTCATTTTGGGGGGTCTCTCGTTTTAATTCTCTCCCATCCTCCTTGACGGGGAAGCAGGTTTCGCTATTTTTTTTTTTTTTTTTAATAAATTGAAAAAGTATTTTATTTCAACCCTCTAAATATGCCTTTTGGAATTTTGAATCATGTATTCGACCGATTTCATTGAAGTACAATTTCGTTTCCGTGGTAGATTTTCAATGTATTTCTGTTTTTCGTTGATATCCCGGCAAATTTTGATGGTTATTTTATTTTATATTTTTTTGTATATATATATTTTTTTTTGTAAGATACATTACGTATTTGATGTGATAAATGTAATTATAATTAGGATGAGTCAGCACTACGACCCCCAGTACACGTTTTCTTATAGGGGGTCGTAATATTGTCATTTTTAAAGTAATATGTATCACATTTACCACAAATAAAAATGTATTAAAAAAAATACATGACAAGCTGTCTGCCAGTCCATACTTAATGGCCATCATCCGCCATGCTTCTTCAACAACCCATTTTCAGTAATGATCATTGGTAATCCTTGGTGCCATCTCGCAATAAAGATGTTTACGTCGCAAGATGGGTATATAGATACTGAAATTAAATAAAATGAAGACAAAAAGTGCCTAAGACGGATTTTTAGGTAATACTACCTTCTTATGGGAATCAAGCTTTCAATGCCCAGATACGTATGCATTGTTTGCGGCCAAATATAGAAGAAAATTATACGAAAACATTTCCAGTATGAATCCCATAGTTATTATTAAACAAACATAGATATTGATGAAAATTTAAACGAGAAAGATTTATCCCATTCTAACGAAAACCGTTTAATCCACAGTGATTGACTATCAAAACATTTATATAGTTGATGGGCTTGACTATTACTTTACAACATACTATTGAAATTTAAAACCAAAACAAAACTGAAGGATGTGTGGACATAAAACTACGACAGAACATAAAAAGCTGATAATGAACATTAACAAGGTTATACTAGTGACAGCGACACACCATGAAGCTTCCCTGATTCAAATACAACAATGCTAGTTTCAACGACAAATCCTCCATTTCGCGACTGGATTCAAACATTTGACATCCTCCCACCAAGTCAAATTGAATAACAATGAAATTTGATTTCAACTAAGTTTCAAGTAGGTACATCTTAAGATCTTTTAAAATAAATTGTGAAAAACAAGAACTTGTGAAAACAATAATTATTACAGATCTAATCTCTTGGGTTTGTGAATTAAACGTCATCGTCGTGTCACAATGTTATCACTGGATTGTGGGTCATCATCACTGTTAGGATTGTAGTCGTCCATCACAGGGTGCAGGTCGTCATCAGCCGCCAAGTCTTGTCGAATGTGCTAACCAACTGCAACACACTCATTAGAGAAAATATCAAGCTCCAAAGGGTAAATTCGTTGCACGTTTCAAACCAACTCTCCAGCTGTAGAGACAAGACGTAACATTACAATATTGTTATCATTACCTCAGATCAGTTCTACAACTCTTCCAAGTGGCCAATTAAATCTTTTATAGTCGTCATTTCCGATCAACACAATTTTTCCCAACTTGACATCACGGAGCTTGTTCTTATGACATATAGTTGCAGTTGAACCAAGTATTTTGAGCGAAAGCGCTGACGCATGTATATCTTCAATTGATGACGATATTGCAGCCTCTCGTGTAAGTCAGAAGCTTCAATCAAATCATAGCGGGTAAAAACGTATTTGGTGTCAATGAAGTTAATTCAGCTGGATTGTCCGATAGGTAGGTTAGTGGTAGTGAATTTATTACAGTTTTACAGTCATAAAGTATTTTCTACATTTCCTTAAAATAAACTGAAGATGAACACGACGAAGTGATCTCTTCAGGACTCCCACTGACCACTCCTACCAACCTCCCCACCACCCCACCAAGTTGAAGCAGGAGGATTGAAACGCCAATCAATTTATTGCACAATAACATTTGCCCCTTGCAAAATCGTTATTTACACGTAAAACAAAAAGTGGATGCCGTTTCAGAATGCGCCAAAATGGATTTCAATGAAGAAATTTTTCAAAAATTTTCATTTAAAATTTTTTTGAGCCACTGCATTACCTTCATTTTCTACGAAATTTCGCTAAAACGAGTTGGTATTGGGCTGATTGAAAGTAGGTAGGAAGCGGTGTTGGTTGGCGGTGGTTTTATAACCGTTCCCACCTAAAGATGGATGTAAGTGATTCATTTTACACCAATAATTTTCATTTGCTGGGTTAGCTTGCGTCAGAGGGAAAAACAACTTTATAAGAAAAAACAAAGCGACCTGCCCAGCCTCAGTAGCTGTGTGATTTAATTTAATTAATTTTTCCTCGGCAGGCGTCTACGCCTAAGCAGATATATTTGTATAATGTAGACTTCGTTTTATTACCATAGACAGGTGGAACACGTAGAAGGGCTATCCAATACATAAATATAATAAACCCTAATGTGATAATTTGCAGCGTTGTTCTTAATCAATTCCTTATATTAAATCAATCAAATTCATTTAGATCAAACTAAAATAATATACTTGTTATTTACATAAATGTACCTATGTGTTACAACACGATGAGTTACCAAATCTGAATAGCCTACCTTCTAGTACACCAATCACCCACGGTGAGACTTTCTACCTCACAGCTGGTTCATCTCCCAAATTCAATACCAAAGTGCTTTGTGTAATATAACTTGAGCGGGAGCCGTCGATTATTAAGTTTGCTCCGTATTATAATTCCAAAGCAAAGCTTTCATCAAACTACTTAGTTAGCACAACACGTACTTCGCTGTGAGATCGCTTAATTGTAGTGGATAATGAGTTTTCCAACTACCAGAGAATTATTTGACCACGACCTTGTCCCCAAGCTGTTGCGAACCAATTTCCAGTCTCGTTTACTCGGACGGAAGGTAAATGAAACCCAGAAGACAAATGTCGCGAGTTGAATGGCAAACCTTCTTTCTTGTTTTCTTGTGTACGTTGCCTCCGTGTAATAGGTACACCTGTCTTTGTTGGATGAGAAAACTCCTTACTACAAACTGGCCTCCCGCCTCACAACATAGAATTTTCTGATGTGAAGTAAAATCGTATTTTCAGGATGTTTCACAATTTCGGTACTTATAACTCATTGTTATATCAAAATTATGCAGGTACATGGTGAATGTAACCCACTCCCTCACCCACTGGCTGGATGAGAAAACTCCCAAACAGATACTGGTGTTGTTACCTCAAGTCACAGATCGCTCTGAAGCCAGAGCAGTCAAAAATTATATGCCGGGATACCGGACAGTTTCGGAATAACTGGCACCTCCTAAATCCGTCATTTTGAAAAACATGATTTTGAAACTTACCTACTCGTATCTTTGAACTAGTTCACGTACATCAGTGACTACTCAGGCCTGAGTATGACTTTACCGTTCTCGTTGGCCTCAAACTAGAACTTAAAAAAAAGAAAATTTTCCAGTCCAGTCGCATAAGCCAAGTGGCGTACACTAACTAGGCACAAGACTTAGAGGGTTCACGAATCCTTACCTGATTTGAGCACCGGCTAGTGGTTCGTCATCAAGTAATCAATCCCTTAGTAAGAATTCAGATTAGTTGGACATATAGGTCAGAATGTCGCTCGGGGTTGGGGAGACGTCTCGGACCCGTGCGCCATAAGAGCTGGCCGGAACTATGCTTTAGTTCACTCTACATGTATTTCAGTATGGCCTCACAATGGGTTGACATATCTTCAAATCATCTCATATTTTTTACGTATCGATATCTCAATCTGGATAGGAGGAATTTGAAAATTAGTGCCGGAGATCATACCGCTTCAATGCATTTTTATTAGAAGGTCGGAGGAACTGAGCACTGTTACCAATTGATGTCGGTTAAGTACATCCAAATACATACAACACCCCACCCACCACCCCTGTAGAACCAATCTTTTTTAGTTCAGTTTTTTCCATTTCCGTTAGATAATGATCCCCCTCAGGGGACAGTCACAGTGCACCCAGCGGTTCAGAGTGTAAGAAGTCTTGCATAGTGCACCCCAGCCGTTGGTCTCTGTATCGACAGGCCTTGCACTGTGCACCCAGGCGAAATCAAAACACATCCCACTTCCCTATAATTCCAATGAAACGAACTCGGCAGTATCTACGAAACCATGAGCGAGATCGGTGACCAATTAACTAAACTCACCCACTAACTAACTAAACTAACTTCAACTAACTAACTAGGTACTAACACTAAGGTAACTTTTTGTTTCCATTTCTCCTATCACCATTATTGTATCCCTAGGTTAGGTTTGACAATCCCTCATTGTTATGGGGAATCCCAAATTTTAAACCACTCCTGATTACCTGGGTGCACTGTGAAATCGGATGCAGTGTGAAAAAGACGGGGCTGTGTGCACAGTACAATACTTTTTGGGGTCCGGGTGCACAATGCATGAACCCCCCCACTCCGTTTTTCAGGGAAGTTTCGTGAAAAAGAGGTGTGTATGTTAAAGAGTTAAGAATCCAGGAATTTTTTCAGAATTTCTCAATACGGATTCCCATTTAAAAAAAAGAATATTTTCGGAAAATATATCTTATTTTCAAAATTTCTGAGCCATTTGTTCTGGAGGATTACTTTGATTCTTTTGATTACTTTGAACATCAACTGATGGGGGTGAAAAACTTAGTGACGCCTTGAAAGCGCCTTCAAAATACTGGTTCGTTTGCACAGCGAGACTTTCCTGACTTAGTATTCTTTACTGATCAGGCGCTCACTGATGCTTGCTTGCTTTTTACAAAGATTAATAACCTAACATATTTCAGAACCATGTCTCTGGGACAGTTACCTCTAATTCTACTTTTTTGTGTGGGTTTCTTATTGGAGCGTCGAAGTCTGTGTAATCCTAAACATAATTATCTTTTAAACAAAACTCTTATTGACACTTGTTGTCTCTAAATTAACTCTATATCACAATAAATAATAGTCAAATTAATAAATTTGTGCATGTTTATGAATTGCTCAAATCTTCTCCATTTGAGCGAGATCGGATGATAAGTGAGATAATGATGCCTAATGGAATTTTCGCAAAATAGGAGTGTATTGAGGGGTTTAACTATCTCAAGCCATAAGAACACCCCCTCAGCCACTAACAAAGTTAGGACCGCTTCAAAATCAGGTATAAATTATAACACAGGAAAGACTACACTTGCGAAGTACAGAAGTCAAAATTAGAGAGTAAGTTGATGGAAATGGGCCCAGAGGAAACAGGCCAACACTACTAACATCCCACACCCTACAAATAATAGAGCCGCTGATTGAAAACGAGCCCGGAATCACTCTTGCAAACATCCAAGAGAAGCTTATTGACTGGGGATTCTACTGAGTAGAAGTTCTGTACAGAATGCTTTGATAAAGTTGAAGATTACGTTAAATAAAGCCTCAATAGTACTAGATCGTATGAGCAATGAGAGACAAATACAGCTTCGCATGACGTATCAATCAGTCAGCTAGCCACAATCAGTCTAGCTTCAATCAGTCAGTACCCACAAGCCTAAAAAAAAGATATTTATTCACGAATGTGGATTCAATCTCCTCATATGGTTATCCCAAGGTTGTTTAAGGGCTATTCTCATTGTCCAAGGACGAAACACTTCTCTCATTGTCGCAGCCAACAATCAATGGATTGTTAACTTTAAATTAATGACTTTTGGCTCTACAAATCCCCAAGTATTTTGCTAGTTTCTAAGTGAGCTTGAATTGAAACTTTCAGAGGACGCGAACGGTATGCTGTTGATCATGGACAATGCACAAATTCATCGAATAACCGCGGTTACATCATTTAAGGATTCGTCTTAAATGGCCCTCAAGTTTTTGCCACCCTATTCCACTATGCTAAACCCTGTTGGGGAAGTTTTTTCCAAAATCATAACAATAGCAAGACAGATGTTAAGCAGCCAAGGAGCATCTACTTTTAAAAGTAATTCGGAGAAGTCTGTCTTCAATTACACCTCATGACTGCGCAAATTTCGCGATGAATATATTTATGTTCTTACTACTGCCAGATGCGGCATCTGAGAGATAACTTCATTAATTTTGTGTTTGCTCCTCATAAAAACCAGTAGTTACCTGTTTTAGTAGTATCAAGATTCAAGATTCTTTATTTTGGCACACCAAGAAAATGATCAAAAAGAAACATACTCATCAATAAATAAATACATTTAAAAACATTTAAGAAACTTAACCAATACGTTATACACGTGTTCCCACAGAGGCCTAAATTCAAAGAATTCGTGTCCCTCTGTGGAGCCACACCTATCCCTCATGGTATATCAAAACTAAATCACTATTAAGTAAAAGAAACCAATTGTGAAAAAAATCTTTTTAGAATAAAAATAATAGGTAGCTTATATCATGAGCCAATTTCATTAATTTTTACAATTAAATGCTTTTTAAATCATTTAAATTTCTCAAACTGGCTAATATCAATTTTAGGATTATAAAAAAAATTGTAACGCTACAACATATGCACTTCTTCTGTAAATTTCCAGATTAATTTTTCGCTTTCTAATGTTGGAACCTATTTGCGGGCCTATTTGTATCACACATAATCCACTGTTGTTATATTTATTTTCGGGGAAATGGTTTAAATACCTCGGAAACAGATGAATGCATATGTCAAAGAGTTAAATGAAATAGCTCTTGATTTAAATATGTTAGTTATTCGAAAATTCTTGCTCACGGTTACCGTACGGTACCCTACACCGTCTTTTCTTAGTTAACCACCCTAAAGTGAGCACTACACGCCAATATCTGTCCGTTTTGTTTGGTTTTGATCTGATTCCTTACATCATAGTTTGAATATAACTAATAAATTGCTACTATTTAATGTAAATAATTCACTGTAGTATCTATTAAAAATTGTTACATAATACATTACAAACTTTGCTCATTAGGTGATGCTGCATGTCTACAACTTCTCGTTCAATGCCCGACTCTTATGAGTGAGCCAATTATCCTGAAAGCCTCACCGACCGATGCAAATTCTCGCAAATTGTACCAACTCTCCGAAAGGTTGGCGATCGAAACTACCCCCAACCATCAAGGTTCCCTCGGTAATAATATTAGTACCTATTATCTTCATCTCAACGGAAAATATTGATTGAGGCACTTCCGAAGCCCCTAAAATATTGTTCTACCTTCTGGTTCACTCCCCTTGAAAATTCCGAATCCCAGCGAGTTAAGTGGAATTCTCCGGAGGTCTATTACTTCTGGGGTTATAACCGATAGTTCAATCAAGTACATCGTTGCCTAGTTTGTTTCAGGTCTAAATGTGGAAAAATTATAATATCATTTCAGTTGGCATACAAAATTATTCTCCTAGAATAATTTTAGGGCGTGAAATTGGAAGTTTATTCCAAAACTAGCAAAATTTTTAATATTTCCAAACCAGACACACATAATTTGGACGTTAGGAAGATTTCCTGGTGGTTTAAATGAAATTACTATTCAATCAGATAATATCAAAATCCATTTTTGAAGAAAGAAATATTTGCTGCGATCTCCAAGCGAAAGGATCAGTAACACCTCGCATAGAGTTCCTTGTTTGTGGGAACTCGGGCTAGAACTTTTTTCATCTTAATTTTATAAATCGTTAGAAACTCAAAATTATGCACAAACTTTGGTATGTTCAAATCGAGTATTCAATGGAATTAATTTATTGACTGGTTGTCTCGTTGAATTTAGGCGTAATAAAGCATTTACCTGGTTGCAGAAAAGTCATCAGAAACGTTTGCATACGAGTCTGCAACACATTGGGACATTTTATGTCTTTAGCTGCAGACCCGTATATAAGCTCTACGAGCCACTCAGCTGATCCGGACCCTGGGCATCATCAAGTAAATGTCCTAAAGAGGCTACATACGAAATTACAGCTTCCTAGAGTGTAAAGTATAGAAATTACCTATTAAAATGATTCCACCACCGCTTCACAAGTCAAACCGTTCTCGCAATATTCGGATCACCTGCTACGAATCAAATCATCGAAACCAGTTTAATGAAATCATCAGAAATTAACAAGCAGTTGCAATCATGTTCACAATATAAATTATTGAGAATGATCACCTGAGTGTTCACAATTATTCAAATAACCATGCTCATAACTCAGCTTGTTGGTCACACACTTCGCAGTAGTTAACATAATATGGTTGGATAAATCGAGAGCTTTAGAACGAATGGTCAACGAATTTTGTAGGATGAAAAACGACGAAGTACCATTTCCCTAGAAACGACTAGGTTGTAAGCGGAAATCGTCAGAACACCAACCGTAACGCTTTTTTCGTTTATGTGCCAAAGTAAAGACATTTTTATGTGTCAAAAAAAGTAGCTGCTAATTAATATTTTTGAGAAACTCACTTCTCAAGTTTTGGCATATGATTACTTTTACTTTAGTGCTTACTAGGAATCAATTCTATTAAATAACTGTGCTCATATTTGTAGAGCGTTCACGCCAATTAATGTCTTCCAACTGATGGGAAGACATGAACTGCGGTAGTTGGTGCAATGTTTGCATCAGAAGTCATAAGAGCTGATGTCGACAGACCTCTAAACTCGCCTTTCAGGCCTCCGTACACGAGTTGTTGGGGCAAGGAACCTATTGAGTTGTACCCAAGGACCATCTGGCGATATATTAGTTCCCCACCTGCAAGAAACTTTAATTTTCGATTTTCCGGCTTTTTACACATGCCAGGAGCACTGAGCGTTGGTGCCTTTGTCCATGTACTTGTAAGTAGATATTTCGTAGATGCTCAGTATAATAATTATCCACAGACCAGTAATCTACGCTGAATAATCTGAAACCGTGTCCTACGTCGACGACCAAACAGTGCGAGCGAGTGACCAGCTGATTTCCAACAAGGTAAACCGAACGAAGTGTCCTACGTGCCACCGCGATATGGGCTGAGGTCGCGCACTCGGGTTTGATTTTCAAACCAGTTTGATTTTGGTCGCACGCTCGCCTAGTCGCTTTCCCGGAGGTTACATTTTGTGTTCAAGTTTTTGTCTGTGTTCCCGTATTCTTCTCATTTTTTCCCCCTGGAAATGGCTGGGACAGCGAGACAAGAAGATGAAGAATCAAATTTTTTTTATTCCCTTCTCCCATACTTCAAAAAGCTGGGGGACATTGAAAAACTAAAAGTAAGGAATGAGTTCCGAAGTATGTTGATAAGGGAGCTTTCCCAAAAAGAGAACTCCCTTGACGATTAATAAACTAAATTAAAAATAAAATGTTTTATAATTTATTACGTGCTTACTTACCTGATTATCAACATCAATCTTTCCTCAGTTCCGACGGGCCTTTGAAAATTGGTAACTTGATGATTGAATTCTCTTTCAATATGTTCAACAATATAATGGAAGGTGGATGTTTTCATCCTGGAGTAAGAAAAAAATGCTGCCCCATCCTTCCTGAGTTGCGGGAACGAATATGGAACCCACCGCATTGTTCCCTCATTGAATAAAAATAGTCGAAACTGGCTTCCGTCTCGACGAATTCTTTTTCGTCTAGTAATTAAGCATTGCTGCATTATTTGAAAGAAATAAGTTGTTCATAATATCGCGCAAAAATAGAAAACAATTGTAGCACGAATGGTACCTCGCAAGGATTCAAGACGCGTACTGTGGACGCCTACTGTGGACACAATAGCGGCGCGCGCTCTTTGGTCGTTTTGCTAAAATAATAAACCTAAATGTAATTATTAATTTTTGAGGCTGCTTCTAGTTCTAAGCTCATCATTCATTACTCGAAATAAAGGTCAACCTAATTCGATTTGAGGAATGCAATTCTATTCTAATCATGATTGAGTCTAATCCCAGGTAGGTATATAGGGGCAATAAAAATGGTTGACCTGTGACATTATACTAGGCATTTACTTCTAATAAGCACTCGGTTATGAGTTATTGAATGGTTGCGTGTGGATGTGAAGCTTGAGTTAACTCTATTCACAGGCCCTCGTATCAGTCATGAACAGAATACCGAGGAAGATAGTCATCGAATTGCCGTGGAGAAATAAGAATACAAAATTCACTAGAGGGTGCTTCGTACGTAATGGGCCCATCTACCAATCCGATCATTTCTTGATACTGAGACCAGTGTTATGGTTCGGTCTTGTGTATGGGAAGATGCCATGCAGTATAAAATCAGGTATTTATGAACAAATACAGAACACAATGATTTGTATTATAATGTAAAATGATGTATTATTATCAGACTTCGCATATTTATTCATTTTTCATGCGGTAGTCTAAGAAAAATACATTTATAAACGTCGCTCACGTTGGGCGTGGCACATAACATCCTCGCTTTCCTAACAGGTTAGTGCGCTCCTATATAATTATGTGTCATTCAAAATTTATTCGAAATCGGGTGAGCACAATAAAAGTATGGATTTGAAGTTAGTACATGAGCAGAACCTAAAATGCTGTAATTGTAGTAAAACTCATTTGAGGGAATCAACTCATCATTTCCTCCCTACCCTCCGAATTTGAGCCTTGGCCTGAAGACTAGGATCTGAGAAGTGTCCTGTCATGCAGCGTGATCTGCACAAACGAATCTCATTAAATTTTCTATTATATTTACGTTCAAGTGTTTGAAATTCGAACATTCTGAGTACAATGAAATTTTTAACTACCAGTTTTTATGCAAAGAACTAATACTGAAGAAAAATCAACTATTCGAAAATAAATTTCGGATTTTGATTATTATTATCATATATATATATAGCTTCCGAGTCTACCTACAGGTAGCAAAAGCATTGTTTTCACCTTCGGGAGAAAAAAAAACTATTGGTCTCCAAAATCAAAATTTCCACTAGCATTTTACGTTTTAGACCATTCTGAACAAATTTAGTTCCGTGTCTGTCTGTCTATGTGTGTGTGTGTGTGTGTGTGTGTGTGTGTGTGTGTGTGTGTGTGTGTGTGTGTGTGTGCGTGCGTTGGGTATTGCTACTGGGCCTTCCTTCCGTCATCTAGCAGAATATCTTATTCTAGGATGACCTCATGATGCTGACCAGGGTCTTTGATTCCAAAGTATCATCTTCCATTTTTGAATCCGAAGCACTCTTCTTCGACTGTGCGGGTTTCATATTTCTGAAGCAATCTCCTTTCTAAATTTAAGAGATTCTCAACCCAAGGTGGTCTTTTCCTACCTTTCCCAAACCTCCTTCCATGAACTCCACTAAACTCATTCAAGCAGGGTAGAGTCATTATATTATCAGAGGTTTAACGGAGTCATAATATCTCCGGAACCTTCGGCTGCCCAGAAAAATCTAATCTAACCTGTTTGATTTCGGTAGTTCCTCCACATGTACCATCACGTTTTCCACAGCTAGTCCGAGCAAATGGTGGGCTTTTATTTCTTTCAATTGGAAGGAGAATGGGCTGATCCCTTTTCTTCACAACAAAACGTCGTTAATCTAAATGAAAAGCCGCTGATCTTGCAGCACATGCAATAATAATCCACTTTTATGGTTTGGACTGGACTGGGTAGCGCCTTCGACTTTTGGATTCAGAATCATCGTCGTCGTCGTCAACACCGCAGATCTGTGGTCACTGGTTACAATATTATTTCTGTCGTATTTCCTTTTTCCTTGGAATAAGGAAACAACAATCAGAACTATCTAATCTCTACATCACCCTTTTAAGGGATTATTGTACATTTGAACACATAAAATGTAAGTACTTACATGAGTTAAACCATCCAGTCATAATAGAAACTGGGTATGATAGAGAATATATACTATACGCATAGTTTCATTCATTTACGATTGTGGTTCATTATAGACTTCAAGTTTAAATATGTACGAGATTTCATTGAGCCGATCAATATTTTTAGGTAGGGAGTATTACAAGGCGGATACAAGCCGCTACGTTGCTTGTAGCAGGTTGTTTCACAAATTAATAAACTCATTCCTACGTATATACTCAGGAACATTTTCTTTCTTGAAACGCATAAATATAATGATTTCAGTATTCATTTTTATCTATGTTGACCCTCTGGTAAAGTAAGCGAAGTAAAAAAGGACATACTAACATCCTCTGTGCGGTCTACGTCGTCCTAAACCAACATTCCCTCACAACGTAGGCGAATAACAACTCCTGACTGATTGTTTCATAACTGAGGAAAATATGTTATAGATAGTGCTTCGTTCCAGGGATGCAAAAGTACAGCGTTAGTTCTACAATACAAAAATATGACAATACAGGGTGATAACCTTTCGTACCTGCCACAGGATTGATTGTACAACTAATTTGCAACAAAAAGTGCCTCGTGGAATTTTTTTGTTGGAGGCTTCGTTTCCGATTAATTTCACTTTCAAGATTTTTTCACGATTTCGACCTTAACTCACTAAAACGGCCATAACTTCCTTAATTACCTAAGAAAATTAAAATTTGATTATATCGTCTGAAAGAGTGGTAGTTATGTAACTTTATAACCAGTGCAATAATAAGCAAAACTTAATAGGTACATTGATACAATTTTTCGTTAAATTCGGCACACAAAAAACAGGAAATGTGGGTTATCCTTCATTCTACTGGATCTCAGAAAATTTAGAAAGAAATATTTATAAAAATATTTAATATAAATAATATATAAAAAATAGAAAGAAATATTTATGACTATAAATATTTTATACACAAATGGAAATTTCAAGAAACTTGGTTCACTACGTTATGCTACTTGGTTCCAATTGCTGATTTCAAGTTTCAATGATTCACCAGTGTATGAGATCATAAAAGGATCACAAGCGTATTATAAAGCATAATGTAGGAGATCGGGGAGGAAGTTTCGGATGGTCGAAAAATTGCTTTTGCATAGGAGTGCAAAGGCGTTTAATGCGCAATATTTCATGCTTCAACTGGGTCGTCGAATCCATCGGAGGATGAGCCAGTACGGAACCTTGGGCATAATGAAATGCAGAAGAGCTAGTGAACCTGAATTGGTATTCATAGATACGGGACAGGGACTGCTTGTATTATCGAGTTCCAGTTGCGTTTCCTCCTCTTCATAGTTCATGCAAAATTGTTTTATTGTTGAATGTTGCGGTTTAGGTAGAAGTGTATATTCAGCCAAATTCCAATAGGTACGTTCTTCAGTGAATTTCAAGGAATTTTGAGATTTGGATCTGTGTTGTTTGTGCTATTTATTTATTCATTTATTAATAAGCACGGCTTTCGCCAATCACATAGGAAATAGAATACAAATTATGTAAGGAAAAAAAAAAAAACTTCAAACTTGGAATGAAATGAAAAAATACATAATGGAAGAAATAGAAATAAATGCATCATATTTATTCATCTAATTCAACTCATGAATAATTCACACACAACACCACACAACACAAACACAAAACACACGTCACTGCGAACCTTTGAGTTATAATATTCAGCGCTTTTCAAATTAATGGGGTAATTATTATCTTGGGTATAACAATAGTCGTTCAACCCCTTTAATAATCGTTTGCTTTTCTAGAAGCCATGATGCAAGACAATAACTCTAATCAGTAGCTTTAGCACTTTTTTTCAATTGCTCCATTATTTTCAATGAAATATGCGTACCTACCTATTACTCCTGTGTTTTTATGAATTTCAAGGAACCATGTGCTACACCTAACTTTCCATAATTTGTGTCAGTCTTATTTCGTTCTTGGATCCGCTGTTTAACAGTTTGGTTTCTGTCTGTAGGATGGATGTGTTACAGTTATAAAAGCCTCCCGTTTACTTATGCATATGTTCTCGCATTGGCCACCTGGACCTGTCATCTGTATTACTGTAAGCAAATTGCAGAAGGCTTCGCTAAAACGCTTAACTCTTCTGCTTCATTCAGCAGTGTCCTGTTTCTTTTCATGATAGTCACGCAGCCGTTTATAACTGCTGTAATGGTCTATTCGTGGATTTTTGAAATCCCAGCAATGGTTGAATGTTTCAACAGAACTGCAGTTCTCGAGGTAAGTGCGAAGAGGCCTGTTGGTATTAGATACAGCAAGGAACTATTTTCAATAACGAACGTTTGTAATCAACAAAGAAAAAATTTTTCACAAAAAACACTGTCAAAATTTTTTGGTTTACGTTTCAACATGCGTAGAATTCAAAAATTGAGAAAAAATCCGCCTGTCGTTTTTGAGCTTTTTTTTTCGGATCTAGAGGACCAAATTCGATGAAACTTGGGTTGAAAACCACGATTGGAGTCTAGATAATCCTAAAAGCTCCGAATCAATTTTCATCAACCCATTAATTAGTTCAGCATTAATGGGCTGATTTATTGGTTATTTTATCAAGCTTCAGCCAAAGATAGAAACAAAACCTCAACTCATTACACCATTTATTCTTTGTGCTACGTTTCAGGCCACACCTTGGCCCAACTTCAGGCAAAACCTCGATGAAGGAAAAAAAAGCCAGTTTAAGTAAAAATCTGTTCTAGAATCAGAACATTGTCAATACCATTCCATAATTCAAAAGTAAAAAGAAATAACAATATAAATATATAACTAATCCGAAAAAAAAAAATAATGTAGAGCTGAACAGTAAAATTTAGATAAATTTATCCATTTAACCGTTATATATATATATATATATATATATATATATAGTTGGAGGTTGAGTTTGACCAAACTAGACTTGAAGGCAGACAAAGGTGCTGTTACTGTACTTATGAACAAATCTGAATATAATAAAAGACTAAATTTAATGTTGCAAGACAAAAGTACTTATGAACCTATATTTACAGATCCAACCACTCAAGTCTAGTTTGGTCAAACTCAACCTCCAACTATATACACTTCCTAGACATAACCAGCACTCGGTATATATATATATATATATATATATATATATATATATATATATATATATATATATATATATATATATATATATATATATATATATATATAGTTTTGATGAAAAATGAAAACACTCGCGTGTAATATTATTTTGAGGAGTTACAGAAGGTTGGAAAAAGATAGGAAACACTTAAATAAACTTACAAAATTGAGAGAATATTTCGCTGTGTCCATATATATATATATATATATATATATATATATATATATATATATATATATATTTATATTTATACCTACCTATATATATTCATTTATTTATTTATTTTAGTATACATATAATAAGTACGTAGTAGTAATAATATAGGATCAACTCCCTACATATTAATATTTATCATGTTTAAGAATATAATATCCACCTTAGCCACAGACAAGAAAAGAAAGTAGATAACCCAGGTATACCTACCTAAGTTCAAGTAAATTGAGTACCTGCTCATCTAATTCCATTCACGTTCGAAAAATAATGTATTTTTGTACTGTTTCGAAGAAAAAAATATAAAGTATTCCGAACGAAAAATAATACAAAAATACTTCAAATAATGTACGTCTGGTAGCTCATGTTGCATTCGCGGAGTGTGTACGGGGCGCGGGACAATCCACCTTTTGTCGGTTTTATCGACAAACCCGTCAACGTTTACCACCAATTCCGATTGTACGTGTTTGCGTGTTCAGATTAATTTATTGATAGAATGAAGAGACAGTCTGTGGCCGAAATGAAAAACAGTACCTACCTAGTTGAATTTTACTCCAATGACTGCAGTTTGATTCATTCTTTGCTGTTCCTATTTAAAATTTTACCCATATGCTTATTAATAAATCTTGGCATTGTATTATTTACCGTTTTCTGAAAAACAAAAAAAAGAAGTGTTTGTTTTGTTTCGATGATAAATAGCAGTGAAATATTGATGAAAGGAAATCCGGCTTCTCCTTTGACGGTATAAAACTCATACCTATTTAGGTAGCTTATTGTGGTATTTATTGTTATTTAGCGTATTGTGGTACTTATTGTGGCACTACTCTTATCCAAAGTTTTAGTCTTCTATAATCATCAGTAACGCTTGCATACGAGTCTGAAACACATTGGGACATTTTATGTCTTTAGTTGCAGACTCGTATGTGTTCCAGACTCGTCTAATAAAATGATTACCTATTAAATGATTTAACCACCTCCTCACAAATCAAACCGTTCTCGCAATATTCGGATCACCTGCTATGAATCAAATCATCGAAACACCAGCTCAATAAAATCATCAGAAATTAACAAGCGGTTGCAATCATGTTCACAATATCAATTATTGAGAATGATCACCTGTGTGTAAACAATATTATTCATATTTTAACCATGCTCATAACTCAGCTTCTTGGCCACTCATTTCTCAGTAGTTAACATAATATGGTTGGATAAATCGAGAGCTTTCGAGCGAATGGTCAACGAATTTTGTAGGATGAAAAACGACGAAGTACCATTTCCCTTGCAACGACTCGGTTGTAAGCGGAAATCATCAGGAAACCAACCGTAACGCTTCTTTTAACGCCTTTTTGTAACGCTTTTTTCGTTTATGTGCCAAAGTAAAGACATGTCAAAATGTAACGGGCGATGAGTCAATGAAAAACAAACCTCTCGGGAGTAGAGATGTGTAAAAAAAAACAAACAAATTAATAAATAATAATTATAATGTTAATAAATTTATTAGTGATAAAAAGATAGGCTGTGGAAGAAAATGCTTGGATAACGTTGAAATATAATAGCTAATAAAAATTGTAAATAACGTACCTAGGTTCAGTTCAAGTTCAATGGGAAGAAGTACCTACTTTATTTTTCCAATACTTCATTTTCTTTGGATGTACCTAGTTTACGTTGACAGGAAAATCTGGCAATCCAACCTGCAACGCCACCGAGTACGTTTGTTGGAAACCAACGGATCCCAAGTGGTTAGTAGGTTTTATAATTTCCGCGGTCACCCCACAATATATATTACATACGGGGTTTAATAATTATAGACCAATGATCTGCGTAGATGGGATATATAACAAAGAAATAATAAACCATTGTGTAATAATTTGCATCTTTTTTTTTTCATGCTTGGGTTGTCGGATCCCCTGGATCAATTCTAATAGGTCGTCCCACTTAAATAAGAAGCGTTGCCGGTATGACCTAGCTTCTGAGGGACGTACTAAAAATACTGGACCGAGCACCGTTCCCTGCGGGATACCGTAATAACATAGTCTTGATCTACCACTGCAAAGCCGATCTGCCCATGCATTTAACATCCCGCAATCTAACCCGGTGAATTTAACATAATTATAATAATTGTCAGATGATCAGGAATTTGAGTAACAAAATGGTGTGGAAAAATGTGTTCAACTATACAAATTCAATCAAATTTTCTTATATAATATCTAAAAACGCTGCAAATTATTTCACAAAGGTTTATTATTTTTCCAATTGAGTATGATCGTAGTTTTAGTTGGGTTGCGTACGTCATAAGGCCCGTCCAGACTCCTCCGCGTGTCCTATTTCGAGTTACCACAACCTATACTTCTATAATTATATACGCATGTTTATATTTCTCGATTTGAGCTCCTACCTATTCAAATAATTATTTCCTTAATAATATCATTATCTAAGTACGTACGAAAAGTCGATTACAAGTATAAGTAATAAATATCCGTTCTCCTACGCTCCTGGCGCCGTTCCGCTTTGCCCACCTCATGGTGCCGCGGTGTATTATATGGGTGTTACTTGTAAAAGTAATATTTATAATATTTATATATCCGTTATCCTACGCGCCTGGCGCCGTTCTGCTACGCCCCAGGTGACGAGCCGCTATGCCCCTACAATGCGCCGCGCCTTCACCCCCTCCCCCCTCATGACCCTCTACCAATGTTTTCATCATTCCGCCAGGCGTGCGCGCGTACGTCAGTCTAACACTCAAAGCCTCGAAAAAGACACTTTTTCACCTATTTTTGGCTCATGGCACCCATGGGTGTGGAGCTGGCGAGAATTTAGGACCAACTAGACCCCAAGTGGAGTCTATGTGCGAGAGAACGGATTTTTTAAGTCAATTCTAAGGCCTTTTATGGCCCGGACGGCAACGGCGGACGGATATTGCAAATTTGGATTTACGCACTTTAAAACGTAAAATGAGAAAGTTTGAGGGAGGGGGGGGGGGGGGGGGGGGGGGGGTTTATAAAAATTTTTTGCTATACCAATATTATTGACAATAATAAACCAAAACCTGCGAAATATTTATCAAACTCTAACGCATAAATTTCAAAGCTTGTTGACCTAAATATCTTTAATGCGAGGAAACTTAAAATTTGATCATATGGTCATGCAGACTAACTGGAACTCTACATAATTCTTCAAAGTAAGTTGTAGATGGATCAGAAATACCGATTAATTTTTAATGGACGAGCTTAAACTTTATGACAATAAAAAATTGTCGACATAATCAACGACAACTATTGCTCGGTGTGTTTTATAAATATTAGGTATGTCAACTACTAAGTATTATCGCTATACTTATTTATTTATTTATTTTTATTTTTACTTCCATTTTTAATAATTTTTTTATTTTATTATTATTATTTTATTTTTATTTATTTACCTATTTATTTATTTTTTATTTTATTTTTTCAGAAAAAGTTGAGATCATACTACCAGACAAGAAGCAGATCAAAATGGAAGATACGCATAGTGATGTTTTGCATCATTTTGTTCATTGTGTCAGACTTTTTCGTCGCTTGCTTCCTGGTATTACGTCGTTATAGCCAGAAGTATCCGCTATTGGTACTTTTATTCATAATAATTGGCGTCGTATCGAGTTATACGTTTTGCATCCTATGGTGCATTAATTTCTACTTCATCGGGGACTTTGCTGCGAAGCTCCACAAACACATGCACTCGGTAATACCGTTGAGCTGATACAGTAGGTATTGATAGGTATTTCGATTTTAATGAGTTTTTTCCAAAACGATCAGTAAGTTCGTGAAATGGTTTTAGCCGTAATCAAATCCTGCCGAATTTCCGTTCCCTAAATCAGGAAAATCCTAACAACGCCGTACTAGTAAACAACACTGTAATATAAGGAAGTACCTAATTTACTTTCTCTCAGTTCTTGTTGTTCCAAAACAGTACAGCCGAACAAGTTACTCCATACTGATATTGTATAGAATTTGAAGCTAAACATTTGAAATAAACTGACCGTCGTTACCTAGGTAACTTCACCACCAGGAATTCGTTATACCTAGCTAGGTAGAGTAAGAACGGGTAATTTGTAAAATCTAGTTTTCTATGGACCCGGATCCGGACAGTGGCCAGGTTTTCTGCTAGTAGATACGAGTATCAATACCAAAATATACCAGCAATACCCAGCAATTGCTCACAATCAAATGGGCACAGTTGAACTAATACAAGCTACTAATATTAACTAATACTAATATTACTACTAAATACTACCTACTAATACGAGCTACTATTCTGTAATCAGCTAAACAGCACTATGGTGGAGGGACCAGTGTTTGACAAGGATCCAGTGATTGACATCTCACCAAAAAGTTTGAATAATAAGGCAAAAGTAAAAGTGTTTTATTGGCTTGATCCTTTTGAATTTTGAGACAAAATCCCTTCTCAGTGAAGTACGAGTATATAGGCGGTCAAAGGTTTCTGGCGGGTTTTTGTGAAATCTGGAGAAGTTTACCCAACAGAACCTCGTGTTGATTTTTCTTTGGTGCTGTTTCTTGTGATTTTGCCAAGGGAGTAGGGTAAACCATACAGTAATGGACCGGTTAAGGACTTCCATATTTCTCAAATTCATTTCGTAAGTTGTTTTCAACTTTTTAAGGGTTCTGTATATTCTAAAATATTCCTCTGGATCTCCTCTAAACAATCAACTATGATTTTTTTCATTTCCAGCACGTCGTATACGTCATATCTACATATCCCTGTAAGAAGTCGAAAAACATAGTAATGGGACACACCATCCTTTTATGAGACATTTCGATTCAGTTATGAGACACCTCGAAATAAGGCACCTTTGAGATGAAAAAGAATGTTCCAGCAATGTTTTGTTCTATCAACCGAGGAAAATAGACTAACTACTTATTACAGAACATAAATAAGGTCTCGGATAATGGAAAAAATATTTTATTAACAATTAAAACTGTGCATGAAGCCTGAATAAAAAATTGATCTAGATCCCAATATATACGTTGTGAAAATATTTGAATACATAAAGTATAAAACCTTCCCAGCTTCTCATTGTACTCTTAACTTTTCATCGTTGAAGAACAGGCATTCAAAAGGTCTGCCATAGAAATCCTATTGTTACTTGTGTCACTATCAGACGACGTTTCCAAAATATAATCCTCTTCGTCACTTCCTTCTTCTCTGTAGCAGTGGTCCTTCTCGTCAGGAATGTGGTCCTTGTGGAAGTTAGGGACACACCTAACATGGAAATTCCTCTTACAGCTACTGCACTGCAATTTTTTTTTTTTTTTTTTTTTTTTTTTTTTTTTTTTTTTTTTTTTTTTTTTTATGAATACATGTTTTGCATTTATCACGGAGATTAGCAAAACGTTTTAAATTTTGGAAACAACCCTGATGCCTTGAACCCATTGACCAAAATATCAGGTTTTTCGAAAATTGTTATAGCTTTTAACAGTACTGAAGCAAAATTTTGCTTGTTAACGATTTGTTCTTCATGTTCGTTCCGCCATTCACGAACCGCTTGTTTCCATGCGCATTTTAATGGACGGAACAAAGACACATCGGCGCGTTGCATTTGGATATAATTCTATTAGTTCAACATCCAGTGACCTAAAAAGGTCACAGGTCCAAAGAAAGATGAGACTTATGACCATCAATAAATAAAATCACTGGACGTTCAATATCATTTTCCTGAAGATGAGGATCGAAACAGTTTTTGATGAAATTCATGAAAACTTCAGACGTCATCCATCCATTGTCGCTTTTGTCAAACCGCCAGCTTGGTGGGACGGAGAGGGCGACTCTATCCGGTATCCTTTCATATGGATTAACTATGAATGGATTGCAAGCTTTACCTGAAGCACTAAAACAGTACAAAACTGTGAGACTTTCTTTGGATGAACTGGTCTCTACTGAATACACATTTTTAGAGCCTTTTTATGCGAGAACTTTTCCCGTTTCTGGGCACAAACTAAACCCCGACTCATCCGCATTGAAGCATCTAGAGGGGTTATCCAAAGCACCGAGAAGATTTTTCTCGGATAGATACTGGTGAATCTCTCTAAACCAGCTCCTAATGTTGGTCTCGCGTACTGATGCACTAGCTGCAGTTACACATTCACTAACTCGTGTAACTATAATAGGGTGCCGTTTTAAGAAAGCATTAGCCCATCCAACCCCTGGCAAATTATTATTGAAAGGATTTTTCCGGGGGTTTTGATCTAGGAATTTCTTAATGCTGAACCTCACTTCTTCCATTTTTCGCGGGAAACCTTTTTTTACCCATTTCTATAATACAGCTTACCAGCTCCGCTTCTTCTTCTACTGATAGGATAGGTGAAGGGCCAAAAGTCGTTTTAGCAGGTGGAGTTTTCAAATGGCGCGAGAGTGTAGCCCTGGGAACGCCATAGGTATTTTCTGCAGCACGTAAGTGTTCTATTTTGCTTCATCATGAACTCCAAATTTTCAATTCGATTGTTCCCATAGTTTTTCTCAATCAGTTTTTTTGTGTAGATTGCATTCATGTTAAGTATAATTTTTTGGAAATTAACAAAGATTACATGAATGTGAAAATGCTAATGTTAATTACTAGTCTCCAAACTGATGCTACCCTCCGTGATTGACAGTGCTGTCAATATGGATCTCTATTCGTTCTTATATTCGTTCTTTGTTTTTTATACTTATTATATTGTATTGTATTGTATATATTCATAGCAACTGAGAAGCTGCTAGTTTACCTTTAGATACGTACTGTACCTACTTATGGTATTGATAAAACCATGTACCTACCTATTTTGTGATATTTTCAACTTTGTCCTTTATGAATACTCGTATTAATTTTATATTCAGATTAATAAAACTAAGTTCGAATGCTCAATTTATTAATGAAATATTGAAGTAAATGTTTTGTTGATACATGGAATCATTTATTGCAGAAGAATTGTTGTGTCAATCATGGTGTGTCAATCACAAGTGCAACCAAAAATTTGGCTGTCAAATACTGGGTCAAAAAATTTATTTAAAAAAAAAGAATTTATGATGTTTTGTGGCTTGAATTAGTGATTTTTCCAATACTGAGCAGTTTGAGGACATCCTGATGCAGCAGTGAAAGAAGATTCAAGTTTGAACAAACGGATAAACATAACTTAATTGCTTGTCAAAGACAAAATTTCTCTTATGCTGTCTAACACTGGTCCCTCCACCCTAATCCGTCACATGTATACAACAAATATTAGGGAGTTTTTGCAATGCTGAGTCGTAGTCGAGTGGGAGGAACTACGAACAGAAATGGTGCATTGCGCATTAGCGAAAAATGCTAACGGTTTGCGGTCCATTCTTTGTACGAATGGAAAAATCCTATTCGGAGCTCAAGGGGAACCGAATACAGCTCCGAATACGCATGTAACCTTCCATAACGATAACCTATGATCAATTTTTTTTTTTTTTTTTTTTTTTTTGCAAGGTGGCATGTCATGGACATTGTAATATTCGTGATTTTCAAAAAAGATGGTCGGTTTGTAGGATTCATCCTAACTTCATCTTAACTTGAATTATGCTGATACCTTATAATGGATTCTAAAACTTTACGATCTACCATCAGTCCGATTTCGTTAGAGGGTATTTGGGTTCAAGTCTCAGGATGTCATCCTATTAATTTTTTGAAATTGGTAACCATTGCACCTGCCAAACCTGAAATTAGTTGTCATAGACGAAGCTCCGATACTGATAGATCGATTGTGATGAAATGGGTAGGGATCGTACAAAAAAAATAGACACAGACAGATACGACTGTCTTTGCTCTTTATTGTGTATTAGCAGGTATCCACATCTTCAATAATGAAACGTAATTGGTCAAGGGAAATAAGTGTAAAATACCATACGTATGTAGGTAATGGGTACAGGTGCGCAGGTACATGTTGATAATATAGGTATGAACGTCTTGATCGTTGGTCATGTTCAAGTTCCCGACAAAGTTGTTGCTGATTTGATACTTCTTCCATTATGAAAGAATTCATTACACGTTAGTTAATCTATGATTCGGGCTTAGTTATGAAGATTTGGAGTAGTACAGTCACGTTAGTGTGACTTTGAATAATTTAATTCAATCGTACAACCATTCTGCATTCGTACAGCACGACTCAGTGGTTAGCTTCTTGTTTGCTTGTGCTAGAAAAACTTCTATTCGTACGACTCAGCTGAACGACTCGGACGGAAAATTGCAAAAACTATCTATTACGTACCCCTATACCGACTACCTAACTCATCATTGTCTTTACTTTAGTGTTTACAGGTGGGGGAATATACTCCGTACAAACTCAACATTTGCAGAAGAGTTTGGATAGCAATATGGAAGCAGTCGCAGAGATTCTCCGAGTCCATCGCGGTAACGATCGGATTCGGGGTGTTGATCAACGGCACGATTTTCGTGGTTGGATGCTTCGGCCTTATAGTCACGGCCGGAGATCTTGATATCCACGAGATTATTGAGATGCTCCCTTACGTTGGGATATCCATAGTTCTTATTGTTTCTGTCATCGAAATGCCCCATCAGGCAACCGACAAGGTAAACTGTCTCTAACCGGCACCCTTTAATATTATTAGTATGGATTATTACAGCGTAATAATCCTAATATTATGTAATCCTATAATTATCATAATATTATAATTATCCTACATAATACCGTAAGCTATGGAAAACAATCTTAGCTGTTTGTAATGATTTTCAGCTTGGAAATACGTTTTTAAAATCAATGGTCAGCATGAAAAGAGATATGACCGACTCAAGGTGCATCAAAGAGGTATGTCTGCGATTGTTTCAAACCGATAATTCCTAGCTATAGATTTCGCATGTAGGAAATATACTAAATTGAGCTTGAGTGAGACTCAGACAGAGTTGAATGGTGAAAACGCTGCAAATTATTACTCAAAGGTTTCCGTATTTCTGTATTAGATAGCCCTCCTACGCAGAACACTGATCCATAAAAAAATTACCTTCCAAACGGTGTCTATGGTGCATTATCAAAATATAACTGGGCGATGTCACCTTCCAGAAGAGAATGAATGAATTAAAATTAATTTAATGAATGAATGAAGACAAAAAACGGGATTTATTGGGGAAAAAAATTAAAAAGTTTCATTCCTGCAGGATGATTGTATAAGCGAAATTCCTTTTACTATCGTACTATATTATGTCAAATTCTTTGGTAAAAGGGAATTTTTAACTACCAATTTTAAGTTTAAAAAAAACTCGTTCTAAATAATATTGAACAATTCAAAAAATATTTTGAGTTTTTAGCATTTTTTGCAATTTTATATATTATTATTTTGGGAAATCTGAATGAAATTTAAGTAGGTACGCTTTTCAGCATTAATTTCAGCATGAAATTTGTCAATGTTTTAATTCATCATTAATTAATTTCTTTTGACTAAAATTCTGCTAAAAACTACAAATTTAACAATTTTATCCATTTATAGTGATTTTTTAGCACATTTTTTTGAAATTTGACCAATTTAATATGCTAAAAAAATGCTGGCCAACAAATTCATCCTTCCGTTTGGAAAGCTTGATATTTTGGCCCAAAATAGAGATTTTGGTCTGTTATAGAGAGCCCTTCTACTCAGATCATTGGTCTATAATTATTAAACCCGGTACCTATGTAATAAATATATGATCAGAACATGGCGCACCGTGCCTCCCAGGAAGGGTTCTCACTTTTACCTGACGGTTACACCTGACGGATGCGGATGGGAAACACCGTCGCAGTGTTTCGCCTACACTTGCGCGGGCCCGTCGCTGCCACTCTGCATACCTCCAATTTTCATCATCTTTGTTCTCAGGGGCTCTCGATGCTTCTACGCTGTTGTGATGTTTCTGTTGTGCAATGTACCTCGCTACCCTTCTGTGGAGAAGAAATCAGCAGCATCTCATATGTGCTGCAGAGGCTGAAGGCCTCTTGGATCAGAATGCAACCTCTAGACGTTTTTGGGTCGATCCTTTCACTATCGAGAGGGACGCAGAAAAGAAATTCGGTAAATTTTTTACTGAAATTCGGAACCACGAGGAGGAACTTTTTTCTTATTTCAGAATGTCAGTGAAGTTGTTTGATGAACTGTCGCTGAAATTGCGTCCTCATGTTTCCAAAGAGCACACTTATTTCAGAAATCCTATTAGCCACGAACCTCTTTAATCAGTGTCGATATCCATAACAAACATCAAAAATCAAACGCAGTTTGGAGAAACCGAAAAACACTCGTCCCCGTGGGTGGTTGGTGCAGGACTAGAGGTTCATTTTTACCTTTTCCCCCGGGCCCGCCCGGTCAGTTGCAGGCACCGAGCTCTCGCAATATGCTGCGGGCGAAATGTTCCCCGTCACGGGGGGGTGGGGGCTCTCGGTCAGATGTAAGTCGATACCCGTATTTCTTCGGGTTCTCCAAAAATGCGGAATCGCTGCCATCCACGCATCCGTCAGGTGTAAGCCCCGCCTACAACCAAGACCCCGCAATTTTGAGCTTCACAGTAAAGATGTTAAAAAACGGGAAAATGATGCTTGAAGTGATTTACCTTAGCGCATTCGCAGATTGGATTAATGATTTGAGCGCGCGCGTGTGTGTGTGTCATTCCAGATAACTCTCCTTAGGAATTAGATAACAATTCCGTTCTTACGCAAAAAAATCAAGGATTTTTGAAGGAAAGGATTAATTTAGAGGCCAGCACTTTTTGAGCGCATCAAATTGGTCAAATTCAGAAAAATATGCTAAAAAAATCACTAAAAAATGGCAAAGCTGCTCAAAATTGTTAAAATGATATTTTTTAGCAGAATTTTAGTCTTAAGAAGTTTATAATAAACAGGAACATTAAACTATATATGAACAAAATTATGCCGGAAAATGTAGGTAAATATTACTAATTTTCGCTGAAAATCTGATCAAACCCCGTAAAAAAGCTGAAAATCCAAAATCTTAAAACGAGTTTTTTCTACAAAGTTTATAGTTAACAAGTTTTTTACCCTCAAAGTGCTCAAATTTCAAAACAATGTAAAATGATAACGTACAAAAATTCGCTCGTATGACTGCGTGATTGGAACTTTTATTTTTCGCCAAAATCAAAATGTCCACTTGCATTTTATGTTTTATATAAACATGGTCAAGTTAAGGGTTAGGTATGGTCCCTTGTCGATTTCATCAATCAAAAATCATTGCTTCCACAGCGCATGCGCAATTTTAGAATCCGTCAAACGTCATTTTCTCGTGGCCGTGGGAAATAACGATTTCATTACCCCACCCATGTATCATGAGTAGCTACGCACTTGTGCTAACATCAAATCCTTCTAAAATGCACTTCTTTTACAGTTTATATTTAATTTTGAGGAAGTTTTCAATGATCCTCATCTATGCATTAATGTTATGGGTAGGAGGAAATAAATATGCACCACGCCCAACTTTTCCAACGTTTATGATTTTTCTTACACTAGTTATCATTTCTGTGGGTATTTTAGTTCAAGAATTCGAAATATGCTACTGTTTTTTGTTGTTGCATTTTTGTAATCATTGTGTTCTTTTTTCCTGTCTTACGCCAAATGAACTAGTAAAACTGAAATTTCAGATTGACAAGTTTAATCGTACTATCAAGCAGTCTCTCAACGCCAGGATAACTCTAAAAGATTATGTGACAATGGACCGTTCGCTTATTATATCCGTGAGTGTTTTACAATTATTCCAACTAACCTTCTCTCCACTCACTTTAATCATTAGCGTCTGAATTACTTAGGTACATTTGATTGCAGTTCCTATCGTATTCAGTGACCTACCTGATTATCCTCCTTCAGCTTCGGAACAAAAATGACGAGCCATTCTTCAGCAGCTCTACAGCATCAACGCAAAACAATACTGAACTCGAATATGAAGCAATCCAACATAAGGATTAAACACAGCTTGCAGTCCAAATTAAAAGCGTGTCCATAGGTTTCAAACAATAAGTATTTATGACATTTATTTTATGAAAATAAGAAAATTAAATCGCAATAAGATCAGCTGGTTCAATCATCGTAGTTCATGAAGATATATTTTACTATATTCGTGCCCAATAAAAATTACACTTGTTACCATTCACTGGCATGTTGACGTTATTTTATCCCTGCTGCCTTTTTCCTTACTTAAGAGGTAACGAATGGACGTTTGCACAGTGATCCGAGTGGCTTCTTTCGATTCAAAACCATAAACCACCCTAGATTATATTCATGAAGGTTAATAGGAAGGGGGGTTAATAGGACGTTTTTGTTGGGCGATTGCAAATGTTTAAAAGTTTTAATTGATATAAGGATTTTGACGTTTAAACGCGTGTACACTGGCTCATTGGTGTGACTATCTGTCTATTGTCGTGATCAAAATTCTTGGACTTCTATAGTACATTTCAATCTTTCGATGTAATTTTGGAACTCAGGTGAAATAAGTAGTACAAGATTTCAATCACTGGGATAATTTATTACGCGTTTCTTTATGTCGCTCCATTAGAAAGGTAATCAGGGGCGTTTTTTCTATCTAGCCTGTCGGTTTAGTTTCTTATATTCACTTCTTTTAAATATGAAAGAAATACCGTAGGAGAGAGAGAGAGAGGGGGGGGGGGGGGGGGAGATGTACGCGGGATAGCAATGGATCAGGTATTAGTATAAACAATGGGGGTTTATATAATATCATTGCTATCAACGCAAGCGAGTAGAATCACCGTTCTGAAGGTTGAACAACGATTAAGAGCAAGCGGACCCGTGCAAGTTGGGGATACCAACAAGCACGCCGTTCCATTGAACGAATGACCGTAACAGTTTTCGATAGCTGTTACAGGGGTCCATCAATACCTAAACCTATTGATCCCAAAACATTTACCCGAGATCAGACCCCGAATTAATAGGTGTAGTTTAGCCCGTTACAAGAAATAGCTGACTCACAGACTAGATATGCCAAAATTGGAAAATATTGCAATGGGTCAAAAAATTTCAAATTCAAAATTTAAAAAAAACATTTCAATTGAAATACGTTTTGAGATATTCTGAAACGAATCCTAGATTTTAACGCTTTTTTCATTAGTGATTCATGATTCCACGGTGTACTCATGAATATGGTGCATCGGCTGACGGCAAGCATCCTACTTACGAAGCTGGTCAGTTTTTGACGAAAATGTTAACCGGACGCACATTATTTGGAAGAGCGTCTCACCAATTTCCTAGAGTAGTTTGCTTCCGAGTCTACCTAAAGGTAGCGGAAGCATTGTTTTTATTTTCGGGAGAAAACAAATTTTTGGTCTCCAAAATTAAAATTTCCGCTCGCATTTTACCTTTTAGACCATTCTGAACAACTTTGATTCCGTGTGTGTGTGTGTCTGTCGTGTGTCCGCAAATCCTTGTAACAACCTTATTTTTGACAGTTTTCATCCGATTTAGATGAATTTTTCAGGGTATGTGCGGGATAGAGGGTAGACGGTCTTCTATCAGTTCCATCGTTCTTGACTCACTCTGCGCATGCGCAAACGTAAATTCTTCCAAGCATAATTCTGGATCGCTCAAATTGAGCGATGATAGTTGGGGGATGACAATTTGATCATCTTATATATATCAATTTCAACATGATTGTATCTCTAATAGCTACTGCGCATGCGCCAACATGAAATCCTTGTAACAAGCTTATTTTCCACAGTTTTTATACATGATCTGGATGACATTTTCAGGGAATGTGCGAGCTAGGGGGTAGACGGTCCCCTATCAGTTTCGTTTTTACCAAATCAATACTTCACTTAGCGCATGCGCAAACGTAAAATCCATTATGCTCTATTTTTTCACGCCCTAGACGTTCGATCTCACTCAAATTTGTAAGATAGTTGGGGGATGACAATTTGATCGTCCCATATCAATTTCAACGTGATTTTGTCATTAATAGCTACTGCGCATGCGCCTACGTGAAATCCATGTAACCACCTTAATTTCCACTGTTTTCATCCGATTTCGATGAAATTGTCAGAGAATGCGCGAGTTAGGTTGTTGATGGTTCCCTATCAGTTTCATTGTTGCCGAATCAGTACTACATTCTACGCATGCGCAAACGTAAATAATGATGCTCCATTTTTTCACACTAGTCGTTCGATTTCGCTTAAATTTGGATGATAGTTGGAAGAAGATGACTTGATTACCTCATAATTTCAACACAACTTAATCAATAATAGCCACTGCGCATGCGCCAATTTGAAATACTTGTATTGCCTTAATTTCCACAGTGTTCATCCGATTTTGATGAAATTGTCAGCGAATGCGCCGTTTAGGCTGTAGGGGGCTCCGTACCTAATTCATTTTTTCCAAGTCATCAGTTCATTCTACGCAAGCACAAACGTAAATTACATTGAGTATCATTTTTTCGTTTCTTAATTGACCAATTATGACATTTCACGCTACTTCTTGATTTACCTACTCTTTCCCGCTATGGAATTTTTCTAGATCTTTCAAAACTTTTCAGTGATCAGGTAAACGAGAAAGCTATGTACCACACCTAACTTGGCATACTTTTTTTTTTTTTTTTTTTTGAACTGAAATTGTCAAGAGATGTTTTTGTCAGAACACGTACAATAAAAACCCACGCAAAGCAGAAAAATGATTTATTTATTATTATTTTTTGTTTCATCTTTTTAAACTTACTAACTCATTTATTTTTGGGTTCCCTTTGTTTGGGATTATTGTATCTCGAATAACAGCTCCTGACTTGATTTGTAATAAATTCGTGTATTCACGTAATTAGAAATTTGAAAAAGTGACAACAGGGAAACGATATAAATAAACATGTAACGATGATGCCAGGTGACTCGTAACATTGTAATAAAGTGGACACAATAATCTTCCCCCCCTTCAATTTTGAACATAGTTCGAACTTTCAACTTTGATAGATAGAAACAAAAAAAAAAAAAAAAAAAAAAGGAAAACGAGTCACCAAACAAAATCCTGCAAATAGGCGGGTGGACGTCTGGTCCTAGTCGACCTCCTCAGTGGTATCGGTTGGACTTGTGGCGGTAAATCTTGTGGTAGGTCTTGGGGTTCTGATTGTTCCGGTGTCCTAACAGAATCTTCTGATGGCCTCGAGTCTGTATCCTCCTGGATGGTCGGCGTTCCTTTGTCATCCCGTTGCAGTACTGGAAGAGAAAAGGGGACTACTATTTCTTCGTCCTGCTGCTCTCTTCGATGTGGCACTGGTTCGATAACTTCATCTGCAAATGTTATCTTTTTCTTCGGGACCTCTGATTTCAAAAGCTGGTTGATATGCCTTTTTATGGATCGGCCTTCGTCCAGGGTTATGAGATAGTGCAACTTTCCCAACACCTTGGCAACTGTACCGAATTTCCAACAGGGCTTGTTGTATTGAAAAAATCTGGCTTGCACTCTGTCGTTTACGTTGAGTTGACGATGAGACGATAGGGATGGTTTTGTTTTATCATGTTTTGCTGGTTTTAGGGCGTCCAATTTGATTCGCATCTGGCGGTTGAGGTACATGTCAGCTGGCGATTTTCCTTCTGCAAGAGGTAAGGCTCGATGACGGAATAGGATTTTTCTAATTTTCTGATACATGGAAATAGGTTCGTTTTCCATTGTCATGATCCTGTACTTTAGAGTGCGTACATGCCTTTCCGCTAAGCCATTTGTAGCTGGATGCCCCGGTGCAATTAATTTTTGTACAATTCCACATTCTTTGCAATATTTTTTAAAACATTCGCTTGTGAAAATTGTTGCGTTGTCTGACACGATGGATCTGGGATAACCATGTGTAGCAAAAATGTCGTTTAGCAATTCAATGGTTGATTCAGTTGTTGGTGCCATTTTCAAAATTTTTATTTCTGGCCACCGAGATTTTGCATCGACAACGATTAGAAAATTATAGCCATGGTTAATCTATGTGGATCCTGTCCCAGTTGGCTTCTGGTAGATCCCACTGGTGTATTGGCGCTTTTACGAGGTTTGATTTTAGACCTGCGCAAGCAACACAGGACCTGACTCGATGCTCGATGTCTTTATCCATATTCTTCCATGTGCAATATCTTCGTGCTAACTGTTTCATTTTCGATATTCCAACATGTGTTGAATGTAATTCTTCGAGAACCTGTTCTTGTAGTGATTTTGGAATTAGTATTCGATTGCTTTTGAATAAAATGCCGTCATCTATAAAGTATTCACTGTCAGTTGAAATTTGAGTTTGTACTTCTGCAATTATTTTCGATAATTCTTCGTCTTTTTCTGTTTCTTTTGCAATAAGTTCAGAATTGAGGGTGGCAGTCGAAATTTCAAAAATGTTCATGGCGCATATTTCATGAACTTCATTGTTGATGTTCATATCTGTTGTTTTGTAATTTTGAATGGTGGGTGCACGAGATAGACAATCGACATGAGGGTGCTCAGCGCCTTTCTTAAATTCAGTTTCGTAGTTGAATCCACTCAGAAATGCTGCATAACGCAAAAGTCTGGCTGCTGTCATAGCTGGAAGTTTGTTGTTTTGCTGGAATATTCGTGTGAGTGGTTGATTGTCAGTTCTGAGTTTGAATCTTTTACCAAAAATGTATGTAAAGAAATGATGTGTTCCGAAAACTATAGCTAACGCTTCTCGATCTAGTTGACTGCAGTTTCGTTCAGCTGGAGTTAATGAACGAGAAGCAAAAGCAATTGGTCTTTCCCCCTCCCTAGTTATGTGTGACAGTACAGCAGCAATACCATATGGGCTTGCGTCACAAGCAAGTACTACTGGTAGTTCTGGATTGTAGGGTATAAGTACTCTATCAATTGCTAATTCATTTTTAAGTTTCAAGAAAGCTGCTTCACAAGCAGTTGACCAGAAAAACGATTTTCCCTTCTGTTTTAACACTCTTAGTGGTTAAGTTATTGTGGAGACGTCAGGTATGAATCGTGTGTAGTAAGTTTTCATACCCAGAAAACGTTCAAGTTCATTCAGATTTTTGGGTCTTGGCATTTTTAGAATAGCTTCCACTTTACGTGGATTTTTCGAAATTCGATTGTATTCTACTACATGGCCCAAATATTCAACTTTTTGATCAAAAAATGTACATTTATTCCGGTTTCAATGTAAATCATAATCTTTTAAACGCTGTAGGTAGAGGAAGAGATTTTGTCTACATTCTTCTTTAGTTTCACCATGGATCACAATGTCGTCAAAATATGAGACTGTTTTTGGTATGCCATGAAGAATTTGATCAATAATACGGTTGAATTCCGAAGGTGCAGTTTTGATACCAAAGCTTAATCGATTTACTTTGTATGTTCCTCTGTGCGTTGACATTGTTTGTATTTGACTACTTGTTTCATCCACTTTTAAATGTAAGTAAGCTTTGTATAAATCAAGTCAACAAAAAAATCGGGAATTACGTAAGCTATTTAGAACTTCATCTATCCTTTTGATAGGGTAGTTGGCTTGAACCAGGCGTTCGTTCACAAAAACTTTATAGTCTACGCATAGTCGTACATTTCCGTCTGGTTTTGGTATGACGACTAGTGGAGAACCCCAGTCGCTATTTGATATTTTTGAAATTATGCCAGCAGCCTCAAGATCGTTAATTTCTTTTTCAACCTTATCGCGAAGTGCATATGGGATTTCCCGCTCTTTAGTAAAAATTGGTTTAGCATTCGGTCGTAATTGTAATTTTACTTCATAATTTGGAACACAACCAATCCGTTCTTCAAAAATTTCATGGAACTTTTCGAAAAAATCTTCACATTCGTTGATCATCCGAATTTGGGCTACGTTCCTATTCGAATCTATTTCTTCTAATTTCATTTTTAAATGTCGTATCCATACCCGACCTAACAGAGGTGCATGCCCATTCGGGACCACGTACAGTTCTTCAATCGACTTAGTGTTTTTGTATTGTACTTCTACGTTGATTTTGCCTTCTGGAATTAGAATGTTATCCGTATAGGATCTGAAAGCCACTGGAGATTTTTCAAGCTTCAAATTTAGATTTAACTTTTCAAATTGATCTTTTGGCAGAAGTGTAAATCCCGCTCCTGAATCGATTTCGAATATTTGGTTTTATCCTTGAATTTTGACCGTTGTAAAGTATTTTCCTGAATCTTTGTGATCTATGTTATTGCGATGTATGTCTACAATGTTATTGATACCTTCGATTTGGTATATTTCTTCACCTTCCGTGTCCAACGAGTGTGTATTGGAAGAGGAGGATTGTCGAGGTTGGCCCGTATGCTCTTTCAAGAGGGTGCTGATACATACCTTAGCAATATGACCTGTTTTATGACAAGATTTGTATTTTAATGAGGCTTGATTACAACGACAATCTTTAGCAATATGATTACTACGACCACATCTTAGACTCATATCACTAATCCCTAAACGGTTATAATCTAATATGGACTTGGATTTTGAACGTGATCGATTTTGTGAGTGGTAATGTTGACTTCGATTTCTTGAAGAATTTCTTGATCTTGATCTAGATACCTTATAACATCAGACGTGTTGAAAGAACTATCTGAACAGCGCTTTGATAATGTTTCGCTATCTGCTCTTGCTGCTTCTAATGATATTGCTTTTCCTACAATCTTATCAAAATCGTCTAATTCTGATTGAAGGATCTGCTCTTTTATCCAAGTGTCTTTAAGTCCTCGCATAAATTGAGAACGAAGAAAAATATGTGCAACAGACAGTTGATTGTTACAAGCGCATTTTGATGTAAATTCGCAATCAGCAATGTCACGTCGTAAAGGCGCAACGGAATCAGAAATATTTTGAGAATCAGCTTGAAATTTTGAAAAGAAGTAGTGTTGTGTAACCAAAACGTTCTTTTTTGGTGATAAATGTTTTTCCAAAGTAGTTATTAATTCATCGTATGTGAGTTCACTTGTTAACTTTGGTGCTACTAAAGCAGCGAGTGTATTGTAGTTTGTTGACCCAATGGAATTCAAAAGGATTTGTGCCGAACGATCTTTATCATGGTGTATATTTTTGAGTTTCAGGTAATTTTCAAAACGTTGTCTGTAATAGTTGAATCGTTCTTTTTTCGGGTCGAAAAGTTCGAATGGTGGAATGTTGATCACATTATTGCTGTTTAATCTAACTACATCACCTTGTCCTTGTTGAGAGTGAGCTTGAGGAATCAGTCGTTCCAAAGCTGACAGGAACTGTTGAAATTGTTGAGGATCCATTTTTCTTTTTAATCAATCGTCGCCATTCTATTGTATCTTGAATAACAGCTCCAGACTTGATTTGTAATAAATTCGTGTATTCACGTAATTAGAAATTTGAAAAAGTGACAACAGGGAAACGATATAAATAAACATGTAACGTTGATACCAGGTGACTCGTAACATTGTAATAATTTAGACACAATAATCATCATAGCAATAAACTGCTTCATTTTGTGTGAAATTTCGCTAAAGTTAATACCATGCATCAGTGATTTTTCAATCAAAACATAAGGCTCTCTGGAAGAACTCGGGAGAGCAGTACACTGAATCCAGGCTACTTTTTTTCGATCCGAACATGTTTTTTTCTTCAAAATTTATACCAGTGACTTAGGATCTATCGACTGAACGGGATTAGGGTATTGATGAAGAGTTATAAGGAAGGCTGATCTGCCGACAGGGCGTTCTTTATTCGGAGGTATTTTGAGTTTTTGAGGTTCCAACTTGAAGTAGAAGCTGATAGGGATGTCTTTGGGCCCATTCAGTTTCCACGGGTACCAAGGGCCCACGGGGTACCTGCTGCCTCAGCCGGTTCTGGAGAAGCACACGGCGATCGACCTCAACGAATCAGTACTCGTGGCGATGAGCTCCATGCAGGTGTTCATTTCCTCCGTACCAGTATTAGCTGCTAGTATGACTAACTTATTTAATAAGCTTTATAAAAAAGGCAGACTGTCCTTAAATTGGTTTTTTTAATTAAACTCCAACGTTTCTCCCCAGGAACTGGGGCTGCTTCAGGGAGATTAATATTGAAAAGTGTAAAATATCTACTTCTATCTTTTTTTCTTTTTTTTTCGAATTTAAAGTTATGAGTTTTTTTTTTTTTTTTTTTTGGTTGAAAATCAAATTTAAAATTGTTTACGTTTATGTAGGTAACAATGTATTTTCGTATGTTTTACCTAGTTCGCTGGTGACTGTAATCATAAATTCAGAGTCCATCAATCAAATACGAGTAAATTTTGCTCAAGTTTTGAGTGTATTTTCGGAAGTTGAATTTGAATTTTTTATCTCAAGCATTTCTAGAAATATTATTTTTTGCAAATTTGATTCCAAATTTTTGATTCCTTAAACTTGTGCCGTGGGAGTCCATTTCTACTTGAAAAATTGGTAGGTGAAGAGCACCCAATTCTTTCTGCAGCACTTACCACCTGCTAGTTTACCAATGAGCCTAAATAGTCTTGTATGTGAAAGAAAAGGAATGACGAAGCCAAACACATTACATCCGGAAAGTCACCAGTTTGCAAGTATGAATGCTAAAAGACGCCTTGGTGTATTCACCCTGTGTGTGTCATTCTAGGGTTTCAAATGGGTGTGTTAACTTATTTATTTATGCAAGCTTTCCATCAGTGAATTCGCCAAACATTTCAAATGCTTGGTGGACATAGACGGTATAAATGGAACACGCAGCAAAGCAAGCTATAAATTCTATTAGTTATAGGTTAGCAAAAAGGTAGATATTACGTAAGTACAGATACTTAATATGTAAATAAATATAAACGGGTACCTACCTAATACATTTGTATATGTACATAGATATGATTTGATTGGTCAAAAAACTTTGTTGAGCGACCCTATGAATAAAATGGTCCGTTTAGGGGTTGATAGTGTAAGAAAAAAAACTCTTCAAATTCAAGGAGTTTAAGTAGGTTCGAAAAAAATATATGATTAACTTGAAAGCTCTACATGATTATGGTCCAGCCATTAGGTCGGTGACTCAAGTTCAGATCATAATAAGGTACGAGTTAAACTATTAAAAATTACCTTACCTGAGCAGGTATGTATCGTCGTCTGTATGGTATGTATGTATGAATGTATATGTACCACCGAGCATGTAACAATGCGCAACTAAACATATAATACCGTGGTTAAAGGCAGTAGAAATGGGGACATTTGGGAACTTCTTCCACCCGTTAACCGGAACCCGGGGACAAATGGACTCACAAAGGTGGAAAAAAAGCTGCAGCAACTGATCAAAGCTTGTCGGCTTTCAGTTGCAGCAACTTACCACCGTTAATTGACTGGTAAATCGATAAATTTGCTTAGCTTGACTTGCCCAAATAACTTGGACTGGTCGGATTTCCTCTTAATGTCCCTGTTTTACTCCCCTGCATCACAAAAATCGAATGCAACTACACATCGAAGCTGATGTCATCAGCCTGCGCCCGGTGAACGAGTATATTCTTCCCAGACCGTTATAAACTTGAACGGCTGTTTGGTTGTCATTTCTAATTATAAAGTACGCCAACCAAACTAAAGAAAAGTTATTAAAACGCCTAGCATTCACAGAACAAGGAAATCAACTAAACTAAAGGCAGACATTCTTGGGTTTCGTTAAAGTGATCCTTTAATATTTATCACTTAGGGTACTTAGGGAATAAAACGCAAGTTTCAAAAAAGGGCTGTCGGACACCAGAGCCACGCGCTAGTTTCCAGTGAACTTGGACTGATGTTTCAAATTTCTTATCAAAGAAAAAGAGTAGACGGGCAAAATAAATTAAAAAAATTATCAAAATCGGTCAAAGAGGGACCAAGAAAAACGTACGCTAGGAAGTTCTAAACCCTCTTGGACTAAGTGTATGGCTGGTCCACATCTATGAAATAGTCAAAATGTCAACTAAATCTCACTATGACGACGAATTAACTCAGAGCAGGCTTCATTGAATATGTGTTCACATAATTTTCCACACCTTTCATGGTTTATTTTGAGTCTGTAATCAATGCTAGTCAGCCGGTGCAGCGTGATGGTAAACCACTTAGTTTGAATAGAAACTATTCAGTTATATAAGTTTTGAATGTGAACTATATTAGCGCAACCAAGAGGTAAGTGGGAGCTAACATTTTAAAGTCAATTTATTGTGTTAGCCCGTAATATAACAGCAGATAACGTAGGAAACAGCAGATATTTTTTTATAGACTTCCAGATTAAAACTGATCTTGCTTTCATCTATGTCTCTATTTGGAGCTGCAACCCAAAAGCGCTGGTGTATTGTTCAAATACTTGAAAAATATGTCCTTTATCAATTCATTATTTTAGCGAAATATAGATTAGTTGGTCAAATAGATCAGAATATTATGCATATTTTTGAGGTATGAATGCTAAAAATCTAAAATCTTTTAGCGAATTTTTGAAGAAAATTAAGCTATTGCTCTCGCCTCAAAATTTGTAGAATGTGAATTTTTGAAAAAAAATTATGCAGAAATCCGTTTCAGGCTATTCTGAATCATATTCTGAAGTTTAACGCATTTTTTTATGTATGTATATATGTATATATGTATGTATGTATGTATGTATGTATGTGTCATTCCAGACGATAACTGTCCGTAGAATTGTGCTAGAAACTTCAAACAAATTTTAAAATGTTAAGGGCACAAAACGAAAGTTCAAGTTCGTTGGCCAGCTTGATCGGATTACATCTTCGGATTGAAATTTTCAAAAATGTAGTCAAAAATTTCAAAACAGCCTGTTTTTTGCGATTTGTCGTGCGAAATAATTTTTTCAGCATACTAACATGTGGTATATTCGGAATCAGCGTAAAATTTCCTATAAGAATATGTATCAAGTTTTCAAAAATTTCAAAGTTGAAAAATCAGTCAAAAATCGAAATAATGCCGTTCGCTGGTTGTAAAAATCGGTAATATTCTTCAAAAATTCGCTCATGGGGTCATGCTGCATGACTGGACTTTTTATGTATGTATATATGTATGTATGTATGTGTCATTCCAGACGATAAATGTTCGTAGAATTGTGCTAGAAACTTCAAACAAATTTTAAAATGTTAAGGACACAAAACGAAAGTTCAAGTTCGTTGGCCAGCATGATCGGATTACATCTTCGGGTTGAAATTTTCAAAAATGTAGTCAAAAATTTCAAAATAGCCTGTTTTTTGCGATTTGTTGTGCGAAATAATTTTTTCAGTATACTAACATGTGGTATATTCGGAATCAGCGTAAAATTTCCTATAAGAATATGTATCAAGTTTTCAAAAAATCAAAGTTGAAAAATCAGTCAAAAATCGAAATAATGCCGTTCGCTAGTTGTAAAAATCGGTAATATTTGCATGAAACATTGTTTTTATTCACTGGATATTATTATTTAGAACGGGGTTTTTTTTTTTTTTTTTTTTTTTTTTTTTTGGTCATAAAATTGGTAATGAACGATTTCTACTCACTTAATGTGATCAAATTCCAAAATAATGTAACATAATATAATACGATAACTTACGAAACTTCGCTCACACAATCATGCTGCATGACTGGAACTTTTTTCCGGCGCCAGACAGATGCGCTGGTTTCACGAATGATATGGGACAAAAGCGCCAATCCTTGTGAGACTTAAGCGCAGGTGCGCTTATATTGCGCTATCTTAATTACTTCTACCTTTCTTACTATCGCAAGTTATTAGGTTTTTGATTTCTGCGCGTCGCAAGTAGACCAACGAACTATGCACATCATTGTGATCTATATTTTACTAGGAGGATTGATTTGTTGGATAGGATATGTTTTGTTGGTATGAAGTCGAAGTTAGCAAGAATCTAGACCATCACCAAACTATACACACCAATCTGATCCATTCGTCCTCTTAACAACAACCATCTTGACCACCAGCGTTGTAGATAGAATTTACTGGCGCTTTTGGAACGTATTTGAACAATACACCAGCACTATATATTGGATGACAGCCATTTTTCTTAATCTTATGTATTCAATAGGGATGGAGACAGACAATGGAGGACGTGTCAGTGGTTTTGTTGAGGATCCCTGGTGACCACACTGACACGATGTATTTCTCAGTTTTCGACGGTCACGGAGGCACCAAAGTGGCCAAATATGCTGGAGCTAACCTCTATAAGCACATCATGAAACAAAGAGAATGGGGTAACAACATCAAAGAAGCCATTTACAAAGGTAGGGCCGTGCCGTAATTTATTTACGAGCCTGCGTATATAGTCCCCACCTGACTCATATTTAATCACATTCTGAACGATGATTTATGATAAGATAATCATGTACGATTGTATCTAATATATTTATATATGCATATATCGAATAATATATTGTGAGGATTGAGGATATTATGATAGAAAATGTTTTAGCAAATCTTTGGGAATGCGAAGCTAAGTGCTCCAAAAATGGCACTATACTTATAATACTCTACTCGCTTGCGCAAACGTAAAATCCATTAATCATAATTGACTCACCACTTACTCGTCCGATCTCGCTGAAATTCAGTGGGTTGTAGGAAAAATACGAGTTTATCATTTCATGAAAATTTAGTATCGATCATATCATTACTAGATCAAGCGCGTGTGCGGGGCATCACTAAAGTACATCCCTATTCTAAATTCTGCTATTAATTAGGTACTTTGAATTATCTACACGATGATTCCTTGGATAGGTGCGAAGAAGCCATGTGAGACGTCCAATACATCAGATGTTTTGTTTTTGATAAGTTTTTCTTGGATTCCTACTAGTGATATTGGCATTACCCTCCTTTTGACTAATAGTTCGAAATAGGGAAACGGCTGTCGCTTTAGACGAGACGAGCTCCTATTCAAGCTTGCCAATGTTCGCTCCCTTTCAGCTCATTTAAAAACTTCTTGAATGGTTCGACTGAGATATTTTCTCCCGATTCATTTATTCTCCAGAGTCCGCATCGTTCGACTTTCATCTCCTCCCTTAATTTGAAGCTTTCGGAGGAGACAAAAGCTTCCTACGGTTCACGAGTTTTGCGCTAAAGTCACCTCCTTCAGCAGGATCTAGACGCAAGCGTCTAGCAAGGGACATGGTTTGAAGCAATTACTTATACCAATTACATGTAAAGGTAATGGTTTTTTTCAATTACATAACATTAATTGTTATTGGGAAAGTAATGGGTCTTCCCAATTACCCATTACAGAAAAGTGATGGGTAATGGGAATGGAATTACCCCATTCCCATTACAGGAACGTTTGCCCTTATGCACCGTGTGTGGGTATATATATATATCATTTGTACGCATTACATGCATATGCAGGGCAAAAGTTCCCGTAATGCATGAATACCCAAACTGGGGGGGGGGGGGGGGGGGGGGGGGGGGGGGGGGGGGGGGGGGGCGTGAGACCATTCGGCCATTATTTGGGGCAACATCGAGCCAACTCCAGGAGCGAGCTCGTTTTTGCCCCAAACTATCATATATCATCCTTGGGGCTGACAGCAGGAAACAATTATCTCAAATACCACTGTCCGACAATACAGTGAAACGTCGTATTGATGATATGGCTGAAGACATAAAAAACCAGGTAGTCGATGGAATAAAACTATCACAATTTTCTGCCATCCAGCTAGACGAGGGTACAGACGTTGCTCAATGTTCTCAGTTAGTTGTATTTATGTTCGATATGTTGAAAATGAATCAATAAAAGACGAGCTACTCTTCAGCTCTGTTGAGAAGAGTTCAGCTGGAGACCTCTACAAAAGCTGTTGATGTGATGAAAGCCGTGTCTGAAATACCCGACTGTCTGGTTTTCTTTGTGAAGATTTAGGAACTGACCACAAAACACTGCTATTTCACACAGAAGTACGCTGGCTCTCAAAAGGAAACATGTTGGCAAGACTATTTGAGCTCCGAGATTAAGTAACTTCGTTCTTGGAAAACCAGAAGCAAAATGAGCTAAGCATGAACTTCAGCAAACCTAGTTCTCAAGTAATGTTGGTATATTTGTCAGACTTCCTTGATTCGTAAACAGCCTTAACTTAAAACTGCAGGGTGGAGACTCAAATATCATAACTCATCGTGATGACATCAAGACGTATGTTGACAAACTACAACTTTGGAGACGAAAAGTATCAGCAAACCCCTGCAACTTTTCAAATTTCCCAAAACTAGTATCAATCTCAGAAGAAACACGCTTCAAGGAGGTTTTTGAAGGATGAAACTTGTCAAAACAAGTGTCAAACCATTTGGAGACGATCACTGATGAATTCGGGAAATACTTCCCTAACACTGCTGACGAACATATTTACAGACTTTCAACGGATCCTTTCCATGTCAACGTTGAACATGTTCCAGAAGCCCTGCAAGAAGAATTGTTGGAAATAAAAAATTATTCTTCTGCCAAATATGACTTCGAAAAAATGGAAAAGTCAACATTTTGGATCAAATACTTCCAAGTGTATCCCAGAGTGTCACAGGAAGCTCTTCGGTTATTTTTGCCTTTCTCAACCACCTACTTGTGTGAAAAAGCATTCTCAACACTCGTATCAATAAAAACAAAGAATCGGAACAAACATGATGTTGCTAGTGACTTACGTTGTGCCCTTGCCAAAACTTCACCAAGAATACCAGCGCTAGTAAAGAAAATGCAAGCCAATCCATCCCATTAAGATTAACTTATTTTTATCTTAAAGGGTACTTCATAAAAGCTACGTGTTATCAAATCGTGTTTTGTATAAATAGCAAATAAAAACTTGTTTTCAGTGTAAAACTTGCCTTTTTTTCACATCCCTTCATTAGTTATGTAAGGGGGGCGTGGGAGGCTTTCATTTTACCGCAAGGGGGCACGGTACAAAAAAGTTTGGGAACCCCTGCCGTAATGGGAATGGGATAATTCCATTCCTATCACCTTTTCTGTAATCGGTAATTGGAAAGATCTATTACTTTCCCAATAACAAGTAAAGGTAATTTAAAAAAAATCCCATCACCATTACATGTAACTAGAATAAGTTACTGCTTCAAACCATACCCATTACAGGAATGATAATGGTAATTGCTTAAAACCCCAGTCTCTGCTTGTAGGCATACCTGATCATACTCACTGAACTAATTTTATTGCATTTAAGAGAAGAAATTGAAAAAGAAATCATTACTCAAAGTAATCATTAGGTACCTTACAACTCTGCTCATACACAATAGGTCAAGTTTATTTTGATTTGATCCGTGTAGAATTTTAGAATTTACTATACTCTTATTGATCTTATTTTTTTTTAAATACATTTTGAAGGTCATAAAGAATGTGACGCGTTCATGCGGCTCAACAAGGAGATCACGAACGAGATGTCGGGCTCGACGGCTTTGACGATCTACATCCGCGACAATTACCTCGTCTGCGCCAACGTGGGCGACAGTCGGGCTGTCGCGTGCGCCGCTGGTCGCGTCGTGCGACTGTCGTACGACCACAAGCCGAGTCTGCCGACCGAGAGGAGTCGCATCCTCGCGGCAGGAGGCTTCGTCGAAGCCGATCGCGTCAACGGGAATCTCGCTTTGTCCAGGGCATTGGGAGACTACCAGTATAAAATTCCCAACTTCAGCCCTGAATTCCAAGTGAGTGCATACCAACATTATTTGTCACAATAGACCAATAGTGGTCTCCGTGACCAGAGGCTCGTACCCATCCCCGAAAAAAAAAAACCCCCCAACATTAGGTATATCACCTGAATGTAAGTTTTGCACATGCTTCCGTGTTAAACTCAGTAATGTCCTCTAAATTAGGTAATTACGAAAAATGTGAAATTACATCAAATGGTAACACTCCTCTCATCTCTTATTTTTATTTATTTTATTCATTTATTTTTATTTTTTTTCTTAATCTATTCTCGAAACATGATTTTAAAGGTTTTTAGTTTTTGCAGGGAAACATGATGATTCATCATTTCCATTAGTAGATGAAAAAAAAACCCTCCCTATTTTGGTTCACGTTTTGGGACGGGTAGATTCTGATACCCGCCTCCACCCACATTACTTATAAAATTGTATGTGATAGTTATCCATTGCTTTTAACAAAATCTTTCTTTTTCTTTCCTTTACCAATGAATATGTCTTCTCAGTCTCTTAGTTACTTTTTCAACTGCCTTGCTTAATATTGAATGAGGCAATTTGGATTTGGATCTTCCATCTTATCAACAGTGCAGGTGAGTAGGTACGGTTGCCGTTAACCTATACCATTTTGCTTACCGAAGCAACCTACAAACTAAAAATGTCAAAGATTCCTTTGGGGGATACAACATTGGGTTGCCGACCAATTTTAAAATGACTTATGTTTGGATCACATTCCGTGTGCCAAAAGTAATGTTCAAGCAAGCTATTTTTATAGACTGCTGACAGTATTTTAGATCTAAAACCTGTTGCAACATGAAAATTAACTGGTCATAACGATGTGGTGCATACGGTGAGTCCAGCTCCAGATATCATTCTGAAATCCCTCGACAAAACGCAGGATTTGTCGCAAGGGGAGGTATTTTGTTTTAGATTCCTGACAGATATGTTAGATCTAAAACACGTTCCATGTTGAAATTTTACTGACGATTACAATGAGGTGCAGCTGGCGAGTCCAGTGCCCGACATCGTTCTGAAACCTCTAGACAGAACGTGGGAGCTCGTCGTCATGGCCTGCGACGGGATTTGGGAGGTCATGACTAACGAGATGGTCGTTCAGTTCGTCAGGTCGCACCTCATAGATCGGATCCCACTGTAGAACATTGCGGAGGCCCTCATCACCAGCTGTAGTTTTAGTTTGCTGACAGATAGGGCATATCTAAAACGTGTTCCATATAGAAAATTTACTGACAAATGATACGATGCAGATGGTAAGCTCAGTGCCGGGCATAATTATGAAATCCCACAACATAGCGTGGGAGCGTCGTCAGGGAAGGTGTTTTAGTTTGCTGACAGATAGGCCATATCTAACACATGTTCCACACAGCAAATTTACTGACTATCACAATATGATGCAGATGGTGAGCCCTGTTCCGGATATTATGCTGAAGCCCCTCGACCGAACGTGGGAGTTCGTCGTCATGGCCTGCGACGGGATTAGGGAGGTCATGACTAACGAGATGGTCGTTCAATCCGACAGGCGCGCCTCATAGATCGGATTGCCCTGAAGAATATAGCGGAGGCCCTAATCCCACACTGTTGTTTTCGTTTGCTGACAGATAGGGCATATTTAAAACGTGTTCCATATAGAAAATTTACAGTGCGGGGCTCTATTATGAAATCCCACGACATAACGTGGGAGCGTCGTCAGGTAATGTGTTTTAGCTTGCTAACAGATAGGTCATATCTAACACATGTTCCACACAGAAAATTTACTGACTATCACAATATGATGCAGATGGTGAGCCCTGTTCCGGATATTATACTGAAGCCCCTCGACCAAACGTGGGAGTTCGTCGTCATGGCTTGCGATGGGATTTGGGAGGTCATGACTAACGAGATGGTCGTTCAATTCGACAGATCATGGATCGGATTCCACTGTAGAACATAGCGGAAGCCCTAATCACCAACTGTTGTTTCAGTTTGGTGACAGATAGGTGTTAATCCGTGTTCCATATAGAAAATTTACTGACAATAATTACGATATGATACAGAAGGTAAGCTCAGTGCCGGGCATATCAGGAAATCCCACAACATAACGTGGGAGCGTCGTCAGGTAATGTGTTTTAGTTTGCTAACAGATAGGTCATATCTACCACATGTTCCACACAGAAAATTTACTGACTATCACAATATGATGCAGATGGTGAGCCCTGTTCCGGATATTATGCTGAAGCCTCTCGACCGAACGTGGGAGTTCGTCGTCATGGCCTGCGACGGGATTTGGGAGGTCATGACTAACGAGATGGTCGTTCAATTCGTCAGGTCGCGCCTCATAGATCGGATTCCTCTGCAGAACATAGCGGAGGCCCTCATCACCAGCTGCCTCTCCCCGAAATGCACGGGTATGTCCGTCGGCTGTGACAACATGTCAGTCATCATCATACAATTCCGTTGGACCAGGTTCGTGTTTGATTTTTCGTTATCCCTATGTAAGTTTACGTGCATGTACCTAGTTTATGTAACTTGATTATGGGTACACAACATGTCCCGCTGTGCGCGCCCCTACTGACCTGAATTGTAACTACGTTCTCCCATAGTCTTTTCGTACGAATAGGTTCCGTTGAATGAATTGGCGCCTCAATTTTTATCACGTAATCTATGTCCGCTGCTAAAATATAGATCAGTTGGACAAATATTGTCAATATTAAATCAGTTGGATCAGTAGTCAATCCCTTTGTGAAATACAGATTAGTTAGACGAATGGATCAAAATTACATTTTAAAGTATGAATCACCGAACTTAGTCGCCCATGAGGGAGCTTATTTCCGTTGCCAGTTGACGCTAGTTCGAATTCAGGTCGGCAGGGGCGCACACACCGTGACATGTGTACCTAGTTTATTATCCTTGGGACCAACATCACACATTTAATTACTATATTCCTTTTTTATTATAAGGTGATACTAATGAAGCTTATGATTTGATACGTGCAAATCAAACAAGTATATACAGGGGTACCTAATTCGAAATATCGATGACAATTTATTTGTCTTATCTTTTTATTCCAAGATGAAAATATTTTTGAAATGTATAATTTTCCCTCATACATATTTCGTAATACATTTTCCCCAGCGTTTTAAAAGCTTTTTAATCCCTTTGTCATAGACGGGTGAAGGTGAGGGTGGGGGAGTAGGTTGCAATTGAGAATGAACAATGAATAGGTAAATTGATCAGATTTTGATGCGCATTCTAGAGTTTGCTTGAATCAATTATTTGTATTCTATTTTAAATAAAGTGCACATATTTACGTTTGCACATTCGCACACGTTTGACAATCTTCCGATTGTCGTGATCAAATTTCTTCTAAAAATTCTATACTTAGTATATTTTAATCTTTCGGTGTGATTTTGGGACTAAGAATAAATACGATTAGAACAAGATTTCAATCACTGAGATAATTTATTATGTTTTTCTTTATGTCGCTCCAAAAGGAAGGTACCTAATCAGGGGGTTTTTTCCTATCTAGGCTGTCGGTTGTTTAGTTTCTTATATTCTCTTCTTTTAAAGATGAAAGAAATACCGCAGGAGAGAGAGAGATAGGTATGCGGGATAGCAATGGATTAGGTAGGTATAAGTATAAACAATGGGAGTTTATATAATATTATTGCTATTAACGCAAAATGTAAGAGAGAGGTAGACTCACCGTTCTGAAGGTTGAACGACGAGTAAGAGCAAGCGGACCGGTGCAAGTTGGGGATACCAACGGGCACGCCGTTCCATTGAACGAATCACCGTAACGGTTTTCGATAGCTGTTACACACGCTAACATACATCAGGCGGCAATGGAAGATAGGAGATAATCAAAGAGCTAACCCGCTCTATCCACAAAAATTCCGTCAATATCAGACAATTTTCTCGAATTTTGCCAGTATCAGCCTGTATTATACTGTTACACATGTACAGCCGTTATCTCACAATCAACAGCGATATGGCTAGAGACTTTCTGCAACATATATCCATCTACACAGTCCGAACAAAATCGGACCGACCGAACATAAAGAATCAATGATGTACAAAATTCACATTTGCGCATGCGCAAATTGTTGACGGCAATGAAATTCACAGTGAAAATCAGGGAGCTGCCAACCCGCATAACTCTAGGAAATTAATTAAAAATTGGGCTATTATTTAGTATAGTTTCATGTGTGTCAAGTAATTACTAGATACTGAGATTTTAGGTACCTAGGCGCAAAAATGAAGCCCAAATCGGCCCACAAGCTCTGAAATGCAAAAAGAAAGCGATTTTTTTCTTTTAAAAAACAAATATATATATATATATATATATATATATATATATATATATATATATATATATATATATATATATATATATATATATATATATATATATATATATATATATGATAAATGTGCAACTTATAATTCTGCTACTAGTATCAGAATTAATAGTGTCGATGCTAATAGTGCTCTGGTCAAAGTAAATGTCGATATCTACCTTACCCACATCGATAAAAATAGTCCAAAATGGTCCTTCCCATTTTATGCCCAATTTTTCTACAAATAAGTGAGTCCACAGAATTCTGTCAAATCCCATCATTCATGGAAAGATTTTTCATTCCACGACGTATCAAGAATCCTACATAGCAAGTCGTTTCATTGTTCCAATGTTTTAAGGAGATTACGGGATATCAGGATGCGAGGCCGTGATGTGGTTTGTAAATCCCACTCCGAGCGGACTTATTTAATAAAAGGGGCACGTACCTCTTGTTGGCTTATATTGATTTCTCGTTTGAGTTGTTTAAGTATGAGACGCGCTACGTGAGGAATCGCAACAACACTTGTTTTATTCGTGCTTCCGGGAGCTGCTACTACATACCATGAATCTCATTCATTTGCATAAATTTCAATCATCATGATGTGCGCATATCCATCCGGTGGTGATAAATAATTTTATATTACCTTTAGATGTCCTAATTTATGATCTCGATGCTCTAATAGGTATTATGTTGATTATTGCATTCAGAGTGATACTTGATCATAATTTAAATTTTAGAACCGTCCTGCCACATCACTCGTTATTTTCTTAATTCCAGCAACAAGTAGGTACAAGTAATAAGGTAAATAACCAAACTCTGGATGAACGTGTTCCCAACAAAATTTCCGACAGTCACATCAATTTATCAACTCGTGGACTTTTAAAACTATAGGTACTCTAGCTTCAAAAGATGATCAAATTTGATATCACTTCCGTGAAGAAAATTCTGGGGCTAAACAAATTTAGACCATTTGAATATTTATAACCCTTAGAATACGTTATTGCGCAGATAGGAAACTTTGAGTAGGTTTGCGGAGCGCACATCGGATATAATAAATTTCACAGTGATCTAAAATATAAAATTCGTGTTTACATCAAAATTTATTCATTTTTTCATTTTCTGTTTCAGGTCCGATACAGGTACAGCCCGCCAACCTACTCCTCAAAACCAACAAGTGAAAACCAAAACAAGAAAAAGCAACAATAAATGAAACAATTCTCTGAAGAACCGAAATCGGAAATTGTCTACAAACAACCTGACATTATGATTTTGTCACAATGAAACATTCTGCGGTCAAGTCTAAAGACCCAATACACAACTTACATACAAAGTACTAATTGAGTTGAAATTAACAAATCGAATTATGATGATCCTAAATTATGGCTACGATCAACTTTTTTTTTTCGGAAATTCTAAACAAAAGTTTCTCAAATTCACATCCTTCGGCCTCAAGGCGAAATAACGTAGCATAGCTAGTAGGACAAAAACACTTACCCTCCATATTCGGGAGACAGGTTTTTCACAACCGGATTTGCTACTGGTTGTGAACTCTTTCGTTCATGAAGTAGTGAGAAGTGAACTTATACCTTTCATAATACTTGACGTTATGACCCTACTTCATACTCAGCAGTTCTGAGAACCCCGTTTTTATTCAGATGGCCGTTTGCTTCATTTCTATATACAAATCAGCCAAGGTTTTGCTATAGGTAATAGAGAACCTCTATTAAAAATCAAGCAATAGGAATAAGTCAAAACCAGTCTACAGGGTGGCCCCCGAATGTAAATTTTGAATTTCCCTGACAAAAAATATCAAATTCAATTTTCTCTCTCGTCATTTTATTGTACCTTTAATGCTTCTAAAACAAAAATCGTATAATTAAAGAAGTCTACTATATTTCTACTTAGTCTACTTATATTTAACAATTTCATTACCCTCGAAGTGTTCAAATATCATAACAATGTAACCTAAATGTAATACGATAATTTACGAAAATTCACCCATACGATCATGCCGCATGACTTTTTATTTAATATTTTGTGGTCTCTCAATTTGTGATCTGAAGCTATCTGTATATTTTTCCTTCTTAGCTCTGGGGATAGTTCAAACGTTTCGTCTGACAGCAAAAAATGTCACGCTTTTTTTCACCTACTACCAATCGTTGCCAGCGAGAGTATAACTTCCTGATTTCCCATCCCATAAAAATCTTTCGTTGGAAAGTTGCTCTGTGAATTTATAACACATGACTCCACATTCCAATGGGCCAATTTCTCCCTCCTTATTCCTCCAGAGAAGTCCTAGCTTATGTATACAAACTAGTTTTGGGACTCTTACTGAATCAATCCAATACTCTGCTGGGGTTTTTTCTCCCTAGTTCAATACTCAGTTGATTTTTCTCACAAATGGTTTACTCTAGGTAATGTAGTTACCAAGGAAGCCAATGGCATATTCATTCACTTTTTATGTGCGTGTAGCGTTATTACTTCCGTTCAGTATAACCTCGACTCTTGATAATTATTTTTGTCATTCGTATAACTAATCTATAAAATAATATGTACTTATTATGATAAAGTAAGCTATTGACGTTTGATTGTTTAGGAGTTATAATATACCTTAAAACTCTTCAAATTATTACACCAAGTTTTCATTTAAAAAATTCCCTGACATTTGGTAATTTTTGCAAAATTCCCTGACTTTTCTCGACGCAAAGAACTTCCTGACAATTCCAGGTTTTCCCTGACTTTTCCAGTTGGTGGCCACCCTAGTCTACTATTTGTTAATTGTTTCCAATAGTTATAATTGTTGTTTCTGTGTAAAAACGAATACAACCATTAGAAAACTGTTGACTTTTGGTGAACTGTTATTTGTTATAGTTAACAGTTGTGAATTGGTCATGGGAAGGTAGAACACGGTAAAATAAATAAAACTTGGACATGAGTAAAATCAGTATACTTATGTCGATATTTACATAATATTTACAAAAGGACGGATAGTTCATAAAATACATCACAGTCCAAATTGGGTTTGGCAAGGGCGCAACATTGATAGGTACATAATACATACTACAGAACCTGAATTATAGAAATAACAACGTCTGTTCAATTAAGCATAATTATATCTGATTTCATTATAGGGACAGTACAATTATCACCTTTTCAATTTTGTGATGTCCAAAAATTTATCATTCCAACAACATGTTGGAGGTGCATTAAAAAATTTCTCTCCCAGTACTCCGTACTCAATAAAACCTATTCCAGATTCACAATGTCGATGGAATATATATTACATTCCTTTGAAATTGAGGCATAGACCTTTTTGGGACAAATAATTAAATGGAAAAGGAGGTTTGAAGTATAAAAAAAGGAGGTTTGAAGTATAGGAAAAGGAGGTTTAAAGTATAGGAACGATTTTAAGACATCACAAAGAGACCACATGACCGAATTTTTATCGTTACAATACAAATTAATGAGATGGATTCTCATTACCTCAGCTTTTCGTATTGAACCCAGACTGTTGCGGCTATTCCCTCCACTGCACATCTTCTATAGAAAGCAACTGAACATAAAATCGAACCTGATCTTCACGTCAAGATAATAATGAAACTCTAGTAATTGAATTTCGAAACACTGTTTGATTCGATACGAAGGATGGGGTCACATGAATGAGAAACATTCACCAAAACTGTCTAGTCCGACTATGAATAGGATAGTCAAGTACCTATAGTAAGTAATCAAGGACGAAACATTTTGGTGTGGGAGAAGCTTTTACAGCGAAATACGACTGATTTGACTATTTATACATTTATAAATTTATATAACCTCGTTTGTCCTTCTATTTAGGAGTGTTCAAGTACTCCCTGAATTAGTTTTCGTATTAATTGAAGAAACCGGAGGAGTATGAAAGCGCTAATCTGTTGAGGAACGGTCAAAAGAGAGTTGCAAAAGCGCGAAAAAAGTTGCTTAAAAGCGGGGTTGTCAACGAACCACCGAAGGCCCCAAATCCTTCCATCATCACTTGAAACAACAGTTGTTATTACTTGGCAATATTAGTTGATAACTTAGCGTAATAAATCAGCATTCCTTGAACAATACAATGGCTTAGGGACCATGAGATGTAGTGCGATAAAATGAGAGCATTCCAAAAAGGGAGTTACACTTTACTAGTAACGCATTGGTTGTACGTGAAAATCGATAGAAATTCAAGCTTCCTGTACACTTTTTCGGGCTAAAAAGAAAGTTACACGATTATCTCAAATATCATAAGCTAAAAGACATATCTATGTCAAAAATAAGAAGAAGAACGGAAGGATACGGAGATAGGTATGTGCATTGTGGGAGAAATAAGAGGAGGGAATTTTAAGAATACGTCCGAAAAGTTGGAATCTGCAATCAAGCGGTGCATCTTTTTCAAAAACATTAAATATTAATCTAGATATGACTTGTGAGACCGACTTGACTTGACCTTTCTTGTCAAATAAAAACATTAGTAAGATTCTCGTCATCATGCTATCCCTAGAACTGCAAGCAGATTTTTGCGCTTTCGCACCTTATTTTTCGCGCTTTCGTACGATCCATGTTACCCGGTAATTAGCGCTTTCGTGCACCTTCAGCGGATTAGCGCTTACGCCATCCGGCCGAGGAAACTGCTGACGTAAACTATTCTTCCCTACAAATTCAATGAAGTTGACTACATCAACAATTCAAGCCCAACTTATCTTGTTCTGTTGTGTTACTGCCAACAACAATTTCCTATTCGCTCCGAAATCATACTTCACTGTTTGGACTCTCTTGAGACAAGTTGTTTCATTTGAGCTTAAACTCGTTTAAGTTTTTGGTGAAAGTGGCCCTTGGAGAAGTTAATCTTACAAAACAAACTACGTCTTGCCAACTCGTTAATAGAAAATTACGTCAGAATATCTAATTACAAAATTATTATTACAAGTTTTTATATACAAGCTATATACAACATGATCATATTTACGGCTTATCGCTACCTTCTTCAGTTTAAAAATTGATGAATGAAAGCGTTGGTCATGACCCAACACTATTCTTGTATCACAGTTTTAAATAGATCTCCAAGAAGAAAGTATCTATAGACAATATTTGGCAGACCTCTAGGTACTCAAAAACCTAAGGAACATTCCAAACTTTATGAGAAAAAGATGAGTAAGAAAACTACCATTCGATGTTTTTGAGTCAATGTGGCTGGAGTAATATCGCGGGTTACAATAATCACAAATTTCGCAGGTGGGTTGTTCTAGAGGTGGTGCGATAACGGTTCGCACCTTTTTATAGTGATTCATATGCGTGATACAAGCGATACTGCAAAAATTATTAAATAATGTAAGACATCAAGGAAATGAAATACAGTATAATATAAAATATTGAGCTCGCGAACTAAGAATCACTTGAAGGGGGGGGGGGGGGAAGCAAATTATTAAAAGAGACATGGAGCAAGATTAAGGAAAGCGTATGAGGAAAGTAGGAGAGAAAACTAAAACAAAAATTTATTTTTAACTTTTACGTTTAAAACCCATTCAACCCTGCAACAAAGGCGTCCTGAATTCAGGTTGAAAAATGGCCGAACCCCAAACGAACAACTCATTACGGTTTCTTGAAGGTCACTGAACGAGAAAACCACCAAACAAGGGACCTTCACCCACCCTCCATCCCTGACGACGAGTTTGAATCAAGTGGGGATGGGAGAACGTTATGACTTCTTAAGAAGTCACTCGGCTGGGTGAGACTCTACCTTGACTTCTTAAGAAGTCATCCGGACTGAATGAGTTAAACGAAGTCAAAGATAAAATCCAATCATTATTATACATATTTTTACTTTTCTTACTTAACCCGAAGGGTGAAGGGAAAGTAGAGAAATAGACAAGACGAGCTAATTACAAAATTCCACCCACAATGGCCTCAACTAACATTGACAGCCAAAATTGATTTTTTTTTTTTTTTTTTTTTTTTTTTTCGTGCATTGCCTTTTCCTATAATTTACTTATTAAAAATGGCCCAGAAAACCAAATATCACAGTATCGAGCAAGATATGTGCCGAAATTGCACAAAACGTTCAAATAAAACGTAAAGTCAGGGTTTCCTTGCTGATTTGCTTTAACAAAGGAGCATATTTTGCCATCGATCAGATATCGTAGAAATCAACTTGTACACATTCCAGTACGGCTTCTTGCAACGAACGTTATACCACCGGAAAACAACTTTTAACAAAACTCCGTAAGAAGCAACATCTCTCCAGCCACTACATACTATTCATTTATTGTCAGCTAATGATCAATATTAGTTCGGAACCTAGTTTTAAACACTGCACATCCATCTTCAATCATAGAAGATCCTAGGCAATGATTAAATAATGAATGACGTAATATGAAATGTAGCCACTCTCTAGTCCAAATGCGCAATAACTGAAGTTCTTAATTCTCACCCAATCGCAAATCGAATTGACTAATTGAGTTTCGTACTGTTATCAATCGATTATTCTAATAAACGCGACACTACCAATAGTTTGAGATATTATAAAACAGAACTGAAAGACCGTGGCGACTATTGAACTTTTTCCACCGGTTTGTCCGCGGGTTTGACGGGTCGAGGCGCAGATTTCTTGAGCATCATCGATCGGAGGTTTTGGAAAGGCATCTCTATCACCAGGGTGAGCGCGATCGAAGCCAGGATGACTGCGATGGTTTCCTTGATGTCAAACTGGAATGATAATTTAAGGAGCAATTAAAATACCGACTATGAGAAAATCAAGTTGCAATGTTAGGATCGCAGGGTTGTCGGACATATTGATTTATTACTTTCAATAATGAGAGAGGCTCCGTTTCAAATTCAGAATCTCAAACTGAATAGGGATCAAAACTATTCATTTATACGAGACGTTCTCGAACAATCAAGTTGAGTCACGAGACTCTAGACCCTGACCAACTAATCCAGCTAATCCGAATTTTTACTGAGGGATTGACTACTTGATGTTATGTATTTTTGTGATGCAAGCGTAGCGATCATCCAGACCAATGATCTGTGTAAAATCTCATGGCGACTGGAGCGCTGGGAATGCCACGTGGTGTGTACTCGAACTAAAAAGCAAGTCAGGGTCTACAGTCTCGTGACTCGACTTGATGGTTCGAGAACGTCTCGTATTCATTTATATGTATGTTTAACATGGCCGTAACTAGTAACTGTACCTGTAATTTAAAAGAATAAATAAAATAAATTCGATTATCGTTTGAAGTTTTTTTATATCTTCAAAAATTGAAGAAAAAAAAAAAAAATGGGGGAGGGTATGTTAAAATGGGGCACCCTGCAGAAATTAACAAATTTTTGAAATCATTGCATGTTGTCGTCACTACATGGTTAACGCTAAATGGTGCGGGTTAATAATTCTGTAACGTTTAGCATACTTGAATAAAAATATGGTAAAATATATTCAACTATGGTACTTATTGGTTCTTTAAGGATTTTACCCTAGTAAATTCAGAAACTAACCAGTAATTGAAAGCTGTACGCTTCGCTGTACAAGTTCCTTCCAACATTAAAGAAGAAGACGGGGAACTGCGTGAGGTAAAAAGTGTATGACAGTCTGGTTGTAATTTGGAATCCTTTCCAACAAGCCAGGTCGGAGATAAATCCTGAAATTTTAGAAAATGGTGTTATTATGTATCAAATTGATTACATGATAGCTAAATTACAGTAGTCAGGAATCTCATTCAAAACGACAAGACGTTCGCGAACAATCAATTTGAGACACGAGACCCTGACTTGCTCTTTAGTTCGACTACCCACTGCGTGGCATTCCCACCGCTCCAGTCGCCATAAGATTTTACACAGATCAGTTTTCTGCTTAGATTAGTGGTCTGGATGCTCGCTACACTCGCATCTCAAAAATACATAACATCAAGTAGTCAATGCCTTAGTAAAAATTTAGAATAGTTGGTCAGGGTCTAGAGTCTCAAGTCTCAAATTGATTGTTCGCGAACGTCTCGTTTCAAAACGTAATGGATTCCACTCGATTCAAAAATTCGAATTCCGAAATTTATGAAGCTCATCACATGTCATCGTCCTATATTACCTACTAGAGTATCAAATCTGAAATTCTCGTATCGTATAAAATTGCGCACTTATCTAGTACCTACCTAATAGTTTCTTTTACTTATCATCACTATAACCAAAATTGTGTTACTAATTTTTGTGTTTGAATTTTTACAGCTGGAATCAAATTAGACACAGAATGGCAAAACAGTATATTTCCATTTTGTTTTGATGCGAATAAACGTTGCATTTTAAAATTCAGATTCATTTTTCTTCATAATTCTTGCTAGCTTTTGTGATCGACCAAGAAAAATATTGTAACCCTCCCCTCAAAATTCGTTGGTACGTTTCATGATGCGTACAATCCAAAAATCGAAAGAAAAAATCTATCCGCATGCTGTCCGCTGTTTCTCCGAGTAAGCTGTTCTCCCAAACAACTGGACCGAAATATATGAAAATTAGATCAAAAATCATACATTGGCCGAAGATGGGCCAGTGACATCAGCAACAATTTTGCTTAACTCTAAAGAGTAGAACTTGAGGGATGAAATAGGTATTTCAAAAATTCGAGATCTCGAAAATTCTGAACGTAACTGTACTATTTTTTTCTTTGCATTTACATATAATTTTCCAAAGAATGGAATGAAATTATCTGGAAATCCGTACGTTGATCGATTCGCTCTCAACAAGGGCTAAAGGAGCAGCGACCCTATGATTTGCGCATGAACTGGTAAGTTTCATTAAGGGCCGATAGATAGTGTTAGGCTTGCTGCAGATGAGTGGCATTTGACAGGGCAGCGCATCAGCTTGTGTTGAATACTTAAAAAGAAAGTGTAGGTGTGATAATATTTTTTGATTACTTTCTCCTCTGTAGGCGTCTACAGCTACGCTGGAGTATATGATTGTTTTAATAAAATATTGACAGGTGTTCTGCGTGGAAGAGCTATACAATACAGAATTAATAAATCTTTGTGTAATAATTTGCAGCAGTTTTTGTCCTTCTTACGGGGACAAGCGGTTGTTCTCGTCCTTTTGGGATTTGGCAATCGTGGTTAGGTGCCCATCAAGGAAGAAGTCCAGTTTGCTGCGCCTTGATGCTAAATTAGGGTTTTAGCGAATTTTTGACAAAAAAAAATTGAGCTATTGCAATGTTGAATGGGGTCAGAACGAATAAAAAGCCTCTGAACGGAATCGGGATCAAATCGTATATTATTAAGGGATGATGGGGAAAATAGGAATTATCAGGGTTCCGTCATAAAATATGTAAAAAGCGGGATCATAACATTGAGCGACATTAGCGCTCTGTCGGAAGTTTGGGAAGACAACACACCAACTCCATCTCAAGCCCTGGCGGGAGAATACAAATTTGGTTAGGTCCTCTATCGCCGAGCTTTCGAAAAATATATTTTCTTCATCAGGGCCTAAAACCAATGAAGAAGACCCTCAGCATGGCATTACAACTACATCATAAAACTAGTCAACAACCAGCAACAACATTCAAATCACAGAGTAGGTAGGTAACCTTAATCCCCCTCAACTGAGGCTCAATCCCATTATATCAGGTAATATATTATAAGTGTTATGTATTACCATATATAATGGGATTAAGCCTCAGTTGAGGGGGATTAAGGTTACCTACCTACTCTGTGATTTGAATGTTATGCTTGTTGGTTGTTGACTAGTTTTATTATGTTGTTGTAATGCCATGCTGAGACTCTTCTTCATTGGTTTTAGGCCCTGATGAAGAAAACATATTTTTCGAAAGCTCGGCGATAGAGGCGTTTTATTCGTTCTGACCCCATTCCCGATTGTTGACATTCATCTCTCATTGTGGGTCGATCTGGACATCTATTGCAATGGCTCCGAAAAGTTTAAATATAATCGTTAGTGAATTTTCTAAATTGACATCTTTTTTTGTGGTAACTGGGTTACTTCACTGAGTAAAGGTCGTTAGGTCAGGGTTTGAGTGCATTTCTGATATAAAACAGTTGAATATATTATATGAATAAATAATAAGAGGTTACCTCCGTTTCCGGTGTGGGATGTAAAAATGATCCATGAGAAAAACAGGCACCAACTGATGGGGGAGAAGGCGGAATAGATGGCCGCATCGAGTCGGTCGTACACGTAAAACCGGTCGCCCATGTGCGACGGCTGGATGTACGACTGGTAGAAAAGTGCAAGGGAGATCAGCCATCCCAAGGTCAATTGGCTCTAGAATCGAATAGGAATACTCAAGTTTTCGCTCCTTAACGCCAATACGTAAACTCACATTTCTTTTAAACATATGCATGCAAAGGAAGAGCCAAGATATAGAGGTGTCGTTCAATCGTACCATTAGTCCCCCCCCCCCCCCCCCCTCGACATACACTTATCATACGTAATTTGCTTTGGAAACTAACTTGAAACACTACTGTTCTTATTATGCATGGTTTTAGTCCGTTTTGAACATAATACTTCTGGTGAATTAATGCCACACGTTTGGATTTGTTTTTTGAAGTTCAGTACCTAACGGAAGTTAGTGAAAAACGTTGTCTATTCCCACGAAAAATGAAGAGTTACAATGTTAAATCGATTTCGACGGTTAGGCCATCATCAGTAACAAACAATAACTGAACACACATTAGAAAGGACACAGCTTATATAGTCAAAGGTGAAGGGAGATTGAATCCCATTGGTCGAGAGAAATGAAAGGGGGCTGGAGGTACAACCAATCAAGTCCAAGCAAAGTGAAGGGGGATTATAGCTAATGAAGTGAAAGGAGGGGAAGAATTACTGGTTTCAACAGTATGAAGGGATAATTTCAAGCTTTACAGAAATGGACGTATCAGAGGTGAAATATATTGAAGGATATCCTCATTTAAGCATTTACCAGATCTGTCACTTTTCATAATTTCGAATTTTTCAAGTACATTAAACATACCTCCTTATGGACAGTAATGAAGAAATTCTACAAACAGTCTGTCTGTCAAATCAAAATTGCAATTATGATTGGATTCCTGAAGATGTTTTGCAAATGTAGACCTACCCTTATTTTCCCTGAAATCCACCTGATGCTCTTCTATTCTTCCCTGAATTTCCTAACAGTTTGACGGCAATATTCGTAGCCGCAAGAACATTTTAGGTTTTTCACTAACTTCCGTTTTGAAATGGTTTTCCACAACTTCATCGCGAGTGATTTAGTTCGTTCAGTGCCTACCCAAAATTACCTATTCGAAATGTAGGTACACTTTTTGCAATACGTATGGGTTGTGAGAGTTACATCTACATAGGTGAATATTGAAATCTAAATTATTTAATACCTTCTTCAATTTAATATCCTTTCCCCACTGCCTGAGAATGTACCCCATAGCGATGCCGATCACGTAGACGGTGGCTCTATGCGTCGGCAATATGTAAGAGTAGTCCGCAGTGTTGAACATTTGCTCCACCCTACGATAAACAGCAAACACATAATAAATATAGTTTATATAAACATATCATTTATCATTATAACAGCAGTTATAATGTTTGGTTAGATTGCACGGGCCAGTTAGGTGGTTATGGTAATCGTTGGAAAGCAGTTATAAATCTGTCCTGTAACTCACCCCTAATTCTTACTATATATGGGCGAAAACAGCGAGTCATTCCGTGGAATAATTTATTAAAACTCTCTTTGATGCCTAAGGTTGCAATCATATTTGAAAGCAAAAAACCAGATGTTCTCATGTCGCATTTCACGTTTTAAAGCTTTTTGAATTAATTTGTTAGTCAATGTGACCGTTACTTGATGTAATTCCTATTACTTCCTTGATGTTCATTCGATTTCGATGCTTCGAATTTCATTGCATTTAGATATTTAGATCAAAGACAGGTAATTTCTTATTGTGCATGGACAACTTTTTAGGACTTCCCTCTGATGCTAGGTCATATAGGCAAGGCTTCGCATAAGAGGGACAAGCATGAGAAAAAAAAAACCCCCAATAGAAATCCATTTCATATCATTCTAAGACAAAATTAGAAAAAACTATAGAAATCACCTTTATGAGCCAATCAGCTAGTCTCTGCATCGTCTAGTACCTACTGCTTACAAGTACCTACTACTCAATAGTAACTACCATGTAGTGCCTTCTTTTCGCATTATTAGTTCATTATGGACTTAGTTCATTATGGATAGCAATATTAGTTTATAACATAGCGTAATAAATAAGCTTTCCTTCATACTACAGCGGTATAGGGTTCATGAGATGTGAAAAAATGAGAGCATTCCAAAAACTGGCGAACGATTTTCCTGATATGAAAACTAAGGGAGTTGGACTTCCCTAGCAACTCATTGGTCGTACGTAAAAATCAATATAAAACAACAAAATCCAAAATTAAGTCTTTCAAATAAATCACATGTCTTTTTTTCTGACATGGATATTTCAATGGGCCGAGGGTCATGTGCTTTGGTTTATTATTTTCAATAATGAAAATTTGTAATCGACCAAGAAGAAAAAAAATTCAACACCTGAAAATTTTTTGGTTTACGTTCCAAGATGGTTAGAATCCAAAAATCGAATTAAAAAAAAAAAAAAAATCCGTCCGGAAGAAATTGCCGATAAAAATTGCCTCGTAAATATCAGCTGATATAATGCCAATATTGGAATTATCAGGTGGTATAGTTCCAATGGAATTTATTATAACATTGCAAAATCGAGTTTATTAACTATTGTCCGTGCGATGTAGGTAGGTACCAACTAGTGAAGTATTGGTACCTAAATGCTAAATTTCATATTTTAAATTGCTCCCAAGTCTACCGATAGGTAGCGGAAGCATTGTTTTCACTTTCGAAAAATTTAAAAGTTTTGGTCTCCACTAAAATCAAACGGCTGTTGTTTTTCTACACCACTTGCATTTTAAGCTTTAGATTATTCTAAACAACTTTCGTTCCTCTCAATCCCTGTGTCTGTATGTCCGCAAATCCTTGTAACAAGCTTAAATTCCACAATATTCAACCGGTTCTCTTAGGAGATTTTCATGGAATGTGCGGGTTATGGTGAAAATGGTCCTCTATGAGTTTTGTTGTTCCCAAATCAATACTTCAATCGGCGCATGCGCAAACGTAAATTCCATCAAGCATCATTTTCTCACGCCCCTGATGGACGATCTTGCTCAAATTTGGAGGACAGGTGGAACAGATTAATTAGAGTATTCCCTAGCAATTTCAATATAATCCTATCATTGGTAGCTATTGCGCTTTCGCGAATATGTATTGTTTTTTAAACGAGCCTAATTTCAACAGTTTTCATCCGATTTCGATGAAACTTTGAAGGAATGTGCGGGTTAGGCTGTTAATAGTCCACTAATGTTTCCATACTTCCCAAATCGTTACTTCATTTTGTGTATGCGCAATCGCAAACTCCTTCGAGCATCATTTTATTACGCCCTAGTTGTCCAACCCCGCTCAAATTTGGTGCATAGTTGGGGGACAGTGGTTTAATTATTCCTTGTCAATTCCAACATCATTATTAGCTCCTGCGCAAGCGCGAAAATGCACTCCCAGGAATAAGTATAGTTATCATCAGATTTTTATTACATTTTCTGGGAATTTGTGGGTTATGCTGTAGATCCCTACCAATTTTATTTTTCTCAAACCATTACTCCATTCTGTGGATGTGCTAACGTAAATTACTTCAAGCATAATTTTCCCGTTTTTTTTTTAACATCTTTACTGTGAAGCGTAAAATTGCAGGGACTTGGAATCGTAACAGTGTGAACCCTTCTCGGAGGCACAATGCGCCACGTTCTGATTCTAAATTACATACGGGGTTCAATAATTATAAACCAATGATCTGCATAGAAGGGCTATCTAACACGGAAATAATAAACACCTAAAACCACAATGTGCAACAGCAAAGAGTGGAAGGGTACAAGTTGAGAATATAACTGCATTATAATAATCATTAAGAAATAATCATCCCTGCGGCTAATAATCATTCGGCAGCCCCGTGCAAGCATTGGTTCACTCGGTGATAAAGTTAGTGCAAGTCCAACGTCCCTTTATATGTGTTCTTCAGATTCTGCACTGTCATCAGAACAAGCGACTAGGTTTTAATATATTTCCCTCCCTCACCTTTCCTTATTCCTGTTTTCCCTTCAAACTCCTCATATTATAATGAAAATGTCCAAAACAAATATTGCGGGTAATAAAAGTGTAACCCGAGATACCCCGGGGCTCCCACCCCAGCTGTGGAAATTTCCATCTCACCTCCCTCCCCATTCGCCTCAGTAGCCTTCTTTAGTGGAGGCATCCAAGAATGGTGAAGTTCCCATCCTACGGCCTTTATTGTCAATATTGACGACTCAATGTCTCCATCTTCAAACTCTGTTGTATTTTGTTTCCTTTGAAATGAGCTAAAGTGAATGTTCTCTCAAAGGCAGGAACAACTTCTGTGATTAGTCAGTTCATGAGAGTGAATTTCCCACTGAACAGTCAAATGCTGTTGTGAAGCCACTAGGCTCAAAAATTAATCAGCTCAACCAAGACCAAAAAATTAACCATAAGGTGACAAGGAACATCTTAGGACACCTCATCAAGAGGTCTGCATATTTCCATTTCTATAAAGTTGATATCAAGGGGGATGGTTTTAAAACCTTCAGCCCCCTGAAAATTGGATACGCAATGCTGCACCAGAAAGGTAAAACAAATTAAATGAAGATCAAGGTCCATGGTATAGTGGCCTCAGAGGAACTTGGAACAAGACTGGCCAAATTAGTAAAGTTTGGAGAGATTGAAGTTACAGTCACTCTTAACCAAAAACTTACCACCTCATGGCCACGATCCGTAGCCAATACCTAAAATCAATATCTGCCGAGGAGATTCTCGACAGCATTAGGGCTGAGCCTCTATGATTGAGGAGATCCCTTTTTGTGTGGTTTTGCTTGCATGAGATGTGTACCTGTGGTCTTCCACGATACAACAAATTAAATTTAATGAGATTCAGTTTATTTACAAAAACAAGTTGAAATAAATGTATCTACACTTCTTCATGAACAAAACTGAAAAACCATGCGCAAAGCCATCAAAGAACACAAATTGTGATGAGGCATTATCTAAGTAGTACCGTGTATTCGAAAAAAAGTTGCCATCAAATCTATTATGGCAATAGAAAAAGTTCCTTATCCTGTGGCCGGTCAAATTTCAAATGACTGTATTCAAAAAGGGATTATATGCCTCAAAGACCAAACACTCACTCCATTGAGCGAATGCTAGCCCAAGACTGCCAGTCATGAGGGCTGGCCCACTCCCGTCTCCCCAATCACTTCAATTATGACACCAGTCTCCCATTAAAATCCCCCTTCCAAATCTCTTTTACCCCACCAACATTTCTCTTGAAGTCATCCACATCCCCTGAATCAACAAAAGTGGATGGCCCTAACCTAAATGTTTGGGACCCTTCCAAGGTTCTTAAACGAAAATTATAGACGAGGCACCCAAATCGTCGGCCTCCTCCTACGAAATGAAGCTCGACCAGAACCCAATCAATAGTTCTTGGATCAGGTAAGAAATAGGAAAGATACTCGATTGGGGTCAACAAAACACCACTCCTGCAGGCCCTCAATAAAAAAGGAGGGCTGGTCAAGTTAAGCCCAGAAAGCATCATTGAATGCTACATTGATCTCTCCAAATAATTTAGAGATATTTATAATGACCATTCAACCCAACAACATCCAATGGTATATTTGGACAAAGCGACGTGCTGTGATACATGCTAGGATCCTACTCAATGGCAGTAGCATTACAAGAAACGCATCTAAAACCCCTTCATGGGATCAGTATGTGTGACTACTCCATCTTCAAAAAGACATGCTACCCTAGCTTGGTGGTGGGTCCCATGGTAGCGTTATCCACTAGGACTAGAGGTTAAACAGTTATAATCGTTGTACACGTTGTGGCAGAGTGCAGTGGTGCCTTTTTCTGGGGAATGTTGTTATTTTCCCCCTTCCGATCTGCTATTGGAGTCCACGAAGGCACTCTGTTTTATGACGGAGGGTAACATGGCTCTCATGCAGAGTCTTCTTAGACACCTTTTTCAGTGCTGCTAACGAACCTTATGGTTGAGGTGAGACTTAATTAAAGTTTAAAAAAATTAATTAATTAATTGGCACTGATTACTCACGTATTCCCGAAATATACATAGAGGTTGAGCTGACGTGAATATACGGTGTAGTAGCGAAGAATGGTGGACAGAGTGCCGACAGTGAGGAGAGTCATCATTCCTTGTCTGGGCCATTTGTACAACAAGTAGATGAAGAAGGGAGACACCATGAACAGCTGCGTGTCAATGCCCACGTGGTGGGTGTGCGTCAAACACTACGAAAAAAAAAGAAAAATTAAGAAACATTTAAATATTGGTAGTTGGTAATGAATGTCGTAGGGCGAATTATGTTATTCAAAAGTTTTGTACATTCACAAAATAAAGCTCACAAAACAGGGTGCTTCATTCAGCCTCGTACAGCTGACAACATTCAAGAGCAAGGGTTTCACCACACACCCACTTAACACCCTTGCAAGTGGGGGTTTAAATTACCTCAAAAAGGATAGAGAAACACACCCTAGGGATGATTTGAATATTCAAACTAGCCTTCTCCTTTGCTCTCTAAGCCACTAACCAAATTTTCCATCTTCATCTCTTCCACCTTCACCTCTTTGACTGACGGCTTCACTACCGTGCTAAACTCCCTCTCTACAACTTTCAACTCCTATAACCAACGGTTCAAATATCACGTTATAAACACCTTTCTACCAATGGATTCAGTACCTGCCTACACATCCACATTACCAACGGTTTTAGGTACTGAGTAATGAATCCTACGCGACTGACGGTTTCAGTGGCAGGCTGGAAATCTCATTTTTCTCCCTCTATATCTAAAATACTTAGGTTTTTATTAATAAGAAATATACAACTCGAGATCACAGGTATATTCATACACACTTAGATTCTGACGCACAAATCACATCAATGAATTAACGTCTCCGGGATTTGAACGAACTGGTGAGGTGGGAGGGGGGGGTGGACAAACGTCCTCAAACAGATAATGACGAGGTTCTTCGTCAAGATCTCATACTAGGTACCTACTAACTGAAAGAACGAACATCAGCATTGCCAAGATTTTTCTCCCAAAAGTGCAAGTATCAGAACTACCTATATGAAAACGAGTCAGACTGAAGCCGATCTGAAGAACGAACATCGTTTTAACTTTCAACAATGCAAGTTGGAGAACTGAATGACTAAAATGTCAGCTTGAAATTAGCTCTGAGCGATACAAGACATTGGACTGAAAGAATGCTAGTCATTTGAAATTGGCACTAAAGAACTAATATAGGCATTTTCGAGATTTAGCTTTCAACAATGCAAGTTACTGAACTGAAAACACGCATGTCAGTTTTCATATGAGCTAAAGGACGACAATTGGCATTGTCAAGATTTAGTTGTACACAACACAAGTAGGTACCCGTGTTGATAAGATAAATGTACCAGGTATAATACAAAATATTTTAAAAATTGACAAAAGCGCACCAAAATTAAAGAAACTTAATTTTGTTTCTCTTCTTGATTACCGCTGAACCGATTTCCATTTTGTAAAACTTGTGGGGGTGAGGTGATGCAATAAATCAAATAATTTTTCCTGTAACAGCTCATTAACAAGTTCTGTTGTTTTTAATAATTGTCTTCCTTGACGGGCACATTTGTTGGGTCAAATTTGAACAGCAACAAAAATATTAGGTAAACAAAGCAAAACACTTTTAATGTAGGTAATCCCAAATCTCTTTTTGGAATGGAAATCGGATAGACAGATCGAACGACCTATTTTAAATAAGGATTAAAACGGTGCTCTCATCACCGCGGACAGGCTTATTTCTGAAATCGAAACCTATATTCGTTCGTATATTGGCACAGAATTGGGTTTGAGGTCGTTCATGACACCACCCTGGATTTGGTGCGAAACGTCTAGAACTGTATTTATAATGTACAATGAGGTAATATTAGAATTTGATTCTCTAAAGAAAGGTAATAAAGTTGTAGCGGTTTGTCAATATAACTGGCAATCATACCATATTTTGGAATCCGAAGTAATTGTGGATGAACATCATGTTTCTCCACCAGTATTTCTTGCAGAGTTCGGCGTGGTGGTTGACCACGAGCGGCCACTGCGGACCTGAGCCCAAATGCGGGAGGATGAATGTGCAGAAAAGAATCAAACCGCCAAGAGTGGGCATCAGTCTGAAATGTAGAATGTCAGGTTACATGATTTTATTCGTAAAATATGTAATTTATGTCTCGTTGAGAGAACATAATACACATCACCAACAGGAGAAAGACGAGTATTTTGATCATTTACTTTTACATTAATTTGCGGATATACTGGGACAGGAGGTAGCCCAGTCGAGTTTTGTCGTTCGCAGTGCCAGAACACCCAATTCGGGAACGCCAAGAACGCCGAGTTCGGCATTCGGAGTGTTTTGCGAACCCAGTTCCGAACGGTTATGACAGTCCCCGTTTTTTTTTTTTTTTTTTTTTTTTTTTTTTTTTTTTTTTTTTTTTTTTTTTTTTTTCCCCGGAACTGTCGGAACTCGAACTCAAGGACGTAGTTAACGCATGCGCATTTCACAATTTTTCAGATCTTGTGAAGTAAACAACTCTCTTCTTCTTCATCGAAATCATACTTTAGTCTCTATACGTTAGTATAAGTACCTATCCTATGATCGAAATGTCGACTAGCTCGTCAAGTTCATGGTCTGTAGATGATGAGGACGAGATTGAAGTTATAGTTGGATCTCGCCTACATCCACGAAACTAAAAATATTTCGAGTACCTCCTCAGTCGCCGTGGATTTTTCAATTTTTTTTATTGCCGTGGGTTAATAGTTAAGTAATATTCAATGGCATAATAAGTAATTTGTTTACAGGCACTAAAAATATTCTGAAAAGGAGCACCAGAAGGTAACACGAGTTGAGTGAGGTTACAAACAACAACACAGGTTATTCCACTTAAAAGTTCTGAAATCGTTCGCAGTGCAGAACGCGGTTCCACAAGTTCCGGAACGCCCCAGGATTTCCCGTCCCAGTTCTGATGAGTTCGAGAACTGTCTGAACGCGCACTGAGAACGAAGCTCAAGTCGACTAGAGATGTTTTGCGTTCGGAGGGCAAGTTCTGCAGGAGTAAATGGAACTACTCATCTCCTTATCATTTAAAAATTGTTGGTGCGTACGATATTTTTTCAAAACTTTTCCTTCTCGCGTGATTTTATTTCCCTCCTTTCCTCTGCGGGGGCATCTGCCCTCAAACTCAAACTTTTAAGTTATGAAATAATGCGTGAATTAAATTTCCGCTTCTTACTTTTTTCAATACAGTGGACGCCCTCTTAACCTCCACGACCTCCCGGGAATATGAGGAGGGGAAAAAACATCTCGTTCTCATGTGCGTAGGTATTTTGTGCTCTACGGCATTTCCGGAAGGTTATGAGAAGGGAGAGAACGTCTCTTACTCCTTTTTTTTTAAGAATCACTTACCAGTGGATCAAAAATTAAATAACTAAAATCACTCACCATTCACTTTCTAGGAATGACTTTTGCTTCATACGAAATTTTCGGAATCCAAAGCTAAGATTAATATATTTCCCGATTTTAGTCAACAAATGGATACTTGGTTACGAAATGTTTACTCCGTGCACTCTTTCAATACACGTGTAACCACGATTAAATGAAATAATAGGTATATTAATTTCATTACTACTTCTTCACCATTTTTAAATACCTTCATATTCCAGGCACCTAGATGATCTTGAGGCGAACTTACCCCCGAAGTGTTTTTTCAAAGTGAAAGGAAGAAGAACCTCCTGTTTGAGGGGGTTTGTTCATAACGAACAGATGAAATCAAATTAGATAAATATAACTAACGAAATGAAAGAAAGAAAACATAAAAATATTGAAGATGGAATAATTCACGGGAAGCAGCAAATAGCCACTAAATAGTCACTAAATTACCTTATACGAAAAACATGAGTAGTAGTTGCCACGAATTCACCGATAGAGGTGCAGTTAACCCTCAAGCATTAAATTTCTCTTCGTGGTAATTTTACCTAACAGGGTTGTCCAAAAGTTTCTTCAACGAGTAGTTCAACTTTCTACCACATAAGGCGCGCCCTAGGAACGCATACCATCTCCGGCCTACATTCCAATCTGACACTAATGAAAACAACTGAGAATCATATGATGTACAGTCTTCAGCTGCCCCAGGAATTCGAATGACCAATAGATCAACGATCAACAAATATAAAGACTTCGACGTTTGCGCTATTAGGTTCAGAAGCAATAGCATTTAAAGACGATCACATAGGATCTCATTCACTAAATCTTTGAAATTATCAGTGACGTCTAATTAATGATAATGGAGGATTGTTTCTAATTTCTGACGGTCAATTCCAAACACATTAAAATTAATTTCAGTCTAAAAGCAAACGTCCTAGTAAGTGCACAGAATCGTTGACAGGTTCTCTTTCAAACGAGAAACAATCAAATGATGTTCCTACAGGGGAAAACACCATGCAGATATTTCGTATTTTATTCATATGAATAAGAATATATTGGAAAAAAAGACCCAGCGGATCTGGATCATCGCAACCACGTCCAGCGCTCCCCAAGAGGCTGTAAACCAAAAAAAATTCAGGGCTGTAGAAAGTAGTGAGTAGAACATAGGTTTTGACTCCCTTCCCGTCACTTTCAGTGGTCCCATCTAGCATTGTACCAGATTTTCAGGGCCCAGGTAGTCTATTGAAAATTGGTCTGATTAGAAATAACAATATTCGTGACCGATTTTCGTAATGCTAACTTTGTGACAGATTCGCGTAACGCAATTTTTTCGAGTTACTTTTCATACATACCTACTTTAGATCTGTTTTTAGATCGACCATAGTTGCTGATTTGAAAATGGCCTTGAGTCGTTCCACGTCCTCAGGCCATTTCAGTAGTGAACCAAAACCAACAGATCCCAAAAACTGTTGCACTTCCACAATATGTGTTCATTCACTATTTCCCAATCGAAAACAAAATGTTTCGGCATGAAATACCACAGCTTGTATTCACCTCATGAGTCGGGAGGATATCTCTTGGGGGATGTTGATGGACTGGGACCTCATCAGCTTCTTGCCCAGGGAGTAAGAGGTGAGAAGGCCGCTCATCATGATGAAAGGATCAGTGTAGAGGCTAGCGGCTCTAGCTACTACTGTCCAGGGCCGCCCTAACATCTGAAACAAACCATAAAAGAGAAAAAAAATAGAGTTTCATATCCTCAAGCTCTTCAAAGTAATAAATACTAGTATTGTAGAATAGTCAAATATGCATAAGGACCTATGGGGCAATTCCCACGAAATACATTTTACTGTTGATTCGGAACATAAGTATGTGCAACATGAAAGGAGACTAAGTAGTAAAAGGTCAGTGTTGCTGCAGGATGTGATTTAAGCATAAGTTCCTAATCGGTCGGGCCAAGTCTTTTTTACTTACAAGTAAAAAATGCATATGTATGGTAAACATAAAGGTAATTGTGAAGGAATTTAAACGATGTTGTGAAGAGCTACCTCATTCCCATAACGTGATTTAAAATTCAAGTGAAAGGTGTTAAAGCCAAGCGTTCAGAATGCATTGATTCATAAATTGTTATGCAGAAACATATCCTCAGGAAAATGTAAGATATAGTAAGATGTAAGTAAATATGATTTTATGAAACTGTAATCTGCGGAGTATCTTGAAACTTTAACGTCGAAACGGGCATGGAGTCCACTACTAAAATCGACGAGCAAGAAATTTCCCAGTGAAATTCCTGGCTCTCGACCCTCCCTGAACCGCTGCAAATTATTACACAAAAGTTTGTTATTTCTGTTTCAGAAGCATGTCAGTGCAGATCACTGGTCTATATATAAAGTCAGGCATCGCATTTGTATGGATAGTTACTAAGTTACCAGAGAACTGCGTAATTTCGAGTCGAATTAGCAGAAGTTCAGCTTATTCCTGCATTTCAAAGTCCCCTTGTGATTCATATGCATGTTGACGATTGTCCCCTTCTAAGTTCCTTCTTTTAGCAAATTTTCGTAGAAAATAATGCTATTGCAATGGCTCTAAATATTTAAAAATACCTACCTACTCGACAATATTTTTCGTAGCGTGAAATGTCATAATTGGTCAATTAAGAAATGAAAAAATTATACTCAATGTAATTTACGTTTGTACAAGCGCAGAATGAACTGATGAGTTTAAAACGAAGAAATAGGTACGGGACCACCTACTACCTAAACCGCGCATTCGCTGACAATTTCATCAAAATCGGATGAAAACTGTGGGAATTAAGGTCATTACAAGTATTTCACATTGGCGCATGCGCAGTAGCTATTAATGATACAATCGTGTTGAAATTGATATGAGGTATTAAACGTACCTATTAAACCGAATATTCAAATGGAAATTTCCATTATTTACTACCTACCTCTCGAAAGTGGCTCTATCAATACCCAAGTACAAGAACACTTGGTATTTAGATCTTCTCTATTTGTCTTTATGTTGAGCATAAGTCATTGTTGATTACATCATCCATAACTATAAACTAATTCGGGGTTCAGAAGATTGTGGTGCCTTTTGAGTTCTGGAATGTTTCGTAGTTCGGAACGGTCTAAAGCTCCTGTTAACCCCTACACCAGACTTACCTCAGTCATAAATACTCGATTGGGGTAGGGATTGAAGAACAACGCCATCGACTTGTGAGAAATGTACAGCATGATTGCGTTGAGGAACCGTATCCCGTGCATGCTTGAGACGTCATCAGCAGGGATTTCAGTAGAGAACAGCTTTCTACAGTTTTTCACCAATGAAAAAGCGAGAAGAATTTCCACTCCAGTTGCTGTGGACAAAAATTAATCACGTTATACGTATTTATCTACGAAAATAATTACGATAAAATCAAATCATATAAAAAACAGTTGATTTGCAATAAATCAATATATAAGATTATTATAAGAAGTTTTTCCTGATTATTAGGAATTTTTAAATTCAATAGTAACAGAGGGAGGATACAGTCATGGGGTCGTAGATTTCAAGCAACCGTTTTCCGTTACATAACCCGAAAACATAATCCGGTGTATGTTCCCTCTTCATAATGATGCCTTAGGATTCTAGGAATTGCATGGTATTGGAGATTCATGCTTCCTCACGACCGAAGGTAGGGAAACTTTGAGTTCGTGATTGAAGTCGAACAATTTTTGTCCTCCGAAATCAGAAGTTCTACTTGCTTGTTGCGTTTCAGAGCTTGCTGATCAATTTTGGTTCCATGACTGTCTGTCGGGTCGATCGGTCGGTCTGTCTGATGTCTGTGGTAAATCCTTGTCTCGCCTTGCAAACTATACCAAGTTGCAGTCCTATTCCTATGAAATTTTCAGGGATTGTGCGGGCTAGCTCTTAGGCAGTCCCCTATAATTTAAAATGCCGCCGAATCAACAGTAGCCTGTATACATGCGCAAACTTGAATTTCTCATAACGTTGATTTCTGATCATCTGTTGCCCGATTTCGTTCAAACTCGGTAAGCAATTCAGTATATGTTCTAGAAAAATGCCCTATGAATTATATCGCGATTGGTAGAGTAATAATCATTGCGCATGCGCGAAACTAATATCGATTGACACAGACAAAACTCCGAGTCTAATAAAAGCTTTTTATGAAGTTTTCAAGGATAGTGCGGGATAGTTTCTAGACGGTCCCCTATAACTGTCATTGCCATTACATAAATACTAGTAAGTGCGCATGTAAAAAAGTTAATTTATTATACCGTCGATTTCTTATCATGTATTGATCCGATTTCGTTCAAACTCAGACAATAGATGGGTATATGTTCAAGAACAATTCCCTGTGAATTATATCGCAATTGGAGGAGTAATAAATAACTATAGCACATGCGCAAAACTAAAATTGATCGACACAGACAAAACTCCGAGACTAATGGGACGTATTTTATGAAATTTTCAAAACTTGAGCGGTTTAACTCCTAGAAGTTTCCTATAAATTTGATTGCAGTTGGATTAATAGTGGTCTATGCGCATGCGCAAACGTTAATTTCCTATAACGTCGACTTATCAATCATTTCGACTCGTACTTTGTTCTTCAACTAATTCAATATGTCCATGTTACAATATTTGAAGAAGCTATACTGCCCACCCAACTTGGCAGACTTCTGTTTGATGAATTTTCAGTTTTCTCTATTCCTTTTTTCGGGCTTTTGAGAAGAGAAATTTAATTTTTTCCCAACTTTGTAGATAACAAATATCACTATATATCATATTTGCATTGAATCCATTGCTGTAACTTGCTTGGGTCATTTCATACGATAGACACACGTATCGCATCAGAGCTACCGGACTGAAGCCGTACGGGTTAGGCGTTGCGATGAACCGTTTGTCATGCGATTAGCGAAGTTAGGCAACGTCGAGCGTGGTGACTACTTGGATGGGTGACCGCAAAGGTAAAGGTCTCCGTCCCTCCCGTCCAAGTAATTATCACGCTTCTGTGCGGCACAAACTTTACCTAAGAGTGCGAGTGAGAAAATGTTTGTCTGACATCTCAAAATTTGTGGAAAACAAAATGGCGGCCTCATAAAGATGGTTTAAATTGTCCATTTTAAAGTTTTTCTCTAATAATTCCTAAACCGTACATCCTACAGAAAGCTTCATATGTTGCGAAGATGTAGAGCATAAAAACCCAAAGCGATTCGACCCAAAAACTATGAAGGGAATAAGGGAATCAAGGACAATAGAAAATTGTAGGCTAATTTTAGGAGCGTCCTTCCGTCTCCTAATCTAGACTTTCTCCCTTCAAAATCACCTTGCGGCCTTTATTGGTCTGACTTCAGTCTGTTAAAGCTCATTCCACGCAAGATTACATTCCAAAGTTCATATCGAGCGTATTTTAGCCGAGACATTTCCTCATTGACTTACAGCTGAACTTATGAATTTGACGTCATTTTCCACATTGAGTTCGCAAAAACGGCCTTATTTCCGCAATTTTCGCAACCGCCTAATTTCAACAGTTTTTATCTGATTTTGATGAATTTTTCAAGGAATGTGCGGGTTAGGCTGTAAATGGTCCAATATTAAATCCATACGTCTCAAATTATTAATCCATTTTGCGCATGCGCAAATGTATTTTACTTCAAGAATCATTTTCCCGTTTTTTAAACTTATTTACTGTGAAGCGTAAAACTGCGGGGTCTTGGAACTGTAACTTGGATTCTGATCATATATAACATACGGGGTTTAATAATTATTGACCAATGATCTGCATAGAAGAGTTATCTAACACAGAAATAATTTGCAGCGTTTTAAAATAAATGTTACTAATAAAATTAACGAAGTTATGCTTTTCGTGTTCATATATGCGTGTGTTATGGCGTTGGATCGGGTCAATCCTATCAATTTATTGTTGATCATGAACAAGTTCTTGGAGTGGGTTTTAGTCTTATTAATATCCAGTGAGCCTCCAATAACATCCTAAATCGGGAAAGCCTAACGTCGTCCGAGTAAACAACTCCGCAATTATGTAAGTTGTTTACTTTCTCCAAGTTGTTGTTACTCCATAACCGTAATAAGTTTTTTCACACTGCACGTACAAACTCATAATATTATAAATGGAGCTAACCACAAGAAGGCAAAGTGAATTTTTCCTGTTCGACCTACGAAGTTTAAATTTTATACAGAGATTTTCTGGGAAATCATAAGAATAATTAAATAAAGGGCTCTATTCTGATCGGCTGAGAGAGCTGAATGGTCTCCTGCTCACCCTAGGCAATCTGAATTTGTAAGGGAGCCTATTTCTGATAACAAGTATCAAATGAAATGACGGGCTCCATCCTGATTAGCTGCGTGTTTTCAAATTTCACCTATTTACTTCAGGCTGTTGTAATAGGTCTAGGAGCCTTTTTCGAGCAACAAAAGACGTATGGAATGACGGTATACAACTGTAAAGAAAACATTAGTCAGTAGTTACAAACAACATCTCTCACAAGTAGATACTACATTCATAGCTAATTCTATACATAATAAAACTGCACAGCGAGAATCAGGATCAAAAAGATCGCCCATTTCGGCTCAACAGTACCCAAACATATTGGTAATCAAATTCAAGCCATGGATCTCCTGACTATAATGTAAAAACCTTAGTTTTCCAAAAATTTTAACCATGTTCGTTTAAATTGCGAAAGTGTGTCGAAAAACGTGGTTAGATCAAAAAACAAAGGGTGGCCCCTTCGCGATATTCTCCGCCCGCCTCCTACTTCCAAGGCTACTTGGTTTCTGCCTTCACCTGCGCTCTCGCCTCCACCTCGGGCCCGCGCTCTGTCAGAATAAATCTCGCCCAAGAGGTGAGATTCAAAATTCAAGATTCTTTATTTGGCACAACAAGAAAATAAACAAAAGGAAATATACTCATCAATAAATAAATAAATTTAAAAACATAAAAAACTTAATTAATACATATACACATGTGCCCACAGAGGCTTAAATTCAAAGAAGTTGTGTCCCTCTGTGAAGTCCCAGCTATCCCTCATTTTTTGCAAGGTTAGTAAATATTTGGTTTGAGCTCTACTGCTTATCAGTCCTGAGACAGGTCAAGGTTTTTGTTTCCTTCCAATCTCATTAATTTTTCCTCGATGCTACCAATTTATTTTAATTGCCGTATACAGTAGAAACTGCTTATTAAGAACACGGAATCGATTCAAATCGCTTTAGTAAAAAACCCCAGGAACCACCCATTCGTATATTAAAACTTCAACGTAAATTGAATTATTAAAACAAGAAGGAGGCTGTTATCTGTGATGACGAAGTAGGGCGATATTTAACACCTTTTTTGCCCGCGTAAGGCAGAGAATCCGGGGTTTCATAAATCTTTCCACATAGGTGCGTTCTTTTCTATTTAATAAATTCCTAACTTATCAATACTGTTTTGATAGGTACCAAGGCATTTTAATATGAATTTATGATACTGAGATTCAGAACCATGTAAATCCTTCCGTTCAAAAGTATCCTGGTATTTTCAATCGTGTTGATTCTTCTTCCATCTCTTACGCTCCCGTGGAAATTATTGACTGTTGATCGGGGTACTCCGGGTGATCTCATGCAATTCATTTAAGAAATTTACATCACTTGGCGAGAAAGCCTAATTTTCTTTGTAGGGAGAACGAATGCGCAAAAATTTCTATTAAATTTTGGCTTTCATAAATACCATACAAAACCTACATTGCTCTTACTATTATCGGTGTACATGTAAACGCAGTTGCAGGTTGGCCTGGTAACCACTGTGCTGAGGGGGTGGGGGGGGGGGGGGGCAAAATATTAAAAAATTAGATGATCTCTTTTTGATTGAAAACCATATAGGCTGAGGAATTGCAAATGATGCCGGATCCCTCTAATCGTTGTAATACCTCGACTGACATGTTGATCTCTATCACGCTCAGTCATGCTCTCTGATAATTATCAATCTGTCGTGCTTATTTGGTATTTACCCTTCATCTGTTTTTCCGTTGTGACGTTCACTAGCAAGGATGATGAGCCTCTAACATACTAATAAATGATCATCAGGTGGCTCTTGTTTGCATACCTGGCATCAGACATTCGTCAATAACTGGACTTTTTTGTAATATTCATTCTCATGCTTATATCCTGCGAGATGCAGATTATTGTATCAATGGTCCACTGACGGCCCTCCTAATCTAAAGTGGCCCATCTAGTCGGCTGGTAGTCCACACCATTAAGAAAGGCTTTTAGTCCTAGTTACTGATATTCTTTGTTAGAGATGTTACTGGCTGGATATATTGGAGCAATCAGTTTTTCCTAAAAACCTTCTGTGGTACCTAGGTGAAATCGATAACATGTACCTACTTACAACAGCACTACACCTACCATGTCATGAGCCAAAATTGTGTCGTGTGTGGCGGGAACGTCAGAGAGAATGAAACAAGTAGCACGCAACTGCTGTAACTTGAAATATACTCCCACTCTCGTGGCTATTGTCGCCATATAGCCACACACAGTAGCCACACTCCAAGGGAGTAATTTCGAAGTACAAGACTGAAAAATGGCCTCATTTAAGTCAATCAATTTGTTTCATCATTCACCAATGATAAAGACCACGTTTTTCCAACTTTTCTGTGTGACACGTGCTTTTAATGGCGTCATTTTAATTTCCTCTCTCATCTCATCCTGTTGCGCTGTCTTCTGGTACACAGAAACTAGGTGACCAGTAGAAGTGATTGAGATGAAATCAGATCAGATGTGTGAGCAATAATGCTACCTTCTCTCTTGATCATGCTAGAACCCTTACATTTGGTCAAAGTCTCTTGGTAATCACTGGAAGTTATCAGGAAGAAATGAATGAGTCAGATCAGCTGTGTGAGCAATTGTGCTAACTTCTCTCCTGTTCGTCCTAGAACGCTGAAATTTAGTACGCACCTTTTGGAGACCACTGGAAGTAAATAGGACCAGCTTAGTTGAAATATGAGCATTTTCATCTCGATGCGACGATTCCTTTAAAGTTTTACATTGTACTTGAGATTATTTAAGTCGAAATTAAGTACTGCTGTATGGAAACAATAATTAGTGAATACTCTGACTGCAATCCACTAGTTTTCTTAAACCCCTTCGAATCAAGAATTTTAACTTGTCAGTTTTACAAGGAGTTTCTCATATTTATTAAAAAATAGTAGATAATTATCATAAGCCCACCTCCCATATGAATGCAAGGGTCCCTACATACCTTTATGGAGGAAGAACGAACTTCGAGGTCATACTCTGAACAGCACTCCTGTCTACGTCTACTCAAAACTTACCCACAACACGCCAAATAATTTGATTTTCCTTCTCATTGATCGATTCTAAATTCATAATATTTACTCACATGTAGAGCCAGCGACCCTGAAGTAATCGTAGACAGAAGAAATGGCGATGAGGCCCAATATTCCTAAAAACAAGGACCTGGAAATTCACAACCAAGCAATTAGAATGAGAATCCCAAGGGTGTATAGTTTGTAAATTTAGTATCTTAGTGAGTTTATCACAGAAATAATAAACCATTGTGTAATAATTTGCAGCGGTTTAATGTAAGTAACGCTTTATGCCTCGAATAATTATTCTCTCTGAGGAAAAGAATCTCACCCTACGAATACAGTTGAAGTCGGCAAACTAGACTCGTCGTGGACTTGGCACATCTCCGCGTTGACTCTGACTGTGGGTTTGAGTCCAGTCCCATCCGAGAGACGATCAGCAGCAGCCGCCATCGCTTCTTCCACATCTTCTGGTGTGCAGCTTTTGGGAACGCATACCGCCCAGTGCATGCTGCTGAAACGGGGTACTCGGTGTCCTGGCTAGAAGCATGAAACAGGCCAAACCGTTGTTGATTAAATATGCTTGAATTAGACTGATGTGTACGTATACATGGTGCCGAGAAGTTCAAAATTATGAGATACGAAGTGTGATAGAGAGAAAAATGTAGTGTTTGCCATTTCCACAAGAAAAAGAGGAGCTTAACTATTATGTATGAAACACGGATCCTTTTATAAGTAATTTTCGCTACCGAAAAGAGGATAAAGTGAAGGCATTTTTTGGCTCTGTAGTCTATCATTTCCCCATTCACATGTCACGAACCGACATACTTACATATTTACCAACGCACACCAAATAAACCACGAAGATGGAGTAAAAACCTACTTTAATGAAGAAATTATTTAGTTTTAGTTGTTTGCTACTGATGATGACCTAACCGTATATACCCTTCTATCATTGTAACTCATGATTTGGTAGAAATTGACCTAGGTCTTCATACTTCCGTTTTCCGTTCTACATCACTTAATGCGGTATCGATATAAGTTAGAGAAGGAGACCGCTCAATTAAAATGTTAATAGTCTCAGGGCCACTTTCACCGACCTTCGTTGATGACCAAAAACCAAAGTCCAAAACCAAATTGAATCGAATGGCGTTATGAATTCATCTTTCACCATATTAATTCAGCCATCAAAGGACCCCGATGACGCTAGAAGGTGGCAGAAATGCGAAAAATTGAGAACGCACCTAGCCGATCTGTTCAATAATGATTCTTTAGCTGATTTATATAGGAACAACGAGCAATACTCAGGGGAGTCATCGTGATAGCTATATTTTCGTTATGAACGAAAATGCTATATCTTCGCTCAAAAGACATACCATGTAGCATCTTCTTTGGAATATCCTCACTGTGACCATTAACCAGAAAAAAAAGAACCATACAAATAACACCTTGGCCTAGAAGTTGAATGAGGATCCCCTAGCGAATACAGTAGAAAGTTGTTGGGTTTGGGAATAAGTTATTATAATCTGCATTTAGAAAAGAAGAAATGAACCTTTGCCATACTTAAAAGTTGACGAGTGAGCGCATGTTAATTACGATTACATTATTGCGGTGAGGTACTAATCTTGATAATTAATACGTGCTTGACTTTTCACCCTATGAAAAAAGATCTTAGTGCTAGGAAGGATTCAGAAAAATGTTGAGATAATATTTGTAGGGTGAAGTGAAGCAAATTGGTGCTGTTGGACATGGCGTTCCACGCATTAACCGTTTAAAACCATCAAGTAACTTCCTTGCACGGAAATATCCTCGAAAAGAATTTGAATGAAATCGAATCGCGTTCTGCTGTAAAACGCGTGGCACACGCAATGTGCTTTACGTGTTAGCTAAGAACCGTTAAGATACGAAAAATGGAAGGACATTCTTGTTGACAATTAGTTCCGCGTAAATTAAATCTAACGGTATTTGAAATTGTTCAACTTTAATTCCAAAACAAAGTCACTGTGTAGTGGGCACAAAGCAATCAAACCCATAGGAACAAAATGTGAAAATTATTGTGTTGGAATGGATTTCAATAATATAAATCTAATAGAGAAATAAATAAAAGTCGAAGATAAAAACATCATTGAAAAACGTCGTTTTTTTGGATTTTTCCGTTTTCTTCCTACATACAAAAACGTCTGCTAATTTGGGTAGCAGTAAACCTTCCTCACATATAGAATCATGGACGTATAGAATTAGTTGAAGAACAAAGTAGGAGTCACCGTCATCAGAAATTTACGTTTGCGCATGCGCATAGACTATTATTAATCCAACGGCAACGAAATTGATGGGGAACGTCTAGGAATTTCATAAAAATCGATCCATTAGTCTCGTAGTTTTGCCTGTGTCAATCGATATTAGTTTCGCGGATGCGCAACGATTACTACTACCAAAATAGTTACTACTCTTCCAATCGCGATATAACTTATAGGGCATTTTACTACAACATATACCTGATTACCTAATGAGTTTGAACGAAATCGGACCAACAGATGATAAAAAATCGACGTTATGATAAATTCGCGTGTGCGCATGCGCACAGGCTACTATTGATTCGACAGAATTGAAAATTATAGGGGAGCTAACCCTCGCAATCCCTGAAATTTTCATCGGCATCGGACTGAAAACTTGGTTAGTTTCGGGCGTGACAAGGAGTTACCACAGACGAACAGACAGCAGACACGGAACCGAAATTAATCAGTAAACTGTGAAACGCAAAAAGTAAATAGAAATTTTGATATTGGAGGACAGCATTTTTTCGACTTTTACCACAAACACAAAGGTTCTCTACCTTTGGTGGTGAGGAAGCCAAAATCCGTTCATTAGATTGGTTTTGAAACATCAACCATTCCAAAGGAAATGTGAGTTTCATGGGCGGCAAATTTCGAAGTTCTTGAAATGCACGAATTCAAGAACCCAATTAAAAAAAAAAAAACCTAAAAATGGTGAAAAATGGCTTAAAACTTTTTCTTTTACCATCAGCGGAATACTACTCAGAAAAATGGTACGGGTATAAATGAAATAATTCAAAAATGTGAACACAAAATTGTTTTCAAAAATGTGCTTACATTTAATTAAATGTATGCTAAAAATCAATTTTTTTAAAATTGTATAAAAATGCTGAAAATTATTTTTATATCAGATAACTATGTCCCCTAAGAATGTTATCCCTTGCACTGTCCCCTTCGACACTTTGTACGATACTGCTAATGACAATTTTGTTTGAAATTTGGCATAAATTATTGAATAAAATACAGAATATCATGGCGAGACATTGTTCAGAAACTATATATATTTTGGTGAAAAACCTTTGTGCGAAGTGCACAAGTTTCATAAAATATTACATAAACATGATATGAATACTTTCTCATATGGTCGTACCGCACGACTGGGACCTTTTTTGAGTGTCCAATACTTTGTTTTTGTATTGTTTAGTATCATTGATTCATATTTTTGTAAATAAAGCGCATATGAAAAATGAAAATCCATAAATTACATCGTTAAGAGTGCTTCTGAAGGCGTGGTGCGAGTGGAGGAGGGTGTGGGCAGAAGCGAGCGTACTGTAGTCCGTCGCAGCCAGTTTGATGTCCACGTAGGCCAGACAATATTTTCCACCCGCCTGCAGGCACATTGGAAAGTCACCAAACTGGTTCATGTTCCCCCTCAAAAGGCCCGATGGTATCTTGGCGGTTGCGTCATACACTGAAACACATTAAAATGAAGATTAATAAACCCGCTGGTAACTAGTTTTATTATTATTTATTTTTTATATGTTATTATTGTTTATTGATCTAATTTTTACTAATGCCTCCTCTCTACCGAATGTAAAAAAAAAGCTTTGTGTTGGTGAGAGAAGTCGAAAAAATTTTCATCTTCCAAAATCAAAATTTTCAGATGCATTTTATGTTTCAGACTTGCTGATCAATTTTGGTTCCGTGTCTGTCTGTCTATGGGGTTGTTTCAAGTAGGGGCGGATTTATTGGGATATTCTTTCTCTAACATCAGCAGAGTGGCGCAGTGGAAGCGTGCTGGGCCCATAACCCAGAGGTCCGTGGATCGAAACCACGCTCTGCTAGCATTTTTTTTTTTAACATATACAAACAAACATTATTTATCACATGTGTATGTCTATCTGGTGATGCGCGCCCAGTTCTTGCCAAGACCACGGCCACCTCGTCAAGTGTTCCTATTTCAATACACGAGCACCCCATTCACAATCAGTATGAAAACCGTCTGCCAAGTTGGGTGTACAGTTTATAGCTTCCTCACATATTGTAACATAGACGTATCGGTTGCATGAATTAGTTGAAGCAAAAAGTACGAGTAGGTAGAAATAAATAAATGTCAAACAGAACACCTAATATACCAACATGCTGTTAGATGCTTTGCAGATTCAGTGGCATTAACTAGGCGCGTTGTGATTGATAACATAGATTTAAAATTAAACAAAGAAAGATTCATTGAAACATTACCCCTCCATTTTCCCACTTATATCAAGAAATTCAAATTTTTCGGTGTGTGTGTGTAGGGGTGTGATAGTAGGCGCTTTGTCATCCAGCGGTTGGGCTGTTGAGAGAGGGAGAGAGAGAGACTATATATCACATGCCGAGTGACCGGGGCAAGAAGCCGGATATCGTTGCCGTCAAGCCCGGTGGGTCTGCAATAATCCGGGATGTCCAGGTTGTGAGTAGCAGCGTGGACATGGAGCAGACCTGGCGGACTTAAAATAAATAAGTGTGATAGGAATGATCTGCGGCAAGCGAGTTCCGAGCTAAAAGGAGTGGCCACCAGTAACATCAAGGTCATGGCTGCGACTCTGCCATGGCGTGGGGTGTGATGCGGGAAAAGCGCCACGGAGTTACTCGAGTTGGGCATCTCGGCAGGAGTACTCCGTGGTATCACCACCCACGTCTTGAGGGGTTCTTATTTGAACTGGTGGTCATTTTATATGGGGGGGGGGGGGGGGTCCTCTCATCCCATTCTCCTCCTCGTCCTGCAACTTCCCTTATCCCTAGAGCCGGCGTCGGGTAAACCTGGACGTCCTCCCCACTTTTTTATTTTATTTGTTTATTTTTCAATTTAATGGTGTGCCCCCTCCGCCTTTGATGGGAGTTTTGTAAAAAAAAAATATATATATATATATATACCTATATATATATGTGTGTATGTATATATATATATATATATATATATATAGCATAAAACACTAATTGAGATCGAACAAGAAAATCACGAAAATCGGTTTAGAATATCTACGTCTACAGAGTACAGTTACTCGTACTTTATGATTTTCCTTCTTTCCACGGATTCCCCCCCCCCCCCCCCCCCCCGGGATCAATTCCGTTATCTTTTATAGGGATCAACCCTATAAAAGACGAATCCGTACCCACAATATTCTGTTAGGGCGTCCCGAAAAGAAAGGGTTCAATCTTCTTACGTAGGGGCGGGTTCATCAGGCTACACTTTCTGCAGCATCAGCAGAGTGGCGCAGTGGAAGCGTGCTGGGCCCATAACCCAGAGGTCCGTGGATCGAAACCACGCTCTGCTAGGATATATTTTTACTCTCTCCCCAATATTTAACCCCTTTCGGGTCATTTTTTTTTTTTTTTTTTTTTTTTTTTTTTTTTTTCCTCCATTATCATGAAAGAGTGAAAAGAACATGACTCTCTAGCGGCCAGTTCCATCAAAGAGGGTCACAGGGGAATTTTCCCAGATTCGGAAGACATCCCTCATTTAAACATATAAAAGCCCTGAAAGTCGTTTTCAATCAATATTTTAAATTACTTTTATGATTGACATTTGGTGAAATCAGGAATCATTTGCTTTTACCCACTTGTGGGTAATGTGATCCAAAGCTTTGAAATTATTTAAGAGTAATGGTACTCCATGAAAATTACGCTTTGATTGCAAGTGAAAGTTTTAATTTTGGATGTCAACAATTTTTTGAACTTCTCGCGAGAACACGAAGCTTCCTTACCTCCGGTGATGAGGAATCAAAATAGAAAAAACTGAGTATGGATTTATTGGAGCTCACCTTAATCTTTTCGTAATTACTCTTATGCTCAATCACGAAAGATGAGATTAATAAGGTGGGCTCTTTTTTTCGCATTTTGTTTCCAGCATAATGCGTTCAGGTTTGTTTTGGGGAATTTGAAGGACGTCCCTACGATATAATAGATATATCTTGCTTATCCATGAAGTAGGTTTCCTCATTACATGAATGTTTAACGTTTTTTTGATCCAATGATTTAAACCATTATTTATGCATGATCAACAAAAACTAAAGAAGACCGCGAAGACATCCAACAACTATAGTATTCGTGACTGCACACTTGGTCTAGTATTTATAGGAAGGGTACCATATTAAGGATTAAAATTGATTAAATCCAATTAAAGCTTAATTTTCATAGAGTATCATTACTCTCAAATAATTTCATAAATTCGGGTCATATTACACACATGTGGGAAGAAGCAAATGATGCCTTATTTCACCGAACGATAATCACAAATGCAATTTAAAATTAATATTGATAGAAAACGAGATTTAGAGCTTTCATCCGTTTATGAGGAATAACTTCCGGATCTGGGAAAACTCCCCTATTGCCCTCTTTGATGGAACTGGCCACTTGAGAATCGTGTCCTTTTCGCTCTTTCATGATATTGAAGGAAAAAAAAAAAAAGAAACAAATTTGTGTCGAAACGGGTTAAATATTTGAGAGAGGATAAAAAATCCTAGCAGAGCGTGGTTTCGATCCACGGACCTCTGGGTTATGGGCCCAGCACGCTTCCACTGCGCCACTCTGCTGGTGCTGCAGAGATTGTATCCTGATGAACCCGCCCCTACGTAAGAAGATCTAAACAACCCTTTTTTTAGGGACGCCCTAACTGAATATTGTATGCAAGGCTTCGTCATTTATAGGGCTGATCTATTAGAATTGATCCAGGTGTTGGGGAGTGGGGGGGGGGGGGGGGGGGAAATCCGTGAAAGGAAGGAAAATCATATTGTACGAGTAACTTTACTCTGTACAGGTGAATATTCTAAACCGATTTTCGTGATTTTCTTGTTCGATCTCAATTTTAGTGTTTTTATGCAATACACACACAAACACCGACAAATTTGAATTTTTTGATATAAGGGAGAAAATGGAGGTAATGCATTAATGAATCTTTCTTTGTTCAATTTTGAATCTATGTTATTGGTAATGCATTAATGAATCTTTCTTTGTTCAATTTTGAATCTATGTTATTAATCACAACGCGCCCAGTTAATGCCACTGAATCTACCCAGCATCTCCCCAATTGCCCTCTTTGATGGAACTGGCCACTTGAGAATCATATTCTTTCTGATCTTTCACAATTGAAAAAAAAAAAAAAAACACACACGCAGTTTGTGTAAGTGGAACCGACTTTTTGAATCGGTCAGCTTGGACCTCTGTGCGGAGCCCATCATTTCAATCGTTCCTTGATATCCTAGAGAGGCTCCTCATCAAATTTCGTTGTAATCCGACAGACGACATAACTATTAGCACAATCAGTTGATCAGTATGGATCCTGTAAGGTCATTCGTCTCTTGTTGTCCCAGAGAGGCCCCTTAACAATTTTCAACGTCCTACGGAGGATAGGAGAGAGTTTGGCTCCCTCAGCTTTCATGATAGAGCCCCTCACTTTTCTCGTCTTATGTTGTCCCAGAGAGGCTCCCTATCAAGTTTTGACGTCATACGGTGAATAGTAGAGATGTGAGCACGATTTTTCCATAATTATGATTGATATTACGGTTTGTAATCAGCAGATCCTCACCAAAGTCAGCGAGGCACAAGTTCCGACGTGGTAATACAAATCAAAATTTGGTCCAAATCGGTCATCGTTTTTGGTGGAGTAGTGAGCACAAATGTTTGACCATAAATGTATATATAAAGAAATCTAAAAATGAATGAATATTGTAAACGTGTTCTGCACCCTCTGGAATGCAAAGAAAATACATCTCCAACTGAATGTGCCGCCGAGCCAACAGCTGTTACACACTCTTTTATACGAAAAGTTGGGTAAAATGAGAAAAAAGTTTACTCAAAATGGTTAAATATTGGAGAGAGAGGAAAAATGAATCCTAGCAGAGCGTGGTTTCGATCCACGGACCTCTGGGTTATGGGCCCAGCACGCTTCCACTGCGCCACTCTGCTGACCCTGAAGAGTGTACGTATCCTGGTGAACTCGCCCCTTCGTAAGAAGGGTAAAACAACCCTTTCTTCTAAGACGCCCTTACTGAATATTGTAGGCAAGGCTTCGTCTCTAACAGGGTTGGTCTTTAAGAATTGAATTATATGATGGGGGGGGGGGGGGGGGATCCGCAAAAACAGAGAAAAATCGAATAATATTTTAAACCTATTTTCGTGATTTTCTTGTTCGATATCAATTTTAGTGTTTTTATGCAATACACACACACACACCGAAAAATTTGAATTTCTTGGTAGAAGGGAAAAAATGTTAAAAGGGTAATATATAAGTGATATCAATCACATTGCCACTGAATCTGCATAGTGAGGATAATTTAGATTTGTTACTAAAATTTAAGGTGGTTGGGATGTTTAAAAAAAATTTTTCCAATTTTTTAAAAGTTTTTTAAAAAGAAAGTACATAAATTTTGAACATTTCAATACCAACGGCATGCCCCTACTACAAATGCTAAAGATGAAATTAATTTTCGAAGTTAATATTCTCCCGTTTTGCACAGCTGGGAATTTCCAGCTGATTAGCATTTTGCATTTCACCTGCACTTCAGTGATTCACAACTGGAACCTGCGTTTTTTTTAAATACTTTTTAGACGAGTCATTATAAAGCAAGTTTGACAATGTCTATATGTAAAGAGCTTTTGTGGTGTTTTGGCAGCAGTATAGGGTAGCGCCAAACTATAGTTATTTTAGAATGAGTAATTATATACCATAGGGTTCCCATAATCGTTGACGCGTAAAACCCTTCTCTAAACATGGAGCTAACCAGCCGGTTAACCCGAGCGTTGCATATAAGATAACTGGGATAAACTACAAAGTCGGCAAGTAAATCGGACTTAAATCGGGCTCGTAGGTGACATCAACAAACCGAATTCAGTAAGTTCCGTAACTTCCGTATTCAGTAAGTTGATGAGTAGTTCAGGATCGGCGCCCAAATAGTTCGAGAAATACATCAGTTTAATAGATACACACAGTAGAGATTATACTAGATCGTATGTACTATTTAATTATTCGTTATATACCAAAAGGTAAGAGATAGTGGGTCGAAAGATTAACTCTGACCTGTTTTCGGTTTTAGCAATTCACAGAATCCGGAGAGAATTCGGTCAAAGACCGAACCTAGTGGGGTTTCCCCAGTCCTAGAACACAAACGGGCTTTCCGGTTTCATCCTACGGCGATGTGTTATCTTGAGGTGAAGAGAAGAGAAAGATTCCGAGAGGGGTTCATGTTTGTGAGTGTAGAGAGAAACAGAACACAACCTATAGGTTGTGTGAGGGACCTCGTTTGAAGAGAGAACCCCAGCATGTGAGAATCTGGTAGGATGAAGAATGAAGCGGTTAGATCGGTCAATTTTACTGGGGAAGTCCAGTGAATGTAGCCATTGCCAGTTTGTGGTCAGGGAAGGACTGCTTTCCAATAATAAATCATCCGTTTGCAAAGACATAGATACCTCCCATCTACGTACCTTGAAACGAAAACCGACAAATTTTGAAGCAGAGGGGATGGTGGGTTATTAAATGCTGTTTTCTTGGCTGATTCAAAATGTTCATTATTGAAAATTAATAATCTGAAAATTGTAATAAGAACTCAGGCATGCCTAAGGTGCATTCAAACTTTCACGCAGCTTTAACTCTATTACCCTCTCAATGATATTCTCAATTAGCGAATTTCCGTAGAAAATTATCTATTGCAATGGCACGGAAAATTTTAAAATCTAAATTTTTGAAAAATGTCATTTTTATGTCATTTTCAGAAAAATTCTCATTTCAGAAGGGTTTTTGCAGCGATTTGATGAAACCAATTCGCACTGATCGTCGGGTGACTATTGAAAACCTTCATGAAATGTTTCCACACATCTCGCAAAGCCTCATGGGTGGAAGCTTATGGGAGAAACTGGATTACAGGAAGTTATGTGCAAGATTGGTACTAAAAATGTTGACTCTGGATCATCGCCAAAATCGCGTTTCAGCTGCACGCGAATTTTTCATCGTTATGAAATGGATGGTGAAGCATTCCTTGACTCGATACCCTGTAAATGTTATTGAAATATACGCATTTTTCGATTTTTAACTTTAACTTTATTTTCTGGATAGAAAACTCTTAACTAATTTATGTGCTACGAATCATATTCTAGTAAGTAACCTATATAAGGTTGATGAAGAAAGTGAAACCGACTTTAAGCGCGACGACTCAGGCCTTGTCTACGTAAGGCTGATATCTAGGGATAAACGAGAACCCTCCCACCCCCTTCAAATAAGAAGTAAAACAATTTGAACATGTAAATTTTTTGAAAGAAAAATTATCAAATCTGTTCTATTTTGCATTTACACTGCTCTTAAAGTGCTTAGGTGCTACTTAGGTAATTACTTCTTTATCTAGATAATTATTGTTTAACATCATTTGAGTAATTTTAGGGAACCTGTTAGAATTGAACCAGATGGGTGTGGGACGAAACATGAGAGAGGAAATAAACGATACAGATCCCTCCTCCTGACCAGTTTAAGACCGATACCGAAAAAAAAAGTGCCCAGGCTACAATCCTTAACCGATTTTTGTAATTTTTTCATTCTCTCGTTATGTAACAAACCTTGGGACTTAGAAATTTATGCTCGATACTCGTGATTAAAGGAGTAATTCCGATAAATTACGATGTTTCCATAATTTTTGTTCATTATTATTATTATTATTTTTTTTTTTTTTTATTGATGTCAATGGAGGAAAAATTGGGGACCATTCCATTTTGATGACGGAACTTATTTAACTGTGCTATTTACACTATTCTCTCCAAATTTCTATCTCTCTGTGTAACCATTCTCAGTAAATTCTAATTTCATGGCGATGATAGAGGGAGGGGGTTATAAATCGTGATATCGTAATACATACAAACGCCCCTACATCGCATGCAATATTTACCATTACATATGCCACTCTAATTTTAATAAAGGAGTCAAGTAAATAAAATGGTAACTACTCGTATATGGAGATATGCTATTCGGTTCGGTTCTAACGGCTGGGCTAAAATCAGTAAATAAGAAACACAAATTCTCATCACATATGTATCATTTCCACTAAATTTTATTTCACAATTTTGGCCGAATGAATAATCAATCTTGTATGCTAATATGGAAAATTAATGCTAAATTATTAAAGCTAAATAAGAAAGCGTTTTCTTCTCCAGGTCAACATTTTTATGAAACAAGAGTTGTTGAAAAAAAGGACTAAGTCACCTTGAAAGCCACTCCAACGGTGGATGAAGCAATAAGCGATCCTTTACCCATCCTCAACCCAAAAAGAAATAATATCTTTCCCGAAAAAAGGCGCGCTTAATGGCGCTGCCTTGTCATTCTATTGCCTCACAATAAGAAATCGTAGGTGGTTTTGTGAGAGCTATCGTTCTCCAAGTCATGATACCAGAATAACGAAAACTATTCCAAGGACTGTATTACTGTGATGAAATTCACCTTAGTTGTAAGGGCATTCGGCCACCCCCCCTCCCCCTTCATCCATCCATGATAGAGATCATTTTAGGTACCTTGATGGTTCCACTTACAGTAATTATATTTTAAATTCCCCAGAGATGCTACGAACCAAATTCCAGTGTCGTTAGTTTGTTATCGCATTTATTCATTATTTGGACATGGTTACAAAAATAATTACGTGCTTCTTCACTCCTTAAGCAAAAAGCTCGCGCTGAGAGAAGGAGTTTGAAATAACATAACTATCTAGGATATAAATTATCCTCAGAGCTCACTCAGCTGATCAGGGTGGTTCCATATATAGTAGATATTTGACATTTAATGCAGGTGTTACGTTCCAAATCTCATCGTTGAGAGAGGATTAAGAACGAATTCAACCTCTACGAAGCTTAATCATCTATCCTGATCTAGTTTTGACCTAACCTAAGACACTCCACGTTAAACTTACTATGTAGGTACCAACTCACATGATAAATTTCAAGTTTGCAGAGCTTCAGCATTGTTGGTAGCGCATAAAACACGTACTACCAAACTAATATTTATTTTTATTAGAGGTATTTTACTAAACTAATATTATACATACAATCACACTATTAATCTATTAGAACGTAATTTATCATCAATTGAATATACCAATATTAACTATAGATGTATGCTGCTAATTTAGCAACATTTGTTGGGTTCACCGAGGAAACATTCACTTTCTTACTTTGAAGGTTTTCATGAAGAAACGTTGTGGTTTGACATATCCTGAGGGCTCACTTATCTAAAAGTGATTTCATTTTAGCTGGCGGCGAGGCCAACTTATATAACTCAATTCAAGAAAGCTTTGAATTATTTTTGTTTGTGAAAACCATATCACATTCTTCACCCTTTACCTTTCTGCAATTCGTACAAAATAGTTTCACACTCATCACGAGTTCAATAAATGATTTCGACATTTGACATTATTTGCGAAACAGCTAAAGGGCGTTGCACGTCAAGCTTTCTGGGGTCTTGTGCGAACATGTAAGCTGAATACGTGGTCGCAATTAAACCACAGGTATTTCAATTTATATCATACTCGGTTATAAAATAATTGAAGATTTACCTATTGTAGGCACAACAATATTGTTCCAATAGCAAACATTGTTATGACGAAACTGAAATAGGCTAAACCACTGTGCTTCACATTATGACCCCAGGTAATAACTACAGATAGAAATGTGTTTCCTAAATTATTCCATTACCTATGTGTTCTTGCGGTATAGGTATGTACTCGTACGTTCTGAAAAATGTCGTTCCTGCCTGAATATCTTATATACCTACGTTCAATTTTCGTCCTGGGCCAAAAACAGACCTAATATAGTTCGATTTATTTTTTCGAGGTTGGGCCTCTAAAGACCGTAAGCATGACAAACAAAATTATACAGAAATACCTGATTCTCACAATCTAATGTCTCGAATAAATTCAGATCATTTTGAATAAATTTGGAAAAAATTCTTCTTAGTTAGTTTCTATCAAACCATCAAAATTATCAGCTTCAAAATTTTGATGCAAAAATTGAAAAAAAAAAAAAAAAAAAACAGATTTTTTTCTTCCTATTACAAGGAACAGTTACGATTTCCCCGCTTGATAGTGCCGGAAAAAGTCATTGGGCTTCCTCCCATCACAAGCTTCAAGTCTTACTCATCTTACTAATTATTTAGGCGAAACTGTAATGCGTTTTAATTTGCAATAATAATTTCTTTGTAAAAATAAACTTAAAACAATGTTTTTTATACAGTGTCTCACCCTCTCTAAACTCAACTCGTTAAGTACAATGATTTTTTTTTTTTTTTTTAATCTGGGTTGTTTTTAGTGAGGACCTCAAATATCATAATCGGGCAACTGTGCACAGTTACCACCAACTTTGTTATTTCAAATAGAAACCCCCATTTTTATTGAAGACTTGGATTCTACATAAAATTTTCAGTCTACGTCCCGTTTCATCATCCTAATACCGACTCACTTAGCACACTGGTGAAACTCAAAAGCATTGACCCAAACTCTAAAGTATCACATTTAATTGGTGAACTCCTAGAAGTAGTGGCTCGTCTAAAAGACCGTGGACAACAAGTGGTTTTCGTATGGACAAGGGCACATGTGGGAGTATCTGGCAACCACATGGCGGACTCGGCAGCAATGTATGGAGGAATTAGGGGCAATATCCTTCACAAAAGTCTACCATTCAGTTATTTTTATCAACGTATCCAACAGAACATGCATTGAACATGTCAAAATTTTTTCAATTCCTACCCGTCAGGCACCTACAGAACTACTACAGAACTCTCTTTCCAACACTTCCAACAAAACCTTGGTTTGACTTCTATCCATTTGATGATAAAAACTTCATAAAACTATTTCCAGATTACGAAGCGGACACATCCTCTGTAATTCCTATTTTCAACGATTTGGGATTGGAAATGTAAACAGCGGCTGCGATCATATTGGACAGGAAGACCCTGCGCAACACAAAATATTGGAATGCCCCTTATTTTCTCGAGAAGAACAACTTCTTATGGACAATATAAGCGATAAAATCCCAGCTCCACTCAACTAGATTTTATTCTGACATCAGCAGAGCAAATGGCCTACAAAGAACTTTACAGATAGGTACCTTAGTATAATCAACTGTGATCTATAAAAATATTTAGTATTATCAGATAACTAAAAATATGTATTAATGAAAAATGTATTACCCAGTATGGCGTAAAAGTGTAGTCTTGAGCCAATAAAAATTTATAAAAGAAAAAAAAAATTATATATAGGTATATATATTATATCTTAGCCCGACTCCCAACAACTTTTTTTGTAACGTCCGTGACGAAATTAACGATGATTTTCACGTACAACCGAGTAGTTGCTATAGCAATTGCATAGCAAATTATCCTCGTTTTCTACGCAGTACAAAAGAGAAAAGATCCGGGGGGTCCAGGGGGGCGAAGCCCCCCCGGCGAGGTGCGAAGCTCCGAGTATATATATATACAATTTTATGGAAAAATGACCCTTCATTTGAATTTTTGATGCGCACACACGAGTAATAGCAACTTGGAAAAACACCGAAAAAACGGTCAGAATCACATATTCCCACTCACTCATTTACACGCAGCGTGCTAAAATTTTGCTTTTTCAGTGTTTTTACAAGTTGGTGTAACGACTTTCAATAAATGCATCATTACCTGATTCATCGTGAAAAATACCTAGAATCATGCATCGCATGTGGTAATTTAATGTCTTTAAAAAACTCGGCATTTTACAATTTGAGCCCTAATTGCGCGTTATTATGCTCGTTTGTGATGGGTCATTTTTCCATGAAATTTTACTCTGAATTGGGATCTGCTTGTCCACCCACCACATATCAAAATAGTTTACGTAAGATTTCTTGAAAAATTGTAAATTTGTTAAGAAAACATATACGTTTTACTAATACGTCCACGTCCTGCTTATAAATGCATTTACCGCCTATTTTAATATGTATTATACAACATTAAATATTTGTGCATCATATGGTACCCGTTCCTTCTTAAAACGACAATGTTAGTGATGCTAATAAAAAAATCACTGAAAATTTTCCTTTTGCAGCGTTTGAAAAAGAAGCAAAGGCTTCAAAGGTTCAAGGTGTCATGAAGAAGACATGATCGCAGCAGGAGCGCCATTGTGAACGATTACATCATGTCTGCATAACTTCCCTGTGCCTGAACTTGACATTGCTACGTCATGGTTAGAACTCTGATCTGCTTTTGATTGCTAACTCACGCTCCCGGTTACATCGACCATGGCCTACATTCACCACCTGCTAATCAACAAAATTTATTATTTTTCAACTATTATGTTTTCTAGATTTTTGTTGAATGTGAATTAATTGGAGCCTCAGAGATTTCTGAATTATTATATGAAAAATTAAAAAAGGCATTATTTCTAAATTTAAGTATATATATGCGCGGGTGCTGTTTTCGATCAATTGACTTTTTGAATTTTAATCGATTTTTCTTAATTAACTTACAAGTCAAATAATTATGTAAAATTTCACATGAAACCACAATATCAAAATCGCCAGGTCCTTCTCCAGCTTTTATAAACCGACATCGATACACGTCAGTATGACCCCCATAGAAATTTTAATCCACTATTTTGATGCTTGAAAATCAATGATGCCACAAGTCCATACGATGATTAAAATGCCCCAAGTCTATAGGCGTTCAGGCCAACTCAGACGATGTACCTAGTTCTAAGAGAGTTGTGACAGGAGCAGCACCTTCATCTTCGTCTGCTGGTGAGTAGTACCTTCCTACTAAAAACCTAGGGAGTCAGAATGAGTTACATCAGTATTTGACGTAAATTCTTATAGGTCAATCTGACCTACATTAATGATACTAAATTAATGAATGTAGGTCATCCTGACTCCTATTAGTAATGCTAGCCTAAAACTTGTGAGTCATATTGGATCGTCATGAGTAGCACAAGCCTGATTTAGTGACGTGGGCTTTGTAAAATTGTCTACCTCTCTCACTATTTAATTCCATACAATGTCTTGTTATTCCCCAGGAAAAATGGAGAGAAGATAAATGGAAGAATGGGATGAGAGTGAAATAAGGGAAATCATACTTGATCAGGAAGATGGAGAAGCTGAAGATGTTGTGAAGTGTGAAGATGAGGAAGACTCTGATTCAGATTATGAACCTTTGTCGGAGGATTTCTTCGTTGATGACGAAGAGCTATTTGGTAGAACTCAAACGATGGAAGCATCACAACTCGGTGAACCTCCTACATCGGTAGAGCCCTCAACATCCGAAGAATTTGGGATACATGAAAGGCAGAAAATTGCGGAAAATAACAACCTTCCCGCATCTCCCTCCCAGCAAAATGTTACATAATCGGTTTTAATGTATTTTCAGCAGAGTACGTATTATATGAGTTACATTCCTATTCTGACCAGTTAGTATGATAGCCCTAGATTCCAGAAAACCAATTCCAACAATACTATTGAAGCATTTCACAGTTGTTCATTCTGAAGCAATCTACCGCCGACTTCTCCTGTTCCAAGATTATGGACGAACATCCGATCAAGCGGACGGGCAATATTACTCAATTATTCTTAGCAAAGGCTCCTAACAAATCGTCAGCACTATTATAGCTCTTTTAAATATTGTTAATAATAAAATCAATAATAATATTAATATTTTTCTCGATCAGTGGTATCTAATTTAAGATAGAAGTACTCATCTCAAGACAGAAGTACAAATTTGATGCTACACTAATCTACGGAGGAAATACTCTATACTCTTGCTGATTGTTTCACGGGATATTGAAGCAAGGCCCCGGCAATGAAAAGTAAAGGCAATTGGTTAATTATTAATAAAGATGCATGATTATTTGATTTCAAGTTTGCATTAATATCTCTCATTAAATATCTCCATTAATCATGTAATTCTCATTATTAATTTAAAAAAAAAAAAAAAAAAAAAAAATCTGTCAGCCTTTGTGCAAGTTCTTTTCTGATTGATATAATTTCCTTTTACAGTCACATGGTAGGCTCTCCTTTCTTAGCAATATGTCCATTTACTCAAGAATGCTTCTTCTTCATGTTTACTTTTTTAGAAAAAATGTCTTCAACGGAGTACACGTTTTCTCGCTTAGGATGTTGTTCGATGACTCATCGATGTTGTACAGCATATTGGAAGTACCTCTTGAATACGCATGCCCGTGTAAACATTGCGACAGAGCCACTTACGACATCGGAGGCGAACTAAAGAGCTGGCATTGAACTTGATAAAGCTTTCATTTCAAACACAAGTTCAGACGTGAAGGTCATCCGCTTGTGGACAAGGGGAAATCGTCGTATTCACACAAACGATCGCTTAGATTAATATTTATGCGACAATGTTATGGTAGATACGTTAATGTGACGAGCGCCTATCCATTGGATTCTGTCTAAGCTTACGGTTTTACTCAATTAAGAAAAAAATCGACAAAAATTCAGTTATGTCAAAGTTACTTGTCTATTAACATGTATCATGTTTTAGCCCTGGGGTCCTAGCAATTTTTGCGAGTCAATTTTGCGAGTCAATTTTTTTCCGCGCACGAAACATATAGTGTTACAGTGATTTCCGTCTACAACCGAGTCGTTGCTAGGGAAATACAGCTTCGTCGTTTTTCATCCCACAAAATTCGTTGACCATTCGTTCGAAAGCTCTCGATTTATCCAACAATATTATGTTAACTACTGCGAAGTGCGTGTCCAACAAACTGACTTATGAGCATGGTTATATAAAACATGATACATGGTTGAAATTTTTGGTTCTAGAACAGAAATATGAATTTGCACGACCGCTAGATGAGCAATTTGTAAGGTACCTGACTCCGACTGATTTTATTTTACGTTTAACACCTCAAAATAGTTCTCATATCGTTGTTTCCGTTATTTAATAGGATAATAGAAACCGCGAAACACATTACTATCGATTTTAATTATTTCAGAAATTATTTCCCCAAGACACTCGGATCACAGTGTAGTGGAGCACAGTGGGGCCCAATGGCCCAAAAACTGGGAAAACTCTGTATTTGGGATAAGGATCGTCACATTGACTTGGGAATGGTTTTATTCAATTCAGAAAAAAATGCACATTAGAAAAGAAAGAAAAAATATTTTAGAAAATCTTCAGTCATAGAGCAAAGTAATTAAACGATTTTTCCAATTTGTTTGCAAATTTCATCATAAAAACTGAGTTCTACGCACAATTCATCTGTGCAAAATTCGATCATTACATTTTTTTTTTTTGCAAAAAAAATGGTTACGATTGTGCAAAGTTTTATGAAATAATGCAATAAAAATTCGTTAGTAATCGAATTCATGTTCTAAATACTTTATTCTACGTAGAAATGCAATTTTATGGGGAAAAATGAGAGTTTTTCCTTGTGCCAATTTTTGCCATTTTGATCGATTTTGATGTATTATTCTCAAACTCCCTCGCCCTGATAAACATGGATTGCATCTAAAGTTGGCGGAACTTGTTAATTATTTTCACAGGGGAAGTTATTTTATTCTAGCGCGTACCTACAATTTAAAACATAGCCAGGCCGGAAGGAGCTTCTTTTGGACGCCAAATACAAGTTAGGTACTCGCGAAGTTTTTGATTTTCACTTCAAAATACATTTGATCATACTTATTTAGCCCCAACACTGCAATCATACCATTTTTAGGTGTAGTTCAGCTCCACGCATGGTGGTATAAAACAAAAACAATTAAAACTTGTTGTGGGCGGAACTTGTGAAAACTATACAAAGTCCTACCCATTTTCACCTAAGAAACTTTGTAAGATCAATTCGAGTTGTGAACCATTTTTAATAGATCCTAATGAATATTATATTCGAATTATCAAGATAATTTTATTTAAGAAACGACTATTGAACCACTAAATTTCTCATTTCCCAAAAATAAATTTTTTTTCCGTTCTTGTAACAGCTACACGCTGTTGTGTAGCTTACGTCGGACAGACGGATTTGAATTATTATTTTTATATTTACTAAAGTATGATATTGATCATAAGAAACTGTCGCAGCAACATTTAGATTCGGGACCCTTCAACCAGATCGAAGCGATCTTGGTAGCTTAGCTATCTTATTTCAGGGTTACATTTTCCTCGGAAGATCCTATGAAATGTTATACCGGTCTTTTGGCCTCAACTCGCCGGCTGACGTTCGAACAGCTATTAAGCAATCCGTGTGAACGAACGCTGGAGGTCAGAAGGAAGGTGCACTCTTTCTCCGTCCCATTTGTGAGGAACCTGTTCGTCATCCTACAATATTTTCAAGCCAATCCACGGCTTTTATTCCATCTCTTCATTCCAAATGTATTAACTGATCTCGTTGTCAATTGAACTACAGAAGATTTTGAAGGCATTCATCAGTAGTGACGGGTACCCTTCGAGTAGGTACGCTCATGTGATGCGCAGTTGACTGTGTCATGAGTCTTGGGCCTTTGTTTTGATGAACGAGGGTCCCCCCCCCCCCCCCCCCCTTATTTATTTATTTTATTATTTTTTCGTCATATTATTCAGTCTCTAGCTGGAAGGGCCATGCCCAAGCGCCAAGCTATGAAGAATGTTGGAATTCATCAAGAATACATGGGTATCGGATACGGGCGTAATAATATTACTCTACAATCCCTTAGTTCTTCCGATCTTGGAGTAAGCTATAAAGTACACAAGAACTGTATGGAGAGTGCAGCACAAATTTCTTTGGCACATTGCGTCCAAGTTGGGATGATGTTGATTTTGAAATATTGAAGAATGAACGTAATGAATTGTCATTGGTTACAAAATAGACAGTGGCCGAGATGTCACTTGTGTACAAGCTGTTGACTGGCATTGATTGCCCAGTGCTTCTCGCTAGGATTTATTCCAAGTTCCTTATTTGTCATCTCGCGTGTGGCACACAACCAATTACCTCTTGCATCGTCCACTCAGCAGATTTTTTTTTTTTTTTTCTCTTTCCTTACGACCGCTGTGTAGCGACTGGCAGCTTGACCATTGTCGTGGGTCTGTTTGTTAGCCCAGCATACTTTTTCTGATCTAGTCTACTCGAAAACATTAGTCATAAAATTCTGTTAAATGTCCTCTAGAGCTGGACAAGAGTCAAGGTGGGAGGCTTTAATCTCCTCGGTATTGCCACAGAGTGGGTAGGTAGTCTAGGTTCGAGGTTGTTCCGATACCTTGGCTTGTGGTCGTGCCTCGTTTTCATCCCAAAATATGCCAGAGATACCATTCTTGGAGGGGATATTGGTATCACAGCTCAGCTGGTTGTGCTTTTCATTGCATTTTCAAGCTAGGGTAGCTCTTGTGGAGCGTTTTGCTGTGCAGTCGGATATTGGTAGGAGTTAGTTGCTCCATTGCTCCGCTCACTTGGCAAACCCATCTGCTTTTGCATTCCGAACAATGCCGCCATTAGAGGGTATCCATTGAAATGCAACCATTCTATAAATATTAAGAGCATCATGTCGGCAAGTCAGAATCTCATTGGACGTAGTTGGAGTACCTATTAGTTTTAGTTGCCTGAATAGCACCCTGAGAGACAAACAAGGAAAACAACATCAGAATAAAAAAATCATCTCGACCAGCCAGAATGTCCAAATCCAGTAATTTCCCTTACTTCTCCTACAAAACGTAATGGTATTTTTCCAACTAGGGCACAAAGTGTGAACTCAGAGCTATAATTACCCGTTCTTGCATTTGAGTTAGCTACTCTGGCTAATACATCAGTGGCGTTGAATGCTTTTTAGGGAGCGGCTATATTAAAGCAAAGAATCTCTCTGCTGTGTCCACAGGATGCAAGAGGCATGGACCAGATAAAAATTGCCTGATGGCCAAGACAATTTGATTTTCTTGCAGCAGGTTCCTGTTTTTTAGTTCAAACCATGTTTGGGTCTTCAGTCACTGATTCGGGGGTCTATATGAAGACCACTATTGGTTGGTTCCTTTAAACAAAGCCACAACCGCTCTTTTTTTTAAACTGGTTCTAGTCAGATTTCTCTTCGCATTGCAGCCATGGATGCATGGGTGTAGATTTTGCAACTCCTGTAATCAGCCTCCTGTAATTCTGCATCCGTTCATGCTTGGCCAGTAATTTATTGTCAGTTCTTGCAGTAATTGTCAGTTCAACGCCACTCTCTGCCGAAGGGCACAAATAGTTTTTGTAGATGAGGCCATCCTATGTAGCTCCCCATTTGGTTACCTCTAACAGTTCTTGCAATGAGGATCTCTTTGTGAAATCCCTTGTATTCATCATCAACATTCAGCATTACTCCTTGAAGTAAATCCACATTTGGATTATTTCGCAAATCCTCTTTCAATAATACATCAGCTGGATCTTTGCCAGCTGCCTTCAATTTGTATTGGTATGATGCGTATATTTATTCACTTTTCTTTTGCTTGAAGTATAATTAGTTGTGTGATGTATATCTTCCTTCATATATCTTATATAATTGTCCTCATGTAACAATTTGTAATCTTTTGAATGAGTTTAGCCGTAATTATTTCAAATAAATAAATGCCCTAATGAATTATTGAACTCGTTCGTTTGACGGCATTTAGATGTCAAGGGAAAAAACCATACATACAATTCCGTTTTTGAAAAACCTGAAACATAACAGGTACGGTAAGAACTGTATAAGAAGGTATGAGATAAACTGTATGGGTATGCATGTTCTTGTGTGACAAAATTGTGTTATTCCTGCTCAGGCTTCAACCAATTTTCTTATACCTAGTTTTCCGATAATAGAAGATTGTGCTGTGGATTTCTAATATTCCGATATTTTGCTCCGACGCAGTTTCACAATCACTCACGATTCAATATGACACCCAACGTGCCTGTAATAAATAAATGTTTTCTGACACAAAAACTTGCAATGACCAGGAACTTACTCTCATAGTAGTTAGAGAACCAAAACGTTTGGTTAATTAACATCTATGTATTCTCGGTTCTCTGCCCTGAATTTCACTTTTCGGGAATTCTCATAAAAAATGAAGCTATTGCAATGGCTCAGAAAATTTCAAAATCAAAATTTTTTGAGGCATTCTGAATATATATTATATATATATATATACATATACGTGTCATTCCAGACGATAAATTTATTTAGGATTGAGATACGAATTCCGTTATTGGGCGAAAAAATCAAGCTTTCCAAACGAAAAGATGGGTTCGTTTTGAGCACATTAAATTGGTTAAATATCAAAAAATGTACTAAAAAATTAACTAAAAATGGCTAAAAACAACCAAAAATCGTTAAACATAATTTTTACCAGAGTTATAGTCAAAACAAAATTATCAACGATTAACTATGACATTAAAAAATGTTTGCACAAAATTATGTTGAAACTTGAATTTCATTAATATGTGCTGAAAAATCTATGAAAACTGCAATAAAACCTAAAAATTCAAAATCTTGTTTGAATCACCAAATTTCGTCTAGTACGAGTTTTTTCTTGCCTTAAAATTGGTTTTTGACAATTTCTTTCTACTAAAATTGCTCAAATTTTGATAAAAATTAACATATTTAATACGTTGGATAATTTAAGAAAATTCGCTCATACGATCATGCTGCATGACTGGAACTTTTTTTTTTGTTTTATCTTTGCACTAAACAAAATGCCATTGATCTCTAACATACGAGTACTTGTAGCCTCAAACCTAATGTAGTTCAAACCTGATTGGGTCAAAATGTTTGAACTCATTTAAGAAACGAGGATTCGCATGTAAGGTCATGCTAGGTACGTAACTTTTATTTTGTGTAAACGGTGTACAAAATTAGTTTTGGCCTTCGAAATGAGAGAGGTAACGTCAACCCTAATTCAAGAAATAATAATAGTGGTTTTTACGCCACAGTGATAGTAGGGTTTACCGGGAGGAAGTCACCATCTGAAAATCGGTGGAGTAACCAAGATTGGTGGGGGCTCGGCATTGTCGGCATCGTGATTTCCTGGTCTGTTCCTGGATGTGAATCACAGGCGCTGATCCTACGTGGGACTCGATTTAACTCTTCTCTTAGTGGAAAATTATTTATTAGTGAGTAGTAGCTGATATTTGGGAAAACATAGATGATAATAAGGTTGATCAATATCTCATGTAGTTGGGGGATGCAAATGGGCGAAGAAGATATAGTTTCACGCCCAGCGTACCAATGGAGATGTTTCGAATCTACGTTAACCGTTTTATTCCCACAAGTGATGGACGAACCAAATCAAACTTGTGAACGACCAGCGTTGACCATCTTCGATAATCTAAAACCAGTTCTAACCATATACATATAACATGCCTAACCAACTGCCAACACACTCAGGACTATTAATGCACGATCACTGTTGCATAAAAAGTTGCTAGTAAAACATCTGATCCCACCTAACCCGAGTCTAACAATTCAAACCCTTTCATAACCATGTTTACCGTTCACCATAGTTGAGTGCGACACGAGTATTTTACATATGCGCATTCGTGGAGATCATTCATCTGGCACAAAAGAAACTCAATGGGTACCCTTAAACTGTCAGAAACAAGAGACTCATGCACTCGAGCGTCATTCCCGGATCTTCTTAATGCTTCAACTACAGTTAAAATAAATGTTATCAACTATTAATAAACCAATGAGAGAACTCCTTTTTCTATTCATCAATGAACTATTCAAGGTTATAACAGATTTTTCACACTTAATCCGCTACTGCTATATCGATTTCGAACTTGAAGTGGGCCTTGCTCCTTCAGCTTGATCTATCGAATTCGCTAAAACAATGCCTGTTACACATTATAACAAACATACTAGCAACCAAAATGGTTAAGGGCTGTAAAACTTGACTTCGGAGGACAAATTTTTAAAATTTTCAAAACTGATCAAATCCCACTACCGAGACAGACTTGAAATCGAAACTCAAACTTTCTTATGCAAATTATCAAATGATTCCACGAGTGACGAGGTAAAAAATTCTACCAATCAAAAAGGCTTAGAAAAACATAAAAGGATACCCACTTCTACCTAAAGGAAGCCACAAACCCATTAAAAAACCCCATGAAACAAGGTTCCTACCTACTTGTCCCTCCAAGGAAAAAATACCTAATGCTTTTTCAAATGGCTTACGCCATTGCGGTGTGTTACAATAAGTCTCCATCAGCACGAGAAAGTGAATTAAGTATTTTTTTCACCGTTTTACTAGGCATGCGTCGGAGTTTTACACAGCTGAAGTAAGAAGAAAACCATTGCGTAAGAAGAGAGTTGTTTCTTATTGGAATTTTCTATAGGACATAAAGAGCACCACGGCGTGTTACAATGTAAATAGAAACGTGATTGCTATATTGAATTCTTCCGGTAAAAAGGAACGGTTAATGGCTTTGAAATGTACCTAATACAGACATATAATAATTTTGCCATTTTATGTCTTCACTTTAGCACATAGAATAGAAATAAGTTACGTTACGTTACCGAAAAGTGTTACTTTTAATTGTCTGATAATAATATTTATGGCTTACAACTAAATCATTGCTACGGAACAGTATCTTAGGCATTCATCATCGTACGAAAATCGTTCTCCAGTCGTTGGAAAGCTCTCGATTTACCTTACCGTATTAAGTTAACCACTCTGCAGTGCGTGACCAACAATCTGTGGTATGAGCGTGATTATCTGAATAATTTTTACAAACTGGTGATCTTTCTCAGTTCATTTTTTAAACATGATTGAAACAACAGTTAACCTGGAAAGAAACTTGGAAGTTGAAATTTAATAGCGAGACTCTCTGGGACATTAGGAGACGATTGAAATGATGGACTCTTTCCTAATCAACTGAGTGACCTAAATTTTCTCCTGTTCTCCCAAGGAAGTTGAAATTTGATGAGAGACTCTTTGGCACATTAGGATAAGAATTACAAAATTCCGCGCTGAATAGGATAAGAAATTCTCTCAACGAGAAGAGGGGGGGGGGGGGGGTAAAACTAATGTCTCCTCAATTTCTTGTAGAGTCGTATGCAAGGTTTTTAGTTGGTGGGTTTTCAAATTCAACCCAATTCTTTTTAAAATTAAACCGTAACCGCAAAGAGCATGAACCTATTTCTGGGTAAATAGCTTCACGGTTTGTAATCACAAATATGATATCTCTGCAATAAAATTAAAATAATAATAATAATAATAAACAAATATATTTAGACACCTAGGCTTATCGAATGCCCTTAAGTGAGATCTTTATAGGTCAATGAAGAAAATGAAAAAAAAGATGATTGTGTGGAGAAAAAAAAGTGTCGCGAAAAATTCCTTGACCCCCAGCCAAAAGACATATCCATGTGAATTTCATACCTAAGGCAGATACAGATATTACATATCAGTATCTGATATGGCCTGTTTATAATTTTTCGTCTTTCCTCATCAACGGATATTCAAACGAACCACAGTAGCTTCACCACTATCTCCTATTAATAACTGGCCTCACAGCCTCCACAGCTGATCAGAGCATAGGGCACCTTGCCGTGTTGCCCAGCAGTTCTTAGGAAATTCTGTTTATAAATCCAGCATTTTAGGTTTGATAAGAGAGCTAAACTTCCGTACAGTGGAGGTACTCGGTATCAGGTTACTGATTGTTAGATGAGTAGAGATGTAACTGGCTTTCAAGCTCCACCAGCTGATCAGGGCATTGAACAATTTGTCGTGATTGCCCAGATGTCCCTAGGAAGTTTCGTATACTAAATTCCAGAGTTGCAGGTTAATATTATAGCCGAACTTCCATGTAGAGGAGGTACTTGGTATCAGGCTACTTATAATTGTGATATGAATAGAGACGAAACTGGCCTCACAGGTTCCTCAGCCGATCGAGTAATTCATTACCTAGTCACGGTATCCTAGCAGTCAGTACGAAGTTCCGTTTTGAATTACAGCATTAAAGGTTTGGTAAAACAGCAGAACTTCCGTGCAGTGGCAGTAATCGGTATCAGTCAACTGCACTGTGAGTGGAATAGAGAAGAAACTACAACCCTCTCAGCCTCACAACCCAGTCAGTACATTTGAAATACGTAGATACATTTGAAATATGAGAACTGTGAATTCTGTCACCACTTCATTTTAGGATTCGTTTTAATCATTATTTAATATAATAATTTATTGATTTCGCCTGTTCCACGAATCGTTGCTTAACAATACAGACAGAAATACAAGATAAGAATAAAATATAGAAATGAATACCAATCAAGAGTGTAAAAATGAAACAATGTTTTTGCTGTTCATCTACAGAATTTTTGTCGACGAAGAATCTGCGGATAATGCCTATCAACTTTAATAATCCAGCAATGAATATTTCAGTTTCACATGTTTAGAACTTTAATCTTTTTACAATAATTTTTTGTCGAGTACACGAAATCATTTGTAAATAATAGCTTGTGGGTTTTAATTTTAATACCTTACGTAAGAGAAGACAAAAAAATCTAATTGAGGTCTCATGTTGCTAAAATGAAACCACAAAGTACCGCAGTGGGTGTTCTCATAATTATTAGCTCTTTGGAGGACTTCATGAAAAACATTGGACGGAAAGAGGCAAACTGGGTAAGGTCGAAAAATCTTGGCAGACCCCATTTGCAAGACAAGGTTTCGATACTCGAATTAAACTGTGTCTTGTTTGAGTTACTCCATTATCTTTTTTGTACTGGCTGTATCGTGTGTCACCACATTGGTTGGGAATAAAAAAATAAGCCATTTTGTAACTATTTAATACTCCCATCTGAGAGTTGAGGCTCAGCACCACTAAATTATGCAACAAACGAACGAATAACTTGATTCATGTGGTGGTTCCAACGGGAACGTTTGCGTGAATTTGCTATTTACCATATGGGTTGACGACAGGGAGGAGGGGAGGGGGGGGGGATATGAAAAGTCATATATTTTGTTTTTTTCTCTTATTTTAACTCTCACCAAAATTATATAAAATCCATTCATAGGGAAGTCCCTGTAATGCTTTCATTACTTAACAATATGTTTTTTTCCTTTAGAACTTCAGCAAAGGCAATGGAGCCCCATCATCTGCTCCCAAACCTCTCAATCTTCGTATATGATGTATGATTCAACATTTTCTTCTGGTATGAGTGGAATCAATTCAAAAAATTGTCAGAACCTTGGTCAAAAATTAAGAATTTATTGTAGTTCAACAAATTGAATTGTTGTTTTCCGAACCCCAAGCCGTGTTTCATTTAAGAGGAAGGGTAGAAATGATTACGAACGGCCATGAAACCGCAAACGAGTTTTCCATATGTGCAATATCAAGGATGTTGACAATCCACAAGAAGTTTACAATGACGCTGTAGAAAATGGGGTCGAGGACCGAGGTGTTTCTAAATCGTTGAACAACAAAAGTTTAATTAGAGAAAGTAATTTGTGTTATTTCTAGTTTCCTGCGCCACCGCCAGACACATTTCATAAAAATACAGGACGACGGGGAGACGCGGAAAGAAATGTATGGAACAATGAGCGACGAGCTCGAAGCTGATGAGCATAATTTGCTGGCCCCACCGCGTCACCTTCCACGTGTGAACGCAGCCATGAAATGGACGTCCTGGGAGACAAGACGCCTTCCATGAGTGTCTCACGACACGACACGACAAAACGATTTCATCTCGATGTGGCAACATCTACAAAACGCCGCCAACTATTGCACACAGGTTTATTATTTCTGAGTGAAGCAGAGTTTACACGCTGCAATATATCGTTGAAACTAGTTTGCTAAAGTGTAAAACTTGGTTATAAAGGGGTTTTTGAGATCTACAAGTGCTATAATTTGATTCAGCGTTTAAAAAAAAAAAAAGTAGAAAACGACCAAACTGGTAATTTCATAGCAGGTTATTTTTCGAGAAAAAAAAACCCGTTTTCATTGAAAAAAACAATGTTTTTCAACATTAAAACATAATGTGTTCAACTATTTAGCAAAGTAAAAGTAAAATTAAGCACACCGTTAGAAATATGAGATGTTGACGCAGTTTTTATCGTTCTTGTGTGTTGAAAAAATATTGGCTCTCATGGTTCAATTTCCGATTGAGAAAAACTCAAGGTTTCCTAAATTAGGTATGTATAATTTGCATTTCAGTGGGTGAACACAGCCATGAAATGGACGTCCCGGGGGGACAAGACGCCTTCCACGAGTATCTCACGAAACGACACGACAAAACGATTTCATCTCGATGTGGCAACATCTACAAAACGCCGCAAACTATTGCACGCAGGTTTATTATTTCTGAGTGAAGCCAATATACATGGTGGCCTCCAAATGGAAATTTTAAATTTCCCTGACATTTCCCTGATTTTCCCTGACCGAACTTCAGATTTCCTTGACGAAAATTTCAGTCAAATATTTTGTTTCTCGTCATTTTAAAGTAGGTATAACGCACCACCTTTAATGCTTCTAAAACGAAAATCGTGTAATTTAAGAGAGAGAAAATACCAACCTACTCCAGCATACTGGTGGTAATAACGACGGTCAAGCATGGGAAAAAGATACATTTTTTTGAGTAATTGCATTTGCGAAAGAATGTATTACCAATTTTTTTAAATCGCAGTTAGACATTGACTCCCAAGAAAGGAATGATTTCGAGTACCTACAAACTTAAGGTAACCAAAAACCTTAAAAACAGTAAAAAGAACCGAATGGAATTCGGTTAAAAATCGTTAACTTTACACTTATAGCGGAATATTACTGAAATAAAGTTTATCAACTATAGCTAAATTAGAACATTCAAAAATGCAAGCACAAAATCGTATTGAAAAATGTCCTTGAATTTCATTAATATGTGCAAAAAAATCAATAAAAACTTCAGAAAAAGCTAGAAATCCAAAATCATTTTTTAAATAGCAGACCATTATTCAGAATGCTGCATGACTTTTTATTTAATATTTTACGGTCCCTCAATTTGTAATCTGAAGCGATATGTTGAAGCTCAAATTTTATTAATTTAAAATGAAGAGAAAAACATGTATATATATATATACGAAAACAAAAACAACAAAGAACTCACGTCTGAACGTTTCGATCCGATCTTCTTCGGCAGACTGATAGGTTTCTCCATCCCACAGCGTGATAATAATTCGCCGCGTAGGAGGCATAGGTAAAGGACGGGGGGGGGGGGGGCATGCAGCACGCCCTCAGGAAGGATATGTACAGGGGGAATAGTATGAAAGGATGATGTAGAGATGAGAAGGTGGAAAAGGTGAATGATGGTAGAAAACTAATAGATGAAAAACAAATGAATAAATTAAGAGATTTGTAAAAAAAAAATTATTTTTAAGCTGCGCCCGTTCACCGATTTCTATTTAGGCCCGGGTGACTGAATGCTCCCAGAGCCCACTGGTAGGCCTGCTCCGTAATACGTAGTTCAACGTCCGCGGAATCCGGCTTGCAATCCAGTACCCTTATCCTGTAGCAACTGTCATATGTACGGTTGTGTGCATTTGCATGTAAAGCATGCGGTTCACGGGCGCAACTTACAACTGCTCTTCGGTGAATATTGACACGTTCATTCAGCTGAGTAATCGTTTTCCCCACATAAAAAGCATCACATTGAGTGCACTCCAGCATGTAAACAACTTTCTTCGTCTGGCACTTTGCAGGGGGTCCTTTGGAACAGTAAGTAAACGGGGTGTTGACAGAAGAAAATTGGAGCTCCGATACCACCAGTGGACACAACTTGCACCTCGCCCTCCCGCAAGGATGAAGTCCCGATGTGCCCTGTGCTAGAGGAGGTCGAGAGAGCACCTTATGAGACAGGCGATTCCCCAGGTTCGGAGAACTCCTGTACGATGCAAAGAAAGACCTTGAAAAAATCTCTCTAGTTGCATCATCAGAGAGTAATATGGAATGTGCGTCCCGGAGTATGGAATTAACCCTCTGTACCCCTGGGTAGAATGACGTCACGAAAAACGGACCTGGGTGTGGTGTGCGGTTCTCAGGAGGTTGGTATCTCACATCAGCCGGTACTATCCTATCGAGAAGCAGATCAGGACGATATCCCCTCTCCAAAAGCTTTGTACCTTTCTTGAATTGTAAGCCAAAACATTGCTTGAGGGGAGGTTTATAATATTATAATAATTTTTTAAATACATAAACAAGTACCTATATTATTGAAAATAATAAACAAGAACTAGATGCTTTAGAGAAATTGAAGGGGGCGCCGTATTTATGTTGTTACGTTCCTCACAACGTTATTTGTTATTGGTTAAAAGCCATCATTCATTATCAATTTGTTGAGATATTCTATAAACTCTAAGCGTCTTTCCAGCCCTGTTTAGCCCAAGGTGGTCGCTGTAACTAAATTAACTCCACTCCTGTTAATGTGGACAACCTGAAGAGATAGTGCTGGCGTCAGCTTTATAAACCAATAACCACTATAATGATGCAATATTCGTTAAATAACTTGTTAAAACTGTTATTCTATCAGTAATAATAAATTAATGTATATTTTACACAAATATTTCAACACTTTGGTTTGTTGTGATTTTGTTGATTAATTGAGTATGGCAGTTTTATTTCTCTTGTTAGGACTTGAACAAGCTTGAGGCGTGGTTGTTCGATGAGTGAGAATAGTCCTCATCAAATATTCCATAGTTTCATATTCACCATTACACAATCGACATCTCTCCTCTGTCTTTAAATACTCTAATTTTGCATAAACTGTTGTTTTTTAAAGCTACCGCACATCTTATTCTGAAAAAGTATACATTTATAAAAGCGTTTTGTTTTCCCTGTATTCGGGTAACCTAATTTGTCGAAGTGGTTTGGGGAACAAGTTGAGCACTTAGGGCAGAATTCATAGACGGGAATTGAGTCTGTGTGGGTCCTAAGTGTATCGGTAAGGGAATTCATGCACTCTGGGCGATTCATAGACGTGATTTGGAGACCCTCAAGGCGCACTGAGCACACAACAGCGTATGCAAAATTAGACCCAAGTGCACACTCAACTCGATTCATACACAAAAAAAGACCATTGAGGTGAGTTTCCCCCTCAGCTCAACGGTGCAATATCCTGAGTGACGGCAGGAGGTCACTTAAGTGCGTCAACTGATAACTTGTATTATTATTTTCACCTAGGTATAGGTACTGGTAATATAGTAGAGCATGCATAGTTTATTTTGTTCAGAGTTTATTCAAAAACTAAGGCAGATAAGAGTAGGTAGGCAGTACCTAAACGATAGTTAGGTTCATGTTTGATGTGACCAACAGATCCCATTCGAATGTTATACAATCAACAACGAAACTATTCCGATTCGGGAAAGAGACAGTCATGGACAACTACGAACCTGAAGGAGCCTAAAATAAATGGAAAGGATTTATAACCACCACAGCTGAAAGTGCTGGTCGCTCTTTGATTTTATGTGATCTCTACTTACCAAGTTTGTAGTGCAGGTTTTCCAATTCATCTTGGTTTGTGGAATGAGTTGGTGGTTGGTACATACCTTCCATTCATCAGGATGTACAATCAATGAGAGTTCCAAGAAAATGTGATTTCTTGAAGCTCTCCCAAAACCTCACGTCTTCTTTTTGCCCAATAGTCTCATTATACCTATCACTCTTCTTATTTTCAACTACATATCTGTTCATCAAAACTAACTTCCCCAACAACATACTGACAGGGCTACCAACTTAAGTTGAAAAAGCGTTGTGTCCCCTCAGGGCACGGTCCAACTTGTGTAATCTGAGTGTGCCACTAACTGTTGAGCGAACCACCCCACTCAACTATGAATTCAAACCTGCGAGTGGAGGGAGACCCTCCATTTAGGTGAGTGCGATTGAACACACACACTCAGGCTTTGTATATGAATTCCCCTTAAACTTACACAAGGTTTTGTCTTAAATTAACAAGGTAAAGTGCCGAAAAAGATTGTGATGCCAAACCATATAATTTGGCTTCGTATAGGTTTTTCTTTAAATACTCAGTTTTCAAATTCTATAATTCAAATTTTATAATTAACGTTTCTGGTAATTTTGTTATAGATCCGTAGGATTTTTTTTTTTTTTTTTTTGTATTAGTTATTATTATTATTATTATTTTTAATCATAATACTATTATGAATTGAAACTATTTTAGTTGTATATGGGTTATGATGCACTAGAGCCTCCGTTCAGTAATGATCACTAAATCTGCAACCTGCGCAGAACGATTATCTTATACGTGCCTATAATTGGATATTGCAGGGATGCTGGCGGTATAGGTGACCCTGATACAAGATTAAGTTGCTAGACCTGATGGACAGGTTACTATGATATTATTAAGGTATGCTACTATTAAACTTGCCTTTTTTTATAGTTAACTAATTATTTAAAATGAGTAGATATTATAATTCTGCAGGATGATCTCCGAAACGGCATGGGTTTAGGTCAGGATTTCAATGTAATACATTTTTGTTAATGAGGTAACGGAATAGTTCTGTTTTTGTATTCACTAATCACTCCTTGAATCACTCATTCTTTTACTGCTGTTCATCGAACTTGCCATCCCCTTGAACAACGATCTGCTCCAAGGATGGATTTTTGTAAAACATACGGGCAACTAGTATTTTTGAAGTCTGATAAGATCATTTATATTCTATTCTATTGTTTGGTCGGATTTTCAGATCCATAAGTACATTAACTAGTAACTGTCGATGATAGATCAGGGTAGCCTCCAAATAGAAATGTTTAATCTCCCTAACATTTCCCTCACCGAACTACAGTTTTCCCTGGAAAAAATATCAAATTCAAAAAAAATTTTCCTCGACATTTTAATGTACCTTTAATGCTTCTAAAACGAAAATCGTATAATTTAATGAAGAAAAAACAGACTACTTACATGAAGTTTACTAATTTTTAACAATTTCATTGCCCTCGAAGTGCTCCAATATCATGACAATTAACCTAAATGTAATACGATAATTTACGGAAATTCACTCATACGATCATGCTGCATGACTTTCTATCTAATATTTAATGGTCTCTCAATTTGAGATCTGAAGCTATTTGTTGAAACTCAAATTTTAATCATCTGAGTTTATTTATTATTATTATTTTTTCCTTATATGGATCTTAGATCTGAGGATTATTCAAAATTTTCGTCCGACATCAAAAAATGTCACGCTTTTTTTCACTTACTACCAATTGCTGCCAGAGAGAGTATAACTTCCAGATGTCGCATCCCAGAAAAATCGTTCTGTGAATTTATAACACATGACTTCACTTCCAATGGGCCAATGTCCCCCTCCTTAACCCTACTGAGAAGTCCTAGCTTATACATACAAACTAGTTGTTGGACTCTTACTGGTTCAATCCGCTACTCTGCTGGGTGCCTTGTTCAATACGCTGTTGATTTTTCTCCACAAATGGTTGATGTAGTTACCAGGGAGTCCAATAGCATATCCATTCCTTTTTTGTGCGTGTAGCGTTGTTACTTTTGAACTATTTAACCACCACTCTTGATAATTATTTCTTGTCATTCGTATAACTCACCTATGAAATAATATGTACCGAGAATGATAAAGTACGTTATTGAAGTTTGATTGTTTAGGAGTTATACCTGAAAACGCTTTAAATTATTACACCAAGTTTTCATTTAAAAAATTCCCTGACATTTGGTGGTTTTAGCGAAAATGCCTGACTTTTCTCGACGCAAAGAATTCCCTGACAATTCTAGGTTTTCCCTGACTTTTCCAGTTGGGGGCCACCCTAAGATTTATTTCGGCCAATGAACTCAATCTACGTTCTAGTTGATCCCCGATCAAAGACTATCAATGAACGTCATCACGCACATCAAGTAGGTATGACGAACGTATAAGACCAAATAGTCAATACCTTTTCCAAGCTCGGGAATCTCAAGTACCAGCGCAACCAAACGCCGAGTTAGTCAACTCCCGCTTGGCGTCTAAAAAACCGCCGTATCGAAAGAAGCAGCCTTCCTTTTACCGGCCAAGCGTCAGCATCTCGCAATGACTTAATTGCGATAGAACAGCTGCTCAACTGAACTGGCGCGGAAAGTAAAACCCGAAGCCTCGTCCTGAAATTGGCCAACTGCACTTAACATCGGTATGACGCTGGGGCTCGGAGCAAGGAAACGCCGGTTGCATAGAACTCAATAAGTGCACATGATTACTCATACTTGAAACCTTCTTTTAGTCTCAAAGCAAAACTTAATTCCATGCATGACAAGGAACCGTCAATGACTAATCGTTGCAAATCACAAAATCACACCTATCTCCTCAAATTACATCTCAAAATTGTCTTGCAGTTCCCTATTCATTTTCAAGCGGACTATGAGACAGAAATGATGCACGATCAAGTTCTGTAACAAGGTCATCTAGATAGGAAACTTTTAAAATGACCGTTACTTAGGTAATTTCTTTCCATGAAACGGAGTTAAGGTTACTGCAGTCTTTAGGTCTGTGGTACTTCCTTTACACATCATTTACATACTTATTCACTAAAAATATCCCAGTGCTTTATACAAGCTCCAGTCATGCAGCACAACCATATGAGGAATGTTCTTGATTTTTCCAAGTATATTTATATTTATATCGTTTTGAAATTTGAACACTATGTTCACATGATATTTTAAAATAGAAGCTATATTATGGTAAAACAAAATTTTCACCATAAAAATCAATTTTAGGATTTACATTATTTTCCTACGTTATTGATTTTTGAACACCTTTTAATGACATTTAAATAAATTTTCCAGTATCATTTCGTGGAGACATTTCTAAACATTCACTTTCATTGGTAATTCAATTTTCAAAGTAATTTCATGTTTAAAAAATATACATAAGTAAATTAACAAATTAAAGCCGTTCTTGGTTTTGTTTTAGTTCTTTGTAAATCATTTTTTAAATTTGAGAACTGTACTATATTCATACCTCCCAAATAGTTGCGGTTTTTTGTAGAAGCACCATTTGTAAATAAGGGGGGGGGGGGGGCGGGGGGCGCGTGATGCGCTCAACTTTGAGCTGATATTTACATCACTTCCATAGTCCGATTTTCAAAAATCTTGTGGCAAAATGACAGTTACATTGTGTAGTGTTAGTATCACTCAAAACCCGAACATTGATTTTTTTTACCAAAATCGACTTGCGAGTCCCCTTTATTTAATACATCTAATGTTTCCTCGATAGGCGTCTATACCTGTACAATTATACAATACATACCTATACATGCTAATTCGTATATATTAGTATTCATTAGTAGTGTTAATATATTGTTTATAGTATGTATTAGTTACATATTATTTCCTATAATTCGTTCAACAATAAATTATTGACATGTGTTCTGCATTGAAGGGTTATATAATAGGAATGATAAACCTTTGTGTGATAATTTGCAGCGTTCTTGGAATGAAAAACAAAACATATGAGTAATGATCGATTTTGGAGCGTCATTATTAGTCACCACTTGAAATAACACAGCGATATTTAACACAGACTACTGTGGTAGAATCTGATACAACAGGTTGACTATTCCAATAACAATTATTACGCGCTTTAGATACATTAAGAGACATTAATTTAAACACGCTTTAGACGCGCTCTAAGAGACATTAATTTAAACGTCCACTGGTCTTTATCCTTTCCAACGAGCGCACATCAGAACATCAAAGCTGTAACCTGTCCAAATACTGCGGAAGGAGCGCAAATAGAGTCAGTTAAGATAATTAACGAACGCCACCTCCTTCTTTATGCCGTTTGTCCTCCCGTTCCGCTAATGAGACCTGCGACTTGAAATTCGGAGAGTTCAGTCGTTGAACTGCCACGGCAAACTTGCACAGTAGCGCTCGGGGAACGGGCAAAGTGGGGTAAATTCCTAACCCTCACCGTGCTCTAATTAGGTGCCTATTTTAGGTTCTAATGTCCGCTTTTTAAGTCACGTTCACCAACTATTTTAATAGTTGAGGTTAACCCCTTCTTTCGTTCGATCATTTAAGCATCGGACGGTGGAATGCGTTCTCGCTCATATGCTTAGAGCAACTCCGGTGGCACCACAACAAGCCATTAGACTAATTAAGGAAACACTGTTTTCTGCGATTTGTTAACGATTTTGTTGACTTCACGTTCCACATCTTATACAGCGTGTGGACATAATTTCTCTTCCGGCCCAAGTTTGAATCTTTGATACATACCTCTGGATTCGATAGTCAGATAAATAAATTCGCTATAAAGTTCACTAACCGCAATTAGTGAAAAAACTTAGCACTTCGCCCCTTTGGATCCGCTGAAGCCTAACGGCTGGAATTATGAAACATGGAATATGCTCAAGCTTGAATGCTCACGCAGTAATCCCCTTATGGTCAGCAACTTATTGGAAAATGTCTTGAAATTTAAATTGAACGTATTAGAATTAGCACTGATATATTCCGTGGTCAGGACACCAGATTTGATCATTGATACGTGATTTCTGAGATTCACGATACCCCATTCTCTCAAAGCACCTTAATCAACTGGAATTTATTTAGACGAACCCAAATGTTTTCCCTAAATAAATAAAACAATTTATGTCATGATTACCTATTCATATACTTTATCTTATCACGGTTTATAACACCTATACGCATTGAGTCAAGTGGAAGACTATAATTTCAATCATAATATTTAAAAAATAATAATATTAATAATGAAAATTTAAGAAACATCAAAGTTTTCTATACCTAATTTGATTAAGATAACGTAAATGTATTATGTTCTCCATTATATCATTCTTTATCATGTGGCCCTTATAACATAACGGCAGGCTTTAATCCCGGAATTGAGACAATATCAATCGTCTTTGACTATGATGAAACACAACATAATCATCCATACACAGACAGCCACACAAGATTACAGTAATATAGACTGGCACGTATATCCTTCAACAGCTCAGAAAAATACTTATCGGCATAGGTTGGCAAGAAATTTGGAAAAATCTAAACCCGAACGAAATCAAAGAAAAGCGTTCAGCTATTATTCAAACTTATGTTACTTGGTCAAAATACTCGTACAAAGGTTACGAACGTATACTCTTCTTATAGAAACTACTATACTTAAACATTTGACCACGAACATATTCAAACCACTGCACTACATAAAACTTGATGTATCTATCATACAAAAAAAAGTCTGCCAAGTTGGGTGTGGCACATAGCTTTCTCGTTTACCTATCATGAATGTATATATCATTGAAAAGTTTTAAATGATTTTGAATAATTCCATAGCGGAAAAGAGTAATTCAAGAAGTAGCGTGAAATGTCATAAATGATCAATTGAGAAACGAAAAAATTATGCTCAATGTAATTTACGTTTGTGCAAGTGCAGAATGAACTGATGAGTTGAAAACAATGAAATAGGTACGGGACCATCTACAACCTAAACCGCGCATTCGCTGACAATTTCATCAAAATCGGATGAAAACTGTATAAATTAAGATCATTACAAGTATTTCACACTGGCGCATGCGTAGTAGCGATTAATGAGACAACCGTGTTGAAATTGATATAAAATTATAAAATTGACATCCCCCAACTATCATCCAAATTTAAGCGAGATCGGACGACTAGGGCGTGAGAAAATAATGATTACAATTTATGTTTGCGCATGCGCTGAGTGAGGTATTGAGTAAAGAACAATGAAACTGATAGGGGATCGTCTACCCCCTAGCCCGCACATACCCTGAAATTTTCATCCAAATCGGATGAAAACTGTGGAAAATAAGCTTGTCACAAGGATTTCCGGACACACGACATACACAGACAGACAGACTGTCACGGAAACAAAGTGGTTCAAAAAGGTCTAAAACGTAAAATGCGAGTGGAAATTTTGATTTTGGAGACAACAAATTTTTTTTCTCCCTAAAGTGAAAACAATGCTTCCGCTACCTTTAGGTAGACTCGGAAGCAAAAATGCTGACCCAATTAAGGATGAGTAATAAAACGCAGTTATTTCTATATTTAAGCAAAGAACTGTTCTTAAAAGCAGAACCAAATGTCCCCTGCATTTTCTGAAACATGGTAGTAGCGCAGGAATCTATACGCCATGTAGTATGTGAGTATCCTCAATCAGCGGTGTATAGAGTAAAATATCCAGGAAATAGAAGGCTATCAGAAGATCATTAGCTTAATGTAGTTTTAAAAGGAGGAAGTAAAAAATGACTCCTTATGGTGTTCCAGTAAATTAGAGCAAATATTAGAATTTGAAAGTTTATTCATCAACTACTGACAAGTTGTAGATTTAGTATAAAATAATTTAAATGTTGTGACAACTTGTAAATTTACATTGTAAGGGTCAAGGACCTGAAACAATAAAGATTGATTTGATTTGATCTGATTGATTTTACTGTAATTTCAATCATAAAATGTAATAAAATAATATTGAAATGAAAATTTGAAGAATATAAAGTTTCATATACTTATTTTGATTTAGACTAACGCAAATATATGTTCTCCATTATATCAGTCATTATTACTTTGTTGTTGGTTTATGACTCGGTCGATATTCTATTTTATTTGGGTTGAATGACCACACCAGTCTTGGAAGTTTGGGATTTTTTATTTTTTCATTTCCAATATTTCGGCTCCATGATGGCCGCCCTCATCAGGCATAGAATATCACAATAATGCTTTTTAATGTTTTCATCACCCAGGGCTGTCTTTGTGGAAAATGAGTTGATACATCTGTGCTGGTGGGAGGATGGAACTCTGTACTGTTCTTTTGTGGTGGGAGGAAGTGTAATTAAGTACTTTGGAAAAATTTGGGAGCAAAAGCACTTACAAAAATATGGAAAGCTTTGGTTGATCCGTTTTGTAACCTGTAATCTACGTTTTCTAAAGTACTTAATTAGGTACACATCCCCCCACCACAAAATAACAGAACAGACGTTCCATCCTCCCGCCAGCACAGATGTATCTACTCATTTTCCACAAAGACAGCCCTGGGTGGTGAAAACTGTAAAAAGCATTACTTTGATATTCTATGCCTGATGAGGGCGGCCATCATGGCGCCGAAATATAGCAAATGAAAAAATAAAAAAGCCAAAACTTCCAAGACTTTGCTCCTTCAACCCAAATAAAATCAGACACGGACTAAATCACTCGCGACGAAGTTGTGGAAATCCATTTCAAAACGGAAGTTAGTGAAAAACGTTGTCTATTTCCCACGAAAAATAAAGAGTTACAATGTTAAATCGATTTTGACGGTTAGGCCATCATCAGTAACAAACAATAACTATTTATAACAATATCTATTTAACATTGTAAGTCTTTATTTTTCGTGGAAATAGACAACGTTTTTCACTAACTTCCGTTTTTTAAAATCGGACATTATCATGTGACCCTTGCATCAGACCTGCAGGCTTTAATTCGGGAATTGAGACGATTTCAATGGTCTTCGACTAAGGTAAAAAACAACATAATCATCTAAACGCATTTAGCAATACAAGATTACAGTAATAGAGACTAGCGTGTATATCCTGGATTTCGGGGATCCCCAACCAACCGCTAGCTGAGTCACACGTAGAGAAATAAAAAGACGAGGAACCGTGAAAGCATTTTGTATCAGACAGAGGAGAAAAAATGCAAATTAACGAAACAGGAAAAGATAATGTTCGGTCAAGATCCTTCGGTGGAGGCTGGTCCGTAGGCCGGTGTTCAGGGAATCCCAACTACCAGACGTGAACAACGAAACCACGAAATTAAAGAAGTTCACTACACTTACCTTAATGGGGCAATCCGAGACAGATATCGCAAACCTGATAAAGTCCTAACCTTTAATTTTCGGGAGCTAATTTGGTGAATGTGTCCAACAGAGAGTCTGTGAGTTTACTCCGTCGGAAATGGCAGTAATGAAAAGGTTCAGCTCACGGGTAATTATTTTCACCTTCTTCAAGAACAGCGTAACGATCAAGGTCGCTTTTCATTTAACGAAATCGAAAATGAATAGGTAAATGAACCCTTATTTCTATACTGATTTCTATTCAACTTGAAATGGGCCGGGAGCCTATGCATGTATGCGTGCCCATATGTTTTGGATCAAAACAAACAGGTAATACAATAATAGAGAGTTTTTGTTCTTCCCGTAATTTTCCACCCGTATACGCAAAAAGACTGAAATACTAACTGCGTATGCGCGAATCTTCACGTCAACTTGTAGAACTATGCGTGTACGGGAAAAAGGCCTATCTACGCGTTGGCAGGAAAAATGATTTCGTTGGAATCTCGGCCTACGGGTAGTCATCATAGCCTGACGCAAAGGTAACCACAGTTGCCGGTAACCACAGTGTGACCAAGGTAACCGCAGTTATGCAGTTACTAGCAAAGGTAACCACAGTGTGGTTGCCAACAACACGTTGGTTGGTCAACAAGTCGAGAGGTTATAGTGAAGAGCTCTGCTACAAAATTCAGCCATTTAAGCTAAGCAATAAAAGTATTTATAATTTATGTATTTATAAATAATTATAAAGCAATTAATTATTTAAATACGAATAGGTTGTACGAAAAGAATACGAAACAGCTTCTGAAACACTTAGGTATAGAGACGTTAGCGTGACGTTAACGTTTGGGTTTTCACGTATACGTGTAGAAATACGCGTAAAAATTACGTGCAGAGCTAGCATCTCCAGCTGCTTGCTCTAGACGCTGCTCTACGCGTCAACGGGAGAAAATCTAACGGGAAGAACAAAAACTCTCTAATTATACTGACTGGAACATCAAATTATAAGGATAAGGGTCCAAAACGGATAAAAGTCCTTTTAGCCGAGCTTTCGGTTTACATAAAACCATCTTCAGGGCTCAAGGATCTTTCACGGTGTCAAAATATTGAACAGGGTCATGGACTTAGGCTCTGTGTGCTTGCCAGCAATGTTTTTTCAAAGTTATTTCAATTTTTTCAATTTTAGCCTCTAGTTTTTTTAGACCTATTCATGTGCCAACCCTTGTCAGCCTCAACTGCAACCATTTCTTGTTTTGTTATGACAATTGACTCTAAGTCCATGACCGTGTCCTATATTTTGACACCGTGAAAGATCCTTGAGCCCTGAAGATGGTTTTATATAAACCGAAAGCTCGGCGATAAGGACTTTTATTCGTTTTCGACCCTTATCCTGATAATTTGACAACAAACGTTTTGTGGGTCGATAATCTCTTTCTCGAATGGAACCTCGTCACAAAGGTACTTTCGTCACTCGTATAAAATTATTTTACAAACTATTGAATTACTAAATTATTATATCTTTTGAACTTTGTCAATAAATCAAACATACTAGGTAATAATCTTTTGCCGATGTGCTACCCGCGGGCACTGGAGACTGGCCGACAAGTGGCTGCGCTCCCTAGGGGATTTACGAGTCTCGGTCCACCAACGCATCCCTCTAATTATCTATTTATTGAGTGTTCACGTGCTGAGATGAAATTATCACTGAATGATTTCTAATGGAATATTAGTTACTGAATCTTTTACACGTGGAATAGCCAAGTCTGATTCTTCTTCAGATGAATACATCACTAAATCACTGTGAACTACCTACCACGACTTTTACTACTTTTACTACAATACTATCTTCAAATTTCTAAGCACGATTCCTAATGCACTGCTAGCGAATTTATTGATTAGCCGATCAAGCCCTAAATTCCATCAAAGATCGCTAGATTGTGATACTGAAACACACAAAAATACGAGACCCTCTCGAACGAGCAAGTTTGTCCCCCACCCCGGCAACTACTTGGAACCGTTCCCTACAAGAAGAACTGTGAGTTCTTCAATTCCGTTCAACCTGTTTAGTGGACATGTAGGTTAGAATGAAGTGTATAGTTTGGTGGTCTGGATGCTCGCAAGCTCGCATCTCAAAAATACATAACATCAAGTAGTCAATCCCTTAGTAAAAATGCAGATTAGTCGGATATGTAGATCAGAATGAAGTGTATAGTTTCGTGGTCTCATAACACGATCACATAACAGTTTAGAAACGTAAATGTGACTTTTCATTTGTGACTCATGAGCTGCTCCGCGTTGAACGGAATTGAAGAACTCACAGTTCTTCTTGTAGGGAACGGTTCCACGTAGTTGCCGGGGTGGGGGACAAACTTGCTCGTTCGAGAGGGTCTCGTCACAAAAATTGCCTTGTAAATATCAGCTGATATAATGCCAATATTGGAATTATCAGGTGATATAGTTCCAATGGATTTATTCTAACGTTGCGAATAGTTTATTAACTATTGTCATTGCGAATGTATGTACTAGCGAAGTGTTGGTACCTAAATGCTAAATTTCATCTCTTAATTTACTCCCAAGTCAACCTATAGGTAGAGGAAGCATTGTTTTCATTTTCGAGAGATTGAAAAGTTGGAGTCTCCACCGAAATCAAACGGTTTTTTTCCCCCCGTACGCAGTAAAATTTCCACTAGCAATTTGTCTTTCTCTCTCTATCTCTGTGTGTGTTTTTGTGTGTATTCCCGCAAATCCTTGTAACAAGCTTAATTTCCACAATATTTAACCGATTCTTATGAAATCTTCATGAAATGTGCGGGTTAGGGTCAAGCAGGTCCCATATGAGTTTCGTTGTTCCCAAATCAATACTTCACTCGGCGCATGCGCAAACGTAAATTTTATCCACCATCATTTTCTGACGCCCCCGTTGTCCGATCTCGCTCAAATTTGGAGAATAGGTGGAAAATATCATTTTGAGCATTTCCTCGTAATTTCAACATAATCCTAACAGTAGTGGATACTGCGAAGGCGCGAATGTTTTCTTTTTTAAACGAGCTTAATTTCAACAGTTTTTATCCGATTTTGATGAAAACTTCAGGGAATGTGCGAGTTAGACTGAAAATGGTTCACTATCAATTACTACTTCTCAAATCATTACTTCATTTTGCGCTTGCGCAAACGTAAATGCCTTCAAGTATTATTTTTTTTTTTTACGCCCTCGTCTTCCGATCCCGCTCAAATTTGGTGCACAGTTGGAGGACAATAGTTTAGTTACTCCATGTTAATTGCAACCTAATTGCATCATTATTACCTCCTGTGCATGCGCGAACGTGTACTCTCAGGGACAAGGTCTAGTTTTCATCAGATTTTGATTACATTTCCTTGGAATTTGTGGGTTAAGCTATAGATTGTACCCTACCAATTTCATTTTTCATCATTACTCCATTCTGAGCATGCGCCAACGTGAATTACTTCAAGCACCATTTTCCGTTTTTTTTTTTTTTTTTTTTTTTTGTTTTTTTTTAACATCTTTACCCTGAAGCGTAAAATTGCGGAGTCTTGGAACGATAAAAGTGTGAACACTACTCGGAGACACGATGTGCCATGCTCTGATCATATATTACGCACGGGTATAGACCAATGATCTGCTTAGAAGGGCTATCTAACACAGAAATGATAACATTGTGTAATAATTTGCTGCGTTTTGCGTTTCGAGGTGTTCGGAGCGCGCCAGTCCTCATCATGAATTAAAGGGGCGCCCTCGAAAGAGGTCGGGAACCCTTTTTAGTTTGATGATCGATTGGTACATCGCTAGAAACGACACCAACGGTACATAATCATGGTTTCAGTATTATCATTCAATGCTAATCGTACAAGTGTGAATGGGGAACTTGTTGAGAGACAGATTGTGTCGACTATTTAACCTCCAATTTGTTGAGGATCATAATAGAAGGTGGTGGCTATTGTTCGGGATTTACCTACTTGGTCATGGGTGCGTTATGGTAATTTCTGAATTCGAACTGTTTGGGAGAGTTTCGAAGCAAAAGACGCTTGAAAAATGAAGTAACTCAGCATTCAATATTCTTCTCATTTCATATTCTCTATTGAACATTTACTGCTGGTTAACACGGATAAAAGTAAAGCGTAAGAATACAAGTTTTACTTCCCGACACCCACAATGGTTAATGGGAAGTGGTGTTACTTGGTTTGAGTTGTGCTGTGTAGGGATGTACATTTTCTGCAACACTCCTAAAGAGCCAAACTGAAAACTTATGATTAGGATCGAGAGAAATGGATGAAAGGTTAAGTGTACCTATTTACGTATTATCTATCAGTTCATTCAGCATATCATATAAGGCTGTATTTAAGCTTCCTCATTTATTGTAACATATACTTTTAGGATTATAGAGTGGGAAAAAAAATTGAGTCGAAATGTTTCATCAGTTACATGAAATGACTTCGTCAATAATGAACGTAGTAAGGATTGCGCATGCGCAATGGCTACATCCATCATTTGTAACGAAATTAATTCCAAGGATACCATTCTGAAACATGAATCCATGTAGCGTCTCAAATTTGGACGAAGTCAAACCGATCGTCAGAAATATGTTTCAGGAAACTCACATTTGCACATGCACACACTCATTACACATCCGACGGCGATGGCATTGTCCACAATTGTTGGGTTCGTCATCGAGTTAATCCGTACAATGCTAGACTATTTCAACAAAATCGGTACATTAATCCCGAAATTTTGTCAATGTCGACCAATTTTAGCTGTTTGAACGCGCAACAGTTATTACTCTACAAATCGCAATAAAATCCATAGGACACAATCCTGAAATGGATATCCAGTAATCCTCCGAGTTTGAATGGAATCGGACTGGTAGAAACTAAGAATTCACATTTGCGCAAGAACTCGTCAACCAGCTAACCCACAGGACCCCTGAAATTTTCATAAAAATCGGACTGAAATTTGGAATAGTTTCGGGCATGACAAGGAATTTCCATAGAACATTGAACCAAAGTTGATCAGCAAGCCTTGATGTCGGAGTGTGATTCTGTAGAGAGGAAGGAACAAAAATCAGATTTCTATGTTAGTACTTGATAAATTATTGATCACAACATTGCAGTAAAATCAGTCATAGATATTCCTTATCTGGTGGTCTTCAACGAATATTTCAAAGACAGAATTTATAAACATTACAAGTTATGTTGGCCATTCTGGACCTAAATTAGATATTGTTTGAGCGGTTCTTCGTGAGGGATTTCACTCGATCAGGAGTATGCGAAACCCGGTTTACTTTCTAGATATTAGGACATTGATGACCTCGCCAAAAGTGACGAAATTTTACAAATATGACTAAAACAACTGAACGCTCTCGTTCTTAGTGTAGTCGCTTAAAAGCCAGTTGGAACCAATGATATATTCGCTCAAATAACTGTATCCTGGATCGAGCTACAAGTGATGGAGATTTTTCGGTTTGAGTAGGTTGACAAAGGTTGATTCTCATTCAAGGAACGTGATTATAAATTAGTCTTGAGGCGTGAGAATCTGGTTCTTCTCTAACCTTGACATTCAAGACACACCACCACAACTTTACCTATCAACATTTTAAATTCAGATCTGCCAACACAAACACCATGCGATCTGAAACCCGCCAATCCCAGACAAAATTAATAACGTTTAATAGGATTACTCGCAAATGAATACTAACCGATTAGATGTTGAATATATTAATTAGGTACCTATTACGAGCCTAGTTTTCCCGCTCGCTTCGCTCGCTCGGTATGGCTGTAAGATCCGATGCTCTTCACTGTTGAGTGGGACATGTAGAATGATGGAAACGGTGGATCACTAAGGGTGATTAGAAATGTGTAGGGGTTAAGTAACAATTTTGACTTTTTCGATTGAGTTTGCAAGAGGCCACTCACTCTCAGCTTTCCAACTCGCAGGTGAATGCACTGGACATTTAGCGGACACCTGTCCTTCGTAAACACGACTTATCGGATAGTTCAATCCAGCAGATATCTCAACGCTGAGATAAGAAATCCAATGTATTCAAACACCTCAATAGCGGATCCGGGCTGTTTTAAGATGGGGTATAATGGAATTTGAAAAACAATGATTTTTTTTCCTTCGTTTTTCTATTAATTTAGTCCTTAAACTCAGAGCTGAATGCCCCGCTTTAATAAGTCTCTCTCTGACCGCAATCACTCAAAAATTATCAAATGTTTCGAGGTAGAGGGTTTGTTCTTTTTTTGCTTCTAGTTTTCTTCAAACCTCTTTATATTTCCTACGCCGTTTGAATTGAATCATAGTAAGAATAATAATAATTGGATTATGACGAATGTCCTAATGACATTTTTTGAAGTGTAGAACTACTATGAAATGGTTCAATACTCCAATGAAATGTACCCATAGTAGAAATTCTCTACTTTCCTAACGCCCCAAAGGGTAAAATGATTTGAACTGGCAGAACCATGTTTTATTGTACTCGCGTAATACAAAGTCCGGGCTATAATTGATAACCATACCACAGGAACAGTTATACCATTACATATCAGAGAAATAAATAAGTATGTTTGCACGTCAGTCTGTCCATTTTTCAGTGTGCGTACTTTCATTAAGAGTATTTTGGCCTTCAAGATCAACATAAACAACTTTCTGTACAGGATTGAGTAGGTGTTAATAACTAGCATCCAAGTTCAAAAGGGCGAAAAAGAGTAAATCAAGAAGTAGCGTGAAATGTCATAATTGGTCAATTAAGAAACAAAACAATGATACTCAAATGTTATTTACGTTTGTGCAAGCGCAGAATAAACTGATGAGTTGAAAACAATGAAATAGGTACGTGACCATCTACAACCTAAGCCGGGCATTCGCTGAAAATTTCATCAAAATTTGATAAAAACTGTGAAAATTAAGGTCATTAGGAGTATTTCACATTGGCGCATGCGCCGTAGCTATTAATGATACAATCGCATTGAAATTGGTTTGAGGTAATCAAGTCATTTTTTCCCAACAATCATCCAAATTTAAGCGAAATCGAACGAGTAGAGTGTACAAAAATGGAGGATAATAGAATTTACGTTTGGGCATGCGCAGAATGAAGCATTGATTTCGGAACTATGAAACTGAGAGGGAACAATGAAATAGGTACGGGACCTAACTCGCGCATTATCTTACAATTTCATCGAAATCGGATAAAAACTGTGGAAATTGAGGTCGTTACAAAGATTTCACATAGGCTCATGCGCAGCAGCTATTAATTATACAATCATGTTGAAATTGATATGGGATGATCAAATTGTCACCCCAACTATCATCCAAATTTGAGCGAGATCGGACGACTAGAAAGTGAAAAATTGGAGCATAATGGAAGTTCCGTTTTCGCATGCGCAGAGTGAGGTATTGAGTCAAGAACGATGAAACAGATAGGTGACTGTCTACACCCTAGCCCGCATATCCCCTGAAAATTTCATCCAAATCGGATGTAAACTGGAAAATAAGCTTGTCACAAGTATTTGCGGACATACACACAGAGACAGACAGACAGACATAGAACCAAAGTTGTTCAGAATGGTAAAAAACGTAAAATTTTGGAGACCGAACATTTTTTTCTCCCGAAAAAGAAAACAATGTTTCCGCTACCTTTAATTAGGTAGACTCGGAAGCAAAATATGGAGCGCTTTCACTAATCAACCAGGAAGATGATGAAAAGGCCTGCCAAGCTGTCTAGGAGTTGTTAAACGAAGAAGCAGCACAATGGGGAATTTGCATGGTTATTTTTTGTTTGCTCAATTGAAAGATCTGAACGAGAGGTTTCCAAAAATGTGCTTTATTATGGATATCTGACCACAAAAAACAGCTCTTGAGATTAATTTGCATGAAGAAGTATGTTCAAGAATTTGGACATTTGGCCTCAGACTCAAAAGTTCATCCTGCTTGGGAGAGTGAAGTTGGCTTGTGGTGAGGAAGAATACTCGCTTGCAGACGTACAAAAGAACAAGAAAAGTAAGACTCACATAAGGTATCACTGCACCCGTCATCGAGGAAATCAAATCACCCGGGTTCAAAAACAAAGACATGGGCAACACCTTAGAATGAGTAATTTTCGGTGTGTTGGGATTTATTGGAGAGTTGCTGTACTTCCCGTATTCGTATTTCTCGAAAACACGAAAACAAGCTGTTGAAGCGAGCACGATGAATGGTTACCTTTTCCTTCTTGATTTCTTGTAGCGTTTTCGTAAGCCCGAGAGAAAACTCTTATTGTGAAGTTAACGTGACTCATGTAGTGGGTCACTGCTTAAAACTCGCAGTTAATAGACGATTTTCAAAATATAACGTGAAATAAGAAACAACGGCCTCATACCTCAGATTCTGTGCCCTTGAAATTCCCCGGCTGCAAATTTTCAGCTGAGGTAACCCCCCCCCCCTTCTCAGTTGGACGTCATTCATCTTCCTTCATACCGCTGTTTCGGCTAATCCCAAGGATCCAGTAACCTCCAAATAGCCGTTTTGGCCAATTTCGATCATTTATGGTGACTGACAGGAATGCAAGTGATTGTCAAACTTATTTCACATAATGTGCTATTTCTGTTTATCATATTAATAACGGTGTGAGGGCGCAATTAAACTTATTGGATGCATGACAGTTGCATGAATTCCACCTGGCTAATATATAGAGGATACTAGTCATACAATGCATCGATTTTTCTGAGAACTGCGGAGTTAGGTTGCGAACAATTTGCCACAAGGTCATATAAGCGTGAAAACCCGAATTTTGATGGGATTTTCCTCGTTCGACGAGCCAAATCGGACACATGGGCGTTACTACGCCCACCACGTGGTCGATCATGGTCAGGTAAACGCCTCGAGGGTTAAATCTGTGAGTTCGTGCCTCAGACAATAATTGCCAGTAACCGTAGATGCTTCTGGCCAGCACTGCCCATTATTACTGAAAGCATCAAGGGTCACTGAATCATTGATTCCTGCGAGTGAACTGTCTTCCGGGTTATTTACGGTTCACGAGAAGGCTATTCATCATGGTAACCACATAATAACCAAAGTTTGATTAATGGACTGGATGTAATATCACCGGAGGTAACCTATTCCTTTTAACCATCCATTTATTGTCATTCGTCGGTCGACTCGATTACAACGTTTCGTTCACACAACTTCCGGTTTTTTATAGTTTCACGGTGAAATTATAGAAGTAATTTCACTTAGCGTACGTACGTATGTCATAAGAATTTTTGTGATTTGAAACACAGTATTTATCTGAAGTAATTCATGAATCCAACATAGAATATTAAATCTACCAGTATCGTCTGTAGGGGTGGGTTGTTCCAACGGTTTCATGGATCAGAACTAGTCGTTCCGACTCGTTCAAAAATGTTGTAAAATGTCAGTACTCACTCATTATAGAGTTCAAGTCGAATTTCCGCAGATTTCGCATGTACTCTAGCGATTCGTTCCGGCAAGCTTCGTTCGAGCTGTCAACGGGAGCAAACGGTGGCGACAGGTCAAACAGGTTTCTCGTGAGGGCGACCGGAGCTCCATCTTCTGTAAAACGAAGAAATCAAAGTTATAAACATAAAAGGATTAAACAAGAAAAACGAAGGACTAATCATATATGTCCTATGGCTAAAATGTCAAATGTGAATAGTTTTCAAATCATTCAAGTGATCAGGATTTGTAATTCTAGTGAAGGTGCCCTAAGAGAGCCTTCGTTTTAAATTTCAGCATTGAGCGTCGACTAGAAACATTAGCCTCACAGCTCACTCAGCTGATCAAGATGGTTTTGCATGCTGTAATTATACTGAATTTGTCCCAAAGAAGCTGCGTTCCAAATTTCAGCATCGTTTGTCAATTAGAAATATTAGTCTCACAGCTCACTCAGCTGATCTAGATGGTTTTGTATGTTGTAATTATATAAAATTGGCCCCAAAGAAGCTGCGTTCCAAATTTCAGCATCGTTTGTCGACTAGAAATATTAGTCTCCCAGCTCTGCTAGTCTGCTAGCCCTGTGTAACATAATGTTGTGCTTTTGGGAAAAGAAAACATACGGAAACATAGAATCTCCTTCCCACTGAACTATTCAGTTCCATAAATTGCTGCTTGAGTGAGTTGGCGTCATCATCGCTCATTCCCGTGCCAGAAACTAGAGACTTTTTGCAGCTTTTGATAGACATACTTATCACAGTTATATGTGGAGAGGAGGGTTCCAACTCACAATTCGGCGTGAGAGGTTTGGCGAGTTCAGCCCAGAGCAACTGACGGACGAAGGGATCGTTTTAATGTTTAGATTTGAATGGGAGCACCTACCTCTATTGCTAATTTATTACAAATACCTATGGAAATCATACTGCCTGGATGATACCGGATATATCTTTTTGAATGAAGAATATGTTCAGTTGACGGGTATGAAGAAACTATAATATAGTACCGCTCACAAACAACTTCTCATTTTTAGCGAATGTTAAAAAAATATTTTCAGCTATACTTAATTGCATTTGTTCTGATTTTAATTGGCTGATTTATTTGTTACCTTGGCTGTCCGATTTGGAACCAAGGTATATTCGGAATGTCAGTTGGACAGCAAAGAGTAACAAAACACTAAAAGACTGGCTGCCTTTGACTTCAATGGTTCAGCCATTTAATTTTCATAAACTTCAAGCTTTAAGTCACCCTAAACGTCACTTCTACGGTCTTCGCGGTTGTCACAAAACCGTGCGAAAAACGAAAGATCCAGTTAGCATCCATGTGCTCGCCTTATCTCGGGGACTACGGTTTCGACGGTTTCGTTCATGGGACGACTGCAAAAAGTCTCTACTGATCCGTAAAACGTACGTTGGGTATCACACCCAAGGGTGGGAGGGTGGTGCGCAGCTAATCTTCCTAAATTATCAAGATTCCAGAAGCCAACTTTGGTTTTTTCAACGCTGTTATAAACTCAAGAGCTGATTTGTTGAATTATACGTACTACCTTATATATCATTCTTTAAACCCTTCAGCTATCTGCACAGTTAATCGTTATACATATGTCTTGTATGTAGATGAACGGTGAGAATAAGCCTCACCCAAATGTTTCAAAACATCTCAACTTGCCATCAATCACAGAAATTTGGACCATCCTCACCGACGGAATCAGAGCTGCCAGAATATTATGACGGGAATTACCTACATTCCCCTTAAGCGGGCAGTCTTGTTTACCGTTGCATAATTACTTGGCTACTCGACCGTATCTATCTCGCGTGTTCCATTAGAGTTAAATGGCCACAGCGGACGTTACCGCTTGACACGTAAATAATCGCCGCTCCCTCCCCCCTTCGCCATAACTTCTATCTCACCTAATTCCCACTGCGTTACACTACTAATTCAATTCCTCGTCTATAACCATCTTAATCTAAATGCAGAAATTTGCATAGAGGAAATAACAAGTAGTGGTTCATTGCTGAAAAATAAGTTCGCGACATTTTACATAAAATGAATCTATTTGCAACAGCTCCAAAAAATTTTAAAATAAAATTTTCCGAAATTTCTATGAAACACGTGTATATGTTGTCCGTGGAAATAAGGCATTCTGAAAAGATTCATGTATTTAATTAAACACTGTTTCATATAATTTATGGATTCAAATTAATAATGACTTTATTTATTTTTTTCAAGTTTTTTTTTTTTTTTTTTTTTTTTAACACCGTCCAGCGTTATATCTACCTGAAACCGAATTATCGATATGATCTTCGATATGTTTTTTAAAACACCACTTTTTTCAATAATACAACTTTGTAATTGACAAAAAAAAATTTATTTTTTTTATTTTAAGAAACGTAGATTTCGGAAATAAAGTTCAAAAAAATTAATTAAATTAAAAGAAAGTCCGACCGCCGTACCACCGCCGTCCGAAGCGTCTCTCCTCAGCTAATGAAATGAAAATGAAACTTATTCCCCCAACATTACAAGAATACATCTGTGGCAATGAGTATAGAAGAAAAAGAAGTGTAAAACACTATTTGAATGATCAGATCCACTCAATTGACTAGAATTTCCCCACACCGTAGAACATTGTTCCGTGCTGTGTGGGGGAGTAAACTCCCGATTTTTACATGGATATGCGTTGTGAACTTGTAACTTTTTACGCACTAAAAAGAATCCTTCTTATAGACTGCGCACAATAAACCGCGAAAAACCAGATTCAACTTATAACAGATCATTGACTCCAAAGATTGCTCAATATAAATACACAGAACAGAACGAACAGAACTTTATGAAAAATTGGGCTCAAATATCATAGATAAGCCGGACATGTGTCAGCCATCTGGGTATCACTTTTGATCAACTCAGAGGTGAAATGCAAGGGTTGAAATACCTATTCAATAATCGAGAACTGAAAAACACGAAATAAATTAAAAGTTTTTTTCGTACTATATAGATGGAACTCTCAATTAATCGAATGAGACCGCCGAGAGCATTGAGGGTACATACAACCTACCGTTCGAGCTACTGTAAAATATTAATTATATAAAAATGTCAAGTGATATTAAGAATGACTGGAGCTGCACGCCCGCGGATCGACGTATTATTACTGAGTCAATCGCTACATTGCATCAATGGCCACTAGGAAGCACCACAGGACATAGAACAGATTCTATTCTATGTTCTGTGGGAAGGACAGAGAAATTCGCCTAATAAGCTTCGACGGTCTTTCAGCTAATATAATTCCAATGGAATACAAGAATTCCAGTCTCTTCGAGAGTCGAGTTTACCTATCATACTCTTCTCACCAATATATGGACTGGTGAAGCGTAGGCGGATGTTTCATTTTATCTCATACATTTTCAGTGGATGCCGACGTCAATGCCAATACTATACTTATATTCAGATGTACTATTGTACTTCGACATCAGCTCTTGCTAAATCCAGAGGGGCCCGGAATGTGCATCTAGGTGTTTTGTTTATTTTAAATAGTTTCACCTAGGTGGGCTTCTACGCATATACACACATACAATTATATTGTGGATATGTAGGTAACTAACGTAGACAACGTTTGATAATTATAGAAAAGCTTTCTAAGTAGAAGAGTTATTTAATACATGAATAATAAATGGCAGCAGTTTTGCCATAAAACCTAATACTTCTCTCAATTTTAATTTGTGACCATATCTTCGGAATCTGGGTTAAATTTCCCAGGAAAATTGCGTCCTTTCTCTCAAGAAATACCTTGTAAAGACCGTACCACCAGCTGCAACATGAATGGTTTGAAAAATATAAAACTTCCAAAAATCTTCACACCTTTAAAGATTTTCCGGATAAAGAATTTTTCAGTTATCAGTCCAGTATGAAATATAATGTCCACGAAAGCGCAGACCTACAAAGAACAAACTTTGATTGATACGCCAGTAAATTGGTGTGAGGAAAAATACAGAGTCTCTGACAACTTACTTTATCAACCACAAAAGTTGAAAAAAAATTTAAAAAAAATAATTTAGCATGTGTTTTAGTCTGAAGATTTCCTCTTCATACTAGTTTCTGGAGCTATGATTCAAAGCAGTTCCTTCCTGTTGAGTAAAGGAACCCCTCCCCCAAACAGTATTTTCTGCTTGGCGGGGTTATTATATTCTACTAATGTTCTCAAAACTTGTTAAAAACAACAATAACGCTGGCTCTCGAGGGTTGGAGATGAGAATGTTGAAGAAATACAGCGAAACGTTGGCCTAGCAGAAATTTTTATTTTGTTTTCAAAACCCAAATAGGTATGTTTTCCAGTTTCTGATTGACGTTTTCACATCCACCTAGTCCTCTTCTGGCTAGTTACATAACTTCTCATTGGCCTTCTGGAACGTTGTGAAAGTATAGAATGAAATACTCTCTGTGTAATCTGCTATTACCAACTAATGTGTCTCCGATTGGCCTGAGTGCCAGCAGCTAATCACGATCAGATAGTTCGGTTAGCCAATATGATCAGAGTTCTGTCAAGTGTTCAGGTAAAATGCGACAAGGCACACTCTTTCCCGAAGCTAATATCCAAGATAAGCCGGTATAGAAACTGTAGGATGTATCTGGAGGCACGCACAAAAGGTAATTACGCCTCAACACCAGCTTGATGGTTAAATCGTGTCAACAAAACTGATGTAACAGGCAGCGAGTTCCTTGGCCGGAAGCCGCCAGCCCCATCTGTCACAAAACGTTACCTAGTAGGTATGTCTACGCCTTCATTTGATGAGTACCGATTTCGCGATCTAATCAGACCCTCGCACAGTGGGCCAGAAAACGATTCTGCGCGGGCAAAATTATTTTATTTAGCTATTACTACAGAAAATGTTGAGCTGATTCGGAATATAACCCACGTCCCTATACCTAAAATAGCTTCTTCGACCCAAGAAATAGTTTCTTACGCCCCGCTCTGCCATGTCTAGAGTTGCCACTACAAGATGAGACAGCTTCCCGCAAAATATCCCCACACAATACGAGTGAGGGAAACGTTAAGTTGAAGCAACGGTAATCAAATACTTTTACAAGGACCAACTTTCTAATTAGCTGGCAGTCTAACAAAATAAGTTACCTAGTCGAAAATTGGTCTAACGTCGTAGAAACTAATTTATTTATCTACGAAAAGCTTAAAAGTTTCATGACTAAAATTGTGTTGAAGCTGTAACCAACTGATATAATAAAAAAGAGATAAGGACAGCCAAAATATCCATACTTCAAATAGCTAAAATTGACCCAAATAACATATATAGTCACGTTTTTTGACATTTTCGTGTCTTTCATATGGCACATAACAAAAAAATCGTCACGAAAAAAATTGTCCCAAGTGGCCACAACGATGATTATGACCATCAGAAATGACGTTGACCATTCATAGGTAAACACATGAAAATGTCCCAATGCGTTGCAGACTCGTATGCAAGCGTTAGGTTTAACTTAGAGTAATAAATCAGCATTCCTTGACACTACAGTGGCTTAGTTTTTCATGGAACATGCTTTAGTCTTGAGCTAACTGCCCGAAAACGTTACGCCAGATGAGTGACGCGGAAGTGTCACGGATGTTTCTTATGAATTTCACGTACAATTAAGCCGTTGCTGGGGAAATGAAACTTCTTTAGTTTTCATAGGACAAAAGCCGCTCTCCATTCATTGGAAAGCTCTCGATTCATCACGCATTTCTTTCGTACTTGTTCTTCTATATATGTCGTAGTTTATATATTACTATGAAGGAAAACAAGTAGGTATAATAATATTTAAAAAACTGGAAAGCAAAAATGTCACTGTAAGTCATACAGCATGCTAGGGACATTAAATTTGCCCTTTTGGTGAGAATCACCCACCTAGTTCTGATTCAATTTCTCGAAATGTCTGCAGTTTTTTATTACAGATGGTAGGTAGGTACCTACTAGAAAGATTCGTTGTCACAGTCGCATCTTCATTGTTGTTAATGAATAAGACAACGGAATCACCCTGTATGGTTTTAATTCTTGACATTCAATCTTTTTTAAGTTTCCACAGTTCTTCTTGAACGTTCCATTGTCGCTAATGCATCTACTTCGTAGCTTTATAAAAGAATAAGACAACGAAATTACCTAGTATAATTTTAAACTTCTCGACTGGCAAGATTCATTGTTACCACAGCTACACTACTGTTCATTTCTTACACATGATAGGTGATTTGTAGTCGCTATTGAGTCTGATTTTCTTATAAATGATTAATGCAACGGAATTACCTAATTCTGATTCAACTTCTTGACCTTCTCAATCATTCTACAGCTTCCTCTCACGAATGGTAGTTCCTGGCGACATTCATTGTTTCTAGGGATATTCATGGTCAAGTACTTACTGGAAAGATCTGTCGCTGTCGCAATTTCTTTGTGAATAAGACAACGGAATCACCCAGTCTGGTTTTAATTCTTGACATTCAACCTTTTTTTAGTTTCCACAGTTCTTCTTAAACGTCATTGTTACTAATGCATCTACTGTGTAGCTATATAAAAGAATAAGACATAGTCTAAAATATTAAACTTTTCGACTGCCATCCTCTAAGACATTCTACAGTTCTGGTTAATACTCGCAAGATTCACGTTACCACAGCTACACTAATGTTCATTCCTTACACATGATAGGTGATTCGTAGTCGCTACTGCGTCTGATTCTTATATAAATGAATAATGCAACGGAATGACCTAATTCTGATGTTCGTGACCTTCTCAATCTTTCTACAGCTTCCCCTCACGAATGGTAGCTTCTGGCGAGATTCATTGTCACTAGGGGTATCCATGGTCAAGTATCTACTTTCGACGTCGTATTATCGAACTCGAAGTCGATTATCAGTCTTGTTATTCAGACTTCCCGACGTGTCAATAAAGTTGTTTAAATTCGCGAGATACAGAGTTGAGTTCAAAGTTTATTGTTTCACAAATGATTTCATAATTTATCATTTATAACCTCGTTAGGAGGTAACATGCACTGATTTAGCTTTCACCAATCCTCACAAGGAAGCTTCTTGATATTTCGATGTTCGACAATTTACGAGGGGCGAAGCTCAGAGGTTATATGATAAATATACTACAAACGGGATTTAATTATTATAGACCAGTAATCTGCGTAACCTATCTAATGCACAAATAACAAACGTTTTCGTAATAATTTACAGCGTATTTTCCTGTGACCTTCCTGAACTTTCTAACGTGTTTCCTTACTCTTGGTACGTACTGAAATGGTTCATTGTCACTATATTGCATTACAAGTGAAGGGATTGCGTGCTTCAAACCAACTACAGCTGTTCCGTGCCAAACGGAACGAGTTCTTGACAGTTTTACCCGTATCTATTCCCTCTCACAAAGGCCCGTCCTGCGGCCTTGGTGGAGCAGATGCTGAAATATGCGGACGCGGCTTTTCAAGCACCTCACGCTCGGATCATAGGACTCGCGGATGGGTCGTCGATTGCTATTCATGAATTGAAAATCAGGAAAACGATCGATAAATCACAAAGCTTCATTCGACTGTAAAGCACCCAGTAAATCAGATAAGGCTATTATTTTTTTTCTCGCTGGATCCTGTTTAAAAATAACAAACCAAAAAATAATTGTAATCACGGGTTGTCTAGTGTTGTGGGAGGTTTCAAATCCTTTTGACCCACAAACTCTCTAGCCAACAAAAACCCCATTGAACCCTTACCTTGGAGAATGGAAAATGACACGTCATTATTAGTTTGTTGTATAATTTTGTTTAATATTATTTTTTGTTACGTCCCGTCCTTCATTTTTTTGATTTGTTAAAGATGTTTGATTTGTTGATGTTTTACCCGGTTAAATACATTGTTGAAGTCTTCCGCATAAAGTATGAATATTTAATTTTTACTTCCTAGGGGTTTCCTTATTCGTGATTTAGGTTTATTATTTTCAATAAAGAACATTGTTAAGCTACCAAGAAACAGACAATTTTAACCCCCTCTCCCCCTTAAAATTTGTTGGTTTACGCTTCAAAATGCGTAGAATCCGAAAATCGAATTAAAAAACATCCGTCCGTCCGCCGTCCAGAGCTTTTCTCCAAAACTGCGAACCAAAGCTATACAATTTTGCTCAAAAATCGTACATCGCCTGGGAAATGCCTTATCATCAAAATTAATTTGTATACCCGAACCCGAAAGATATGTAGAAATTGAGGGCTGAAATATTGGAAAACCGACCACCGGTTTATATATAATCATATATTAGTCTGTGGACTCAGAATGGTGGGACTGATATAAAACATCAGACAGATCGGATTAAATCTCACGAATTTAATAAAAAACATCTCAATAACATCACAGAATTAGCTTTGATTGGCCGAGGCAACATAGGTAGCTTCACAGATTCAGCTCATCAACTTGCTATTAAGAAACACAATGAGCAAGTTTACAGAAATCGATATTTGCTTTCTGAAATTATAGATTGTATCAAGTTTTGTAATCTTTATGAAGTAGGATTAAGAGGCCACGACGAAAGAGATAGGTAATTGAATATAGGAATTTTTCTGGGTTTAGTAACAAAGTCAGCCAAAACTGACGACATTTTGAGGTCACATTTGGGGAAAGCTATAGTGTTCAAAGGCACCTCCAAATCCATACAGAATGTGTAACGAAAACATCTCAAATCAATATTATTATTAGTAGGATATTGATCATTCTGGATATATTGCATTAAAGAAAAAGTTTACACATTAGTGAGTGGTGGTTGTGGGTTTAGACATTTCTATAGCCTTTTGAAATGTTCGATTTTTAATTGACGTCTGACGACACACTTCCATCATTTCATCATAATTTAATTTGAGTTCTTTAATATTCCTTCAGAATTATTTTTCTTAAGTAGTCCACTAGTGCCTTGATAATAATTAATACTTTTAATAATAATACAGATCATTCTAAAAATGTTAGATACATAGTAAGTAGGTACCTATAAGATAGTATTTTTAATTTAATTAATTAATTTATATTTAATTTACTAATAATATTTAATAGTTATGAATTATTACTATTAGGTAGTCGTATTCTTTCATAACGGTTGCCATGGCATTTGACATGACCCAAGTGGGATTTATGTTTCATGAGTTTAGATCAACATTTATTCACACTGAAAGCAAAACAAATGAAAAAAACCTTAATGATCTTCTTGACTGTCAAATAAGTAAATAGTTTTGTGCCCCACTCCTTTTGCAGACCACCGGCCGCCACTGCGTACCAACCACGAACCTCTTCTAATTTCTGTTCCATCAATTATGGTGAAAGATCTCGCGTGCACCGGTGCTGCCGCTGACACGATAATAATCACCTATGTCCTGAGGAGGAGGAAACACCGATGGAATCGTTGTTGATGGGCTACAGCTCTGTTTTTGTGATGAAAGGGGCGGAGAACTAATACAAGTATTGAAGAATTAAGACTTCACATAATCAAATAAATGATTTTATTGGAGGAATTTAGCCGTAAGCTCGTGTAGCCTGTGGAGCTTTGTAGGATGTAAATAAAATGTCCTCTCCTATTTTATAATTCTCCAAGTATCAAAGGAAATGATAAAGATTTTAAGTAGATTCTTCAAAGCGGTTGCATTGATTTTTTATAACTTATATATCGGAAATAGACTTAATGCTGAAAACCTGAATTAAAGTACTGGGAAATTAATAATGTTGGCATGCGAAGGGAGCTGCAAACAGCATAGGAGTAGGGTAACTCCAGCTATTAAGGCTATATTTGTACAATAAATTTGTATATATGTATTTTCATGAATCTATTTGAACATTTTCTTTTTTTTTTGTAATTGTTTCGTATATATATATATATATATATATATATATATATATATATATATATATATATATATATATATATATATATATATACTCGGCGCTTCGCGCCTCACCGAATCTTTTCTCTTTTCTACTGCGTCGAAAACGAGGATAATTTGCTATACAATTCTTAGCCTGAAAAAATTTGTATATAAAACGTTCAAGCCTGGCTGGAATTCGAACCCACGATGCGAAAAAAATTGATATAAAAAAAAATTTGGATATAAAAAATTTTTCAAGCCTGGCTGGGATTCGAACCCACGAACTCGCGCTTCGCGTCACGGACGATAGCAACTAATCAACTACTCGGTTGTACGTGAAAATCATCTTTAATTTCGTCCCGGACGTTACATAAAAAATTATTGGGGGTCGGCCTAAGAATTGCATAGCAATTAATAGGTACTTAATGTAAAAGAGTATTATTTAATTTGTACCAATGAAAATTGATTTTTCTTAGTAAAAAGGTGAATTTCATCGCATGAATCCAAATAGGTACGACTCCAAAAACGAACCGAATACGATTACATCCAAAATGAACAAATCAATCCATTTTGGTCGGTAGGATTTACTGACGTGATGTTTTGTTTCATCATCACTGCTCCAATATTATAAAAACCTCTCGTAATCTTGACAAATTACTGTCCCTAGCTGTTTGAGGATAGTATAGATCGATTCAGCGAGTCATAAACAACTAAGAATGGCTTTTATTCGGGAAATCGTGGAGGATGTAGAGCGTGTGAAGGATTTTTTCTAGCCATTTCCGACTACCTACTGTGCGACGTACATAACGTACGAGAGTGATGCGAACAGCGAATCGCTCACATATACGTAATTTGGACGCATCCTTTGAGTTGAAGTACCTTTGAGTTAGCTTATACGCTCTGAGCGTAAGCTTATAGGTGTTGAGCGTTAGCTTATACGCAACCTTTGAGTTAGCTCATCTGGACGCATCCTTTGAGTTAAAGTAGATACCTGCACAAAGATACTACAATGGATAACATCGTAACGGTACAGAGAACTGAATTCTCTCTCAGAAATAAAAGTAGAAAGACCGAAGAGTGATATCCTCAGTAAAGTAGAAAATACACTACACTGCAAAGCATAAACGTAAAACGCACGATTCATTTTGGAGAACCAAGTGGTGTTATTAAATTGATTGCCTAGCATGTTGTGGTAACGAAAGTCGTGCGGTCATGCGCTGTGAGCATTCCATTCCGTGTGGGCCATTAATATTACAGGCGATGACAAATGAGGTAGGTAATCTACAGGAGCTCACGTCTTGTCAGGAACGACCTGTCTTGTAAGGGAGATTGATCGGTATATCGGCAGTTTGCTGTCTGCCTAGAGCAGTCATACATTTTGTAGTCCGATTTTCGTACTCTGAAGTTGAATTTTCAAATTGCTCTTTGCGTTTCAGAGCTTGCTGATCAGTAGGTTGAGTTGGTTGAGGGTAGAGGTTTTTCAGGCCTCTCTGATAATGTTATTTATTGAGGAGTTTGCTGATCGCTTTCGCCAATATATGGCCCCTTCAGAGCGTATTATTTGACATATAAACTATGTGAGTCTTTCCACATAAAAAATTTCATTTCTCTCAATTTGAGCACAAAATTGACCCTAGTAACGTCACCAACCACAACTGGTCATGACCAAGATGTACAAGGAGGCCTCCCAATTTATATATAAACATCTAACAGCTCATCTATCAAATAATACGCTTTGAAGAGGCCATACATTTGCGAAAGCGTTCAGCAAATTTCAATAAATGACATTATGAGAGAAGCCTGAAAAGTCTCTACCCTCAACCATCCCAACCTACTATGGACAAGGCAACACTCCATAACCAGCTTGCTGATCAGTTTTTGTCCCATGTCAACGGTGTGACCAAAACTATGTTTTGTACCATTTTGATGAAATTTCCAGGTATTGTGTGGGTTAGTTCCTATATCGACCCCTATATGGCATTGTCGGGTGTCTTTAAGATCCTAAAGTACAGGATTACACATCTATCTGACATTCATACAGATTCCATTATTTTAAAGTTATTCCAAGCCGCAACGCAATTTTTTTTTTTTTTCTTTCCTAAGAAACCCGTTTATGTTCCCAAATTTGCTGACGATCAGAAGCATCTCAGTTGAACACTAACTGTTGAGACGAGCTGGAAAAGAAAGATATATTTTCCTGGGTAGTTTTTGGCCACAGAGGCTGATATATAAAATTATCCTCCCTAGATCAATTTGATAGAGTGTTTTTATGTCGCTTCTGCACTCCACATGATAAATTCCATTGTTCTCAACTTGCACCTTCATCCTTTGAAGCTTTATTCTCTTCGGTAGTTAGCTGAGTATTACCTGTAGTTGTGCTCTCAGCAACTAAATCAAATCACTCAATAACTTAATCTACACTTCCGTTTATCGTATGCCCTTTCATATGAAGAGTTGTGGGGTAGTTCAGGTCTAGTTTGTTGAATTCACAACACGATTCTCGCGTCGACTCGGGCAACGTTGACTTCCTTACCTGAATCTTTATACCCGTTATAGACAAAAACTTCGAGTTTTATATATAAGAATAAATAAACCTGTCGTTATGGATAACCTTACTAGCTAATTTTAGTTATTGCTTTCACATTTATTTAATCAATTTTTGATCTCTGTTTGATTTGGCTTCTGCAAAGTCCTGGAAACGACCTCTCACTGGCCATTTAATCAAGTCATAGTAAGAATGGTGGTTCTGATTGCAACTATGTTGTGAATTGTATGGACATAATAAAATAAAAAAATAAAACCCGCGGAGAAGACCCATTTTCTCCCTTGAGGGGAAAAACAATAGATCATGGATATGTCACAGTTGTAGACAATACTTTAAGTGGACATTACTTTCCACTATGTTGGGATGTTGGGAAAGTAAAAATGGACATTACTTTCCATTATGTTGGGAAAGTAAAAATGGACATTACTCCCCACTCTGTTGGGATGTTGGGAAAGTAAAAGTGGACATTAAAAATGGACATTACTTTCCACTCTGTTGGGAAAGTAAAAATGGACTTTACTTTCCACTCTGTTGGGATGTTGGGAAAGTAAAAGTGGACATTACTACCTATTATATAGTTAATATAGGTATTATAATATAATATCTATATTATAGGTAATATAGATATAGTATTATATAGGTAATTTACCTAGCCTTCACTTTTCGAGTTAATAATAATCTAAAGTGCCAGAGCGTTGCATTTTGTGTGGAGAAAACTCGGCGCTCCGCGCCTCGCCAGGGGGCAAGCCCCCTGGACCCCCGGTTACCTCTATTTACATACTTCGGACGAAATTATTGAAACACAGAATGTGTTTGCGTTGTCGCGCAACCATGTGACAACCAAACAAGCGTCATTGTTTACTATTCATTTATAACATCAATTTATATAGTTATAGTATGAAGCTACGAAAAAAAATACGAAATAAATTCTTGATAAATCAAGAGCGATTTATCAAGTAAATGTCCTAAAGAGGCTACATACGAAATTAAAGCTTCCTAGAGTGTAAAGTATAGAAATTAGCTTTAAGAGCCACACATCTGATCCGGACCCTGAGCATCGTCAAGTAAATGTCCTAAAGAGGCTACATACGAAATTACAGCTTCCTAGAGTGTAAAGCATAGAAATTAGCTTTAAGAGCCACACATCTGATCCGGACTCTGAGCATCGTCAAGTAAATGTCCTAAAGAGGCTACAAACGAAATTACAGCTTCCTAGAGTGTAAAGTATAGAAATTACCTATTCAAATTATTTAACCTCCGCTTCACAAATCAAACCGTTTTCGTAATACTCAGATCACCTGCTATGAATCAAATCATCGAAACACAAGCTCAATGAAATCATCAGAAATTAACAAGCGGTTGCAATCATGTTCACAATATCAATTATTGAGAATGATCACCTGTGTGTAAACAATTATTTATATAACCATGCTCATAACTCAGTTTGTTGGACACGCACTTCGCAGTAGTTAACATAATATTGTTGGATAAATCGAGAGCTTTCGAACGAATGGTCAACAAATTTTGTGGGATGAAAAACGACGAAGTACCATATCCCTAGCAACGACTCGGTTGTACGTGAAAATCATCCGTCACACATTTCGTTACCATCCCGCGTTCCATTTTCGGCTAGTTAGTCCATGGCTAAAACACATTCTGTGTTAAAATAGTGTCGCGAAAAATTCCTTGATCCCCAGCCAAGAGATATATCCATGTCAAAATCATTTATCAATGGTCGTTGCTAAAATTATAATCATTGTTTATATTCAATCTGCGAGGACTATGTAGGACACAATGGAGCCCGGAGAATGTAGTCAAAATCCATTTTAAAGTATGGAAATCAAAAATCGTTGAAAGGTGTAGTGTGGAATTCACATTTGAACATGCAAATGGGCCGATAACCGTCTTTATTCCACTGACAAGGATTTGCAGGAACAGATGGAGGATAACGTCAAAATTTGCTGAAAGAGGCCTAAAACCACTCCGTAAAACTACATTGCCTGTCAGAATATGTTAACAGAATAATATTATTGTTTCCGAGTTTGCAAGGCAGTATCCACTTTCGAAATGAAAAAAAATTTCGTGCTGCAAAATCAAAATTTTCACTTGCCATTTGTGTTTCACGGCCTCCTTAACAAATTTGGTTTTGTGTCTGTCTGTCCGTCCTTCTGTCTGTCCATATTTCCTTGCTACAGCCATACTTAACTTCAACAATTTCGAATGGATTTTAATGACATTTTCAGGAATAATGTGGGTTTAGCCCTAGATGGTCCCCTTTTAGTTTCATCATGATTGAATCGTGATTTTCTTGCTACACTAATACGTCCGTCAATGTTGGAGAGATTTTGGTCAGATGCGGGGAAGGCCACTTCAGGTCCTTACAACATTTATCATAATTGAATCAGCGGTACACTGTGCTCATGCGCGAGCATTTGCCTGTCCTTATATCCTTGCCACAGCCATAACTTCTACAAATTCGATTGGATTTCGATGAAATTTTCAGGAATAGTGTGGGTTTAGCCTTTAGATAATTCCGTATTAGTTTCATCATGATTGAATCAGCAGTACGCTCAGCGCATGCGTGAACGTAATTTTCTTGTTGGAGTCACGTTGAAGCCACGAGGAAACTTCTGTGCCATGTCCTTGTAAGTGAATTATTCTTATTTTCAATCCCCTGGTTTTTAATTCGGTGACCCGCAAATTTACAAAAATCAGATTTTTTCGTGATTTGAATTTACGAATGATATTGTGGCAGAGGTCAAGCGCGGATAATCACATTCTATCGTATGAGTTTGTTCCTTATGATGATCAGCCGTCAGATGGTCGTTAGATTATGTAGACGGATGCTAAGTCGTCTAAGTATGCGAGACACGCGCCCTCCGTCACCTTGGCGCGCCTTTATGAATGAGTTACGCAATGCCATCCGACCAATCTCATACCAATCATGACCTTTTAAGACATATGGCAGAAACCATCTAGGTAGTTATCCACATTAATGAATCATAACTGTACTTTATGGATTGATCAGAACCTTCTCAATCATTCCTCCAATCATCCAGTTCAAGAGTATATAAAAAAATATTTCGGGTACAATAAAAGCGCAAAATTTCAAATACGCAAAAAAATCACTAAAACGAAAGAAAAAAAAGCTAAATTCGTTAAATTTGTGTACGTTCGGCAACAACAAGAATTGCAACGACCAAAATTACTCAGCCATGCAGCATGGCTTATTGAGCGAATTTTCAAAGAAAATGTATGGGTAAAATTAAGTTAACTTAATTAAGTGAACTTAATTTCTGATCATTCAGACCAACCATGTCCTGAATCAAACTGGCCGTTTGACGAGATCGCAAAGGAATTTTCAGGACACGTATCCGAACTCGAAAACTACAAAAATTTATATAGGCATTTTTCACCTAAAAATAGATTTTTCTCACTTATTTATGAATCAATATATATATATATATATATATATATATATATATATATATATATATATATATATATATATATATGCGATAAAATCTAGGATTGTGTTCTTTGATGCATGAAACGGTGTATGGGATCCCCGCCTCTTCTCCCTCCCCTCCACATTTAAAATTTTGAAGTCATCTAAATAGCTCAGTTTTTCTTTGAAAATTTGCTAAAATAATAAAAAAAACCTAACAATTATGAAATAAAATAATCATGTAAAAAACATGATGTAGCGGCGATTTTATAGTCGACGACGTGTAACAAAACATCTCAGAAATGTACGAGTATGGAATAGATTTCGATAGTTGTGGCGTCTTTAATAGATGAAACGACTTTCAGAGCGATCCGATTATCGTCAACGATTTCGGACGTCAACTCTAAAAACTAAGAGTTTTATTTTATTTTGTTTTATTTCATTTTTTTATTATTATTATTATTATTTTTATTTATTTATTTTTTTTTTTCTGAGATGTTGGGTGGATTATCCCTGCTCAAAGCTCGACCATTATCTTTGCCAAAAATACTGACCAAGTATCAATTGTTGGGTTTCTGAATTTGTACTAGCTCTTGTTCGGTTCCTAAATCAGATGAATGAAGTAGATTCTTCTTTTTTCAAACTTCGTAAGCAACCTGACCAGCAAGCTCACCTGGAATTAGATAATCTATATATCTAATCTTATCATCTATCAGTTTGGTTAGCTATTTGTGACCATGCAAAGGAAAAGGGAGCTTAACTTGCCAGAGGACAAATTTGAGTTTATATATTTTTATTTTCTCCATATTATACTGGGAAAAAAATAATTTTTTAAACATTTTTTCCATCATTTTCCGATCGAAATTTATGATTTTTCAAAGTTTTTAAAAAGCGGGCCCAAAAATTGCAAAATTTCAGCAGATGTCAGCAGACTTTCAAATCTGCAGTTTATCGCAATTATAAATAGGTACAATGAAAAATGTAGGGAATTCAAGTTTTGATGATTATTGGGGAAAGAGAGATAATTTTGGGACCCAAAAAAATTTCACCAAAAAAATTCATTTCTTAACCCAATCTTCGTTTCTTCGTAATCTTGAAAAAAAAACCTTGGCAAGTTAAGCTCCCTTTTCCCTTGCACGGTCACATTTATAAATACGGTGAAACTGCTCTGTATGCAATGGTCGTTAAAACTTCTTCTGACTTATGAAATACTTTAAATATCAATTGATCAAATCCATCATAGATATCGAAGATACTCGTAGCTTGGTATTTACGCCCGCGAATTTATGCCCTGTTTCCGGAATTTTGGCCTTGATGTACATGTAGATGAATAGGAAAACTCTCAGGGTGGGGTTATTTTGGGCCCCAAGCACGGAAGCCTGGTGGCTTGTTGTATTTTTCTGAGAGTTCTACGTTTAATCAAAGAGATTCAGCCCTCTGGTGAGGGATGTGAGTCCTTTGATTAATTGGTCGCTTCGAATAGACATCATTGGAGTTTGTGCCCCAAAGAGTTCAAATCTGTGATAGATGAGTGCAGGGCACTCGAAGATTATGTGGGATACTGTTTCGTCTGTCTCCTCGCATAGTCTGCAAAGGGTTGTTTTGTGTGACCCCTATGCGGTGTAGGTGGAAACGTAGGGGTGCAAAGGTGATTATGAGGCCGACTATTGTTTCAAGTTCCCTACGGTTTGATCAAATCCATCATTGATATCGAAGATAGTTTGGCCCGGGAATGTATGCCCTTGTGGCATTCTGGCCTTCGTGAAGGGGCCTTATCTTGAAAGAAAGCGCCCCGTTGAGATGGAAGACCGATCAAGGATACCCAAAATTTCTCAATACCTTTCGAGGGTTTGCGGGCAGGAACAACGTTGTTTTCGCCTCGTCGCCAGTAAACAAGCGTCAGCGAGATGGTGGGTAAGAGTGACGATCAGAGGCCCGCGGAAGTAGGCAAAATAAAACGAGTGAAAGTGGAGCAGTGATGCGAAGGTTCAGAAACGACCTTGACGGCTCGCAGACGGTTACGCAAAGTAGGTGCCCACAACAGATGAAAACTGGGCGGTTTTTCGCTCTAACCACTTTTTTGTTATCAACCACACCCACCCCAGTACAATGTGATTTGATATTTTTTCAAAATGTCAAGGATTGCAATGAAACAACTTCACAGGGTGAATCATCATCTGGTCTCGGAGGTGGAGTCTATCATTCTCAGCGAAATTTAAAAAAAACATGACCCGAAAATGTTTGAAAATAGTTCACTTGGAAATTCATTTTTGGACCTGGAAGATAATTCTTAAAATTGGGAGTTAGTAATACTTTTCAATGTTCTAAAATATTTAAAAACAATATGGATAGACCGTGAAGAGACCGTATATATACTACAAGTTTGAAACCCGATAGGGGATAGTTGGTGTTTGGTGAGATATGAGCTGAAAAATACGAGAAAACGAGGTGTCGATCGCCAATCGCCCACTTGTGATTGAAAATAATTATAATAGTGAAATTAAATGGACGCTCTTGGATAAGTATAGGCCAATAATCATATAAAAAATCTTTAATAATTAATAAAGACTTCTCTAACTGTACAAATAAAGAAACGTTGCTTATAAGAGAAGATAAGTTCGATGGTTAAACATTTGCCTTTCTTAGTACCTAAGAAAGTAATCAGTTTTCGAAATATGTGGTCAACGAGTCCACCAAAAACTTCCTAGAAAAGTTCCAGTCATGCAGCATGCTCGTATGAGCGAATTTTCATCAACTATCTATCGTATTGTAGTACGTTAAATTCAATCAATCAATAGAGAATTTGGGTTTTTAGTTTTTTTGTAGTTTTTATAGATTTTTCATCAAATATTAATGAAATTTAAGTAAGTATTTCTGCATAATTAAGAGCACAATTTTTAAATGTCCCAGTTAATCATCAACATTTTATTTTTTACTAAAATTCTGCTAAAAATATAAATTTAACTATTTTTGGCCATTTTGAGTTTTTTTTTTTTTTTTTTTAAGTACATTTTTCGAAATTTGACCAATTTAATGTGCTCAAAAATTGTTGGCCAACGAAATCATCATTTCGTTTGGAATGCTTGATTTTTTGGCGCAAGAACGGTATCTTTATCTCAATCCCAAGGAGAGTTATCGTCTAGAATCAAACGTGTACACAAAAAGTGCAAACTTCAGGAATCGTTTCAGAATACCTCAAAACGGATTTCAATGAAGAAATTTATCAAATATTTTGAATTGAAAAATTTCCGAGCCATTGCAATAACTTCATTTTCTACGAAAATTCGCAAAAAATAATAATAGTAAAATTGAATAGACGCTCTTGGACGAGTAAAGGTCAATAATCATATTAAAAATCTTTAATAATAAATTAATAAAGACTTCTCTAACTCTCCAAAAATAAAGAAATGTTGCTTATAAGAAAGGGTGAGATCGAAGGTTAAACATTTGCCTTGCTTAGTACCTAAAATAGTAATCACTTTTCGAAATATGTGGTCAACGAGCCCACCGAAAAATTCCTAAAAATGGTATCAGTTGTTTATTGAGAGTTGATAATCTCTGTAAAAACATCCTGGCATTTAAAATGTAAATTGAACCAACTGAATAATTTGGAACGCATCTTGGAAGACAACAACAGGTAGAATATCCGGTTGGATGATGTCATCTCTCCATCCTAATATCTTCATAATGGCAATACATGTCCCATTATGGGAGTATTTGTAGCTTCGGTAGCGATGGAATTCAAAGTAACTCATTGTTCACAGCAAAAATCGTCATTGTTTATAAGTGATGCTGCAGTGCCGTACCGAAGGAAAAATGTGAGGAGGAGGGGTTAGTGAACTTCCTGACTTTCACAGCCCTCTTTTTTTTTTTTTTGACAAGTTTTACTGCGCCAAGTAGTAACAACTTATCAGCAATATTCATGTGATTAAGTATTATACATTTTCATAAGATCTAGTATTCTTCACTTTAGACTAATTGTTCTGATAATTGAGTCACTAGTCTTGACGTTCATTTTATTTCACTTAGTTCATGCGGTGTAGTTCATTCAAGTCTTCTAAGTAGATCTTAGGCGTCAAGGAGATGGACGACATCCTCGTTAACATGATCTCTTAGCCTCAAAAGGTGGTTGACGGCTTGTTTGCGGATAACCTCACTGACAGATTCAACTTTCAACTCATATTGTAATCTGTCGTTTCTGAAGTATCTGTATGCGTCAACGCAGGTACGCAGAACATTATTTTGAAAGCGCTGAATAATGTTGCGGTTACTTTGTGCTGTGCACCCCCACAGTTGAGCACCATATATGTCCAAACAGGTTTGAGGACTTGCTTTTACAATGTGAGCTTATTGTGGATAGACAGTTTTGAGCGTCTTCCCATAAGCCAGTACAGTTTCCTGACTTTGATAACTAGTTCAGACTAATTCCCAAGTAGCTGTGATTTTTTCGTACTGGATATTTACGCATTCAGGAGTAATAAAATGATTCAAACTATGATAAAGAAAATGTCTAAAGCACAATTATATCATTGATTTATTAATTAAAATTAAGAAAATTTTCCGAACAAAGCTATACATTGGTTAATTTCTAAATGTGTTCATTCAATGATAAACATGATTACAAATAAAATAAAGAAACCTTTTTTATTCGATCACTCAACTAAGATTGTGGTTGTGCCACTGGCGCACAAAGCCAGTCTAACTAAGAGGTAGGAGTAACTATCTCGTAGAATACGTAGAGAAGTACTAACCTACATAATAGGTACTTTTAAAGGGGGAATATGGGTATGTAATGTTCTATATTTGTGATTTATAATAAATCAGCGCAAATTCATTTTGTAAGCTATACCTTATAAAATAGCGCAATTCATTTTGTAAGCAACACCTCATAATCCTAAGCTATCCTCCTGCTTTTCAGTTTCTTACAAACTTACAATTCCCTTTTAACAGACGATATTATGTCACTAATAGGAGAGGTACGGATTTGAATCAGCTTCTATTGATGTATTGTCCAACCTTTCGGAGACGTTGAAAGATACTACGGACGCTGTAAGTTAAGGAAGGATACCATAATTTTATTCGTTTCTCTATATCCCAGAGAGGCTCCCTATCAAATTTCAAATTCCCTGGGTGAATTGGAGAGAATTGAGATCACTCAGCAAATCAGGAAAGAGCCCATCATTTTATTCGTTTCTCGGTGTCCCAGAGAGGCTCCCTTAAAATTTCATACTCCTAGGGTGAATAGGAGAGAATTTAGTTAAGTCAGGTGATCAGGTTGAAACCTGACATTGCGTATCTTAATGTCCTGGAGAGACTCCCAGTCAAATTCCACATTCCAAGGGTGAACTGGGTAGAATTTAGCTAACTCAGCTGATCAAGAAAATACATAATTTGATTTTTATAGATAGGTATAGATTACGTTTTGTGAGACGTGAATGCTATATAATACTGCTAAGGTGAAGGATGTTTCTTTTTTGCTCAGCTGGCTTTACCGATTCGCATGAGCAACACAGGTGACTAGCAGCTATAGCGGAACTGTCTGGGCACTCGGCGTCCACCCATCAATTTTGCACTCAAGCTGGAAAATACGAAGTTCAATGGAGTTTCGACAGCCAGAGAGAAAGAATTTCCAGTTTTCGCGGCCTATAACTTGACTGGTAGCTGAGGTTTGGTGGGATTCCAAGAGACTCATTTTCGCGAAATGACTGAGCTGAAGGTGAACGCAAAAAAACCTGAATCCCTAATATGAGGCATTTTAAATCTCCATAAATTATGGCTGATAAGAGATAGAAACAGTAGGTTTACTGCAAATGATATACTTTGATGTGGTGTGTAGCTCTTCATCACTGTCTTTTTGTTGGTTAGGAGTAGTTACTCCTCGATTCTTGAATACGCTGCATGTGGGCATATGCATGACGGTTTATACAACCAACAGCACTACCTCTGGGTGTAGCAGGTTAATCGCCTCTCACCTTTGAAGGATAACTATTCTCTTTCATCACCTGTCGTTGTCACATGGTAGCAGAGCGTGGTTTCGAGCCACCCCTCGCCCCCACCCAGCCACTCTATTAAATGTCCTGGCTTAATGTTCTACATAAATTCACTAAAACGGGAGGTAGGTACACTAGAAATGGTCTACTACCAATATACTTCGTTGTGACATAAAAAAATTCCATTATTAATTTGTAATTTCAGATATTCTGCTCATAGCACCACTAAAATAGGCAAGTACTATATTTAAAGATCACCATCAAATAATATTATTCAGAAATAAACGTTTCTCAGAAAAAGGATCTTACTTAAATGAAAAAAAAATTCTGCCAAGTTGTGTGTGGCACTTTGTTTCCTAGTTTACGTATCATGAGTGTATTGATCACCGAAAAGACTTGACGATCTTGAAAAATTCCATAGCGGAAAAGAGTAAATCGAGAAGTAGAGTGAAACGTCACAATTAGTCAATTAAGAAACGAAAAAATAATTCTGAATGTAATTTACATTTGCGCATGCGCAGAATGAATTGATTAGTTGAGAATTATGGTACGACCTAACCCGCACATTCACTGACATTTTCATCAAAATTGGATGAAAACTGTGGAAATTAGAGTTGTTACAAGGATTAGTCTTTGGCGCATGAGCAGTAGCTATAATGATACAATCATGTTGAAATTTATGTTGGATGATAAAATCGTCATCCCCCTACTATCATTCAAATTTGAGCGAGATCGGACGAATTTGGCGTGAAAAAATGATGCTTGATAAAGTTTATGTTTGCGCATCCGCAGAGTGAAGTATTGTGTAAGGAACGATGAAACTGATAGGGAACCGTCTACACTTTATTCCGCACATTCCCAGAAAATGTAATCCAAATCGGGATAAAACAGTGAAAAATAAGCTAGTCACAAGGATTTTCGGACACGCGACAGACACACACACAGACTGACACGGAACCAAAGTTGTTCAGAATGTTCTAAAACGTAAAATGCGAGTGGAAATAAATTTTGATTATGGAGACCACAAAATTTTTTACTCCCGAAAGTGAAAACAATATTTCCGCTCTCAATAGGTAGACTCGGAAGCAATTTGCACAATATGTTTATCAGATTTTTAAAAAAGCGTTCAACACTGGCTAAAAATATAAAATATCCCGTTGCAGTTCACCATTATTGCCTTCTTGGTAATAAATAATATCCCACTAATTTTATGGATACGATTTTTATACACGAAAATGCATTTTGCAAACGATATAAATGAAGAGTTGGAAATGGCAAAAATCCTAATACTCCATACTTTGTGCTTATAAAACTCGCTTATAAAGTCATGCTGCAAATCTAGTCATTTGTTATTGTTTTTAAGATGGTTACTTCGCTCTTCCGTTTTCTTATCTCGTTTCACCCAGAAACGGAATTGAGAATGAGCAGGTAGTTAGACACAGATTTTTAAAAACACCTGGTAGACTCACGGAACCGCGTTTAGAGGAGCGACAAATACACGGAAGACATTTTATTTACCTCCGTACGGGTAAAATAATTAGTACAATTACCGTCCTTGGCTCATGCGATCTTGGACACTCAAGAAACTTTCGGATCTGCTTAGAATCGGGCCGAAATGGGGATAATCGTAATCATGAATACGGATATATTCACAGAAAACTTATTCTGTGAATACGAATATATTCGCATTCGTATTCACAGAATGAATTTGCAGAATACACTTGTATTCTTATTTGTGAGTATGAATATACTCTTGTATTCACTCATAATGGGTGGTCCAAACTCACCACAATATATATATATATCTTCTTTATTGGACACTATTGATCTGATTGGTTGGGGTTTAAACGAATTATTTATTTATTTTTCTTCTTATTCTCTTAACGTACCTAGAATACGTTTTTACGAATACCTTCTTGCCAATTATATTTTCATCCAACAGCGCAACGAAATTCACAAGAAGGCTTGTGATATCGTTGTCGTGTGATATCCTAAGGTCATTTCTCTGTTATTCATCCTATGAAGCTGAAATATGAAATAACTGAAAGAAAGAACTTGAAAAAAAAAAATTAAATAAATGAAATAAATAATAATAATAAAACAACAATAAATAAAATAAAATTTCATTAGAAAATTCATACACAAAATTATGCTGAAAATTGTACCCAACTTGCATTCATATTTGCTGAAAAATCTTTAAAACTGCAATATGCTAAACATCCAATTTCTTTTTTGAATTGTTGGGTATTATTTGGTACGATTTCCTTTCTATAAAATTGTTAGTTGAACAGTTTCTTTGCACTCACAGTGCTCACATAAAAAATAAATAAATAAATGAAATTAAATAAATACATAAATAATGATATAATACGAAATTCACATTTGCTCGAACGATCATGCTACTTGACTGGAACTTCTATTTTGAATGATAAAATTACATACGAGCCTACTCACCATAGTATACATGAGTTCAGATTATAACTAGATTGCTATCGTCATTGCTACGACTATAGGAATTTAAAAAAATAAAATTTCCAAGATTTTTTATAATTAATGGCCGGTTAGAGGCTTTAAATTGAATAAGAACAATTTTTTAACACTAGTACATTCATACATTTTTGCAACAAAATTGTGCTAAAAATGTAATGCTCGAATTTAAAAAAGTTCCCAAGGTAAAGAAAACTGCAAGAAATAAATAAAAATCAAAGGTCCATAGTTTTCCTAACGCTTGCATACGAGTCTGCAACGCATTGGGACATTTTCATGTGTTTACCTATGAATGGTCAACGTCATTTCTGATGGTCATAATCATCGTTGTGGCCACTTGGGACAATTTTTTTCGTGACGATTTTTTTGTTATGTGCCATATGAAAGACATGAAAATGTCAATAAAAAATATAAATAAATAAGTAAAATAAAATATATCAAAACGAAAAATGTGTTTGTATAGCAGTCTATTATTTATTTAAAATTTGTTGCCATTAAATTGATAGTTTCTGTACACATGAAGAATAAATTTCTTTGTTTTACCTCCACTGGTAATAAAGGTGTTAAGCAATACCTACCGGAATAAGTGGAAGATTCGGATCATCCCGCCAGGTGCTTTCATGAAGCGGAATCGTCCAATCAGAGGTGAATAATATTCTTGTTAACTTTTGGCTCGATAATGATATCATCCGCTCAATGAGGATAATAATGAGGATAATAATAAAGAATAATGAGGATTTCCGCTCAATGTGCTAACGTACCAAGCTCACCTACCTAGAAATGGGCGGATGCTTGTTACAGGAATCCAGGCACAGTTTGCCAGACGTTTCGTCACAGTTGCATTCGCCTGAGAAATAAGCGGACCGTCTATCTACTGCTGATTTCCGGGTTCATAATTCAACGGCTTGAAGAAAGCGGCGCTCGCACATTTAATTGCAAAAAAATGCAAACCGTGTTGTGTTACAATGAATAACCCTAAGCTTAGTGCAACCTCCTTAGTGCAATATCCGTAGTGCAATCACCTGTATGTTATTGGATATAACCCAGCAATTTTGTCTTGGAATGTGAAATATTGGAAATTTTTTGTATTTCTCGTATCGGCATTTCACGTAAAAACGAAATCAAGCTGTTAGAGCGAGCTCGATGAATGCTAACCTTTTCGCATTGATTACGATTCCGAAAAAGCTGAGCACGAGTAAAGCTGACTCTTCCCGTTCCGAAAAGTGTTTCCACGTAACGAAAAACTCCACGTTTCGGAAAGGCCATGTTCGTATACGAGAAAATAAATACGAGAAGTAAAAAAACTCTCTATTACCATTTACTATACGAACTATTGTCATCATTATATTTACAAATTGACACCTCTTAACTAGCAGAATGAACATAACCCATTGATCTGAACGATTTGTTTCTCTATTTCTGAACGAAAAGAAATTTTGGGGACGTCTCTCTGAATAGGCAAGGTTTTGTGATTAGATAGACGGTGTATTTAAATTGATCTACGGCGGTGTGCGAAAACCCAAGCTTGGGAAAAACCGAATACACATCCGTTTCAGACCGAATCCATGGAAAAAACAACAGATACGTATTATATTCATATACTGTCACCAACCTCTCTACTAGCGAATTGAGGTGTCTATGAATATATACAAATTGACAAGCCCTTAGCGAACATCGTGTCGGGTTACTAGACCAACATTATAAACGTATTCAAGCATGATATTTATCACTTTCTGGCTCTCCACTTTTCTTGTTGACCGATTCTTTCAATCGCCTTCCTTTGATCAATTTAGCATAAATTGTACACAGAATATTGTCTAATACGTTTTCAAGGCTATATATACGTTTTCCATAGGTTGTCGTTCGGAAGGGACAGTGTTGGACCACCTGTTGGACCTCATGCAAATAAACCTAGTAGTCCTTTGAAGCGGATGAACTGTGAAATATTCAGCTCAGTACGTCCTAAAAGGAATTTCAAGGTCTGTCAACCTCCTTGCGACATCGACGCCCGAGCTTGCATGTTACGGGCGAGGGAAGTTTTTTGTCGCCTTTTGTTTGGGATCCGAAGTAGAAAGAAACAAAATTGATTGGTCACGAGAAGGAGAAAGAGGGAACGGTCCATTAAATCTGTCTCAATTTTTTGGGACGCTGATTTTTTCGAAAACATAGCATTAAGTGCTCATGAATGTTTGGTAGGAAAGTTCTACCTAACAGCAACCATGAATGGTGTATAATGTCAAGATGCCCTTTGATCCGCTCCAATAAACACTAACTACCTTCAATTATTTCTTCTGATTTTTGGTTTATTATTTTCAATAATGAACCTTTGTAACCGACCAAGAAAACATTATTTTTTTAACCCCCCCGAAAATGTTTTGGTTCACGTTTCAAGATACGTAGAATCCAAAAATCGAGAAAAAAAACTCGGCCCTTCGGCCCTCTGAACCTCCGGTAACTTTCCGCCTTGAGCCTTTGGCTAAAATGCTAAAACATGGAACATGCTTTCTTCCCGCTAATTCGTTCTCAGAATCGACAGTTGGACTAAATTTTTTAATGAGGCCGGGTAGGTACTAACAAGTCACTTAAAATCACCAACTCAGCACTGCCCTTTTCTGTGAGAATGACCCATGTATAATTTCTCCATTGAGGAGAAAAACTGGGATATGTCAAAGTTGTAGGCTGTTGGTATGTTGGGATAGGTAGTAAAAATGGACATTACTTTCCACTCTGTTGGGATGTTGGGAAAGTAAAAGTGGACATTACTTTCCATTGTATTGGGATGTGGGGAAAGTAAAAGTTGACATTACTTTCCATTATGTTCGGATGTTGGGGAAGTAAAAATGGACATTACTTTCCACTCTGTTTGGATGTTGGGAAAGTAAAAATCTACATTACTTTCCACTCTGTTGGGATGTTGGGAAAGTAAAAAATCCCGCACTACTTTCGTTCCACGGTTTCATCACGTTTTTGCCCAGTTAGGTGATGGCTAAAAAAGCATGTTCCATGCTAAATAAATCCGTCCGTCCGCCGTCAACGCTGTTCTCCGAAATTAATAGACCAAACTTCATGAAACTTGAGTTAAAAATCGCATTTGGGGCCAAGATGTCCTAGAAGTTCGTCATCAATTTTTCTCAACCCTAAAAGTTAGCATTAGGTAAAGGGCTAAACATTCAAAAATCGAGATCTCAGAAACTTTCAAAGTAACATTAATGATTTTTTGCTGGTCAATGATAATTTATATGATCCCGAACAATCGATTAAAACCATCCGCAATGCTGTACGTTGATCCGTTTGCTTTCCCTAACGACTGGAACATCGAAAAACAACTTCGAATTCCTAAGCGAGATTTCTAATGCAATGGTAGCGAATCTATTGATTATCCGATCAAGCTCTAAATTCCATTAACAATTGCTAGATAATTATACTGCGATTCATTAAAATAGCCTTGTAAATATCAATTGATATAATGCCAATATTGGAATTATCAGGTGATATAGTCCCAACGGAATTTATTATAATATTGCGAAATCGAGTTTATAACTATTGCCCGTACGGATGAACCTACTAGTGAAGTATTGGTAACAAAATGCTATAACTTTTCCGGATTTCTTTCTCCTTGAACTTGCAAGAGATAGTAACATCTTCAGCCCAATTCGGATTAAGAAAATACTGTAACATGGATGTGAAATCAATCAGAGGAATTGGAATCTAGCTATTCACAAAAAAAAAGGTGCTCTGCGCCTCGCCAGGGGACAAGCCCCCTGGACCCCCCGGTCACCTCTATTTACATACTTCGAATGAAATTATTGAAACACAGAATGTGTTTCAGCTCACGCGTCTCATATAAACCCGTGAAACCTGCATATATGTATAAGAAGGTCTCCGATTTCCCGGCGTATCTTATCACTACTATGTCAAATTGTTTTATTAATTTATCACCAGCGCCATATTTGAAACCTCCTCGTCATAAGCTTTTATTCATTCATATAACATGAATTATCAGAAACGAACAAGCGGTTGTAATCATGTTCACAATATATATTTTTGAGAATGATCACCTGTGTGTAAATAATTATTCATATAACCATGCTCATAACTTGGCTTGTTGGCCACGCACTTCGCAGTTGGTAAAACATTAAGGTTGGATAAATCGTGAGCTTTCGAACGTACGCTTAACGAATTTTGTGGGATGAAAAATGACGAAGAACCATTTCCCTACTGCAACGACTCGGTTGTAAGCGGAAATCATCAGTAAATTGTTGCAACACATTTTCGTTGCAAAAAAACGCAACAAATTGTCGTTAACACGTAACGTTTCGTTTTCTGTTGGAGATGTTGAGGCTAAAACACATTCTGTGTTAAAAGATTGAGAAATAGTCAGTAATGTAGATGGGGGATGTTAATCATATTTGTGAAGGGGATAACAGGGACAGGCAAATTGCATGTTTCCAATATGCGTTTCTAAAAGTCGAGGCCCCAGGGAATGACAGGTTCTGCTCTCGCAAATCAAATGCTCGCCTGAGATCTAGAAAGTCTGTTGGCTTTCTGGGCTGGTATAAGAGAAATGGAGCCCCGTATACTATGCAGTGCTCATTTATTATACGTTAATTATACCTATATAAGTAATTATTTTATACATCATACGTAAAAGTCTAAAATTGTTTGTCGAGGCAGAAATGAAGGAAAGATATCATGTGCTAGTTTTGATATGTACAGTATTACAGTGCTAGTTTTAATATGTACAGTATTACAGTTCAGTATTTTAATATGTGAACTCCTTGTAATATCTACGGGTTATACAATAAAATTGAATTGAATTGAATTGATTGATTGAGTCCTAGGGTTTCCGTTCGGTCAGTAGGTCTTTGTTCTATGAGGTTTTGCATTACGAGCGTCAAAGAGAAGGCTGGCTACCCTGGCAGGTCAGTTGAGACTGCAACGGGCAGTAAGTAGGCAGGTTGTGAATGTTTTCACTGTCAGTGGCAAGCTGCGCCTAAATGGGTGGTTAAAGGGAAAAACTCCATGAAAAGCTGATTGGTCTTGTGCGGGAGTGCAGTTATTAATATGATTTACTTCATTATTTGCAATGTCTCTTTATTAGGACATGCTGAATTGTTGGAGAGTTTGAAAAAAGTCTTCTGTCATATTTATTGAACACTAGCTGGTTCACCCGTACGTTGCACAGGTTGACTTGAATGTACGCAAGCCCCCCTCACACATCACATTTTGGGACACCCCTATGTATCTGATTCAAAAATGTCCTTACTTAAGGCACTAACTTATAAATTACCTATTAGGACCAAACAACTAAGATCAATCCCCACTCCCTCTCCACAAACGATCTCCCTATTTCAGATTAAAAATATTCTTGAGAGCTAACCCAAAAGAACGTTCAAACTAATCCAATTTCATTCGTCCCCATCACCTTCGTCATTTGTCACCAGTTCGTTAGGTGATGATCAAATTATTCCATTTATCCACCCCCTCCCCCCCCCCCCCTCCCTTTGTTCCTTGCCACTATGGTTGAGGGTGAGATGATAAGGGTATTTGAACCAAGTGCAAAAAAGTTGGGGGCAGAAAAAAAATCCTGAGAGTCAGTAGCTGTATTCTAAGCACCCGTCTGAGTTCATGAACTCAGACGGGTTCCACGAGTTCACGAAACTTTTAGGTTCTAAAACCCGTCGGTGGGAACACTAGAGTTCACCTGACACTCGAAGCACCAACCAGCGCCAGCGTCGTATTTAGTAACGTGAAAACCTCTTCACGGTTATTTATGTGAGCTACAATTCCCTCATTTGCTCATTTTTACGTTTATTCATTATTACTTTCAAAATTAGAAGAGTCAAAATAAAAGTGTGCATCCATCCTGCTCATATAACTCCTCCTCCTCATCAGAACAAAGGACCTACTCCCAATCGACAATGGAAGCATACATTTCCGAATCAGAATCTTCTAGGACGAGCCCCGCTATTCTATTAAGATTCATGACGTCAATAAAGTGCAACACAAGCGAGGAACAAAAGAGAGGTGAAAAATGATGCATCGACCATCATCAAGCAGGCAAATGACAAGGCAAGTATTTAGCGTGAGGGTTCACGGTGGAATGAGATTTTTTGAAAGTTCAGAAAAGTTTCCTTCAATTCGAGTTCTCAACCCTATCCCCGAGCAGATCTGAAAAGTTCATGAACTCAATGAGCTCAGTTCATGAACCCGATGCGGTGGGAACACAAAACTCTGAACTCAAAATGCTTGGAACACGATTCACGTGCGCATAAGGTTCGGTGCCGAACCAGTTCCGAAAAGTTCATGAACTCGCGGTGCTTGCTTGGACACAGCTAGTAAGTGCGTTAATGTAGATGTGAAATTTGTACACAGAGCGCACTCTTTTCGAATGTTGCACCTATGTTGTTGTACGTTAGATGATTTTTCTTCGGTTACTGAATGATCCATCCTTTTCCCTAATAGAAATATGATCAAATTGATTTAAACCTCACCTTGGATTGTGGGGGAGGGGGGTTGCCATGTTCGGAGACTTCAGTGCGTCGTAGCCGTAAAAGAAGGATGCACCGACTCCTGTATTCAAATGCCAGCCACCCGACTTGACCCCAGAAGGTCAGTCGTGCTTCGCCTTAGTCAGCTAAACTCTTGCGCAATGTGTCGGAGCTCCTCGGATATGGCGACCTTGTCCGGTGGCCCTTGACACGGGCTTAAAGGTACATCAACCAGCACATCCATAGCGGATTCAAATGGGGTATTTTCTCGACTAAGTCCGTTTTAGCGAATTTTAAAATAAATTTTTTTGAAAAATTTCTTCATTTAAATCCGTTTTGAGGCATTCTGAAACAAATCCTAGATTTATTACGTATTTATAATCCTATATTTAAATTTACATTTGCACATGCACAGAGAGAGGTATTGAGTCAAGAACGATGAAACTGATAGGGGACCGTCTACTCCTAGCACACACATCCCATGAAAATTTCATCCAAATCGGATGAAAACTGTGGAAAATAAGCTCGTTACAAGGATTTGTGGATACGCGACACACACAAACACACACACACACACACACACAAACAGACACACACACCACAGAACCAAAGTTGTTCAGAATGGTCTAAAACATAAAATGCGAGTGGAAATTTTGGTTTTGGAGACCAAAAAAAATGTTTTTTTTTTCCCCGAAAGTGAAAACAATGCTTCCGCTACTTTTAGGTAGACTTGGAAGCAACAAATGAGGTGAATGACGCTCTCAATGACGCTCCTGAGGCCAATCGAGGAGGGCATACGACACAGCGTAAGCAACCAGAGCTCGACTTCAAACAATTCCTTCCTGAAGTACTAGTTCTATTGTCACGAGTCATATAATTAGTAAGTAACCTGTATAAAATGATGAAGAAACTGGAACCTACTAATTGCTTCACGACTCGGACCTATCCTAATTCCCAGCTTAAATCTACAGATGAATCAAAACCCACTTATTACTGCCTACTTCAAATAGTTGTAATAATCTTTTTCTCATTAACAATTGTTTATTTATTGCTTTCCCTCGCCTAGTTCCCTCTCACCATCATATCAAAAGTTTTTCTCGAGAAGCCAAATGGTCCCAAGAGCAAGGTATTCGGGCTCATTGATATGAAACTCAAAAGTATCTGAAGAAGTTTTAATTCTGCTCAGTTAACTACGCATTTGTAATAGTTGAACCTGAGAAACAACTTGAGATCACAACCAGTGTTTATAATCACCTTGTATACTGATCTTCGAACCCCTCAATCGGAATATAATGCGAACCTAAATATTTAATTTGATTCTATTTCGATTCGTGCTGGGGTGAATGTTCCGGATAATGATATTAAGAAAACATTAAGATGGCAACTTCAAGGCCGTACTGACGAGAATAGCACAAGGTATAGTGAAACTGAATGTGACACAATCGAACGGCGATTTGAAAAAACGCTACATCGGATGGTTCTTCCTCCGTTAACTCATGAGATATACGATATTCACAAATGTGGGAAAGAAAAGGATTCGAGTGAAAGGAAAAGTTATCGTCCTTGGGCTTCGTCATGTTTTAAACACTCGATTTGGTTAAATCGCTCTTCTCATGCAGAAGGTTTAACCTGAATAACATGAGAAGTTCAACAGGTGACGCTCCACAAAAGCCAAATACCACTGACATTTAGTCTTTGGTTTCATACTTGGATATTAGTTTACGAATCTTCGTTTTTCAGCATCAGAAAGTAAAAAGTTGATATGAAAAGGATCGAGAACACGATTTATATGTTTTTTACTCAATAAGTATTGGTAAAAGTTGTAGTTTCATTCTGTTTAGGCATATCGATTCACCGTTTGATAGTAATTCCACTATCGTGTCATTCACTAGTATGTAATTGTTAACTAAATACGTGAGTTGTATGTTATCACTATTGTAATCGCAATGAAAAGTTATCACAAACAAAAGTAGAATACCAACTCATTCTAACAATTTTAAAAGATGAAAACGATCTTTAGCCATACAAGCTGTTCAACGAAAACTGTCAGTCAATTATCAGATTCGCCGTACTATAAGATGGTTAACTGATTATTTTCCAAAAATAGACTCCTTTACACGGCTGACGTGCACCTCTAAATCATCTGTGAGAGTTTTCGGTAGGTTATATGCGTGTGCGGTACACACAGTCCAGTTAGCGCTTTCTTACATTCGTGTATTTGCGGTTCTGAGTCAAGCTGACGTCCTTCTAAGTTTTGGAGAAACATTGCTGTCACTCTGGTCTTTATTTATGAATTAACAATCGTAATCGTTTATGAAATAAACGTTTATATTATACATGAAAGCTTTCTAGTCAAAGTATTGAGATACTCAAGAATACCTATACTCAAGGAGCGTCATAGGAAGATGAAAGAGGACGTGGACCATGCCACAAATATGAGAAACCAAGTTGCTCCAGTTACAAATTCGCAATGCTCACGATTTGTTACAGAAATTCATTCTCGTCATACAGTAACTTATTGCAAGTGTGTAACTGAAATTGATGGTGATGGCAAGCACACAAACAGGAGTTCATTGGTATAGTTTTGACTGAATGCCTGAATTTTTCGACTATGACATTCTTCAATATTTTCCATGCCCTTATACTCGTATATATACTAATTGCAAGGAAACTTCGAGTTCCTATTTTCTATTTTGATCGGTAAACTAATCTATTTTTGCTAGTTAGAACTGTCAGTTTATTGTCTACAGCAATTTAGATAGCAATACATTAGAAATAAATAATTTCACCATACGTACAAACATAAGAATCTTCATCTTGACTAGTCTTTTTTGAGGTACCCGAGAAGAGAATTTGATCCAATTAGGTATGCTCTCGCATTAATTTAAATATACTGTTACCAGACATTTTTGTTTAAATTTTCAGTCGGTACAAGTTGTGATTTGTTTCCAAGTTTCCTTTATCACTGTAATTTGTCATCGCAAGCCATATTTTTTATAATATGGATATTGCATTTTCGATTTTAGTAAAATGATCTGACTTTTCCTATTCAAATATTTACCAAAAATGAATTTTTCAAGTAGAAAAAGTTGAGAAACGAAGAAAAACCGGTGTGCGGTACTGAGTACCGCTGGCAACCACCTACATGACAATAGAATAGTTCTACCGCCCTGTAGCTGATTAATAAAGCCAAACACCTTGACAATCGTTTCATAGCAACGTGATCCCTCTCGAGTTACAACACGAAACTACCCACGAGATGAGCCAACGTGCATAATAATGGTGAGAAGATACATATGATGATAATGATGAGAAGATGCATTATTACGGTATACCGATGACTTGACTTTTAACATTGCTTTTATGCTCGCCTCGTTTTATAGATGGAAAAAAAGAACAATAAGCCCCAAGTCCCACGTCACTTAGTTCCACTAGAAGCAATATGGAAACTCCAAGAGTTCCTGAAGCCACTCGGTCAATATTGTAAAATGCAAGCGCGTGAGCAAAATCGAGTAGGTATCTTTTTTTCTTTTTTTTTAAATTATATTATATTTTATTTTTTTAATTGAAACTACTCTCGAAGGCGGTGGTAACACCAGGCTCATACCAGAAGTTTCCGCGAAATGGGAAAAAATGTGAATTGGGCAAGATGTCAAGTTTATCGACTCTGGAGCTTCGTTCTCAGTGCGCGTTCTGACAGTTATCGAACTCATCAGAACTGGGACGGAAAATCCAGGGGCGTTCTGGAACTTGTGGAACAGCGTTTTGCACTGCGAACGATTTCAGAACTTGGAAGTAGAATAACCTGTGTTGTTGTTTCTAACGAACAATGTCGTCGAAAAAATTCGAATTTTGTGGATGTAGACGAGATCCAACTACAACTTCAATCTCGTCCTCATCCTCTACAAACTATGAACCTTCACCACCATCGTCGAAAGCTTTCCGAACTTGACGAGCTACTAGTTGACATTTTGATGAAGAACAACAAAAGAACACGACATTTTGAAGGAAAAATTACAGGGATCACGCGGCGAACAAAGCCGAAGAAACCGTATTGTTTACTCCACGAGCTCCGAAAAATTGTGAAATGCGCATGTGTTAACAACGTCCTTGCGTTTGAGTTCTGACAGTTCCGAAAAAATCGGGGGTTGTTAGAACCGATCGGAACTGGGTTCGTAAATTACTGCGAACGCCGAACCCGGCGTACCGAAACTGGGCGTTCTGGCACTGCGAACGACAAAACTCGAATGCGCTTGTCCAAAACCGTTCCAAACTGGAAAAACGTACACTGTGAACAAAGCTTATGGCTAAGGACGTTGAGAAAGGTGGAGGAGGAAGAGAAGGATGAAAAGAAGTGCCTCTATAGAATTACTGCTAGTGGAGATAGGAGACCCGCAGGGTACAGGTGGTGACACCACGATGTACTCCTGCCAGGAAGCCCGTCCCGAGTAACCCCGTGGCATCTTTGCCACGGTACGACTCGATCGGAGCCATGACCTTGATGTTATCTGTCGCAATTCTACCTCCCTGAATTCACCCTATACTATTAATGTCAATATATACATCCGTTTCATCATAATGAAATTCATATTATACAGTACGAGCTAGTGTACGAGTTGGCCTCCTCAGTTACTTCAGAGCATCTAAACGCTTCAAATGAATAACAGTCATTTTCGAATCGGTTAGTAACTGTTACCTGAGTTATTGCATTTATTATTTTTACTCACTACTTCCCTTCCCCCACCGTGCCTCAAGCATCCAGTACCCTGCGACTCGGACGTCAATCTGCACGGTATTGGAAAGGCAGTATGGGTATTTCACATATTGGGATATTTCTCAGGAATATTTCATTTACGTATTTCTTGAAATATTTCATACATTGCTTCTTTCCTTAGCATCCAACTCCTCACCCTAATCGTTCAGTTTCCTTTTTTCTTTTTTTCAGCACTTTCAGCTCTGAGTATTTCAGCACAAAGTGCCTATATTTGAAACCACTTTTATTGAAGTATACCTAAACTATGATCAGAGGAGGGATTGCCTGACAACAGTACACAAGAAGACAGCACAGTTGCAAAGAACTCATGCGAGTTCACAGGTACAGAGGGTAACTGTCCTCTGCCAAGTCAGCAACTGGTACTGCTCCTCGCAGCCTGTACACTTTAGATATCGGTAAAATATATTATTACAAAATGTTTCTAAAGAATGGATGTAAATTATGATTTTTCTGTTTTAATGGTCTTTAAAATTCGCGAAAAATCGATTATTGATTTTCAATCCAACTAATCGAACTGCAATTCTTTTGGACCTCGCCGGTTCACTTTGATTGTTGAAATGATAACATCTCGTCTACATTAAATTTCAAACACGTCAATCATTTTTCCGTGAAATATGCTTTAGTTACATAAAACCAATTTCGCTGCATTACGGCCTGCATATTCTTTAGTTATGTGTCCCTTGTTTCATCATAATCTCGTCAGTTTTTAACTTGCTCGTTCGTCAATGCAAAGTAAATATCTATGTACGTTCCCATCAAATTTTATTTATTCAGTTAATCACACGGAAGTTAGCAGGCTTCCTTCATTGAATGGCTCCACAGACACTTAAAATCAACCAACAGGTCGGGTTCCGGGTTTGCTCAACCGTTTGTTTATTTTTTTCTTCCCTTTCTTATTTATTGACTGACCATTTTTGTCTATCAAGGTTTCTCGTTGGATTCCGCTTCTGTCTTTTGTGTGCTTGTCATTTATTTACTCGCTGCCTTTCTTTCAGAAACGGTGGCGAGTCGTTCTTCATCAGAAGCGTTCTAGCATTCAACATGCGATAGCGACATTGAACTCTTCTCACACGAGCGTTAAAAGAAAGACGAAGCGGTTTATACATATATATATATATACGTTTTTCAAGGAGATAGAACACCAGAGGGTTTTAAAATGCGAGGCACGACCTTTGCAGAGAGACAGGGTCATTCCAATGGATCGTCAGAGTTGGACAAACAAAACTCTTCCGTCGCCGGGCATACCAGTAAAGTCCGTAAAATTCACCACCTAAAGATCGTTGATTCGAACTGCGGGCTGGATAGTTTAAAATGCAAGTTGGTATTCCGAAATTTAAACGAACAAATAGTGTGGGGGGGGGGGGGTTAACGTTTCAAGAACGAAAAGAAGAAGAGAGGGAAGTTTAAGAACGTTTGTATTTCCGATTCATAAATGAAAGTAGATTGAGAATATTGCCCCTATCCGTTGCACTTTCCTACGATGACTGATTTGCATTTTATGATTTCCCATCGATATTAGTAATTTATAATTATTGTGAATCGATATTAGTATCGCGCATGTGTAATCGTAATTACTCCACCAATCGCAATATAATTTATAGGGCATCTTTCTACAACATATACCCAACTATATACCAAGTTTGAACCAAATCGGACTCTCAGATGATGAGAAATAGTCGTTAGGAGAAATTCACGTTTGCGCATGCGTACAGGCTATTGTTGATCTAAAAGCATTGAAAATTATAGGGGACCGTTTAGGAGAATCGGTCTAGAGAAATAATCTTTAAAAAGAAAGAGGTGATTGAGGGCGATCACCACATTTACTGTTATAGCGTGGACGCGAAGCGGGTCCTAACCGATCTTTCCCTCGTTTCGCATGATATGGACGCGGCTTTACAGTTTTATTTGCTCGATATTATTAATAAAATACCAATGGGAAAGGAGTCAAGTAAGTCACTTACTGAGGTTATTGGATATTGAAAAGAGGGTATTGGAACGAAACTGGTTGAAAAACAAGGTCCTATGATAAACGGTAAATGATCGCTTATTATTCCATTCACACTTCCTAAATCCATTCATATTTCTTAGTCATATTTTCATTATTTGCAAATAAATAAGAAACTTTTGGGATGAGGTGTTGTGACGTTTTGAATGACTATTACGTCTACAATCAAGGGGATAGAAAGAATTCCCAAATATTCAATAGAAATAAGACAAACGAATTCGTGAAGCAGGTGAAAGTTATGTTTATTATTACACTTTTGTAGGCAATTAGCGTGAATGGAATGGAGATGAATACTCAGCTTGATATGTAGGTATAGTTGAATTAGGTATATGCGGTTGTAGTTCTGGTAATGGAATTCCGCACGGGATCTTCTTTGAGATGTTGGTCCTTTCCGAAAGGGCTTCCAATGAGAAACTGTGATACACTGATCGAGTCCTTGTCTTCACGGTTATTATTAATACGTAGATAAATAATAAGTGATAAATATAAATTCTTGCAAGAAGTATTAAGTAGGTAGATATGAGTGCTTTCAGCGAACGGAGGTAGTAGAATGGAGAACAGATGGCCAACTTTTCGTAGTAATTTCTTGATCCCAGGTGATTTTTGACTATGGCGACGCCAAACATGTCAGTAGGCCTCACCTCGACCAAACATTCGAGAATTACACCAAATATCCATTCATTGTAGTGGGAACGTCACAGTGTGCCGGCGCTTTTTCATTGTACAAGGATATGGACCTGAGAACATCTTAGAACCGTCATTCTGCCTATTTTATTTCCCATGGTCCGTTATATTTAGGTAAGGATCCTAAATGTTCGTGTATTTACTAAGTTAGTCCAGTAGAAGTGTATGAGCATCCCGTCCACCTATCCTCAAACCAGTTCTGATCTTCATTCGAGATGTCCGGGGTGCGGACCTGCAGAACCCGTTCTTTGTAAAAGGTTATTTACAATGTACCTATACGAATATTTGAAAACAAAATGGATCATATGTTCGAAGCAGCAACGTAATAAATGAGATAATAATCTCAAACATGCAAAATGTTTCGGTCCAGAAATCACCCTAAAACTATTTATAAGTGGTGAGATCCACCGAAAATCAAGAAACAAGAGAGCCATTCACGAAGTGCAGGTAATTGGATGTGTGAACGTGATCTTAGAACCATTTGATCTCACTCTACCATTGCTCATGCCATTTAGAATTGGCTTTATGTTGCATCTAGGAGATCTGGGTTCATAAAACAATTTACAAGTGTACAAGTTAACAAGTACAGGGGTACTTTTACGTTATAACCCCCCCCCCCCCACCCAGTCAATTCGTCTTCAACACGCCTGCCCGATGTTTCTAGGCATTACTTCTTACTTAGATGATGTTATGTTATGTTTTGTATTGTGGAGATGCGAGCATCCAGACCGCCAAAGTCTACACATCATTCTGATCTACATGTCCAAATAATCTGTATTTTTACTATAGGATTGACAACTTTATGTTATGTAATTTTGAGATGACAAGATCACAGACTACAGAACTATACACAGCATTCTGATCTATCTGTGCGAATTCATGAGCATTCTACTTGTGCAAATTCATGTGGAGGCAATCAAACCACAACGACGCCAATTTGTTTCAACAAATCCTCACCGACATCGGCAATTTCTAAAAACACGGTTATTCTTTTTTTCCTTCTTTTGTTTTAAATAATATAATTTCTTCTCACAGCTTGAAATTGTCACCAATGCTACGTAAATATGTAATCTAAGTAAGAAGGAATGCCTAGAAACATCGGGCGGGCGTGTTGAAGACAAATTGACTGGGGGGGGGGGGGGGGGGGGGGGGGGGGGGAGTAACGGAAAAGTACCAGTACAGGTACTTATAATGCTCGGTAAACTAGAACAAGAAGTGTTTCACCATAACAAGGATTACAAGTGTAGAAAACTTACACTTGTAGAAGCTAAGTTTACAAGTGTAGCAGAAAAATGGCGTGTGGGGACAAACGAAATGAACAACGTCAAGCGGGATGCCGAAATTGAAGTTTTGTCAGTGGATCATAATATAAAAAGGGTGTTAAGTACACGATAGGATGTTTATCGTACATGACAAGGTGTAATGATTGGAAGACAGACAAATTATAAACTGAAAAGTGGGGAGGGTGTATTTGATTTCAACTTATTCTGATGGCTGGCATAATCGGATTTTTCTCCTTCATTCAGTGGAAATTATTAATCAGTTCATCAAGTCTTAATGCTGCTAGGTTAGGAATGTCATCTGTAACTTCGAGATGATCTTCACACTTCACTTTGTTCTTCAATGATGGGGAGATCCTCAATACTCGATCAGGAAAAATTACATCGGGTCACGCACCATTTGAATCTTTCAAGGGTCTCGGAAGATATCCTAAATCTCTAGTTAAACTAAAAAATACCCACGAAATGAGCGTTTACTCGTGGCCGAAAAAATCTTCGGCGTCTTCTACGCTGAATGCTTCTTTCTTGTCTGTATTCTTCAGCAGAAGATGATTTCCACATATTAAACACCGAAAAATGGTCAACTCACAATCCTGGAAAATAACAAGTTTACAGGTGAACGGACGTAGGCTAGTTTTTGCAACTGTAAAACATTGACTTGTTCAAAATTATGGGGAAACACTTGTAACTTGTTCAAATTCGCCTGTACATATATTAATTTTCACTGTACATTGCAAGGTACTTGTACCTTTATGAAACGCTTGCACACTCATTTTTCACAACTTGTGCATGAAATCGGTTTGTAACTTTTCACTTGTTGCTTTATGAAATAGGCCCCTGATCTTCAATGCGCATTGGCAAGACCCTGATGAAGCTACCAATAACTCTTCTCGAAAGAGCATCAGCAGACTTTTTGCCATGGTTATCTGCGTGGCTTGACACCCCCATAAAAGTCATATATGTGCTCATAGTTTTGAATCAATGAAGTGATACACGGAGACTCAATATTAGGGTATCATCATAATATGAGCCTCTAGATTCTTCTGTAAGTATAAAATTCCTAGTTTTCTTTTTCCTCCATAACACACGTAAAACTGACCTCTTAACTCATTTGATATAATTCACAAACATTGTAAATTGTTCTTACCATGTCATAGATCGGCAGACATGTGGATAGTGCGGTAGAAGAGTGGGAAGGGGGGGGGGGGGTACAACATTTTCAAGGGAATTCTGCATCGCCTTGGTAATAACTCGATATTTTTTCCGCACATCCATGCTGTTCATTCCCGTTTCCTTTTCACGAGTGAGCATATTTCGTCTTGGAATCGAAACGTTTTTTTAAATATAAGAATCGGATTTTGCGTTTTTAAAACCCCCGGTTGCAATTTTCCAGCACAAAACTCCACATTGTTTTGAAAAATGTCGATAGAAAGAAACTGAAATGATATCATTGGTGAATCGTGCTGATCCCCCCCCCCCCCCTCCCACCAACGGGCAAACGCGGGACTGAGGTCGTTCCCCTATCAACTTATTCAACTTTCTTTAAACAGCTGTTTCTGCTGGTTTCAAATCATTCAATACCCTCTATAATGCACCTTATTGAGAAGCTCTCCGCAAGAGCAGTCAGCTGCTGAAATGATGTAAAATAGATTAGCTTCATTGTTTGCGATTGCACGTGATTTCATGCAGTAGCTGTGATGGTTCCTAGAGATCAGAGGACTCGGGTTTGGGGATCGTCTGGTTTGGGATATACCTTTTACATCAATAATTTGAGTCATAAATTGTGTTGGTATTTTATTAAGTATACAAGCATCTGAAAAAATACATTGTTGCCATCAAAGCGAATATGAAATTCATTAAGAATATTGACGTACCTTAGCTCTCAAAAGTTTTGGTACCAGATATGACATTCCTGTCCCCGGGAACCTATCTGAAGTGGTTAATTTTAGGGTGTGATTATATTCATGAGATTAGAGGTGTGAACGTAATATTAAAACACCATTAAGTTTTTTATTAAAAACCCTCTTAACAGGCTGAATTAGTAAATTTAATGCGACTATTATTATCAGACAAGCCTTCATCATTAAAGGCGTGGCTCGTTTGTTTAGGTTTCAACTTTTTTGCAAGCGTCTTTTACCCCAGCACCTGATCTAACTCAATCACCGCTGGTTTCGACAGAATGCTGATTTGTGGGTCAATAGTCTAAACGAACTTCCAATGTCGCCCAGATGGGATTATTATCGTTTCAATCGAAACCCTCCCTAATGCGCTAATTATGAGATCGTGGAACTTTCAATCATATGTTGATCATCGAAAACTCGAATCGTGAATTCTGTTCGATCGACGAATCGCATTTTTCTGGTATTGCCTGGTTCGCCGCTAACTGTATTGACAAGTTGTGTTGTGTATTGTAAAGGGGAATTTTCATGCTTCTCTTTCATATGTTCACAAGAAGATTTGAGCGAGAGCTGTCCACAAAGTTCCAGTCATGCAGCATGATCGTATCTGCGATTTCTCTTGAATTATTCCCTTTCGTATCAGTTATAAAATATATGTTGAATAATATTGAAATGAGCTACTTGAGACAAAAAAATCGTTAAAACCCAATTTTATGGTGACGAAACCCATACTAAATAAAATTCGGATATTCGAAAAAGATATTGGGTTTTCAGATTTTTTTGCAGTTTTTATAGATTTCTGAGCAAATAGTAATTGAAGTACATTAGCATAATGAATTCTTTTTAATATCCTAGTTAATCTTTAATAATTTTTTTTTTTTTTTTTTACTAAAATTTTGCTAAAAATTATAGATTTAACAATTTTTGCTGCTTTTAGCTACTTTTAGACTTTTTGAGCACTCTTTTGGAAAGCTTGATTTTTTGGCGCAAGAACGGAATTATCTCAGTCCTAAGAGATAAGATAAAATATATAGGTATACACTTATATCCACATGAAGAAGTGTTAAACTCTAGGAATCGTTTCAGAATGCCTCGAAACGAATTTCAATGAAAATATCGTTCAATAATTAAGATCTTGAAATTTTCCGAGTTATACGTATATATTTTTTCGCTAAATCTATGTCTATCTAAGTATGTGCTGTTCTTTAATTATTTAATGAACAAGTTTTTCGTTTATTCATTCATTCTATTCTGGAAACCCCCCCCCCCCCCCCCCCCCTCTCACTCTCTCTCACTCTCTCTCTCTCTAAACATTGTAATAAGTCTTCACATTCAAGTTAGGAACACGAGGAAACTATGAGCCACAATCAACTTGACAGACGTTGTTTTTACTGGCTATGCATTTGTGATGCCTGACTACGTTTTTAATATATATATATATATATATATATATATATTACATTTTGTTTTTTTGTTTTAAATCGCAGGGATTCCTCCCCCCCCCCCCCCCCCCCCTAAGAATTTGTGTTAACTGATTCAACTTGGTGTATAAGTACCCCGTTCCGTACAAATTGTGTTAGTGATTTATGGACTTTTACTCATTCTAGTGTTCAGTTTCATATTTTCAAGTGTCAGTAGAAAATAACGCTATCAGTAGTTCATTTACGGAAGAGGATTTGAAATGTACACGATGTTTGGTTTGACAGTTTTAAGCTCGTTATTGATGTAAGAAATATCATAGCTAGCTTAAAATTGTCTAATTAATTTGAAAATTTTCCAGTAAGTAAAATCAAGTCAATTAATGCGATGAACGCCAATAATTACATGAAATTAACTATTGCCCCCAGTGACTGGATGAAAACGCTCTTCAAAAATCATTCTAGCCAAACGAGGGTCCGATTAGGGGCATGAATGGAGCAACCGTTCAGCGCAACAGCTCATCATCGGAGACGATTTACGGGACCAAATGTTTCATCCGACTGCTGCTAAGCTGACAATATTAGTAAATGAGGCGTTGGCTTGAGAAACTAAGTAGCGATTTTGTTTATGGTCTGTACACGAAAGTTGATGTCATTTTGAGTAATTTGGGTGATTCATTGTGACCGACGTTTCCCAACCATTAATACTTGGACTTAGGGAATGACAAGAATTTATTCATAGACCAAGAAGCCCTTGCGCCATAGGCTTTGATGAGGTCAAAGAACATTGCATATGTTCCTTGACCAGAAAAATTACCGGGATAATAACTGCCAAAAGCTGAGAGTTGGTCAACTGCTGTGAATCGTTTGCGGAACCCAGCCCGATACTCTTGCTGGTAAGGTAGTCAGTCACTCTCCAAAAACCACACTGCGCATTAGTTGAATAAATTGCTTCCACGAGTATGCTCATGCAGCAAGAATATGAGTCTGCAATGCCGGCATCAATGACTGCCTCTAATATGACAGTATCTTTCCAGGTGGATTGATAGTTGCCAGAAACAGAGTTTTGTACTAACTGCCTCAAAGAGTGCGCTTTTGCTAGTATGTATTGATCAACATTTCATGATGGGCTGCGTTCTTCCCAAGAGCAGCCTTCTCCGACTTCTTCATCACTCTTTCCAATTCATCTGTCGTGAATGGTAAGACATTTGAAGTAGCTGACGGAGAGGAACTATCATAACCTCCACCATGTTATCTATTCAAAACAGTATTACTGCACACATGTGCATTTAAATATGTTTTTCATTGACAAGAGCTATAATTCAGTCAGTTCGAGAATAAACTTAAGGTAAATGGGACATGGAGGAACGTTGCTACTTTATTGAGATTTATCGTCTCTCAGATACCGAAGCGATCACCCCGAAATCCCCGATGCCCTTCAAAATTTCGCAAAAACCTCATGTAGAAAACGCGAAAGTGTTAAGTAGGTGGGTACCTACTTGTCTCCATTTACCGTGCCAACGATAATCCCTGCCCTCGTTCAGACGACCTTGCCTTGCGTTCGAATACTCGCGGTTGTAGACGCTTCTGCGATCTCTAGCTCCGATGTATTACAGTCATCTCAAGACATCTATTATCTAGATACCGTTTACCCCCTCGCTCGCGATTGAATTTTCATAGAATTAGTTGGCCTCGAAATGAATGAGATTGAATTCCTGAACCAGTAAATCAAATTTTTCTAATTGCTGATCCGATCATGATGAGATTAGGTAATCGCTTCGAGGGCTTCCTTCAACTTGGTACGCTCCAACATTTATATTGGAGCATCCTTCAACTAGGTACGTTTATACTGGTCCGGTAGTGAGTGGACCGTCAGAAATAGAAATTAAAATTTGCGCAAGCTCACTGAGATCGAATTTTGAAAATAAGAAGAATTATTCATAACCATAACAAAGACTTCAAGGCTTTTCAAGAGCATGTGTTAAACGTTCCTGTTGTTTTATCAGTTTACAATAATCGATATGAATTGAAAACCATTTAGTCAGGAATACTTAAAAATAATAATATTGAAGAAAAAGTCTTTAAGTTGTAGTCGATTGATGTCATGATGACCACCAACAACAAAATAAAGGCGGTTAGGAATGGGGGGGGGGGGGGGAGGTTGTGGTCGATTGGGTTGATCATGAAAAGTCGGTCAATAAAATTTCATAAACCGTAAAATAGCATGAAAGTTATCACATTTTCTCATTTTTTGTTCTTGATTTTTTAAGCATGATTCTTAATTTCCTGTGTAGTTTCTTGTACGACTGAATGACATTTATACATTTTTTCTTTCATATTAGATACCTAATGCATTTTACTACACCAAAATCAAATACAAAACTTAAACAAACGTATGCATGCACGTATTATAATTGGGCTGCATTGGCATCTCAGAGGAATGAATCACCTATAGGTGTCCGACTTTCCACAAAATATTGATGTTCTTAACTCTTATATAACCTACAGTGAAACATTTTCTTTATGAAGTATATATATTTTAAATTGTATTCCAAAGTTCACTACATCTTCAGTTCACTATATTTGAAAATAAAAATCAGCCAACTTGGTTCAACAGTAGTTATTTGCTTTAAAGCCTATTACTGGCCTGTTTATTCTAATATAATGGTCTGTAATACAGAACGTCAGTGTGAAAAACTCACGTACGCATCTGGATATCCAAACAAAAAGCTGGATGTTTGAGTCCCTGGTTTACAATTTTTTTTTTTTCAGTTATGTTACCTCATTAAGTCTATTACACTACGTGACGTTCTCTAACAATCAAGTCGAGTCACGAGACTTGCTCTTTAGTTCGACTACCCACTGCGTTGCATTCCCAGAGCACCAGTCGCCTTGAGATTATTCACAGATCAGTTTTTTAGCGAATTTTTGAAGAAAATTAAGCTATTGCTCTCGCCTCAAAATTTGTAGAATGTGAATTTTTGAAAAAATTTTATGCAGAAATCCGTTTCAGGCTATTCTGAATCATATTCTGAAGTTTAACGCATTTTTTTATGTATGTATGTATATATGTATATATGTATGTATATATGTATGTATGTGTCATTCCAGACGATAACTGTCCGTAGAAATGTGCTAGAAACTTCAAACAAATTTTAAAATGTTAAGGACACAAAACGAAAGTTCAAGTTCGTTGGCCAGCATGATCGGATTACATCTTCGGGTTGAAATTTTCAAAAATGTAGTCAAAAATTTCAAAATAGCCTGTTTTTTGCGATTTGTTGTGCGAAATAATTTGTTCAGCATACTAACATGTGGTATATTCGGAATCAGCGTAAAATTTCCTATAAGAATATGTATCAAGTTTTCAAAAATTTCAAAGTTGAAAAATCAGTCAAAAATCGAAATAATGCCGTTCGCTAGTAGTAAAAATCGGTAATATTTGCATGAAACATTGTCCAAATTCAGATTGAACTACTCTTATGGAAGTATCCCTGTATAACCAATCCTAGAACCATGCTGTTTAAAACGTAGGTAGTAGGTGCTTAAAAAAAAAATGTAATCACAACTGATGAGTTTACTCTGTGCATGTGTTAATAATTTGATTCCATGTTTGTCTATCAAAATCATAAACTAAAATTTCTCAACACGATCAATTGCGACTGAAATGTCGAAGATTTCTTCAAAAATTCGCTCATGGGGTCATGCTGCATGACTGGACTTTTTTGCTTTGATTAGTGCTCAACAGTACATAGCATCAAGTAATCAATCCCTCAGTAAAAATTTAGATTAGTTGGTCAGGGTCTAGAGTCTCGTGACTCAACTTGATTGTTCGCGGACGTCTTGTTATTACTGCAAGGAATATTCATTTGGGGGGGGGGGGGGGGGGGGTGTGGAATAAGTACGACAGGTTTTTCTCGTTTTCGTACAACTCCGTTTTCTGGACACGTTAAGTTCCTCAAACAACCAATTCAATTTTAGTATAGTTTTACGCATACAGAATCTCTGAAATGCTAATATTAAGTGGACATTAATTTCATGTCAGAAAAAATTACTTCACTATCTTTGGATGTATTGAAATAACACTGGAACCATTGGTCATCACCCACTCATACGCTATATTTTTATACGATGTAACCGAATTCTTCTCTAGGTACTGTAGTTAGCGATTCGTCAGTTAATGGTTATGAGGAAAACATAAACGCGTTCAATTGAGAAGGTAGTTTACAAACAGAGAGAAATGAATTCTTTTTGAAAATTAATACCATCATCACTTATATTTAACCAAGTTCTACGCTTCAGGGAAGCTGGAAGAAAGAAATAATGTTTCATTCATAGGTACTTCTGTTCTCGAAAACAGTATGATGTTAACCAGTGAAAATAATTGTCAACAATCTTGAAGCTGTAATGGAGATATACGACATGCCGTTTGAAACAAAAATACGAATATTCATGTCCTAATATTAAAAGCATTATCTTTCGTGTTGGAGCCGGACCATAAAATGTTCGTTGACCCAGGTATGGAGTTGACTGAGGTCTTTAGCTAATAAAAGAGCTAATAAAGTGTGATTGGCGTTTTGCCTATACATGATGTGTTAACAGCTTCGACAATAAGCTTTACAACTACAACTTTATTTTCATTCCTCGTAAAAATCAGATGGAAGACCCGATCGAAGGAGAAGGAAGCGTTAATAGGACCTCGTCATGATGCAGAGAGCATGACGATCTTCATTTAATAATTTGAAAGTGAAGGCACAACTGACATAAAAGCTTGCCAAGGTAATCTCAAGGTTTCGTAGTCCAGCACCTGAGAGGACTTTTGTATGCAAAAATAGCACACCGCAGCTTCTCTTCTGATTCGTGTTCAGGAGGTCCTAGAAGGTAGGAAAGTGGATGATCCCGGCGTCGGGGAGGGCTGATTAAGTGTGGAGGGGTGGGGGTGCTAAAGCCCTAGTGTGCCTAGTTTATCGTCTGTATGTCGGTTACTATTGGGTTTAAAAAAACGCAGTTGGTCTCAAATTTTTCATTTTTGAATTCTCTACAATCTTGGTTATACAAAATATTATTGTAAATTGAATACTTCTCACAGAATTTGCTTCAGAAGTTGAAAAACGCAGAAATCTAGGTATAGAAACAGGCATCAAAGCGTGTTACTTAGTATAAACCTCAGTAACTGATCTGTAGTGCCATAAATGATTTAATACAATCCGAAAGCAGAAATGATATAGGTGTTTATTGGAAGTACACCAATTTGAGGATGAGGAGGAACGGATGTAAGTACTACAGTTTGCTTATGCTCTCTTCTTGATAGGTCAATTTTGCAGAAGCATCTTGTCTTCCCACTATATTTATTATATCAAGAAATATCCACAATGTAATTTGCTAAATATGAGTTAAATAACCTATTTAGTGAGTTGAATAACCTTCTATCCCAATTTGAAATTTTAATAACTACTATAGTCACAATCGCTAATCAAATAGCTAACTATCAAATTCAAAATTATAAAATATCCACTTATCGCTTTATTTTTGTGATAAAAAACCAAATTTAAAGTCATCCGTTTATGAAAATCAAATTTAAAATTGTCTACCTTTTTTATGGAACTATTAACGATTAACGAACTAGTAACGAAATATTTTCGGGTAGCATTCATAGTGGCTACCAATAATTACAAGACAACAAATAATTCGAAGTCTTTAGGATATTTCTGTATGCGTACCTCCAAGGTGTCGGTCGGGACAAATAAATATGTGAAGAGATACCTACGCGTGTCAGAACGATTTCACGAATGGGCATGCGCAGGTAAGTTATTTAATTCAAAAATGATACTTTTGGAACACAATGTATAGTACAACACTATCCTTGAACTCTTCAACATGAAATCTGATGGAAGAAAGTTGTAAAATCACGCGTAGTTACGAAGAGTTCAGTCCTGGAAGAATAAAATCTATATAGGTACCTACTACTAATAATAATCGAATAATAGCTACTATATAATCTGGAATGACACTATTTATAAATAAACACATCATGTATATGAAATTTGGTTAAAATCCAGAAATCGTTTCAATATGCCCCAAATCAGATTTTTACGGTGAAAATGTTTTTTACCACAAGTACTGCGAGACAATGAATTCATCTCTCAACTGACTGCGCTTGTCTGTGCAACACTTTATAAATTATGTTAGTTTTCTCGACCACTTGTATAATAATGAAGCTGAGGGTTAGCGAGGGTTGATCAATAATACAAAAACTCTCCAACGCCTACGTTTCGCTACATTTGTGTAGCATCTTCAGGTGTGTGTTATCAGACAAACAAGCCCACTTGGTATTTTCTATGCAATATGTACCCTCTTCAATAATTTTCATCATAATTATCAAGTTTCTATTATTATAAACAGTATCCAGTTAGCATGTATGAAAATAGAGTACAAGTAAAATGTGTCCAGCAAGGATTGTATAACGTGCAATGAGGACCTAAAATTCTCCTGCTCCACTACTAAGCCCTGAAGACACTATACAAATATAGCGAAACGCCGGCGTATGAGAGTTTTTGAATTATTCACCAACCCTCGCTAACCCTCAACTTCACAATTTATAGAGTCTATATTATGTGTCATGACGTACCTATAGACAGACTCAATTCCATTGTTAAAACTGCCCATCTGATGGGTTGGTACCTATTATCGTTCTGTCGCGAACGATTGGGCAAATACGTGACAAATATTTCCCGGACCTTCTTCAATTAGTTATGTTATGAGTTCCAGAGCTCGCCGCTTCGGTTTAGATCCCTAGCTGTGACGCCTGTTTACCAAATAATCACTTGTACGTGCTGTCCAAGTCGTGTACATTCAAGCGAACAGGCCGCGCGCGCCCTTGACACAATGCCGCGGATTCTTCGCGTGAACAAAAATAGAACCGAAGATCATGCCCGTCGTCCTCTGTCAATCTTACGGGAAAGATCTAGTCCGATCTTTTGATGGAGTAATAAAATAAAAGTAGATAGACTGCATCAATGGAGTGGTGTGAGTCAAATAAATGACCCCCGATCCCGAAAAGTGCAACGCCTTCTTATTCTTTCAATAAACTTTCTTCATTGATTTCTCATACCATATAAATGAACTTATACTTGCAAGACCGAAGGTCATGATGAGCTTGGAGTCGCTCTCGATAACCAGTTAACATTTCATCCTGAGTTGCCATATGATTATTGGGTGGTAAGAATAGTAATTTAGGTAATAATAGGTAAGAATAGTAGATTTGGCTTCTTCAAGTTTATTCCATCGTTTCTGTTGTTCCTGGAAAGTTTTGATCCTGTTTTATGTTTTTATTTTTCCTTAACATTCATACAGCTTTTAATTAATTATGACTTTGAAATGGGAAAACAAATACCACCTCACTTATTATTTGCCACTCCCGCTTCATTGTGAGAAATATACACCTGTAACCTATGATTATGTGCAAGTTCTTCAGTTCCAGTCATTCAATCATTCCATGATGAAGCCAGTATAAGAGGCGAAACTAGTAGGAATATGACGATGGAATAAACTTGAAGAAGCCGTTCATTATCAGTTAACATTTGTGAATAATATCAAGTATATAACGAGTCGAGCAATGAGGATGTAGGGGATTTTATTGGAGGAACACAAGAGACTTTCATCTTCCTGCCTTTGTTGTTATATACTGTTCAGTACGGCTAGTACACTGGACTATGCATTTTTAGTACGGTCCCCTTTCTACTCCAGTCCTAAACACCAAATTGAGACAGTGAAAAACAAATCCCTGAGGTGTGTTTTCTCGTTTAGATCTCTGTAGCTTTTCCACTTTGGAAACTAGACGGACGGAAGCAGGACATATACTTTTTGCATATAAGCTCCTATAAACGGTACCATAGATAACCCCTTCTTATTACCTAGAATCAGCATGTAAATTCCGCAATTCGACTCCAGCCAGGCACCATTATTTTATACCAGGTTCTCCGCTACAAATTATATCACGTATTACCCGAGACGCAAATTTTTGCGCGTCTGTAGACCCCGAAATTGATATTTCTTAACACTTCACTCATATTTATTATCTGAAAACCGCTGCCTGAGTCACTGAAGCCTTTAATGCTGAATTTCTATGTAGGATTGCATATTCATAACTATTTATCCAAGTATGTATGTATAAATATTATTTTATGTATTTCTATCTATATCATTTACTAACTCGTACATATTTTATTCGCGCATGCTTACATACATATAAATTGCTCCTTGCATTTAACCCAATTTTTCATAACCTCCAGTGTTTTACACCATAGTCATTTACCAATATTATTTATACTTATTATAATAACAATGAAATCAATGTGACCAATGTTATTTAATTGCATGAAATAATGTTTAATTGGGCTACTGCTTTTTTCAATAAATAATACGATGCCACAAGTCTTATTGTTCAACAGTTGCATAACATGGCATCTAGTTTTTCTAATAGTATTGTAAAATATACCAATAGTAATTGTAGTTATGAACCTAAATGAACTGTCAAGTGGATTGATCTATTGACTCATGCCGCTGCCGATGGAAGAAGTGAAGGTGTGTGCCGCAGTTGACGTACAAAATGAATTCCCAGGCATTTACGATCTTGTAATTCCAAGTAAAGGGAACAGGTATGTCGCTTTTTGAATTATGACAATTGAAAATGGGATTTATGCGGTGCTCAGGAGGGAAAAACGTGCTGAAGCGTTTCTGAAAGGAGTGAACGTGTTGCCTCATCAGATTACAGTGATATAGCTCCACGAGCTGTTGCTATATATCTACTCCTATTAAGAAGAAGGGGAAAAAAAACTCTGCATTAATTTTTTTTTTTTTTTGAAAAATGTTAAAATTACAAAAATCAAAGAAACTAAATTTTAACCGTTAGCCGTAAGCTGTACTTCGCTATATTTTGTCACACTACATTACCAAAATTTACGGAATTGGGTTGGAGAATTCCTTATCCGCGGTAATGAAGTATTGTAGGTAATGAAGTTACCTACTCATTAACATTAGGAGGTTTGAAGTAATCAAACATTTCCAAAAATTTAAAGTTCAAAATTGTTCAAACACAATCCGAGTGTTCTAATTTGATTTCTTTGTACGATGTCTATAAAAACTAAACGAAATGGGAAACTTGGTGATCGATTTCAACGTAGCAATTTCAAATTATAATTCACAGTTTTATAATCGTATTAAATTATTATCTGGCCTGTGGGGTGTCCCCCTCACCAGGCCTCCATGTTTAATTACTATTCTCAACTAAGACTTCTTGAAGTTACTATTCCTGATATCGCGCATCCCACACGAAGGCACATCACACACGTAAATACTAATATTTTGAAGTATCAGTATTTTTTAATACAACACCTTGTGGTGGTGTTAGTAGTGGTATTAACTTCCTTTTAAATCTCAATTGTTTTCCATTCATTTTCATGTACTTCAATTAACATCATATTTTGATGGAGTACTCGAGGATTGAGTCATTTTGATCCGTCATTACGCCAATTATTTCCAATCGAATGTAGATTCAATGAAGCAGTGTGAACTCAGTCACATGCATAAAGCGCTCAATATGTATTCGTCCGATTCGCATGACATTTTTAGAATTTTGTAGCTTAAGCTCCAGATGGTGACTTAATGAATTTTTATAATTTCTTCAAATATAATTCATTATTGAAATATATTTCAAGAAATGTGCAGTTTGGTCGTTATGTGCGATCTGCACTGGACGTATTCTTAATTTCTTTCCGCTATCAAACGACGTAATTAAATTGTTCAGCGGATACCACAAACAGATAGGATTATTAACGGTAAAATAATTCATTTCCATTAAAGTTGTGTGGAGCATTTCGTGCAGAGTTTTTCAGTATGAATAGTAGACTCGGTAAGAGAGTTTACCACATGGAAAGTTGCATGCATGTTGCACCTATAATTATACTATTCTACGGTCAGAGAACTGTGTTGCTTCATCCCTTAGTTTGAGACATATTGAAGTATTGAAATCGTGAAAACAGGACCGATTTCTTGCAATCAAATACTGCAAGTCTCGTCTGGGGTAGCTGCATAATTAACGAGGACGACTTCCTATCAAGAGGTTGTGCAAATAAACTTCTTAAGCCACACCAACATTTCTCACGGCTAATAACTGGAGAATGAATATTCTCGGGTTTCACTTGAATGAACAGTTCAACATGATCATTCCGTGTTACCGATATGAAAACATTCAATTTTACTGCTACTCCAAGTATTCCATCATCATGCAGTTCTCATAAACCGAAATATCGTTCATGAGGACGAAGGCACACTTGGAGGTTGGAGGGATGAATTATCAGATTCTATGTCTTCATTGGCTCGGTAAAGTGGTGAACAATTAAAAATAAAGTTATATGCATGTCAACCTTTACAGACGATCGAAGGATCAAAGATCCAATAACGGGGCTGTGGTTGGAACTTGTTTTCGTGACTTCTTTCTAAACTCACCAGTGAAACGATTTGAGTTAAGTAATCCAACGATTCAGATGAAAAATCGATTGCGCTCTATTTTGCTTCCTCACTACCGAAGGTAAAGAAGCTATGTGTTCATGATTGAAGTCGAAAAAATTTTTGTCCTCCAAAAATCAAAATTTCAACTTGCTTTTTGCGTTTCATAGCTTGCTGATCAATTTTGGTTCAGTGTCTGTCTGACTATCTGTGTGTCTATCGGTCTGTGGTAAATCCTTGTCACACCCAAAACTATACCAAGTTTCCGATGAAATTTTCAGGAATTGTGCGGATTTGCTTCTATACGGTCTCCTATAATTTTCAATACCGTCAAGTAGCCTGTCAGTAGACTAATAACGTCGATTTCTCATCATCTGTTGTTCCGTTTTCGTTCAAACTCGGCAGGTAATTTGGTATCGGTTCTAGAAGAATGTTCTGTAAATTATATCGCGATTGGTAGAGTAATAACTCCAACAGTCCCTCCATTTCAGTTAGGCTTAGTAATATATAGTAAGTTCGTTCAAGTTTTCCAAAAAGGTGCGATATGATGAACATGTTGTGGCTTGGAATTTTTGAAAGCGGGTGTTGTGGAATCAGATACGTGTGAGCCATGAAATCGCATGGCCTTAATACTATACGATGTCACATATAATCCTTTAGACGATTTGTATGACGAAACTCGCTAAGAATATTGGTTGAAATTTGGTTAATGATAAAGAACAAGGGCGTCGAAACCGAATTTTCGTTCAGAAATGTAAAATTTCGACCTACAAGCACATGCAATTTTTGAGGAAATGGGTGCTGAGGTTCGTTATGATTGCACAAATCTTAAGTATTTTAAATCTCATTTAGGTAACTGTTTTAAGGAGTTCACCTAAAGAAATAATAAGGGGAACGACTTCTCAAGGGCTACTGCAATATCGTTTAATAGCACAAGTCTGCGATCGTTAGCTGTGCCCACGAGTTCTACCACCTTTGGAACATGCAACACGTTGTCCTTGTACGGTAAAGTCCAGTTCACTTGCTCTGCGACCAGCCTATGACGTGCAATAACACCCAACATTCCAACAATCATTGGACACCAGCTCGCAGAGCTGGTATCGTTAGCCACTGTATCATGAAGTCGTACCGTAGTATCGCTTTAATGGTTATTGCGGCAGTTATTGTCACGTAATTATTACGGAGGATCACATCGATACATTTGAAGAGATTGTTGTTTATGTTTTTGGAGTGCTGTCATTTCAAGACAACTGATAACCGAGCTCGGCACCATTGTTGGGATAATGGAAAAATATATTTACAAATTGTTTCATGTACTTGTGTTTATTTCGACTTATCAAGTTCTAAAAGTTCCAGTCATGCAACATGACCACATGTGCAATTACAGCCCCCCCCCCCCCCCCCCCCCCCTTACGTTTTGGAATATTGAGAGTGAAGATTTTACTGTCCCGACGAATCTTAAAAATGTCCTTTTAAGTGTGTCTTGAACTCCGTTAGGGAAACATTTCAAACGAGTATAGGGTAGCTGTAAGACGTCAAGGTTCAATTCTAGAGATTTTAATGAGGTTGGGATAAAGTCTGTTAAATAATTTCTTGTTGAAAGGGGTATTATACTAAAAGATACTAAAAAGGAAACCATACTAAACTACAACAGTCTGACTATGATAAAACTCAAATTGACACATCTTGTAAATCCCTTGGTTTGAATAGTGTTTACTCGAGTTACTTCATATAGTAGATGCAATTTTACAGTCAAATTGGCTAACATCATGAATGGCTCCGAACTAGCTGGTGTAATGCGTAATTCGTTACGCAGGTCAGTGGAAACTTTTAAGAAATCGCACATTAGAAGGAATCCGATAAATACTACGCAGATGCCATAAGGAGCAAGGTTATTTATAGACCTAACGACTCAATTTGGTCCTGGTGCTCTCTATAACATCACATGTTTTCTCCAACTCAGTTATAGAATACGGAATTCATATTTACAATCATATGTTTACAACACATGTTGTCAAAGTGGCATAAACATCTTTTAAATATGGATTTTTTCTGGAATTCATGCTCTTTGATTGATATCACTACTTTACAAAATTTAGGAGTGGTCTTGCATCCAGCTGGAGCTTGTCCGTTTCTTACGATACCTGATGCGATGAATCCGATTCCAAGGCCCGGATTTTTTTTCCCCATGATACACCTATGTAGCTTGTTTTCGCTTTTTTTGGTGCACAAATCTTTCAGGGTTTTTCATTGGAACACAGATTGAATGCCTTCCAAAGGTGCCAAAATAGGTAAATTTTTCCATTGATTCCTAATATCACCTTAATTTTTCTATTGCACTGCTTCCAACCCCCCGTTTTCTAAAAAAAACTTGCGAAAAGTGTGAAAAAATCCCAGTTTTTTGACATTTTTTCTGCACACTTCATGAGCTAACTATGGGAAATTAGGCCTGGAAAAATTATTTTGGATCTTCATCTTGTAGATGACATTCCTCCGCATCAAATGAAATGAACCGCGTCTCGTTTAGATCTGCAAATAACGGAAGTGCGATTTATTTTTTCAAAATCCGTTATTTTCATACATAAAAACGCGCGGTTGGTTTGATTCGATGCGAATGAATATCTTCTACAAGATGATGATCCAAAACAACTTTTGCCGGCCTAATTTTATATAATTAACTCAAGAAATGTACAGAAAAAATGACGAAAAACTGGGATTTTCCCATGTTTTTCGCAAGTTTTTTTTAGAAAACCGGAGCTTGGAAGCGGTACAATAAAATAATTGAGGTGATATTCGAAATCAACGGAAAAATTTAGCTAGTTTAGGCTCCTGTGGAAGGCATTTAATTTGGAAGTGTGTTTCATGATAAATCCTGAAAAGTTTGTGCACAAAAAAGTGAAAACAAGCTATATCATGGGAAAACGAGCTAAACGAAAAAAAGCGGACCTCGGATTCATTAAAATAACGTGAGAAACCGACAAGATCCGTACCGATGCAAGACCACCCTTTAATTTTGTGAAGTAGTGTATTCAACGAAGAAATAATTGATTGTTACTGACCAATAGACATTAATGAAAACGAAGAGCCAAGTAATAATCTTTTCTTCTGTATACATCAGTATAGCGTTCATTAAATATTCGTATCTATCAAAATTTGCAGGACTCAACCCTTTACAGATTGAACATTGACATTTCTGTTCTTCATTCAATGAATATTTCCTTACATAAGCAGCAAGATTTCAAAATGTAGATGATCACTGATAGAGATTAATAGAAACAATGAATCTAACACGAGCACTAATGGGCAGGTACCCTCAACAGGTCAGCCCAGTCATTAGCCAATCTAAGTCATCATTCATTCAAACAGATAAACTTGAGAAACGTTTTAAACGTGTCAAAAATTGTGTTAGAAATTACGTGTTAAGCTTATGTCGTCTTCTTTCTGATGAGATCAACCGATAGCGTTTAATTGGCAGGCTCTGTCCGGATGATAAGCATTCATATGTATCTCGCACTATTGTTACGAAAGCGTATAATCAATTGTAATAACTTCGTTCAGCTTGTATAACGCAACGGTACTTTCACTTGGAATCGTTACTGGATCAAAAACTCGACTCCTGAAGTTGATATCGTACAGTTCCGCCGTCAAAAGATTTAGGAATCCAATCGGAACAAAAGAGCCTTTATCCGTAATTAAACGTTCAGAAGAGTAAAGACATAACACGACGAACTTTGTCGTCAGAGCACTGAAGAATTCGTAAGACATTTTTTAGCATAGACAACGCCTGCTTCACTCCTCATCCAAGTACAACAGGCAGATGATTATGAGATGTACTCACATTAATAAGCATATCTCACATGAAGCCTCATAGATTAACGTAGTATTATATAAAGGCAACTCACCAATCTCTTAAATTTATGTACGCACAATGGACTCCAATACTTGCTTATTCTGGGATCGTACTATAAAAGCCTGAAATACAATGCGGTCTCTATCAAAGATTAATGTTATTCTGCACCTTTAGTCCAAAATTAGCAATTTCAACACTCCCATTAAATTTCTGAAAGTGAAAGAATTCTTAATTTTTCAAAAACTGTACTCCACACATGACTTTTACAAGCAATCTGTTAAAGATCTGGTGTCTGTTGAAGATCTTTTTAGGGCGAAAATACGGTTATCTATATTTTATATATTGGGGATCACTGTTGACTATTGCAGAATTTAATGAGATAATTAGAAATTATTTTATGTTATATAATATTTTTTAAGGTTGACGATTGCATTGCTTATAATAATATACAATAAAATAATAATTGCAATACTATACTTATATACAACAAACTAAAATTAATTATTATTATTTTGACATTTATTTATAGTTTTCTCAATTTTACTATGTTAGACTATCAATTTTCCATCACTCATCTATATAACCCAACAAATTGGTATAACTATAAGAATAACGTTTTCTGTTATCAAAAAGTAAAAAATTACAATGCTAGATCGATTTGAATGATTTTGTATGTATTCCCAATGTATTTGTGTTTTGTATCCCGATGACCGATCGGTATTGTTTCTGATTGGTCACTGATCACACAGGTTCACAAAAACAAGTTTTGAAAATAACTAGTTTCCTTCTTCATAACGAAAGGTAAGGAAGCTTTACGTTCGCAAGAAGGCTAGACATTCCCTCTTGCGATTTGTTACTGATCAGATTTTGGTTCCGGGTCTGTCAGTGTTAATTCTTTGTCCCTAAAACTACTAAATGTTACTGCAATTTTGATGAAAGTTTCCGAATCGTATTAGTCATCCGCTTGACAGCGCCCATAAATTTCCGTGCCGTCGGCTCACTATCGTGATCACACGTGCGCATGCGAAAATGTGAATTTCTAATGATCTATTAGTCCGATTTTGTCCTGACCCGGTGGAGAGGAGGGGTTGTGCATGGGTTTCGGGATGGTGCGTTATGAGTTTTATTGTTATTGGCTGATTAATAACAATTTCGTCTGTGGGGCAGTAGGCTTCAAGGAATACATCCTAGGGTTGTTGAGGGTGAGAAATAGGTTATCTTCTCGTATTTGTTTATTTTGCTTAGCGATTTCGCCTTAATGGCCCCCTCAGAGCTTATTTTATATATGGGTGTTGCTTAGTTGTTACAATTTCCATTGGGCAGTTTGAATGTATCTTATAATCTAATGATAAGTGATAGCTCTCATATTTTGCGTATTTTACTAATTTTAAAAGTAAAATTAAACTCCCCCTACCCTCAACATGCTAAAAGCTACAGCAGCATCCAGTATAGCAAAGCGGTTCAAGTGAAATGTCATCCCCCTGATGGGGATTGTTGATTATGAACTGATGGGGATTGTTGATTATGAACGCTGGGGTCTGATGATAGATATGTAGTTTAATGCTGATTTCAAAAGTATGGCGAACATCTCAAAAATTGAAGATAAAAATAGTAAGAAAGTGTTGGTAACGTCTGAAAGAAATCGGCGATTTTCTGTATTTCGCAAAAAGTGGAATAACTCAGAAACGAAGCCCCAAAAAGAAAATTTTACTGAGGCATTTTCTGTTCCAAATTCAACCAAGAATCGGAAAAAGCAATAAAAAAGGGGGGTCAAAAGGAAACCGTCAGTTTCAATAAATGATTTGAGACCCTAAAACATGGAAAAATAAAAATCGAACTTCCGCATCGTGAAGCTGAGTTGAAATACTATAAAAAAGATCCAGCTCAATTTTTCGATAGCTCGTACCGTAAGGCTGTAATTTCCCGATGGGCCCGTTTAGATGGGACACCCTGTATAGAGGCTAAGCAAAATAAACAAATACGAGAAGCTAACCTATTTCTCACCCTCAACAACCCTAGGAACAATTGCATCCACAAAACAAAAACTGGTTGACACAACAAAACTCCAAGACTAGTGAACCGATTATGATGAACTTTTCTGGCATTTTGCAGGTTAACTCCCATGAATTCCAACGAAATCGGAAGGATAGCAGCGTGTGCCTGTACGCTAACGTGACACAATCGACTATACGATATATATAATAGTTATACGTTTCTCTCAGTCAATCATCTTTCCGAATTCATTCAGATATGGGAAGGATACTATGATACAAGTCTCGGGTGGCAGCCTATGAATTCAGGTGGGATTGATTGTTGTAAGTATCGCGCATTTGCAATTCTGAATTGGTTGTTACAGATCAAACTTCGATTCTAATATACTGACCCAGATGAAATCGTCAGGGATTGTGCCAGGTAGCTCTAGCTCCAGATTGGTTAGTTCTGGTCGGACTCCTATATTGATGTCAATATTAGCAGGATAAGGGTCAAACTGAAATCGTAATCCTTATTGCCGAGTTCGGCTTATATAAAACCAGCACCAGGCCTATAACAATTAGAATAAAATATATCTTACTCACAGCACGGAAACAATAACAAAACAATAGCAATAACACAAGATGAACTCAAAAACTGCCAGACCATGAATAACAACCAATTAGTTAATGAAGTGTGTGATGACTCACTCAAGAATGCTCTACGTTATCAGAAGAAACGACACGGTTTCTAATGTTGAAACAAAGGTGATAACTAAAAATAAAACCACACCAACACTGTAAAAACATCTTGCCCCCTCAGATAAGAACCATGAGTCAACATCCAAGTTTTGAGGAAAATGTATTGGTAAGTAATGCATACATAACAGGCCTATGAATGGATTGTAAATAATTTTGGAGAGAATTAAAATGAGAGAGAGAGAAAAAAAAAATCACAATTTCCCCGAAATACTGGGAGTGCTGGGTATTATAATACCACTCCCATTTCTTCACCGATGGTTAATTTGAAGCATCCAAGGGTACATAACTGCATTAAAATCGAACAAAAAATAAAAACTGTCACGGAAATCGGATGAATATACCTAGTGGGAACATCACGATATATCGCAATTACTCTCTCCATTCAGCCATTTCTATAATAACATTTGAAACTCCTGATACATTTTCCAAAACCAGACGAAATTCATAGATGAACAAAAAAAATAATAATAAAAATAAATAAACTAATTAATTAATCACTAAAATCGAACGAGAATAGTTGAAACATCATGATTTATCAGTATCACCCCCTCCTTTCACCCCTTCTCTTGATGAAATTTTAAAATCATGACACTCGTTCCAAAACTATATCGAATTCACGATGGAAGAAAATCGGCCGATATTTGTGGCTGTGGCAACGCCTGAAAAAAAATCGATAATTATCTCGTCCACACCCCACCACGACCCGAATTCGTGCCTCCCAAAGTTTTTTTGCACAACTAGACTGAAATTGGAATCGAACGAAATAAGAATCATGAAAATCGATTGATAATCCAGCCTGGGTGGCTTCATTGTGTGGCTTCAAATACCTAATGAAAAGTTCTTGAATGTTTTATCATGGAAGAAGAGAAGATTCTTACTTAAAAATACTGCTTGATGGTAGGTGGTTTCTTGTTTTGTAATAAATAGTATGAATGAATGAAAACATGTTTTTATTTTACATAAATTTTAAATGCAACATTAATGAAAGAAACATGAACGGCTATTGGTATTTTTACCGTCAGCCGAAGTTCGCCCGTATTAGAATGAATCGTTTTGTTAATATATTTGTTATAAATTTTTGTTAACCTATTTATTATAAATTATTGTTAATATATTTGTTATGAGTTATTAGTTATTTGCTCTCTTAATTGTTACAATAGCCACCGTTATCATGTGTCATTTTTTTGGGGGTACAGATACGTATTATTGTTACTTCATTTGTACATAATCCTCTTAACTTATTTTCTTGTTATGAGTACATAGGTACATGTTGTCTTTTCATTGTTTCCTATTATTAGTTCATTATTATTATTATTTGTGTTATACTTCACTCATATTATAAATATATATGTGTTCTGTTGTGTTCCTATATTTTCTAATTATAATTGAATTGTGTAATCAATGAACGTCTATAAGTCCAGGCCGCCTTTGTGAATTCTCCCAGTCCTTCCCATTTAGAATTTCGATGAGCTCTTGCCTAGTTAGCGTTACTTTGCTAAGGTAACCCCTTCTAAGGTATCCTAGAATTGGGCATTTTGCAAGGAAGCACAGGGTGTCTTCCTTTTCCCGCATAATATTGCATAAGGCACATAAATAAATTCTGTTCGGGATCCAGGGGGTATAATTGAGTACTACCCGAAGACCTTCACATCAGCTAAAACAGACGATTTTGAATAAATAAAATTTCTATGAATCCTTAAAACTTTACTAGTCTACAAAAAAAAAACCTGGAAACTGGCCAATCTCATGATAACTGCTTGTTCTAATTCTTTTTCCAAATATATAGTCAATTTACTTTTACTTTGTTATTTATGGGAGAAAATCATGTTTTATGAAGAAAAATATGCAATAATTTAAATAATGCAATAATTCCAACTCGTAATTTGTTCTTCAACTAATTCATAATTTTGATAGACTTCAATTAATCTATACGTCCATGTTGCAACAAGTGAAGAAGTTATGCTGCCCACACAACTTGGCTGACGTTTTTCTTGGGGTTTAGAGTGTGCTGACTCCAAAAATCGCAAATTTTATTTGTAGATGTTTTATGTTTAAAATTATCGCCCATTTTCCAAAATTTGTAGTTCTAACTTCATACTATCCCAGCTATCACCAATTGTATTTTGTTACTAGGTATCTTAATTGAACAATTTTAGTTTTTGCTCATCCGGTAAATTATTGAATTTTTCAGCGCCGAAGTAGAACAGCAGCAGCCGAAGTAGGTACCTTCTAGGTTTGACGAATTAAGTGCTTTGCAATGTACGCAAGTGAGATTGATGTTTTCCCTTATGGTAACACGTCCCATCACGATCAAGAAACCTGCAGGTAATTGAGTTCGTCACAGGTGCTTGGCGCAGTCAAAATTACTTTTATCTCGCGGTGCGCTCCGCCCGTCGTAAGAAGCGCTTTGTTTGACGGCACCTCGTTCGAGATTCCACCTGCTAGATATTTACTTTTTTGTGTAAGTCATCTTTGTTTTTCAACTGGCAAGTAACAGACGTAAATTATAAGGGTGATTCTCAGAGAAAGGAGCAGAAACGATGTATCGATCAGTTGTAACGACCCAATAAAGAGTTGAGTGCTGGGGAAGGTCTTAAATTGTAGTAGGTATTAGGTTTTTAGGACGTCCCTCAGAAGCTAGGTCATACAGTCAAGACTTCCTATTTAAGAAGGACGACCTATTGGAATTGATCCAGGGGGTAGGGGGCAAACCAAGCATGAGAAAGCTTGTGTGTGTGTGTGTGTGTGTGTGTGTGTGTGTGTGTGTGTGTGCGTGTGTGTGTGTGTGTGTGTGTGTGTGTGTGTGTGTGTGTGTGTGTGTGTGTGTGTGTTAAACATAAAATCCAGACAATCCGTGAAAAAAAATTCCAAGGCTTGTGTGTGTGTTTTAAAAATTTTGTCCGATTTTCGAGGTACTTTCGTTGTTCGATCCCAGTTTTAGTCTAGTTGTGCAACAAACCTTGGAAATTTTGAATTCAGTTATGGAAGACGGGGAATGGCATTTGTCCACAGCCAGGAAATTCTTCGTCCACCCACTGGCAAACGGTACTTTTCCAATATTTGTCTTGAAATCTATTAGTATGATCCAGTTTGTGGTGGAACTTATGACAACATGAAATTCTCAATGATCTGCATCATACCTATATACCATATTGTTCCATAATGACCTTTGTAACGCCTGAAATGGGCGTTCACTTGAAAATTTTAAATCAATTAAAAGAATATATTTTTAAAAGCTTTTTTTTCAGTTTTCAATATTGTAAAATAGGTGTAGGCTTGTGTGTGTGTTTTAAAAATTTTGTCGAAGATGCCCAGGACAACTTCCGCCAACCTGTGCGGTGGTATTCTTCGAGGGCTTTGTCTAATGGGAGTGTTGGGATCCACTACAATCACATGTTCCAATTCTCAACCGATTTTCGAGGTACTTTCGTTGTTCGATCCCAGTTTTAGTCTAGTTGTGCAACAAACCTTGGAAATTTTGAATTCAGTTATGGAAGACTGGGAATGGCATTTGTCCACAGCCAGGAAATTCTTCGTCCACCCACTGGCAAACGGCCACTTTTCCAACTCATTTGTCTTGAAATCATATTAGTATGATCCAGTTTGTGGTGGAACTTATGACAACATGAAATTCTCAATATCGTTTGTAAAACGACTTTTTCTTTTTCGCAGTATTCCTAATCAAATCAATAAATTCCTTACTTAATTCGTACGTCATTTCACTCCCTCCCCAATCCCAATTACAACGTTATATATATAGTGAACAATAAGGCAGGTATATAAAAATTTCGTAATAAGATTGGAAATCGATTGATCGGTTGTTTATGGTCGTTAGAATCAGAACAATCAATTGTTGGCCGCAATTGAAAATCGACCATCCCTATGGGGTTCTGTAAAACCAAGAAATCGGTATCCTACAAATGAAATTAATTGACAAATGAAATTTCGTATTATGCAATGCTGGGAAACCCAATGGTGTTGTAAATAAAACAAAGAGGCTAGTGATTGTCTGCCAGTGCGAGGCCACCAGTCTGACTTTCCCTGTTTTGTCATCTTTCTGTGCATCCGCTGAGAGCTCCGCCTTTTCGCTCTTTTGCGTCAGCTAAGTCGAGCGCAGTGCGGAGCTAACCACCATGAAATCTCCTACCCCAACAATCTGCTACTCTACTGTGGATATCTCACTACTTTGATACATGTAAATATAGTTTTTCGTAGTTATTACGGAAATTATATGAATATGGTAGCGGAAGGATGAATGAAATAGACTTGTTTACATTGAAACAAGCTGTAGCGATCATTTTGAGATGGATACCTTCGTCTCAACTCTAGTGGGTTATTCAGACATTTTCGTCACGACACCGAAAATGACAAAGCTTTCTATTATAAGTCATTATGCACAACCAATCGCTGCCAACATTGTAGCATGGAACATGCTTTAGTAGTGGCGTAGCTGAGTCATTCCTCATTGAGGGGCAGCAGTCGAGGATTTCATTTTATTTTATAGTTTTATTATTAATTTCTAATGCTTGTTGATCAGAGTATACGAAAACTGTTAATGAACTGTCAAACGTTCATATAAGTAGGTAGGTGCTCAATGGCTTTTTGTAATGATCTGAAGTCACGGACGCTTTCATATCCATGAACCTACCTAAGGATTATTAAAGCTTATAAAAGATTATTATTTTATTTTATTTTTTTCGGTAACATTGAAATGAAGTAAAACTACCGCATCGTAATTTTACTCTGTTATAGCAACTCGGAGTAGACTCGCTAAATCACTTATGGTCCACAATAGTTGGCAGCTAGTTGAGCGAAATGGCACCTCGTTGTTCGTTCACATTCCCGTCCGATCCTATTCAGATAGGCTAAGATCGCTGGGAAACTAATTCCGTTTTTAATCGGCCCCATCTTATTGTTCAAACTAATTGGTACTGCGATTAGAATCCTTGACAGTGATATCCCACTTCCAGCATCCTCGAACCACTGCCGAAACTTCCTGTAAACTCACGGTGAGCCCTAATCCCTACTCGAAGATGAGAGTTAACTAGAGGTATCCCACGCCGATGATTTTTAACAGACTTCAGTCGAACCAATATGAAGGTCAGTTGGTGATCAATCGATCAATAGATAACTCTGCGCATGCGCAAACGTAATTCTATCAAGCATAAGTTTTTCCCCTTTTTGTATCCCACGAATTTAAAGGATAGTTGGAAGAAGACGATTTGATCACCCCATTTCAATTTAAAAAAAATTGTATCGTTAGTAGCTGCTGCGCATATATGTCCTTGTAGCAAGCTTGACCACAGTTTTCATTCAAATTTAATGAAATTTTCAGGGAATGCGTGGGTTTGGGTGAACATTATCTCCTATCGTATCGTCGTTCATAAATCAAATTACATCGCGTTTGCGTAACAATGAATTTCAACAATCATTACTTTCTCACCCCCGAGTCGTCCGATCTCCGTTGGGAGAAGAAGATTTGATCCGACTAGGGTGAAAATTGGAGCTTAATGGAATTTACGTTTGCGCATGCGCAGAGTGGAGTGTTGATTTTGCAACACTGAAACTGATAAGGGACCATCTGCAACGTAACCCTCACATCCCCTGGAAATATTATTCACATCGTATGAAATCTGTAAAAAATAAGCTTGTTACTAGGATTTCATATTGGCGCATGCGCAGTTGCTATTAATGATGCAATCATGTTGAAATTGATATGGAAAGATTAAATAGACACCCCCTATTACTATCATCCAAATTTTAGCGAGATCGACGACTAGGGCGTGAAAAATTATGCTTGGAAGAATTTGCATTTCCGCGTGCGCAGAGTGAAGTATTGAGTCAAGAACGATGAAACTGATAGGGGACCATCTACTATCTAGCCCGCACATTTCCTGAAAATTTCATCCAAATCGGGTGGGAACTGTGGGAAATGAGCTTGTTACAAGGATTTGCGGACGCACGACACGTACACAAAAACACACACACACGCGCGCGCGCGCGAGGAACCAAAGTTGTTCAGAATGGTCTAAAACGTAAAATGCGAGTGGAAATTTTGATTTTGGTGACCAAAAAGTTTTGTTTCCCCGAAAATGAAAACAATGCTACCTTTAGGTAGACTCGAAAGCAATAGGGTGAATCCCATATCCAACAAATAGCTAATCATGAGATATAATGTGAACCATATGCAACTCTGGGATGGTAAAGGACCTATATCATACATTGGTTGTTTGCCCCATCTTAATGTTCAGCAAGGAACCACTTCGTGCTATTCCAAGCCAGTCCCTGTTCAAGGTTTTTTAGGGAAATTTGCCGTCTAAGAGTTTTTTGTTTTTTCGAGTAACTCTCTATGGACATTTGCGCACATATTATGTTATGTTAATTAAAAATTTTATATTTGAATTGCACTAATTACAAGGATGCGATGAAGTAGTACAATATCCACTGTTATTTCCTCTGTCTTGTACATTGATATTTTTGCTATGCACAAGTTGTTTTTTTTTTTTTTTTTTTTTTCATATATTATGAAAAAACATAATATATTTGGCAAACAAAACAAAATGTATACATATAAGCCTTGTGGACCTTTCAATTGAGTAAAAATTGAAATTACAAAAAAATAAAAATCAGCCTATTTTGAGAAACTAATTAGATAAGCTAATAATTAGGTATTTGTAGTAAAAAATGTTGACAACGAAATAAAAAATAAAGTATTTTAAAATATAATAATCAAAATATTGTGGTGGGTGTGAATAAGTGAATAATTCAAGCCCAAAATGTTTCTCAGCTAGCAAAAGGAAGGCAGAAAAGTCAGGGCAACAACGGATGGAGTTGGGAAGGGCGTTCCATATCCTTGCACCAGCAATACGAAGGGAATCACCCAAGGATACCGTTCGATGGGGTGACACGTTCAAGGCATGGAGCCTCCCAGAACGCCCATTGGCAAACATGCCCTCTAGGTATTCCGGTGTAGCAGGGCCTTTTACAAATTTAATTCAACCTTTTACAAATTCATTTCAACTCTCCACCAGAAGGGGTGGATATGGAAAGTAGCTGATTGATTGGGAGGAGAGTAGTAGGCTACATGAGGTGGGTAAGTTGGTAGCTCCGTACATACTACCTACCTACTTACTCACCTCATGTAGTCTACTACTTATAACTTTCCTCCCAATCAATCAGCTACTTTCTATATCCACCCCTTCCGGTGGATAGTTGAAATGAATTTGTAAAAAGTTGAAATAAATCTGTAAAAGGTTGAATTAAATCTGTAAATGCTAAATAAACCTTTTTTAATATGTGAGAAACTTGTCGATTCCAAGACAGCTGTACATCGAGGAAAATTCCCAGATCATCTCCCAGATATATCTTTCTATCGATATTGTGAACTTTGTCCGATTGATCTGGGGTCTTTGGCATCTACAAGGAAAAGTTATCCCTTAATTCTTTTGAGGTGTGTACATGAATGGATTGGGTTTATCCGTGAATATATAAAATATAGCGAACGTATCCGCAGCTAACTACGCTGAGGGAGTCTAATTAGCCCGCCAGGAGGGCGGGCGGATGTGAAGCAAAAGCAGATAGGAAATCCAGCTTAGAGCTCCGAGAATGTTGCTTAGGGTTTCACATGGCCAGTTGTAGTCCACCGCTCGTGTGGGTCAACTAATAGCGAGGCGTTTGGCCACTTACCGATGAAATCCGTGAAATAATCCTCAGCAGAGGGTCAAGTTCGGGAAACACCCGCACCATCAAGTCGCATAATTTGGTTCGGTTTGTTGATTCCCCGCGAAGAAACGGCTCTCATTTGATACTCATCTTGTTCGTCGACAGCAAAAGTGTTTTCTTCCGCCCACTAAAGCGTTGATAAAATATAATAACGATAATGATGCCTGTGAAGATGGATGGGAAGTACTTAGAGCTTCCCCACACTTCATTAGAGAATATTATATTACATGGGAGGATTAGAAAAAGTTAACCATCTATAAATTAAAGCATTAGCATCCTCACAATTCATGGCCTCTATATACTGACAGCTCTGAACAGCATACATAAGAACTCCAGCTCTATTGCCAAAAGATGTGACATGCATGACTACGAGACCCGTCAATGAGCGGATCTGCAGATCCCTCGATTTCGACTGACAAGGTCCCAAAATCAGTTCGTGTACCTAGAAATTGCTTATTACAACTAAATTCCAGCTGCGATTCGTCAAGAGTGATTGCGAAGTTTTACCAAGATAGTGAAAGCCAAACTTATCGCTAACCCCTTGTACAGTAGACAAGAATATTTTACATTAAGTTTTTAATTAGGGATGAGTCGATTCCCGATACCGATTCTCGATACCACCGATTCTTAGGCATTGGTATCGGTATCGAGAATCGATCGCCTAAAGCCGATACCGATACCGCCCAGTGATGGGCGTTTTATTACACTACTGTACTATTGCAACCATCTAACATTGAAGATGGTTGTACCGTGCAACCGTTGTGTGAAGTTAGCAGTTGCGAAACATGAATTGTCCAAAACACAACTTACAATTATAACTTTGTTTACAAGTAGGCTTGTGTTATTTTGTTTGTGACAACAGAAGCATTAGACAAAGCTATGATGTGGTGGGTAGTCACGAAGAGCTGTCGCAGTATTTGGGAGAGCGGCTATTGGATCCAAAACAAGTTGAAAAGTTAGGGTCGTACTGGTTTTCTAGTCCCCACTCAAGACTGAGAAAATTAGCTGTAAAATATCTGTGTGTGCCTCCTTCTACTGTTTTTAGCGAGAGACTTTTTAGTACGGCAGGAAACATCTGCGACCAGAAGAGAAATCGTCTGGACCCAAACAGAATTAAAATTTTGGTATTTTTAAACAAAAACCTTAAGTACTCGTAGAACAGATGGAGAATAAAGGTTTTATTATCCATGTTTTGTTTTTATTTAAAAATTACCTCATTTGCGAATATATTGGGATCAATTTTTTGTAAGTATAAGTTATATATTGTACAGAAAAATTTGAATATATTACTAGTTCAAGAGGAATTTTTGTTTTTCACCTACAGGTAAGTTAGGTATTATGCGCCGATGGAATCGGTATCTAGAATCGGGAATCGATTTTTTAGATATCGGTATCGGTATCGGAAATCGATAAATTTTGGTATCGACATCTCTATTTTTAATAGAATCTCTATTTTTTTGTGATGAATTATACAATTAATTAACTTTTCGATTGTTATGTACATTATGTATAAAAACAATTTAAAAAACTATTATTATTAAAAATAAATAAAAATAAAAGAACATTCCAAAAACTAGTTCTTAAAGCTTCTTAATCTCAATGACAAAATTACAATTTGTCATTCTCAAGCTCTACGAAACCATCTAGGCACATTGTGTTATTTCAATTTGTGATGAGCCTTTGGCTATTTCATAACACTATTTTACAACTATGTACATATTATTTGTATTTGAAATGTATTTGTATTTGTATATGTATTTGCATATTATTTGTATTTGGAATATATTTGTACATGTACATGTATTTGCATATTATTTGTATTTGGAATGTATTTGTATATTGTTGTATATGGAATGTATTTGTACATTCCATGTATGTACCTACCTATATCCCTGCCCGTGACTTGTGTATTCGATGACTACCATCGATTTTTTCAAGGACTGACAAAACTTGAGTTTTGAAAATAACCAGGAAAATATAGCAAATTAGATGGAAACACATAGCAATAAAGGATTTCGGTCATGTAAACAAGATGGCGAAAAGAACTACCTCCCTAGTAAATCGTTGATTTAGCGCATTTGATCATTGATTTATCTGAACCGGAGTTAACGAAACCGAATATCGTTGTTTAACATCTGGGATCTTCGGTTTAATGAGTGAACGTTAATTAAAACTATGGTGAAACGGGCCCTTAGTGTGCAAAGGAACGTTCAATCATTGAATTTCCGCAGAGTTTTTCTACATAATAATCTGGTACCTATAAAATACCAATTTTACAATTTTTAATAAATAATGCATTGTTTACAAATTCTTTAGCGCAATTTAATAAAATTTGAGTACATTTTTCAACATATTTGTTCAAAAATTTCTCAGTATTCCAATTCATCTTTAAGTTAACTTCTTTTGTAATATTCTTTCAAAAATATATATAGAAATTCAATGAATTTTGGCTTTTTTTTCGTTTTCAGTGATTATTGGCATATTTGCTGAAAGTTGACCAATTTATGGTGGTCAAAAAGTGGTGGCTAACAAACTCATCTTTTCATATTGAATACTTCATTATTTGCCGAAAGAACAGATGGCGTTTCTCAATCCTATTCAGCGTTTGTTTTCTTCGACATTTTGCTCAAAGAAAAATTGCTTTTATTTTTATGCTGCAAGACTGGAACTTGAAATTATGAAGCTGCGTTGGTAAAAGATTTAAACTAGGTTTAAAGCGGATTGGACCAGTAAATATGAAATAGGAGCAGGTTCTTAACGGGGAAAAAAACTTAAATACACGCATTTGGAGACTGTTCCTGGACCCCCAGTATCTCTCCCTCAGTTTGAAGATCTATGGATTACCTTTGCTTGCGACAACCCCATTGAAACCTGCATAGCTTTCAATATTACGAACTACTTAGAAATTTACGTAGGTACTTACCTGTATTCAATTTGAAGAAGTGCCAGTCCATGTCCATTTGAACTAGTTTTAATAACTGTTCAAATCAATATTACATTGCTTCCTCATTGCAAAATGTAAGAAAAAGCGTTTTCGCGCAAATAGTCAAAGAAATGTTTTTCTTCCAAATTCTAAAATTTCCGTTTACGTTTTGCATTTCAGAGCTTGCTCATAAACTTTCATTCCATGTCTGTCTGTCAGTTTTTGTGTCTTTGGAAAATCCCAGTCACGCCCAAAACTATAACCAAATTTTACGGCCGGCTATTTATTTATTTATTTATAGATAGATTTTATTTATTTCAATAGAGACACATACATATGTGTCTATACGATGATAGTACAAAAGTGAACTAGGCTACTCGCCTAGCTTACTTTTCCAACGGTAGGCTTAGCCCGTGCTATTGGTGAAGGTCTAGGCGATTTGCCCATAATTTCAAACATAGCGCGTTAACTTAACATCGCATATGCGTCTACATAATCTACACATAGCTTAAATATTATAAATACAATGGTATTTGATGTCCCTATTTTCTATAAGTAGAAAAACTGTTTATAGTAAAATTATTGTTTTATAATATTATACATAAATGTTTTTTAGCATGGTTTTGCAATCCACTGCCCCATGTTACACAAGCCACGTTAAAATTTGCTTTTTGTTGTTTGGTCTAGCATAATTTTGAGCTCATTTCATATGAATATATAGCGCTCTGTGCATGATGCACATAATAAATTTTGGACTGTGTATTGACAGCGTTAATCTTGGTCTTGGTGCAGTTACATTCCCTGCGACTACATATCTTGTGATATATGCTGGATTACGCTGTGAATTTATTATTTGTGGATACTTATGGAATTGCAAAAGTAAATATTTAACATATAGCTGCCTTATGTTAAATAGCTTTGCTATATTATATACATTTATAGATGGTGTCCTTGACGGTAATGACAACATTATTTTCATTTTGATTTTCTGGCGTACGTGTAATTTATTTATATGTGAGGAGTATGCCCCCCCCCCCCCCCATGCTATTATTCCATATTGAAGTGAAGCACAGACTGTAGTATTATGTAATAAATAAGTTTTATCGTATTTCTCGGAAGTGAGTGTCTAATGTTGCAAAAAATGTACATAAATTTCTTAATCTTATCGTGAGTATAGTCAATATGCAAGACTATCCAAAGATACTTAAACATGGCAACGCGCTCTATTACGCCACATGAACAGATGATATTTGGTGTGCATGTATGTAATGTAATGCATAAATTTTTCTCATCAACATATGTTTCGTTTCCTCCATAAATAATCAATCTTGACTTTTTTGTGTTCAAAGTTAGATACTTTTCATAGAACCATTTTCCTACCACGATGATCACTAGGTTTGCATTGGCAAATACATTTTCCCATGATCTATTCCTCTGTATTCTATTCCCTATTCTATCCCGTCCTTTAGAGTTAAAATGTTGAAATCGGTTAGAAAAAGTTCCAGTCAGGCAGCCTGACCGTTTGAGCGAATTATCATTTTATATCAAGTTACATTGTTTTGATATTTGAACACTTGTTTGAGTGCAAAGAAATTGTTTATACCAATTTTGTGGTTAAAAAAAAAAAAAAAAAAAAAAAAAAATTAAATCTTCCAAATAATATTTTGCGATTCAAAAAAGATTTTGAGTCGTAGCTGTTTTGCAGTTTTTGTAACTTTTTTGGCAAATGTTAATGATATAAGAACATTTTTCAGCAAAATTTTGTCCTTACAATGTTTAACGTTCTAGTTCATTTTTTTTATGCTTGGGTTCTATTTTTAGCCGTTTTTAGCCATTTTTAGTGATCCTATAGGACATTTTTGGTTCATCATTGTTCAATAATGAACCAAAATTTTGGAATCAACCAAGGAAAAAAAAGCTCATACCCCCCCTCAAAGTTAGTTGATTTACGTTTCAAGATACGTAGAGTCCGTAATTTGATAAAGATTTGATTTGATTTGATTTTTGATTTGATATAAATTTGAAAAAATTTGATGATTTTGTTTTGATTTTTGAACATTTGTTTGAGTGCAAAAAATTGTTTATACCAATTTTTTGGCAAACAAAATTTAAATCGTTTCAAATAATATTTTGCGGTTCGAAAAAGATTTTGGGTCATCGCTTTTTTGAAGTTTTTGTAGATGTTTTGGCAAATGTTAATTATATAAGAACATTTTTCAGCAACATTTTGTCCTCACAATTTTTAACGTTCTAGTTCATATTTTATGCTAGGGTTATATTTTTAGCCATTTTTAGTGATCCTATAGGACATTTTTGGTTCATCACTGTTCAATAATGAACCAAAATTTTGGAATCAACCAAGGAAAAAAAGATCATACCCCCCCCCCCCCCCCCCCCCCTCAAAATTAGCTGATTTACGTTTCAAGATACGTAGAATCTGTAATTTAATAAAGATTTGATTTTTGATTTGATATAAATTTGAAAAAATTTGATGATTTTGTTTTGATTTTTGAACACAGTGCAAAAAATTGTTTATACCAATTTTTTGGCAAACAAAATTTAAATCGTTCCAAATAATATTTTGCGATTCGAAAAAGATTTTGGGTCATCGCTTTTTTGAAGTTTTTGTAGATTTTTTGGCAATTGTTAATGATATAAGAACATTTTTCAGCAAAATTTTGTCCTTACAATTTTTAACGTTCTAGTTCATATTTTATGCTAGGGTTATATTTTTAGCCATTTTTAGTGATCCTGTAGGACATTTTTGGTTCGTCACTGTTCAATAATGAACCAAAATGTTGTAATCAACCAAAGGGAAAAAAGCTCAAAAAGGGGAAAAATTAGTAGATTTACGTTTCAAGATACGTAGAATCCGAAATTTGATTTTAAAAAAAATTCGCTAAATGTCCAAATAGGCTGGGAAATTGTTGAATTTTCATCATGGGAAATGTGCAATATGTTTTGGAAAATGTGCAATTTGTTTTGGAAAATTTAAATTTTGATTGGTAAATGTTCAATTAAAATTAAATTGCAATTAATCAAATTGGAGAATGGATTGGTACGTACGTGGATCAATGAGATCATCTTGAAGAAGGAGGATGGAGCTGTTGAAGTCTTCACCCGTCCGGGCCGCGGCCAACGCCGGTATCAGCAACACAAGTAAATTTATCATTTAGAGAAGCTCTGAGAAAAATATAAAATCGTATTATTCTTTAAAATATTTCTAGCGAATTTTCAACAAATATTTGAAAAAAATTCAATATATATTTGAAAATTTTGAAAAAATGCGTTCAGACGCGAAACTCTCGAGGGCCCGCGCGCGACAGAATGAAACGCGAAGGTGACTTGGAAGCACCTGAGGGACCGCGAGCGCCCCTCCAGAGGTCAGGGGGTGCCGGTAGGGGGGGAGCGGGGGTGTCGCGGACGAAGAGAGGTCGCGCCATGAGGGGCATCCGCACGGGTCGGGGAGTCACCCCGGAGCGGGTTTCTGACGTCAAGGCCGGCCGGAGTCCCCTTAAGGGGGGCCGACGTTGACGTCCGAAAACCGGGTCCGCCGTCTAGGGGGTAGACTAATACCAGGACTAATACGTATCGTAAAAACAAGGTTTTAATGTCACAAAAAGAAGAAAAAACAAAAAAAAATCTACCAAGTTGGGTGACGCACGTAGCTTCCTCGTTTACCTATCATCGAAAAAATTTAGATGATCTTAAAAAATTCCATAAAAACTCAGTTAAAATCCGTATTTCTTTGACTTTGAGACGCATTTTTGAAATCATATTCAGTCTCTTCTTTTCGAAAAATTAAGCAACTGAGGAGGAGCCATGCAAACAAGTCACGAAAAAATTTTTTTCAGTTAGCATTGGTTTCTTGTTCTTTGTGATCAGCTGTACCATTTTCTTCACTCAATGTCGAGCAAAACCCACAGATCTCGTAAAAACAATACAGTAAATTCTTGTACTTCACCCAAAACCACACATATCCAGACCTGTGAATCACGCAGAACCCCACTAGTCCAAGCAACCAATGGGAAGCCAGATACCTAGCCTCACGTGACCCTCATGTTGCTTCTTGTTTAGCTATCTGTGAAGTTTGGCTACCTGAACGTTTATCAGTGAATTTTTATATCAAGTGATCATTTATATTAAGCGAAATGGGTGATTGTGAAATGGAAGGTGCAGTGACAGTGAGAGACGGTAATCAAGGTACGAGGAGAGAGGCAAAAACCCAGTAGTTCGCGTGAAATTGCTAAAAAAACACTGCCAAGGAAATGGCACATGAGCTTCCTCGTGACCTTCACAGAACGTCAACATTAAATTCCAGAAAACTAGAAACGGCCGGTTCTGGCATCAGGGAATTAATCAACAATGAACAAAATCCGATAAAATTAACTAAGCTGTGACCGTAACAAAAACATCCCTTTAGCGCATGCGCCTAGCGTACCGCTGCTGATGATCGCGAAGAATGTGATACGGGACCTCAAGAAACCTTGCCCGCGTCATCCCTGAAAATCTGACCAAAATCCGTTCACAATTGCCTGAGTTATGACCGAAAATTTTGTTTGCGCCTGCGCAGAGGCTACTGTTGATTCGATCATGACGGAACTGATAGGGGACCATGTAGAGCAATACCCGCACAACCCCTAAAAATTTGAAGAAAATCGCATCAAAATTGTGGAATTTACGGCTGTAGCAAGGACCGTAACAAGAATATTTCGTTCACGCATGCGCAGAGCGTACCGCTAATGCAATTATGATGACTGTCTTATGGGACCTCTAGGGACCTTACCCACATCATCCCTGAAAATCTGACCGAAACCCTTCAACATTGACCGATTTATGACCGTCACAAGGAATTCACGTTAGCGCCTACGCAGAAACTACCGTTGATTCGATCATGATGAAGTTGATAGAGGATCATCTAGAGCTTAACCCGCACGATCCCTGAAAATTTGGTTAAAATCGGATCAAAATTGTGGAAGTTATGGCTGTTACAAGGAAATGTGGACGGACAGACAGACAGACACGGAACCAAATTTGTTCAGGAGGCTCTGAAACGCAAAATGCGAGTGGAAATTTTGATTTTGGAGCAAAAAATTTTTTTTCATTTCGAAAGTGAAAACAAAGCTTCCACTGCCTTGCAGTCTCGGAAGCAATAAGGCATTCGTTTCCATCTGGTTCAAACGTATTCATAATATTATGTAAGCACAACAGTAAAGCTTGCCAGTGCTTCGAAATTCGGCCAGGGGATGCTTTTAATTTCCGCCAGAATATCTATCTTATAATAAGATACTCCAGGATTGAATGGTCAGCAGACACACAATGTGTAAATTTTTTTTTTTTTTTTTTTTTTTTTTTTTTTTTTTTTTTTTTTTTTTTTTTTTTTTTTTTTTTTTTTTTTTTTTGCTACCTATTCACAATTATTTGTTTCAATTTTTCCTTTCACGTCTGATTTACTCAAGTTTTATATTCAAGCATTAACTCAAATTGAATTTTATTCCTTCTCAGTTACAAAATTTGGTTCAGCATAAAACGTTTAAAATGGCATATTATCTCTACCCTAGTTTCCATTTTTCCTCTGAATGAGGAAGACCAAAACCCCTTATGTCCTTAATTTGTTTTCACCAAAACCCCACAATTAAGAAAGAATCAATCAAAACCCCACATGTAAAAACTAAAATTAGGATTTTTTCAACTTTAGTCAAAGTATGATTTGAATCGATTATACTACTTAGTTTCTGAATTCTCCTACAAGACATTGAAGTAAAAATACGCAAGTTTTTAGCTGTATAACAATAGGTTTTGCATGGCTCCTCCTCAACTTTCTCAGTATTATAACTTGAAATGCAACCAGGCTGTTAATTACACGGAAGATATAAATTGCTAGCCAAAGCTCTCAAGTATCAATCTGATTCTATTTTAAGTTGAAATACTTGTAGAGGCAGGGATGAAAATAATTTTCTGCAAGGTCTCCGTAAAAAGGTAATTTATTAACGCTACGTTAAATTTTTATCTTAGAATACGCTTTTATGGAGACATTTTTGCTGAAAATTGTCATCTAACAACGACTGGTAACAACGAAACAAAACGTCTGCCAAGTTTTCTGTGGCACATTTACTCGTTTACCTATCGAGAATGTATAGATCGTCGAAAAGTGTTAAATGATCTTAAAAAATGCCATAGCGGAAAAGAGTAAAAAAGTAGCGTGAAATGTCATAATTGGTCAATTAAGAAACGAAAAAATGATGCTCGATGTAATTTACGTTTGTGCAAGCGCAGGATGAACTGATGAGTTTAAAACAATGAAATAAGTATGGGACCTAACCTTGGGACAACCTAAACAGCGCATTCGCTGACAATTTCATCAAAATTGGATGAAAACTGTGGAAAGTAAGGTCGTTACAAGGATTTCACATAGGCGCATGCGCAGTAGCCATTATTGGTACAATCATGATGGAATTCATTAGGGATGATCAAATCGTCATCCCCCAACTATCATCCAAATTTGATCAAGATCGGACGACTAAGGCGTGAAAAAATAGAGCATAATGAAATTTACGTTTGCGCATGCGCAGAGTGTAGTATTGATTTGGCAACAATGAAACTGACAAGGGACCGTCTACCCCCTAGCCCGCACATTTCCTGAAATTTTCATCCAGATTGGATGAAAACTGAGGAAAATAAGCTAGTTACAAGGATTTCATATTGGCGCATGCGCTGTAACTATTTATGATACAATCATGTTGAAATTGATATAAGATGATACATTATCATCCCCCAACTATCATCCAAATTTGAGCGATATCGGACGACTAGGGCGTGAGAAAATGATGCTTTTTAGAATTTACGTTTGCACATGCGCAGAGTGAAGTATTGAGTCAAGAACGATGAAACTCATAGATAAACCGTCTACTCCCTAGCCCGCACATTCACTGAAAATTTCATCCGAATCGGATGAAAATTGTGGAAAATAAGCTTGTTACAAGGATTTGCGGACGCACGACACACACACAAACACATACGGACAGACAGACAGACAGACATGGAACCAAAGTTGTTCGGAATGTTCTAAAACGTAAAATGCGAGTGGAAATTTCGATTTTGGAGACCAATAATTTCTTTTCTCCCGAAAGTGAAAACAATGCTTCCGCTACCTTTAGGTAGACTCGTAAACAAAATACTTGTGCTCATTGCAGCCAATCCTGACGAAGTTACCACTGCCCTCCTCGTTTGTATCAACTCCAAATCTACGGACTTTCGTATCACTCCAGAAGTTCGAGCAGTTTATTACCTCCCCGAGTTTTAAATATTTATTTCGAGAAACACGCCTTTGTGCAGGTTTTCCTACGGGTAGTTTCATTACGGATAAATTTCCATTACAGTTCAAAATTTCAAATTTCTCTAATTGATTTTTCTCTATTCTATCTACCAACTTTTCTCACCCCTTATTCAACAAATTCAGGTTAGCAACAGAGTATGTCTTCGGGATCACGAGCGGACTTGTAATGGCCGACAAATTTTACACTGCGCAAATAAGTATATGTCTCCTTGAGAAAAAAGCCACAGTTCCTTTGAGCCTGACGGCTAAAATTAAAAAACATGAATATGCTTTAGCCGTACACGACTCACTCCTCGTCAATTCTCTGAACCCGACCCCCCATCGGCCTCTGAACTCTGTTTATCATTCTGCCATCAATCCTAAAACATGGAATCATGTTTTAGCTCCTCGCTCTCACTTTATTATAGAAATGATCACGACCATTGAGCTCTTGTGAGATGATGATCTCCTAATAGAAACTCGCGAGTAAACATTCACTTTATTATAGAAATGATCACGACAATTGAGCTCTTGTGAGATGATGATCTCCTAATAGAAACTCGCGAGTAAACATTCACTTTATTATAGAAAGAGGCTAAAGAGGCTACATACGAAATTACAGCTTCCTATAGTGTAAAGTATATAAATTACCTATTAAAATAATTTAACCACCGCTTCACAAATCTAACCGTTCTCGCAATACTCGGATCACCTGCTATGAATCCCATAATCGAAACACCAGCTCAATGAAATCATCAGAAATTAACAAGCGGTTGCAATCATGTTCACAATATCAATAATTGAGAATGATCACCTGTGTGTAAACAATTATTCATACAACCATGCTCATAACTCAGCTTGTTGGCCACGCACTTCGCAGTAGTTAATATAGTATGGTTGGATAAATCGAGAGCTTTCGAACGAATGGTCAACGAATTTTGTGGGATGAAAAACGACGAAGTATCATATCCCTAGCAACGACTCGGTTGTAAGCGGAAATCATCACAATTATTGGCGCTGCTTTCGTTGCACTCTCGTGGGACATTTTTCGGTAGTTAGGTCACGGCTAAAGCATATTCATGCTAAAAAAAATGTTCAACTTTTGACCTAGTGGTTATGGAATAAAATAAGTTATAGCAATGCACCAATCCTTATTCTCATTTCAATTTCCCGTTTGACAATATCTGATTTTTGAATACATTTGCAAACCTAGTATGGCGAAGAAGTCCAAAAACGTGGACGAATCACTTCTCCTTATGTTTTTTAACATTTTAAACAAATTGCTGACAAATTTTGGCTAGTTTTGTTATACCGTTTGAAATTTTGTCTGACGAAGTGAATATCATCTTGTGACTCTCAGAAGAGTGAAATGTCGTTGGATTTGTTCATCCTTCCTAAAAGGCAAACTTCTGTCAAATTTTGGATTTTTAATTGCTGTCTGATTTTTGAACGCTCCTTCTGATCTTGTCTGAAGAGGTAGTTTCAAATTCAACAGGAGAAATCTGATCGATTCGTGCATTCAAATTCATGCATCCCTCTTATGAGGAGATTTTTTATTTTTCAAAAATGTCAAATATGGGTGTCTGGTTTGGTGATACCCTTTGAAATGTTGTCTGACGAATCGAATATCAACTTTAACTATCCAGATGGGTTGAATTTCGTTTGATTTTTTCATCCCTCTAATGAGGTAAATTTCAGTCAAAATTCGAATTTCAAAATACTGTCTGATTTATGAACGCTTCTTCTGATCTTGTCTTACGACATAGTTTCAAGTTCAGGAGGAGAAATGTGAATGATTGACGCCAAATTCATGCCCTTTTATGAGGTAATTTTTTTCTTAAAAATTTCCAAATTTGGGTGTTTGGTTTGGTTATACCCTTTGAAATGTTGTCTGACGATTCGAATATCAACTTAAACCACCCAGATGAGTTGAATGCCAATGAAATTTTTCATCCCTCTTAATAGGTAAATTTCAGTAAAATTATGAATTTCAAATTGTTGTCTGATTTTTGAGTGCCCTTCCAATCTTGTCTGACTAGGTAGTTTTAAGTTCAGAAGGAAAAATGTGAACGGTTGACGTCAAATTCATGCGTCCGTCTTATGAGGTAATTTTCTTCCAAATTTTCAAAATTTAAAAATTTCCTTAGTCCAACTCCCCCGGGTTGGTTGTCAGAAAGAGGCCCAAGGGATGGATACCTTCGATTCTAGAGGGTCAAACTTTTCCCCTAAGATGAGGTAGAAAAACCGGGGTGGGCTCCCAGACTATATAGAAATAATGAGACTGCTGGGCCGAAGGAAGATGTGAGGTTTTAGGTGAGCTTCATACAATACATTCCTTGGAACTCTCATTGACTGCACTATCCTGATGAATGAAACGCAAAGTTTCTTTAATTAGACAGTGCAAATTATTACAAGGCCTTTCTGTCCTTAAAGTCTGGGCCGAATCGTTGGAGATCAATAAATAACCAATTTAAGGACAGGAAGGCCTTTCGTTATCATCTTCGAAAAGGGTAGCCACAATGTTCGTCGCGAGTGATTTAGTTCGTTTAAGGATGAAATAGCTACAATTGCCAAAAAACATTTAATCTAGAGGTTTCCCATGTGTTTATGTTTGGTCTTCACTTTTAGTTAGCTGATCTGATAAATTTTCAAGTCAAACAAGCAGGTTGACTAGCGATAAACGTGATGGATACGCCCACTAAATCACACATTCCTCTTCCGGCAAGCAAAAAGCCTTTCAACGAGATGATGGATGACATCACCAAAACGTCCAGTTCCATTGATGCGGGGGCTGCACGTTTATGGTCGTCATCCCAAGGATTTTCTTGTTGGTGAGGAGCGCCCCAAAAAACCAGAGGCGCAGTCGTGATAGTCACCTGAAGGAAGGCCGAGGAAGCAGTCACGCGCTTCAGAGGACAAAAGCGAGCACGCTAATAGCTGGGTGATGCCGCATCATTTTAGCTCCAACTCCACAGGTGGCTTACGTTGTCAAGCTTAAATACAGGTTCACTACCGATTTGCGAGCTATTTTGTCGAGCGAAACGTGATCGCGACAGTTTGGTTATTCACTGCAATTTTGTGAAGAGTTAAAAGAAAGTTGAGGTTCAAGCGCAACCTGCAGCAAATAATGATGTTGTTTGTTTCAACATCAATATCATCAACACCAACCTTGTAGTAATTTCGGATTACTTCCCATAATGAAGAAAATTATTCAAAATCACATTTTATTTCTTAACTCTGGTAGAAACTACGAGTTATTACACTCCAGAGTAGAAAAGAATAATCTCAGTGGCGACACACGTCTTCTCCCTCTGCCCAAAAATTCAAGACCTCCATTTTGGGTTAAAAAAAATCATGGCCACCATGTTCTGTGACCAAAAAGGAAACATTCTGGTCGATTTTCTACCCCAGGGGGAGACGATTAATTCAGTTCGATACTGCGAAACCCTTAAAAACCTCAAGAGAGCAATCCAAAACAAGCGGATGGAAATTTTGACAAAGGGAGTGTGCTTGTTGCAAGACAACGCCCGCCCTCAAACAGCGTCTCCAAAGAGTTGTTGGATTCATTAGGTTGGGACGTTGTGAACCACCCTCCGTATTACCCTGACTTGGCTCCTTCCAATTTTCATCTTTTCATCTCCCTGAATACTCATATGGGTGGGAAACGCTTTTCAACCGACGGGAAAATGAAGGAAGAGGTCCTGAACTGTCAGAAAGAGTTGCCGAGAGAATTCTTCGAAGAGGGTATCAAAAACCTTGTGCCGAGGCTCAAAACTTGCATCGAACGGGAAGGCGATTATGTAGGAAAATAAGTGAGATGTTAACCTACAAAACCCTGTAATTTTTTTTTTTTTTTTTTTTTTTTTTTTTTTTTTTTTTTTTTTTGACAATTTTTCTTAAAAAATAGAAAAATCTAGTACTCTTACTTTTTGGACGTGCCTCGTAGCATTTCAGCAACACTTTCTTTCAATACCAAGAGATGAAATTGCAGAAATTATTATTTCTGAAACTTTCCATAGAGGGACAATGGTTTCGCTTCCAAGTAGCATTACGTTTTCACTTTAGGGAGACGATTTTATTCATTTATTTGTTTACAAATTTATGTATTTTATTTATTTATTATTTTTACCAAATTCCACACTTTAGCTTACTAGTTTCACACCTAATATAACATAAAATTTGTCATACCAAATGAATTCAAATTTTTGAGTTAAAGTGTAAAACTAGATTTATAACGGAGTGGGGAAAATATGCAAGAGTTGCGTTTCGACTCAGAGTGAAAAAACGCTGCAAATTATTTCACAAAGATTTATTATTTTTTCAATTGAGTTTGATCGTAGTTTTAGTTGGCTTGCGTACGTCATAAGGCCCGTCCAGACTCCTCGGCGTGTCCTATTTCGAGTTGCCACAACCTATACTTCTATAATAATTATATACGCATGATTATATTTCTTGATTTGAGCTCCTATCTATTCAAATAGTTATTGCCTTAATAATATCATTATCTAATTACGTACGAAAAGTCGAGAGGATATGTTATTAAATATGCGTAGGAAAAGCATTGGTATTAACACCCAAATATGACCTAGAAAAAAACATATATTCATGCCTCGAAGAAACGCTGTACCCACCTCATGGTGCCGCGGTGTATTATATGGGTATAACACGTAAAAGTAATAAATATCCATTCTCCTACACCCCTCTGCTACGCCCCTGGTCACTCCAGCCACCACAAGGTGCCGCGGCGCCTCTTCTCACACCACCCCCCGCTCACCCCCTCACCACCCACTGTGACCCCCTGCCAAGCGTGCCAGGCGTGCGTCAGTTTTCGCCCGTTTTTGGCCCATAGCATCTATGCGAGTAAAGCGATCGGGATGGTTAAACGTTAGGACCAACTAGACCCCAAATGGAGTTTATGTGCGAAAGAACGGGTTTTTTAAGTAAATTCTTAGGCCTTTTATGGCCTGGACGGCGAACGGCGAACGGCGGACGGACATTTCAAATTTGGATTCTACGCACCTTGAAACGTAAAGTGACAAAGTTTGAGGGGGGGTTTTAAAAATTTTTTGCTGCACGATCACATAGGCTTATTATTGGAAATAATAAATCAAAATACGTAGAAACCCACCCAAAACTCGTGTTTTTATAGAAGGTCATTTTTCAGAAAAACCCACAATGTCATTGATTCTTGACCTACCAACAATGTTTTTCAACATTAAAACACAGTTTTCTCCCCTAATTAACAAATTAAAAGTAAAATTGACTATACCGTTGGAAAGCAGAGATTTTGGCGCAAATTCTAGGACAACAGGCTGAATTTGACATGTGAAATTCCATTGGACCTACAGAGCATGAAAAAAGTGGTCACTCAGAAGATTTGACAAAATTTCAGATAGATTTTTCACCAAATGAGCCATCTTAAAAAACTTTTATAGTAAATTACAGAGATGCGAAATTCAACACTCTTTCTAACGGTATAATCAAATTTGAATTTTCTCAGGTAATTAAGGGAGTTGTGGCCGTTTTAGTAAGTTAAAGTAAGAATCAGGAAAAAATTCTTAGAACTTGAATGACTCGAAAACCAAGCGTTTAAAAAAACTCGGCGCTCGGCGCCTCGCCAAGGGGCCCCTGGACCCCCGGTTGTCTATATTTACATATATCGAATGAAATTATTGAAACACAGAATGTGTTTTAGCTCAAGTTTTCCGCATAAACCCGTGGAACCCACATATAAGAATGACTCAAATTTTGCGGTGTATCTTATCACTACTATGTCAAGTTATTTCATTCATTTATCACCAGCGCAACGACTCACCACCACAAGCGGTTGCAATCATGTTCACAGTATAAATTATTGAGAATGATCACCTGAGTGCAAACAATTATTCATTTGACCATGCTCATAACTCAGCTTGTTGGCCACGCACTTCGCAGTAAACATAATATGGTTGGATAAATCGAAAACTTGCGAACGAATGTCAACGAATTTTGTGGGATGAAAAATGACGAAGTATGTACCATTTCCCTAGCAACGACTTGGTTGTAAGCGGAAAACATCAGCAATTGTTGCAACACATTTTCGTTACACATAAACGTTTCGTTTTCGGTTGGAGACGCCAAGGCTAAAACACATTCTGTGTTAAAAATCTTTAGGAGGAACTATCGATCGGAAATTAGTTGCAGAATATGTGCGTGAAGTTTTCCGTATATAACATGAGACACCCTGTATATTAGTTTTCTTGATAGATTAAATTTCAGTGTTTTTGTGTCCTTTTTTCCCCCCAAGATTGAATGACGTCATCATTTCACTCAGATAACAAACACTAGTTTCTGTGGGAGACTCAGGAATCACTAATGGGGAATATCCTAAAAACTCTCCTTAAGTGCGTCCACACCACTAACCAAAACGTGATACAAACAGCTATATAACCAATGTCATGTAACTTGTTAGAAATTCAACTGAAAAAATGTTTTATAACACGATGTTGTGTAATTTTTTTCTGTTATACAGCAGGTTACATGTTACCCATAGGTTGTCGGTATGCATCCAAAATTACAATAATCCAATAATCCAAAATTCTAAATAAGTACTCTGAATAAGTAAATATCTCTAATGCTCTGAGTAAACATACTTTAGAGCAAAATACTCTAGGTAAATATAACGGACGTATAATGAACTCTTCAAAATTCAAAAATGTCATGATCCCTATAACATCAACTGAATATTTCAATGAAACCGTATTATTAGAGATCATGACTCTAATTATTTTGTTACATCTAACCGAAAAAAAACTATGAATGCCAACGTATTCATATTAGAAGTTTTGAATCGTGAGAATGATCCAAACGGACTGTGTTGTTATCTGGGGTTTTCCTCTTTTAAATTCTTAAACTGTTTCCTATTAACCAGGATGAAGGTTGAGTGAGCATTTATTTCAAAGAATAATAGCACATGTGGGTTAAACCTGGTGATTCACGATGCATCACCGAACAGAGTACGAATTGTGCAACTCTTCAATACTCAGTTTAATGATATCAACAAAACAACACAAGGTTGGATATTGCTTCCAATTCTGCCAAGATACCTCTATGAATATCTTTATATATAATTCCAAACGGTTTTTGACATTGTGAAGAACTTCGCGATCTGATTTTAGTGTTAGACTGCTCATTCGAATCAGCACGGCAGAAAGTTTGTTGCAAAAGTGTCGCCGTTCGTCTCTATACCCGCCTGGATCGTGTTCTAGGCGGTCCTTATCAACGAGAGTTGTTTATTAGGCTGTGGCGGTAACAACAGTTGCCACCAATTCACGGTCAGTAAGAAACGTAGCGTAGTTACTAACATCTAGGAGAGTTATTTCTGAGACTTTATAAATACATAATTCCGAACGGTCTTTGTATATAATTCCGAATCAGCACGGCCCCCAAGTTTGTTGCAAAAGTGTCGGTTAGTAAGAAACGTAGTGATGGGGTCTTTTCTGATCAGCTGAGTGAGCTAAATTCTTTCCTGTTCACTGTAGGAAGTTGAAATTTGATAGGGAGACTCTCTGGGACAATAAGAGACGAGTGAAGTGATGGGGTCTTTTCTGATCAGCTGAGTGGCGAGGACCACCTCAACTGGTGGTGTTTATTTTATTACATTACTTACAATTTGATCGTTATTTCCTCTTTTTTTAATCATTTATTAACATCGCCGTAGCTTTGCACCAGGTCACATAACGCCGCAAATAGGTAGGACTTATATCGTTACTATAATGTGCTGGGTTCCTGTTAGGTACTACTGTTATACGGACTAGATTAGGGCTTTCCAAGCCCTAACAGGCCTCTAGTTGTTAATAAAATTGATAGCGAGTTTTCGTAAAAATTGAAGCAATGGCAATGGCTCCAATAGTTATAAAATCAAAATTCGATTTCGATGAATGTCTTCATTAAAATCCGTTTTGGGACATTCTGAAACGAATTCTAGAGTATAACGCTTTTTCATATATATAATACTCTCCTTAGGATTGAGATAAAAATTCCGTTCTTCCGCCAAAAAATCAAGCTTTCCAAACGAAAGGATGAGTTCGTTGACCAACACTTTTGGAATACATTGAATTGGTCAAATTTCAAAAAATACTTTAAAAAATCACTAAAAATGGCTAAAAACGGCTATAAATTGTCAAATTGATATTTTTTAGCAGAATTTTAGCCAAATAAAGTTGATCAACAACGAAATTGAACATTATTAAATTTGTGCACAAAATTATGAAGGGTCCCCCTCCTAAGGGTATTATTATTATTTTTTGAAATTTGTTTGTTATTTTTTGAATTTTTTTTTTTTTTTTTAAATATATATATTTGTTTTAATGCATCTGTAAATATCGGCTATAGTTATTGAAGGCTTACACTTAAGAACAACCTGGAGGGCACGCTGGACTAACATCTTGGCCAATCACCTAAGGCGAACCAACGCTAGCTCGGGGCCGTTGGGACGCCAACCCTGTAGGACCTGAAGGGTCCCCCCTACGGGGTATTATTAATATTATTATTTTATTTTATAGTTTTTTTTTTTTTTTTTTTTTTTTTTTTTTTTTTTTTTTTTTTAGTGCATCTGTAAATATGGTTTATAGTTATTGAAACCCTACACTTATGGTTAGAACAACGAAACGAAACAAGTCCGTCGGCAGAAATGATACAAATCCTTCAATTCTTCAAGTATTATGAATAAAAAAAATAAGAGCAAAACCTTCTGCTTCTACTGGAAAATTATTGACAAAAGAGAAAGAAGTATTTCGTTAAATGAAAAAGTATTCCGCATGAACTTTTCGGTTGTTCAAACTGACTAACTCTAATATTCATGTTGAGGCACACAAACTAACTCTCAAAACGGGAGTGACTGAATTGCAACCTTGATATCTTCGCCAGAGTAAACCAGAGTTGGAGACTTCGTCACAATATTTGCTTTCAATGCTATTCCTTGTTCCTCCTTACGTGTTCAATAATGTCCCCTAAAATGCCGTAAACCATTTTCCCTTTCGTGTCACAGTCAGGGAATCATGGCCGTCCCAGCACACTAGGCTCGAACAAGACAGGAACAGGACGAGAACTTTATAAATAAACCAAATTTACCTAGCGGTGACATCCGTCCCTTTTATGCCTCTTCGCACATTAGGAAGGATGGAGCAGAAAAAGACGGAAACGTCCGGTGCCAGGACGCGCCGTTTTATCGAGTATTCGTAAAAAATTATGCTATTGCAATGGCTCGAAAAAATTTAAAATCAAAATTTTTGAAATATTTCTTCATAGAAATCCGTTTTGAGGTATTCTGAAAGGATTCCTGAAATATATATATATTTCCTTCCGGACGATAACTATCCTTAGGATTTAGTTAAAAATTCTCTTCTTGTGCCAAAAAATCGTGCTTTCTAAATGAAAGGATGAGTTAGTTGGCTAGCATTTTTTATGCACATTAAATTGGTCAAATTTCAAAAAATGTGCTAAAAAATCACTGAAAATGACTAAAATCGGCTAGAATTTGTTAAATTTATATTTTTTAGCAGAATATTGCTCAAATAGAGTTCATTAACTCTATAGTAGAACATTAGAAAATTGATGTACAAAATTATAGAAAAATGTAGTTAAATTTCATTATAATTTGCTAAAACGATAAAAACTGAGAATAAAGGTAATTAGTTCCAAACCTCTATTTGGATAGTAGATCTAGAATACGTTTTCAGCCATAAAATTAATAGTTAACAATTTCTTTGTAATCAAAAACTCAAATTTCCAAGCAATTCAACATAATACATTTCGATAATTCATGCTGCATGACAGGAACTTTTGGCATGGAACATGTTTTAGCCATCAGATAACTGGCCAAAAGTGTCACGTTTGTATGCCAGAAAAAACTGCCACACAAATTTTCTCCTGAGTTTCACGTAGGTGCAACTTCATTAGGTAGGGAAATGGAACTTCCGCAGATTCATCGCACAAGGTTATTGTTTGTTACTGACGATGGCCTAACCGTCGAAATCGATTTAACATTGTAACTCTTTATTTTTCGTGGAAATAGACAACGTTTTCCTCTAAATTCCGTATTGTTGAGGTGGTAATCTTGGTTATAGTTGTGCCGCTTGGTGGCAGGCTAATTAGTTAATTAGTTTGGCAATTTCATAACCATAAGAGAACAAAATAAAATACTTCCTTACAAGGTAGATGTGAATCATCATGCACAAGTTATGCGCATTATAGTCCATTGATAGGAAAATGCGACCCCGAATTAGTGGGAAGAACAAAAATGTGACCCCGAATTAACGGGAAGAAAGCTTGTTCCTTTTTTTTTTTCCTTTTTTTACTTGGTCAATGTTATAATTTACAAATTAGGAGCAGCCTTCCTCTGCGAGAATAATAAATGTTTGCCACACCCAACAAGTTCAGTATTTTCGTAACATTCCCAGGATATTCTACATAAAAAATCATTGATCTGCATATAGGCATAGGTATAATCTTGGAAAAAAAACACTAGTTACATTAGTGAGTTGATTACAAATGAATACTTAGGTAATTGTTTCAATTTATAACAATTGATAATCAACATTTCTGAATCCTCTTTATAGTGTCTAGAGTAAGAAGTATCTGATGTGATCGAAAATGCCAGAACTTATACGTTTGCTTACTGGTCGCCACGAGGTAACCAAAATACCTCATTTTTACTCATTTCCATGCTCACAAAACCAGTTCCAGTTCATATCCATCCCACGCGTCACTAATGCGAGACCGCGAAAGAGGAAAACCTTCAGTGTAAATCCTAATCACGACTTTTTGTAACCTGTTGTCCCGTAACGGTGACGTAAAAGCCAAGAATGCAGAAAAAAACATAAATAAATAAAGTCGAATAAAAACAACTTCTAACCATAGTCACAAAGAAGGTAGAATCTTTTACATGGGAGAAGCCGTAGAAAATCTGGGCAATAGCTCATTTAGATGTCAGGCTAGATTGGCGTTTCGGAGATTCATGACTAATCCTATGAATGATGTTCCCACGATATCGCACGAACTTCGCTTCGATTGGGATGCACGATTTCCCTTCACAATACCTAGTTTCTATATAAATTTTCAGGTGACGTTATTTTCTTTCATTAATTTATTCAAGTGTTCACTATATAAAAACGTGATTTGCGTGGTATTGAAAACGAACCGAATAGAACCGTCTCCGGCGATTGTCGATGATCTATAATTTCCCCGATTTTACATCTTCCTATAGTGATGGGATCAAGTGTCAACATAATTAGGAAGAATGTTAAGACCCGGTGGCTTAAACTTTTCTCTGTCTCTCTCCTTCTCTTTAAATCAAGATGAAAGCCGTTCTCCCGCCAAAAAATCAAATGTTCCAATATAAAGAATGTGTTCGAAGGACGACACTTTTTGAGCACTCTTTAAAGTAAATATAAATAAATTTGCCACAAATAGCATTTGACCCAACTGTAGCATTATCTCGCTATGCTTAACTGCACTGCACTTCTCGTGCTTCACAAGTTAATTTTTAGATTACAGAAGTTATATAATATACCATCTTGATTCCGTGAAGTGAGAATTCCATTGTAATTATATTGCTAATCCAAGGAGCAAGCGGAGTTCGCATACAGCACCATTTTCCTTTCGTCCAACGGCTATACCCAATCATAGATCTTACGCCTGCAATCAGTGGGATAACCCTTCGTTCACAGCTGGGTCAGGGGTACCCCACGTTTTTGGGCTAACCTTTGTTCTATTCACGCCTTATAATCAACATCGCAGGGGTAACCCCTGACACTCGTTTTGATACCCACCCTTAGATGATCTCAAATGTAACCAACACAATACAAAGATGATTCATCAGAGACGTAGGAAGGAATGTCAAAAAACCGTAGTAAATTTGTGGTCGTTTTAGTTATTTGAGGCCGCTGAATCGAATCGGGTTACGTTCCCAGCTAAATTTATCATCCTTGCCTTAAAACCATCATTGGTACCGGATATTTGTACATTACTTCAAACTTGGTGAGTTAGGTAAACTTCTGGTTTATTTTCCATGTTGCTTCATCATTTCATTTGTTATTCGTCACTGTATTTGCTCTTCTAGGGAATTTATGAGGTCGTGTTCAACTCCATCAGGGAGCTGATGAACTTACCTATTCTCCTGCGGGCATTGACAGAAATCCTATCCTTACTGAATTATGTAGTTAATTAATTTTTGAGTCAAAGTTAAATTTTTGTTTTAACTATGTAGTTGGGAATTTTCGCTAATTCAATTATTACGTACCTCAAGTTTTGATTTTCCAAACATTTTTGTTTTGGATAAGAAATGTGGTTAATTTGTATACTATGATTTTTCTCTGCCAAATAGTGAATAAGTATTAAGATACTGGAATATAACGTGACCAATATTGCCACGTCATCAATATAATCAGTGGAATTAAGTATATGATAGTATATGGTAGCGGTGAAGAACTTTATGGAGCGATGAAACCCCAAAAGAGGAATGCTCATGACTAAAATAAATGTTTCGTCCTCAGTGACTCAAGAGGTGCCTATATGCGGAGCCGCTCAATCCTCATCAAGTGGACTATGTTGCAAAAAATCCTCTCAGCAGAAGAACAACATGATTAGTAAGAATGTTAAACACCGGTGGCTCAACCGAATCAAAAGGTCGCGAAGTCGTCTGGAAGTTTTCAACTGTTTGAAACGTCACCTTGAGAGGCCGGCGAGATTCCGGTGGGCGACGCCGCGACTGCACTTTGGGGCGAAGGGCGAATGTCGCAAGGGGATTTGAAGAGGTCGGACGACGCTCGTTGGTTTGAGAACGGTCTTGGGCTAAACCAGCGATCGCGTCGTGTTAAGGCCTTTTAACTTAATGTGCTAAACGCTTTGTTATTTCTTGAACAAGCTCAAGAGGTGATGTTGATTTGTGGTTATGTTAAAACTTCATTTCCGGGAGCACAACGCAGATTGCCGGACATTTTTTCAAAACGTGCAAACAATGGTTGTGAAGACTGCAGGGAGTGGATGTATTTTCTTAAGATAAGGTATTGTTTCGGTCGTCAAGGCACAAAGTTAGGTTTTTTCTTAGCAAATTTTTGTATTGCAATAGGTCAAAAAAACTTAAAATCAAAATTTTTGAAAATTTTCTCCGCTGTAGTCCGTTTTGAGGCATTCTCGTCGCTTTGAGGAGTTATCGTCGCAAATATAAATAGTTTGTCGCGCATAGTCAGTCATTATGGCCTGACTTATCCTGCTGGTGGCTTGACGTATTCCACCGCTCAAAAGGTTTAAACTGTGTGCACAATAGACTAGCCAATTATATTAGTGCCTAGTAAAATAAACACATCAAACAAAAAGTGCGCACACACTTAGTGCAAGTGAGCAATCACTGTTCTTTATTCCCAGGCGTCCACGACAGCAAAATTAGAGATCAAATCTTTAAAATTTCAATCTTGTAGTAATTAGCTATTAATAACCTTACGATGGACATTTGCTTCGTTTATTTGTGCAGTGTAGTGAAAAACCTTTATATGATTAAGGCTCTATTCACCATAATTTGACACGGAATGAGTTTCAACAGGTAAGTTATAAATAAACACAAAACATTTGGTTACGAAGACAAACAGTAATCGTAGTGGTGGCATGGTGACATGCAGTAATCGTGGTGGTACGGTTTTCTCAAGGGATGAATCCTTGAGAAAGCAGTGGATTAAGGCGATTCGATGGGAAAAGGGGTTACTCGTTTGTTGTGATTTGATAGTGTGAGCTAAGTGAGAAAATGAACGAACTCGTGAGAAAATGAAGTTAGTTGTACAGACTAACAAGAACCTCATTCTTGGATACTATGCGAAGGAAAATATGTCTCAGCCAGGTACTGCCATTAGCTTTGGAGAGTTTTATCACCCAGTACTGAATCTGGTGGTGATGAAAGGTGTAGCCTGGTACTTAGGCCGTTCCAAAAAAAAAAAAAAAAAAAAAAAAATTCGTAAAAAGAATTTTTACAGCCCGATTACGAAGGGGTTTGATAGCATGAGATTCCCTACATGTGCTGCTTAAGATTTAGGTATATACGAGTATGTTCAGCTGAAGCACGCAACTCTCAGAAGTATGAAATAGGGCAATGACAAACCCTTGATTGTGGAATGTGGCCGACTTGGCCAACCTTGAGCAGCGCCTTTCTTTGCGAACTTTTTCTGGAGGAACCTACAAAACTTTTCAAATGCATAAGGACCACGTCATCGTTGGGAAAATAACTTCCCCAAACTTCTTTGAATTGCAATCAAATAATCCATTTTTAAACAACTTCAAGTTAAATATTTTGTTTATCACACAATCATAACTACAAACCTCTTTCATAAGAACAGCGGATGGAGCAGCTGACTCAGTACATTACTTCAAAAGCGCCCCTCAAGATTGCAGTCACAGGAAACAAAAGAATAGCAAGTCATGTACCACCGTGATGCCCTTTACCTCGAGCTCCTCATGTCAGAGCTCAGAGCCCATTAATTGCGTACCTGGGCATAAAAAAATTTATTACAAATTCATGATCACGGTCAAAAGCAATAAATTCCCAGGGATCGCCTATGAAACATAACCTTCAACATCTTCCTGTTGATGAGTAGGTATTTTAGAGTATCATTTAAAATAATGAAATGATCTTTTCTTTCTTTTTATAAATGGTGACATCATTAGTCATTGAATATTACAGCTTTGCTAAACGTACATAGTACGCTTTGCCTAATTAACAAGTAACATGAAGAAAGGTACAAATCAGCGGGTGCCCTTAGCTAGAGTCATCTAATCATCTTCGTCTGAAGGTAAGAGAAAAACTTGAGGACGTTTTGTTTTCGAGCTTAGAAGTCTTGGACGAGAAGGGGAATTTCGCAGAATAGCAGCTGCTGGGGAACTGCTGTCGCCTGACATGGTATGAAGGATCTCGGCATATCTTTGCTTCATCAGTGCTTAACCGTTGGAATATTCGAGTCTTGATGAAGAGTATTATTAATTACGCTCAAACCATTCGGCTTTGCAGATCGTTATCAGGCGAAGAACTCTAGTTTGAGTAACCTGTATCTTTTTTAAAGAGCGTTTAGGCAGTGGATCCCCATATTTCGAACTAATAATGCCAGATCAGCCGAATCAATGTGAAGTAGAATAGCCTTTTAGTGATTAGAAGGAGTGGTGAACGGCTGTTTCAGTTGCCATATTATGTAACTTATTATGTGAACAAGGTATTTGATGTGGACTTCCCATCAATCAAAATCAGCATCAAAATTGACTCTCAAATATCTGGTGTAAGATTTGATTGAAATTTGGGCTCCGTTTAAAGTCAATCCTCCCTCAACCGCTCTTGGCAAATTGTAAAAACGATATATTCCTATTGATTTGTCCGATTAATCTATATGCGCCAATCATCAGGCCAATCGGAGATTCTTATAAGATTCTGATAAGATGTGATTGTAATCTACAACTCACAACCCTGGTTTTTTTTCAACCTGCTTCAGAATTACCTTGTCATCAGGAAAGTCAGTCGTGAAAATTGCAAGAGTGTATGGTGCATCGTGTACATAAATCAACTACAGAAATAAAGACCCAGACGCTTCCCTGAAGAACTCCACCACGAATGATCTTTGACTTGGATGACTCGAACCGCACTTCATGCTGTAGGTACGACTGGAAACAGGACTAAACACCAAGGTAATGTGTATCAAGGAAGTACTGTTTTATCTTGGTTAAAACACTATCGTGAAGAACCTTGTCAAACGGTTTTTCTGAATCAAGGTAGATTCCCAGATATGCCTGCTTTTTACAACGTCATATTCATATTCCAAAGGGGGAAAAATAACACATATCTATGTACCGATGTAACATCATGTAACATCTTCTTATGTCAGGTTGGCGCCTCGAGGACACTGTAAACCTATAGAATTAGAGGAGGTACAGGGTGGTTGGTAGCTTGTGTCTGAATTCTAATTTTGCCATAAAACTAGGTAATGAACAATTTCTTTTCACTCGAATTCCTCAACTTTCAAATTTCAACTGTAATATTTCTCATTTCTCTTATATATTTATGTTGATGTTCCTCTTCGGTAATTAAGAATTCCTCAAGCCTGAGTTACAATTTACGTACAGAGATATCCCGGTTTTGATGCTTAAGTCTTCTAGGGGTTTCGTAATTTGAGTAAAATGTATCTCAAAAATCACAGTTTGACTGAAACCTCGGCATCACCCTTAATAGATTTGAGCGTTTGAAATTGCAAGATTCAGAATCTTGGAAAATTTAATTAATATCGTAATTTTGCATTATTAGTTGTTGTATTTTCTGAGAAACAAAAGATGCTATAATGGATGAAGATTATGACGAAGCCATCTCGAGCTTATTTAGCAACACTGCTACAAGGGAATATTCACTAATACGTTTTTTCCCAATGAAACCCTTCTCTCGAACCTTTCCGGCCGCATTATGATATTCTGTCATTGTAGGGTATTTCCAAAGTAGAAACAGATAAATCATCAAAAATGTTTCAAAACAAACGGAAAAATGTTTGCAAACGATCTTTGCGGAAACTGTCCTTAGTTATTTAGATTTTCACTAGCTGTCAAATTGAACAGTTATTTGCAGACTAACTCAATTTCGGATCGATGAACTGCTGCAATATTTTTATTCTCCATCTATTTACTGTATGAAATTAATATAAAATAGTTCACATTCTAACTTCTGACAAAATCAGTTTTCCTTTTCGACGTTTTCCTCGGTGTAGCATAAGGCGCGCCAAACAGAAGGATATTTCCCCCATTCACGTTTCGGAATCCACCTTATCTTGAAACGTAAACTGACAACTTCTTTCAGGTCGATTGCAAAAGTCTATTTTTGAAAATAATAAACTAACGTGCGAGATCATTGGGCTTTGAAATATCGTAATCATCAAGATTTGCATATATTTATATAACTGTTGGCCATTCAAAAACGGTCGTCCTTCAACTATCCCACTTTTTTGCTTTAAGGTCTTAAATCAAGATACGAAGAATCGTTGACTTCCCACATTCGCATGACACAATCCAACGTTTCTCAAATCGCTTATTGTTCAGAATGTCATTATCTGTCCGATGAAATCACAGATTTATCCTTGGGTAATGCTGTTGGAGTTTGTAAAGAAGATTGAATGCAGTCTCCATTTCGAATCCATATTGTTTATGGAGATAAATAACGTGCACCGTCATATGCGTAATGATATACTGTGAGGAAGGTGATAAGTGCCTATAACAATTATCGCATGAACTCCATTAAAAATTTAACATAAATCGGCAAGAAAAAGTTGACTATCTCAATCTGTTCAAAAGTTATGATTTGATTTAGGTTATTACGATGAATCCTGACTTAACTTCATAAAATCGCTATTTCTCAACTTATGGGTATCTTATTTCCCTTTTCTCCCTCACTTTCAGATTTAGCATTCAATTTTGTAAAAGAACAGACGGTTTTCGTATTTATCTAACACCATTCAAACTCATCAATTAAAATCATTCAGAATCAACTGAGACTAACTCTTGAGAGTTGCCTTTGATGATATTACGTCGTTTTTCCGAATTATAAAAAAGGTGGGTTTCCATTAGGGAGATAGGAAATTCAACAATTATTTCATAAGTGTAATCAGATTTGAATTTGGATGTGAATTAAGGGAGTTATCTCTTAGATAAAGAAATAAAGAGAGAGAGAGATAAAGTAGAAAACAAGAAAAACTCGGTGCTGCGAGCCTTCCAATGTTCCTTGAACCTCCTGGGGGATCCCAGACCCCCTTTCGCTTTCACCTTGAGCTTCGGTGAAACACTGGAGGAACGTGGAACACGCTTCATTTCAAATTTTAGCTTCATAGGTTGAATAGCAAAGAACTTAGATCCGGATCTGACTCAGCTGATCGGAGGTCTAGACCATGTTCCGTTTATAGACGCTTCAAGAGGTCTCCACCCCCAATTTGAGCTTCGTAGGTTGAATAGCAAAGAACTTCCCTCCAGATCTCACTCAGCTGATCTAGGGGGTTGTATACTTCATGATGCGTTTATATCGACGTCCCATTTCAAATTGCAGCTTCATAGATTGAATAGCAAATAAATTAAATTCGCGGCAACTTTAGTCTCGTTTTATAGTGACAATGTTTTGTGACTTTTTCACTTTTAAGTCCCGGTAAAAGTGCCGGGGTTCCATGCTAAAATTTTGAAAATTAAATAAATCGAAACCAAAGCATTAAAAAAAACTATGACATTGTACCTGTTGATTCAACTTATGAAATACGTACCTTGTAGATCTATGATTTAACTCCAGTTCGGAGTCTCTAAGACGAACTATCTATCGATCAGAAATAGCTCTAGAATTGGTTCCTTGCCTGTGACCGTCACCAACATCCTGAATCTACGAAAATTCGCTAGGACGTTACCTGAAAACTAGTTGCATTTTGCAATACACCTACAATAAATACATACAGGGTATGTAATTGATAGATGTTTCTCGATAAGAATGAGAGATATGCAAGATAATTTGAACCTCCAATTAAGCTCTCTCGTATGAGAAGGATTTCTTGGGAGCGCCATGACTTCGCCTGGGCCTGTGAATCACACGACCCTAATAAATAATAGGGAACTGACTTCACCTGCAGGAGAACAATATGGAAATCCCATGTAGATGGTATCAAGGTCCACAGTCTTAAGTGTAAAATTGACAAACAAGGTCACACTTTTCAAATGACCAGTTTTTCTCCTCACATTCCAAGCTGTTGTTAGTAACATTATTGTTAGTCATATGTTAGTCACATCATTGTTTTGCCGAACTGGAGTTAAATCATAGATCTACAAGGTACGTATTTCATAAGTTGAATCAACAGGTACAATGTCATCTGTGATCTCTGATTTGAAACAATTTAGCACAAAATTTGATGACGAAGGATATTTCAGGGTGATTCAGGAATCATAATTAACCTATTCATCAATTAATAACAAAAAATATCTATCCGTCTTTATACTGGTATTTTATTAATCTCCAACGTTTCTCACTATTGATGATATTAGTTAGAATGTGCGACTAGGAAGATTGACTCGATAAACGAACAACTTGAATAAATCTTTCATCCTCAATAAGTAGAGATCAAAAGTCTTTTAAAATTTATGTGACAAATTACTTCTTGAATGACTTGTCTAGAAAATATGCTAAGTAGGTATTATACAAATGCATGTATTGATCATCATGATTCGACTGTAGAAGGTAATTGGGAGACCGATAACATTTTCGAGGTTGTTGTCTTTTATAATCGTAATTCAACCATTGACGGTTCAATGAATTTCCAGGAATGATAGAGACGACATTAAGTCATCATGTTTACGTCTGAATATAATTTTATATCAATACCACTTTCATAGCGATCAACGAATATTTGCATTCGTCTTTCAATATTTTTGGTAATGGGTGCCTCCCTAATGAGTTCCCAGGATACTACTTCCTGTATGATCACAATTCGACTGGACAACGATGAACGAAAATTACTAGTATTTACGAAACTAGGTTTATACAAAATAATTTTGCGATACATTCGATCAAGTCCAAAGGGTTACACGACAATTTTTGAAATTAGAATAGTTGTTGATATTGATTGAGTTCATAACAATGTATCGAATGTGAGCACCCCGGTATGGTCTGTCCGCTACACTTAAGGGACCTTTGGCAGAAAAAAAACGCCAACATGAATGTGAATGGACCAAATATCCTCTTATAAACTACGACGATCAACCAGCTGACATAATAACAATGAAATTCCCTTCTGTAAGAAATCTAGTTTATTACAAGTTTTGTGGCCTTTGGACGTCCTTTTCTTCAAAACTTTGTGAGTTTTGCAGAACATCACGGCAGTGCAACTATTCAAAAAATAATAATTAAATTATACCTTATAATTGTTTCATGTAAAATACTATTTGAGGTATTCTGAAACAATTCCTGCAGTGGAAAAAATACGTCTACCTTTATTTAAATGTGGTCATGTAGTTCATTGACTCTACTAGTTCAAGTCGTTTCTTAACCTTTAGACATAGCAGTTGCAACTTTTCTTTATTTGGACAGTACAAGTTTATAACATGACTTTACAAAAATAAGGCCTTCTTTTCTTGAATGGTATTTTTTAGTATCTCCAACGTTTCTCCCCAGTAACTAGGGCTTCTTGAGAGAGACAAATTTTAAATATAAAATTCAAAAGAAATAAAAATAAATACTTGCTGTTTCCTTTTTAGAGATAAACATCGAATTCGGAGTTATCAGTGAAAGTCAAATTTAAAATTTTTTTAAGTCTACGTAGATAACCGTATGTTTAACCTAGTTCGCTGGTGTTTTACCGGTTCGTCCAGCATTAAATGTATGGATGCGTGGGGTGCGTGAAACTGGTTTTTGAGATGTCGGTGGAAACTCAACACCGTTAGTTGTCTTGGGTTGAGAGGAGTCGGGACTTGCCCGAAAATGAGAGGGATATCGGCTACGTGGCCCAACGTACGTTTCGCACAGGTATTCCAAAACGTCGCCGACCCTTTCATTGCCTGGGACGGAAGCAATGATGTCCAAAAATCAATCCTCGACTTCATGAGGTGTCAAGTATGCTAGGCCCTGGAGCCAGACCTAACGATTGCACTCTTCTAGATACAGCCTGATCGAAATAAAATTAAAAAAAAAAAAAAAAAACAACGCGCTACCTCGCAAGAAGGGAAAACCTGCCGAAACCCTGAGCAGCACAATTTTTATTAGTATAGCGGAATCTCACACGACCGTCTCACACGACCCCGAAACTAGCCGGTTTAAAAAAAAAAAAAAAAAGTCTGCCAAGTTGGGTGTGGCACGTAGCTCATGAGTGCATAGATCATTGAAGAGTTTTAAATTATCTTGAAAAATTCCATAGCGGAAAAGAGTAAATCACGAAGTAGCGTGAAGTGTCATAATTGGTCAATTAAGAAACGAAAAAACGACACTCAATGTAATTTACGTTTGTGCAAGTGCAGAATGAACAGATGAGTTGAAAACAATGAAATAGGTACGGGACCATCTAAAACCTAAACCGCGCATTCACTGACAATTTCATCAAAATCGGATGAAAACTGTAAAAAATTAAGGTCGTTGCAAGTATTTTACATTGGCGCATTCGCAGTCGCTATTATTGATACAATGGTGTTGAAATCGATATGAGGTAATCAAGTCATCTTCTTCCAACAATCATTCAAATTTAAGCGAAATCGAACTACGAGAGTGTGAAAAAATTGAGCATTGTGGAATTTACGTTTGCGCATGCGCTGAATGAAGTATTGATTTTGCAACAATGAAACTGATAGAAGACCATCTGCAACCTAACCCGCGCATTCCCTGAAAATTGCATCTAGTTCGGATGAAAACTGTTGAAAATTAGATTGTTACAAGGATTTCATATTAGCGCATGAGCAGTAGCTATCAATGATACAATCATGTTGAAATATATATAAGATGATCAAATTGTCATCCTCCAACCCGACTTTGAGAGAGATCGGACGACTAGGGCGTGAGAAAATGACGTTTGGTAGAATTTACGTTTGCGCATTGAGTCAAGAACGATGAAACTGATAGGGGACCGCCTACCCCCTAGCTCGCACTTTCCCTGAAAATGTAATCAAAATCGGATGAGAACTAGAAAATAAGTTTCAAGGATATGCGGAAACACGAAACACACACACACTCTGACAGACAGACAGACAGACACGGAACCAAAGTTGTTCAGAATGGTAAAAAAAATCATCAAGACGAGACACCGAACGCCTTTTTTAGTACTCGTGATGTGGAACACGGTTACCGACCATAGTCAGAACAACTGAACATCGTATCTTTTGTTCGACAACTCTGAGAATATGTACTACGACCTGTCCTTTGATTTTGAACTTTCTACCCTCTCCTGACATATCTAGGCGCTTTTGTCAATCACTCCTAAGCGTGCCTCCGCACATAAGCTGGCGCTTCTGACAATCCAACTTAATGAGATTCAAGAACTCACTTGCGCTTTTGGTCCGGGAGTGAAGCATCATCAGACGGGATTAGCGCTTATGGACTACAGCCGTGACGGTAATTATAAATTACCCCTCAATCAAATACGAGTAAATTTTGCTCAAGTTTTGAGTGTCTTTTCGGAATTTAGTTGAATTTGAATTTTTTATCCTAACCATTTCTAGAAATAATATTTTTTGGCAATTAGATTCTCTTCCTGCAATTTTAAAATTTCCGGAGTTTATGCCATGTCCTAAAGTTCTGCAATGGGCAACCAACGCGTTTTTGTATCTTCTTGTCCTATCTTCTTCTTGATCCGATTCATGTTTTGAAGAAGTCCCAGTTCCTGGGGAGAAACGTAGGAAATAATAAAAAACTAATTCAAGGACAGATGGCCTTATTTTAGTAAAACCTTGTTAATTATCAGCAGTTGCTTGGAATATGTAGGAGATTCGTTTTATACTCGCATATTCTTGGTACACATCATTGGGTCACTATAGTTTCCTGGGTCTTCAGCATTCCGCATCCCTAGTTTAAAAATGCCGTTACTCACATTACAGCCAATCATTGGACTTCTGATTCAGTTGCAGTCCTAACAGATATTTACCAAGAATTATACTTAAATTACAGGGGCGCGAGATCCAACCCCGAGCCTGGAGGGCACTGGAAAGGTAATGAGAGCCGTCCACTTATCACGATGACTCGACTGAAAATCTGCTTTCACAAACGTTAAAGAACTGCTGAATCATTCTAAAAGGTTCAACGTCACGATGATTTGACATCGAAATGTTGTGAAAAAACTAAAAGAACAGGAGCAGGTTCATATGCATAAAGGTGCGAGTTGAACTATATGCTCCTTTACTTATTAATACCAATCGCGGAGCATATTTTGTGGATTTCCAAGATCTGAAACTGAATCTCTCATGGGTAAGCATTTGTATGCACTTCTCAAGTTACCAGTCGTCCATGACATCACAATCGATCTGTACGTTAGCTTAATAGATTTTGCGGTGTACCTTTTCTCTAGATGTCAAGTTGTTTTATTTATTTATCACCAGCACCACATTTGAGACCTCCTCGTCATAAGCTTTCATTTGAGCCCTCACACGAAAAATTCGTATTTTACCCCCCCCCCCCCCCTCATCGTCATAAGCTTTCATTTAGTAGTATTCAACAGTAGTATTCCCATTTCCTAAAGTTTCCATCTCGTTTATCATGTCATTACCTCAAAAGTATTGACTAGTTGAGCGGTTTTTCCTCAAATTCGAACACTAGGTAAGAAAAATAGAAACAATTACTTGAGTGGTTTCTAATCCTAATAAAGTTGTTTTCAGTAACTTCGAAGAAACGGATATACTCGTAGTACCTATTTGAATAAAATTGCTGATGTTCATGAAATAGGATAAATCACAATTTCGATATTCAACAATGTAGGTACTTTGTTGTTGAAAAAAGCGCGAAATTGTGGATTTCAACTGTATTATCGAATTTATTCGTGAAACCGTTTTCTTTCTCACGGCACTGTAACTGTTCCTCGAATTCGGGTAATTTTGAAAGAATCTCAATGAAGTGCAGAAAGACATCCTACATTGTAAATCTACCGAACGATCCGTCTGCTGTCGGGAACACTGCTTATTATGCGGAATGGTGATGGGAACCTATTCGTTCGCAGCCAAGCCTATTTTCATTGAGACGTGGTGAGAATTTATAAAACCCACCTATCTGTACGTTACGACTCATCAGATCCACTGCATTGAATGCTTGCCGACATCATAACGAAAACTCCTTCCCGTTTCCTGGTAGATTAGTACGCTACACTGAGAGATGTGGGCAACCTTCCAATCAATAATGGATTAATCTGGATGATTAATCCAATTGATAACGGATTAATCCAGAGTTAATGAAGTTATCTCACAACTGTTTTTCAGGGATGGATTCCGACTTTTAATTAACTCCCCTTCAGCCCTCTGAAGTGAAACGGAACACAAGTCAAATCATACCTACCAAGTTTTCAAAGAACGCAAGAGGAATTGCAGGCCAAGCTTGGACACCGGACATCCCCACAAGGTCCAGTCTCTGCCGATGTACCTGAGAGCCTCTGGGCTCTGGGCTGCCTACAAGCTGTAATTGACCACTAGTCTGTGAAATATTTATATGCAACTAGTGATACCTTAATTTCACTACTGTGATAGGTGACACCAACTTGAAGCAGTAGCTTGTGATGTTGTATGTGGGTGATGTGGGGATGATTAGTACATCCGCCACTTCCTGGAGAACTGCTCAGCCCTAATGGACCTCCGACCAATTTGGAACACCTCAGGGGGTTGACATTCTATCTGGGCGAGACATGTCGTCCCCTCAAGATCCAGTCTCGGAGGATGTACCTGAGATCCGCTGGGCTATACTAAGAAACTGGCCAGTGAAATATTTATTAACATCTAGACATACCTACCTCAATTTCTCTTAGAATTGCTTGTTAGGTGACATCTAAGAAGTTCAGTGTGATCAATTCATCTGTCGATTCCTGTAAGACTTAATGTTGCAAATTAGTTGTAAGTTTTTTTTTCTGTAATTCTGAATTGTAGTTTGTTGATCCTGAATTGCCGCAGGATATAAAAACGAAAATTTTCAAAGTTAAATAAAATCGTGTTATACCTATTTGGTTGTTTTTCCCCCTCCGATATGCTAGAGGAGTCCATGATGTCACTCCCTTTGATAACGGAGCATTTGATCGCGAATCTTTCGTTTGTTCAATGTGTAGTCCTCCGACTCCAGATTGATATTTGGATGTTAGGTACAATAATTATTACTAAATTTGAAAGGCGGTCATAAAGGGCACCTCAGTATATATAATTTTTCCATCTGCTTGCATCTGGTAGCGTGGCCGAGCGGTCTAAGGCGCTGGTTTAAGGCACCAGTCTCTTCGGAGGCGTGGGTTCGAATCCCACCGCTGCCACTAAGTTTTTGCTGCCCGACGGACAGTCTTTGTTACTCAGTTTTGTTTGTTCAGTGCGCATAAAGAGACCTTTTTTGAATTGGCAAACCACCGGTAAGTAGCCAATTTTTTTCGTATACCACTTGATTTTGTTTAAAAATAATTATTGATATACTTAGTAGTATGCAGTGTTTGTTATTTGTGAAGGTTTTAAAGTATAACATTGAAATTTTAGACAACTTTTTAATGTGATGGCTACGCTTGCAGGTTTTAGACCACTGTAATGTGGGGGTAACACTTGTAGTAACTGCCATTCGTAGGTTTACCAGCTCTGTGCATGAGAACAATATGAAAATCCTTGCCAGTATAGATTGGGACTAGCGAACAGAAGAAACAGTTTCAGTTCAATATCACATGGGGTCTCTGTTACTACAAAGCACTTATGCACCAGAAGTCTCCGATTTTTGAAAAAAGTGAAGTTATCCTTGCAGTTCTTGTCGCTATTAGACTATCACTTGTTAATATATCATCAGTTAGGGACTGAGATCGCTTCGATACTAAATGGATTACGTACCATTTTTTGGGTCGCCATTAGTCAACGATTCCGAATATACAGAAGGTATAAGGTTTTCTTACCAATTTTATGATTCCACAGCTGTTAAGGAACAAATCGCAAATAGGTGGGTACAAACATTCGTTTTTTCCCGCTCACCTACTTAATTTTTACGTAGTGTATCAAGTTTTCAAAAGACTCTTGCGGACCACTTCTAGGTGAAAACTAGAAGGTAGGTACCTCGCGGGCCACTGGTGGTCAGCGGACTATAGATTAAGAACCACTGGTTTAGTGGTTGCCGGCGGCGGGTTGGAGGTTAGTTATAAGCTAGAGAAAGATATGTACACTTGCACTCTTCAATAATATTATTTTGAACATTTTTTCGAGTACTTTTGCCCACATTTGCCACAGCAGTATTACCCATACTTTCGTAGATAGTATTGTAACATGACAATAAATTATGCGCATCAATTCTAGGTCAAGTTAAAATCCAGTATGTGAGCTAGAGCGATGAATGTCATGTTAAGAACCCATAATGATGAAGGCTACTCTTACTTTCTTATATTGATGCCTCTATATTGATTCTCTTGTTTTATTTTAGTATTACATATTCCAGATTAAGATCTCCGAAAAACAACAATAACACGATCAAATCGCATGACTGGAACTTTTTATTTGATTCTTTCACCTTTGTTTTATCAATTGCGTCCATTAGGTACTTATTACAGTAAAAAACGTGTAGGGACGAATGTCAAACCTAATTAAATACATATATATTACGCGGTGATAAGTCCTGGTACGTGAATTGTTTATACGGAACCCAATAAACGAATTAAACTTTTCAAGAGTTTTCCATTTTTAGGAGCCAGAAATGTGAAATATATTTAATTATCAACATAGAAATGTTCGAATGAGTATTTGGATGTGATTCACTTTGTTAATTCTTATCTTGCGAAATAATCCAGCGAGGGCAAGAATCTTTCCCCACTTCGAGCCAAAAGGCCATATTGCCAAAAAATGCTGCCAAATCTGGTGTGGCACATTGCATAACATGAATAGTCTTAATGAATTCCAAAATCTGGTTTCTATGTTTGGGGAAGAAAATTCAATTCGTAAAATGTCAACATTGGTCAATTAGACGATGAGGAAATAATGCAAGATGGATGTTAGGTTTGCGCATGTGCAAAAGCTACCAGAGGGTCGGACGTTATGAAGTTCATCAAGGACTATCAACACGACAGAAAAAAAAAAAAAAAACTCACAATCGTGGAAAACCCTATTGGAATTGGATTTAAAAAAAACTGTAGAAGCGATGCCTGTTATAAGAATTAGAGGTTCGCGCAAGGGCTACAGCTATACTAATGATAGATTGTGAAGAAACTCTTATAGAGTAATCAAATTATTGTTTTACAACTACTCTCCGGATTTAAGCGATACCACACGAATAAGCCATGAGAAAATTTCGCTAGATGGATTTTACGTCGGCCCATGCGTAGTTCAAATTTCAAGCTTCAACTGGTGTAATTGATAGTCTAACTGATTGGTGTAATTGAGAGACCTCAGTCTAACTCGCACATTTTTCAAACATTTCATTGAATATAATGGAAACTGTAGAAGTAAAGATTTTTACATTTTTTTTTTTTTTCGATTCCCCGAATGTGAAAACAATGCTTCTACGGAAGAGCTTGAATCGAAAGTGAAGTGTGTTGAAAAGCTTCATGAGAGTGCAACTAATGACGTGACATTGAAAGGAATGCAATTGGTCAGGTTTCCACACCTGCAATCGATACCGCGCGGTTCAAGGCCATTTCACCAAAACAGCTAATGGCCGATTTGCCTTACCGATAAAGGAAACGAGACCTGATTCTTTCACAACCCCGCAAGGACGACAGAGTCCTCTCCAGTTGCCATACGATGGAGGGTTATCTGACACAATCTTATTGTGACTTACGGAGTTCTTCAACTATTTATCTCTGAATGACGTGGGGATTTCGAAACAGATCCCTCCAAGTTGTTTTGGTAGCGACAGCGACGATCAAAACCGCAACAATAACTGTCCCTCCACATTTTGGAGTCCAGACTAGGATTTACAGACTTACTGTATATTGTATTCTACTATATTTTGAGTCGAATATAATTTTCTATTTTTTTATTAAGGTTTAAGCCGCACCTCAACAACATCAATTTTGCAATTGATATTCTGCTGTACAAACTAGTTTCTACATTTCTTGATTTTTTTTTCTTTTTTCCCAATTTTAAGCGTTTTAATAACAATTTTAGTACATTTTCCAGCATAAGTTTGCACTTAAATTTCTGAATGTCCTGATTCATAGTTTATAAGCTTAAAAAAATAGTGTTCCGCTAAGGGAAAAAATGAGGGGTAAGTGTTGACCACTGTTTAGCCCCCAAAGTGGATTTTAAAAATAAAACCCAAAAATAAAATAATACAACTAAGACTAGATGTAAAATAGGCGAAACACTATACACGTGCTTCTATATACAATTAGCAAAATGAAATAAAACTACGACTAGATGTATATAAATATATCACAGATCAGATATCACGATCATATAGTAGAGCGCAGCGGCTCTCAGGTACAACAGGGATCGGACCTTGTCTGATCCGGATAAAACGTCAACCCACTGAGGGGGCTGACGCTGGACTTGGAGGTCCACAAGGGCTGGGCAGTCCTCCAGAAAGTGGCGGATGGATAACACCCCCACACGAGCTTCTGCACTAGGCAGGTGTCTGTGAGGAAGACGGGTATGGCCTGTGGCAACCCAGTTGACCACTATTCGATCCCTCCTTCAAGAATACTATTTAAATGTTTACTCCATATAGTACGAAAAGTACTATATTGGGGGAGTTGAGAGCGGACATTGTGTTTTCTTTGGAAAAGAAACTAGTAAGTATATGCAACCCCTTGCTGGCGCACTGTGGAGCAAAGTAGAAACGATTAGTGGCGGACGAAAACTTTCTATAGACTAGAAATTTCCTGTACCAACAATAGTTGCTTAGCCTTCCAGAACGTGAAAAATTTTTCATTTACCTACTTAGCAGTAGGCTCTAAATAGAACATGGTGGGCTTTTACCGTCCCCCCCTCCACCACATGTTACTTGCTGCGAGGCCGTCACGTATCGGTGACAGTGGGCACTCGGGCAACAAATAACGGAATTATACAAACTAATTTACTCGTATCAAACATTTCAAAACTGTGCCATGAAACGACTTATCTTCTTAAATAAGAGGCATAACAGTCAAAATTTTACACTTGAAGTTGTGGAATTGTCAACAAAAGCGACCTAAAGGATCGGGTGAATTTTTTTGGTGATCTTACAAACAATTGATGCTTCAAATGCTGGCTGTCCTTCCTTACATGGATAGGTAAATCAATAGTTAAGCAAATCAATACCGTTTTGTGCCAAAACAAGAGCAACTATTCTTTAAATAAATAAATGACGATACTGAAAATATATTTCTGAACAAACACTCTCCGGAATTCACTGTAGGTAACTGTCTTCTGTCGTCGCCTTTCGTTCTGTTGTAGAGCAGCCACGCATTTCGGGTTGCTGTATCCAGCGCCCAAAACAAACAGTGGATACCATCACAATTTTTGGAAATGACTCCCTAACATCCACTTCAACATTAAAGAATGACAAAACAGATTCACAATAGAGTGAATACTATACAGATAGGTACACAAAATGGAAATATTTATTATGAAATACAAATACATACATACTGGGGAAACATTCGAACCAACTTACATCACGATCCTATGAGTCATATGATGCAGTACAGGTTGTTTACTTGCAATAAAAATTCCTAAAGTGGTGCACCTATTGAAAATCTGATTTGACTGAAGTATTTCATAATATTGCATAACAACCAGAAAACCTCGCTGAGGTATAGGAAGTAGTTATCGCACATATAAATAGTATGTCGCGCATAGTCAAAGTCATTATGGTCTGACTCATCCTGTTGGTGGCTTGACGTGTTCCGCCGCTCAAAAGGTTTAAACTGAGCGCACAATAGACCAGCCGGGAAGTCCGCATTGACCAGCCACTCAACCACCACCACCTGTTTCTCCGTCTGTTTTTGTTTTGTTCTTTTTACCTATAGGCTTATTCAAATTAACATAGTGGAACTAAGAGGTACCTAATTTGCGTTCGTACGCGATTCTCATTATAAATAGCAAGATAAAGTCAGATTAACAAACCAACAGCAAATATACATTGGGACACACTGACAGATAGATAGAAAGACACAGCAAAGACATCTGTCAAATGCATAGTGAAGTTATAAGTTTATGAATTAAAATTAATTTAAAATTGTTTGCGTTCATGTAAATTTGATTTTCATAAACTGATAACTTTAAATTCGATTTTTCTCACCAAAAGGAAACGATGTTACATTTTTTTAACGATATTTTACAATTTTGAATTTTATATTTTGAATTTGCGTCTCCCTGAAGTAGCCTCTGTTCCTGGGAGGGGGAGGGGGGTGTTGCAAAACAATAAAAGGACCGAAAGGCCTTTTTTGTAAAGTCTTCGTATAATTCGAACTGTCCAAATCAAGAAACGTTAACTAGCAACATGTACACAATATTGTTAATTTTCTAAAAACTTAGAGTTAACTCGTTTCGCCAACTTGGTAGATGGACTTGTTTGCCCAGGGAAAGTCCATTTCAGATCAGATGTTATATGATCCGAAATCCCCTCCAACCATTCAATGGCTCAAACCATTTCCCTTGTATCCAGGGCATATAGAAATACTCCAGGTGAACCGAGTTAGCTACGATTCTATGCTCATAAATTCATGGTAGGTGTTCCGCACACCTCAAATCTCTATATCTCCTTTTTTACAAAGGAGCAAAATGTCACTCCTTATGGGTTGTTTCGATCTGCAAGCGCCCTCAAGTAGGTCAAGGAGCTGACAAAAGCTGCATTGATTGTCCACTGATCATGAAGACACTCAAGAAAATCGCCCCCCGGGGCTCCAAAAACCTATTGCCTAAACTTTTCCTGCAGACAATTGCATTTATGCCTCAATGAAGTACACATCAATCCAAAGACTATTCATGAATGGGGATCTCCATGCGATTTCCATAGGTTTGGCCCCCTAAAAAATGAATTGGGAGTTAGGAAAATGTGTTAGAAAGCTTGTCGATTATGCGGAACAATTATATGTTTTTAAATATTTTTATGTTTCAACAAAAGAATTAGAAAAAATATTTCTCGATTATGTGTGATCCACCTTTGTTCACAGTGGAACGACTAGTAAAAACGGTTCTATTTAAACAATTCCTGCTGACTATACGGTAACTGTGCCGGGGACAAGTTTCTGGACGTGGCGACCACTCGTTTGATTCGAATTCTTAATTCCAATGTCAGAGAGAAGGGCTAATGATTTCACATTTAGTCCCTGGAAGCCCATTTATCATGAACGGCATAGAGCTCGGCGATGTGGATGTGGATACTAATGAGATAGAGCGGATTGACCCGTATGAGAACGGTCTCCATTATAATCCAAACGTTACTTGGTGCTTAACATCGTTTTTGTTTATTGATCAGTGGACGCGGTTGACATACTTCAAAAGAGATCGTTATCTCGTGAATTATGGCTCTAAGTACCGTTACTAATGCGTATGCAGTATCAATCACAGTATCAATCAATGTGGCATAACTTCTCAGTGACAAGAAAAAAAGAAAAAAAAACTCGGCGCTCCGCGCCTCGCCAGGGGGCAAGCCCCCTGGACCCCCGGTTACCTCTATTTACATACTTCGGACGAAATGATTGAAACACGGAATGTGCTCATGCGTATCACATAAACCCGTCTTCAATCTTAGATTGAAGATTGGTTAACTTCCAATGGTGAGATAATAACTTAAAACATTTATAACTCATAAACCGCGTCATAACAAAATATCGTATAGGTTACTCCAGGTTAAACGATCCTTAGTTCCGTATCATCGGTATCCATGTTGTCGTCCCAGATTTTGTTACGAAATTTCGTTAGCTTTTTTGGCTAGTTAGTCCATTCCATTTGGCTTTGGAATTCACTCAGTTGATCAGTGATCACCCAGGCGTCTTCAGCATTCTCCCTTGACCCTCCCTCTCAAATTTCAGCATCCTGCGTTGAATAGGTAAGAAAATGGCTTAGGAGCTCACTCAGCTGATCAGTGATCACTCAGACGTCTTCAGCATTCTCCCTTGACTCTCCATCTCAAATTTCAGCTTCCTGATTTGAATAGGAAAGAAAATGGTTTAGGAACTCACTCAGCTGATCAGTGATCAACCAGGCGTCTTCAACATTCTCCCTTGAGCCTCCCACCCACATTTCAGGTTCGGTTACATAGGTTACACCAGGTTACACGATCCTTAGCTTATTTAACCACCGCTTCACAAATAAAACCGTTCTCGCAATATTCGAATCATTTGCTATGAATCAAATAATCGAAACACCAGCTCAATGAAATCATCAGAAATTAACAAGCGGTTGCAATCATGTTCACAATATCAATTATTGAGAATGATCACATGAGTGTACACCATTATTCAAATAACCATGCTCATAACTCAGCTTGTTGGCCACTCACTTCGCAGTAGTTAACATAATATGGTTGGATAAATCGAGAGCTTTCGAACGAATGGTCAACGAATTTTGGAGGATGAAAAACGACGAAGTAACATTTCCCTAGCAACGACTCGGTTGTAAGCGGAAATCATCAGAATGTTGTCGTCACAGATTTCGTCCCACATTTCGTTTCAGATTTCGTTAGCTTTTTTGCCTAGTTAGTCCACGGATAAAACACATTCTGTGTTAAAAATCCAGCCATGACCAACAAGTGGCTATTACTTCTTCATGGTCTATATTACGAATAAGAATAGCATTTTAGTTAGGGATACAACATCGAAAGAAAAATATCAATATAGCTGTCAAATTGTACATCGAAAGCCCATTATCGACAACACCGATATATCGGTCCCTAAATAATAGATATATCTATATCGAATCTATAACATTTTCCCAAGAGCTTATTATTGAGAATAATTTAAACCCAATCAGTTTTTCATTTTGTGCTAAATTTTGCTATAGTTTATACGACTATAATATCTACGCTAGTATTGGCAAATGCAGCATGCAATATTTGATTATAACAGCTTACTTAGATATCTATAGCGTAGAAAAAAAAAAAAAAATCAAGATGGTGAAAGAAAACTGCAACAGAAAACGAACGCACGGGTGAAGCGCTTAGGCTGGAGCGCGGATCACGGAGGAGCAATAGTAAAACAAATATCAACACCTTTTTTTCCAAATGAGAAGCCTCATTGCAGATTTGGAGTTTACGTACAATTTTATGAACTAATGGATGACATTTTGTCACGTGAATCACGTACTGATTTTAATTTATTGATACTCGTTACACCGATTCGGAAAAACGTCGAATTTCCTACTCATTTCCACACAGTGCTAAGTATACCAACTAACATCAAGTTTTTTCCTTTTTACCCAAAAAAGCACTCGTAGTTTCAACTGAACTAACATTATACATTTATTGAAGTTCCAATGGTGAGGCACTCATTCCGGATTTTCCAAAATCTCATGTTAACGCTTTTGAGCCTAGATACTTATCGGTACCAGCAACTGGCTTGTTGGTTGGCACTCATACTTGTCACGAAACGAGAGAGTCGTTTGCTGCTGGCCTCATGTCAGCCAGGTATCGAATACTTTTTTGGCACTACACAAAGGAGTTCATGGAACGGTCACTTTCTTGGTATGAAAATATATGTGACACGGGAACAGTAGGATCCGGAGGGGTCAACTTGCGTTTTTTTATGGTATGGTACAGATATTTATGGTATGGTACGTTTTATTATGGGTATGACACAGGCATCTTTCCACTGAGCTGGAAAACAGGAAGAAGTAATTGCATGATTGAAAATATGTAATAAGATTAGGGCAGTGACAGTTGAACTTTTAAAGATGAGACAGAGGGGGAGGAGGTATGAGCTTGTGGCATGATAATTAATCTTAGAAGCCTTGAAAACATCTGCTAACTGTGAGCAATTGAAAGTGAAATCAGGCGACCATCATGGTGGGATTTAGGGGTAAAGGACTTTCGATAATAAATTCAACGTTTGTTCTGCTCTTCACTCCATTGTAGGTAATCTTTTATCAATCTTTGTAACGAAAGTTACACTAAAGTTCACCTAGTTGAAATTTAAACTGAGGATCAGTACATTTCGATGTATCAAAACAAATATTGATAGGTATATCAAAGAACCTCGGATGATAAATATCGATTCTAAAATATCGATATATCAAAACAAAATAATGATAGTACGAAATATTGATAATTGATTTGCATCCCTAATTTCAGTGATATCTCGATTATCCCATTCCCACTATTGCAAGCGGTTTGCATAACACATCACATAAATTCAGTCGCGTCTCAACTACCTACCTTACTTAGTTACCTAATCTTCCAGTAAGTAATTACGAGTCTTTACGAACCGTATTTAGTAATGGCTTGAAATACCACATCTACAACAATATTTGTTTTTAGATTGTTGAAGATTTTAGATTGTTGTAGAAAGACTACAACAAAAATATTGTTGTAGTCTTTCGATCTACAACAATCTTCAACAATTTTTGAACATCACGATCTCCTCGTAATCTCCATTTGGAGTAAAATTCGTGATTATATTCCTATGTAGGTTGCCTCATCACCATATTTCCCTGATGCTAAGTCCCGTGATCTAACTCAAATGTTTACTTAAAAAGACACGCAGTCACATTTCTCAGGTACAATTGGGTAATGCTGACGTCGGACCATTCTCATGACGTTAATTCTATCCTTCGGGATGTGGTTCTTTAGGTAGATGATTTTTCATTTTCATGATTTATTAATGCAAACATGTTCACACGTAGATGAATTTGTAGAGAACACGATAGTTTGAGTAACAGGTAGTTATAAAAGTTATTTTCAATTTGTGCATGAAAATGGCATTTTTCATAAATTTTGTCTTATTTTCCAATTGTGTTATAATTCAAAAACGGATTAAGATAGAAAATTGCGCTTGTCGGCGTTTTGCTATATTTTTGGCCTACTCACTCAAAAATCATTTTTCTCACTCATCCGAATCTACCCTGTAGTTCAATGGATAACATTAAAACATGTTATGTTGAAACATGAATAACATTAAAAGAAGTAGGTAGCTCGAAACATACTCGTAATATGAAATATAGTTTAAAGGCTACAGTGACTGATGAATGCCTATGTCCATTGCTCGAATTACAATGCGAAAAAGATCTTGTTCAGAGTCGTTACATAGAAGGTGTGGTGTGGTAAAGCATGGCTAAATTGAAAAATCGTCATATCCACTTCCATTATAAAACTCAATCTCTTAAACACTGATCATGTCGATTTAACAGTTTTAATAATTATATCTTTTCTTATTATTATATCTTAATTGTAATTATTGTTTCAATTCAAAAAATTTAAATACATATTTCTGATTTACTAATGAGCAAATTGCTTTGTGCTTTTAATAATATCTACCCGGAAGATTTATCTAGGTCAATTAAACATTCTTCAAATTTCGAATAATGACAATAATTTTAGTCTCAATCTATAAGTAATATTGTGCTGTCAGTGCAAAATTTAGATATAAAAATTTCATGTAAGAGCTCTCATGAAAATTGTCGTTTTACAGAAATGTTACTTGTATTTAATAGGCACATGTATGAGTGATGTTACACATTTTCTTCTTTTTATTTTCCCCTTTTTTGAGTTGAGAAAACTTTTCGTTCAGTACGGAGTTTCATGATTTTTCCACCCTCACTATTTTTGTCTAGCGACGCCCCTGAAGATGGATAAATGTTAAGATGATTCTACTGAGAGTCGCTGAGCTCTACCAACGGACTGTGATATCTGATCTGTGATATATTTTTGTACTATCTATACAGTTTTATTTCACTTTGCTGAACAAATATTTACTGTAACATATATTTAGATATTAGCCTATTCTTGATCTAACATTAGTTGTATTTTTTATTTTTGAGGTTTTTTATCCGCTTTAGGGCCGGTTTATCAATCACATTTATCCAATGGATAAGGGGGATTTATCTGAGGAATAGTGTTATCCTCCAGATAGCAATATAGGGGGTGTTTATCCATTCCTAGTTAAACCCTATCTGGCGTTTTAATTTACCTGGTCCCTGGACGTCTGGATAACAATTATAACTGGAGTTTAATGAGATATCTAGAGCTTTCTAACCTCAAACAAGTTTATATATTTACAAAACTCTTTATTTGGATCTCAAGTTTGGTTGTCTTCATTCTTGTACCTTCCAACAGATATATTTGGAGATTTGTCTTTAAATAGCAGCAACGGCGAAGATTCTATAATTGCATAAATTGTTGAATGGAAAAAAGATCATAAATAGTAAGACCCCGGGTAGATCACCTACTAAAATGGGACGAGTGCGTATTTTTATTGAGGTTTCGGTTGGACAAAGATTCCGTTCTTTACATTCTAACACAGATAGAAGATGGAATTAAGTCCACAACTTACTGATCACAATAATTGATTCATAATAATTCGGGTTGCAATATCGCATTCGTACCTATATGCATTTCTCTCTCAAGAAATGGGGCAAATAGCAAATGGCAAAAATGTGGTGGTTTCTTATTTGCCGAGCTAGGTATGTGGACACTGATGTGGGAATAGGTAACGTCAAACCCGTTTTTTTTTTTTTTTTTTTTTTTTTTTTTTTTTTCCAAGTCGATTCATGAAGAAAATGTAGTTTTTCCTCCACTCTGTGGTAGCTCCATGTGTGTAAATCGCCTTTATTATGTCGCCTACAGACATCAATGAGGATAGAAACGGCGCTATCTGCCAGGCAGAATTTATCTGAGGGATAATTTTATCCGCTAGGTAATTCGGTATTGATTAACGACTCACATTCTTTATCTGGAGCATAGTGCTATACTCAGTATAGCTACCCTGCAGTTAATGTAGGTAATTGATAAACCGGCCCTTAGGGGCTTAACAGAGGTCATCACTATACCCCTCATTCCCCCCCCCCCCCCCCCCCCCCCCCCTTCCGATTTGCCAGTGGAGTCCGTGATGGAACTCCGTTTGGTGACGGCGGGTAGCTTGGCCCCCTTTAAATATGCCACTTGCAGGGTCCCTTTGGTCACCTTGTTCAACCTTCTGGTTGAGGTGCGGCTTATTAAATAAATAAAATGAAAAAATAAAATTTTACCTAGTAAGACTCTTAGTAATTTCTTAACGATAAATAATCCATTTAAAACTGTAATACACCTAACCTTCAATTTTAAGCAAAGTCGGTGGAAAAGCAGAATTTTAGGATAGGTGTCCAATAAATTCATTGTAGTGGCATGCGCACCCCTATCGAGCTCCGACAAAAAATATGAAACTGATAATGTACAGAATTAATCTACTCTAGTCCTCGCAGCCCGTGAAAATTGTATCTACAGCGGGAATGTTGATTTGTTTATTTCTGCCCAGAACAATAAATTCGGATGCATAGACCAACTGATAGGCTTCGAATAAAAATTCTACGAAATGCTTTGAAACACAAAATGGTAATATTGATTTTTAAAGGCAAAGTTTTTCAACCTCCTACACGATCCTAATGGTTCCCTACCTCAGATATTGAAGAATCGAAGCAATTACGAGTATCTATGTAGATGTTCTACAAAACTAAATTGTATAAATAAAAGTAGATAGGTACGTTGTGGAATGACAATTCAACAGTTAAGTACGTATATGGGAATCAACCTTTTCTTTTTTTTTACTAATACGAGTATTTTACGAAAGAACTAAAATAAAGGAAGAACAATGAATGCCCCAATATCTCAGCACTCTTACATGCATGTTTTGTGTTCCAACAGCAGTGGCGTAGCAAAGTCATTTATCATGGAGGGGCAAAAACAACAGTCAAAAATTATACGTGTAACTACCGTATGAATATGTATAGTGGGTACTACTAGCCACAAAGTGGGCATTGTAGCTCCTATAAAGGGTGTCCCACGGAAAGGGTACAAGGTTGTCGATTACAAAGGTTCATAATTGAAAAATGAAAAAACGAAAACAATCACTTTTAAATTAATTTGAATTTGAGTCTTACGTACCTACCTAGGTACCTACCGAGAGAAAATGAACGTAATGTAGGGAGATGAATAGGGAAGAGCAGGCACATTGTATTATACAGCATAACTTTACGATCTATAAATTAAGGTTATTAACCCTTCTCTTGATGGACACAAAAAGAACATTCTTACCAAATTAAATCTGTCTTTCTATACGAAAATGCTCATAAACTGGGGAGCACTAGGCTTATCATTGACTTACCAATCCCAATCCAATCGTCTTTGTATATGTGGATGTATGTCTCCAAAGGGTTCATAGCTCGTAACTTTAGCACTTACTTTTACACTAATTACGATTCCTTTTATGTTACACATTGTATGACAATTACCACGAAATAAAATACAGGATACAGATCGCAAAAGGTAAACAAACCGAAGCCGGCAAGAAGGTAATGGTACAATCATTTATCGGTTGGTTCACATATAGATTGTTTCAATCGTTTCCATTCGACTGTGGATATTTCAATCACCACTGGCATTTAGTCCACGTAATGCCCTCTATATACAATGGTTTATGCCGGCCAAGTAAATTTGCCTCGCATAGGCAAGGCTGGGGCTGGCCAAACTTGATGGCGATGAAAAACTGAGCCAGCGCTAATTAATTATAATTCGGGGCTTCTGGGGTACAATTTGATGAATGGGGAAATACACCTACCTATGGGGGAATACCTACGATTATTATCTGCTGTGGCTATTTCTGTGGATGTTTCCTACCAAGCAAACAAAGCTTTGGTAGTGAAAAAATAACTAGTCATTAGTACAGATAAGAATTTAAATCAAGTTTACAACCATTCACTTTTAGGATTTGCAATTCCACCTGTCCAAAATAATCTTGCAAAAATAACAGGTAGCTACCTACCTAAGTACCAACCTACATCTACTTTTCGTGGTTCCACGTAGTTTTATAAGATTTAATTTGTTTGTAAGAATTTCCAACAGAAAAAAACGTTTGCCAAGTTGGGTGGGCAGTATTTAACTTCCTCAAGCGAGCGAAGCGAGCAGTATACAATACAGAAGTTAAACCTACCCTTAGAGATCTACCGTTTGCGAGCAAAGAGAGCAACATTCCCTACATGCCATACTTTGCGAGCGAAGCGAGCAACATTTTCTACATGCCAGACTTTGCGAGCGAAGCGAGCAATATTCCCTACATGCCAGACTTTGCGAGCGAAGCGAGCAATATTCCCTACATGCCACACGTTGCGAGCGAAGCGAGCAACTTAATGGGGGGTCCGGTGGGCTTGCCCCCCGGCTGGACGTGGAGGCGAGCGTAGCGAGCCGGAGCGGCTAGTTATTTATAAGAATGAAACTCCGTCTGTCTGTTTGTCGTGTCTATGCACGGCCAAACGGCTGAGTGGGCCGGATCTACGAGTGGGGGGATCTTCTTGGGATTTTCCGATAGGGTGTATAAGCTTGATTAATACTAAACACCGTGATACTTTTAGGAATCAATCTATGAAATAGATTTGCAGGAAAGGAAAAATGTTCTCAACACAATAGAGTGAGAATTTATGAGTGAAGTAGGTGAGTGATCTCGCCCATTGAGTGGATGTGTTTGAAAGTGCTGGACGGAACTGTGGCCTAGTATAGTCCCCTTTGATCTTTCGAGAACAACCCGCAGACAGGACATTGACCGTTTTTTCAAGGTCATTTTGCATCCACATAATCGGCAGTGTGTGATGTGGTCTAGGCTTGCGCGGTGTTGGCCGTTGTATAGAGGGGTATAGAGGACTCTATTAATTTTATTTTACCATTATTTCTACTGGGACTCATACAAAAAATTAGGGACAATTTAAGACTTAGAGTTAGAAAACATATTGATGGTAAGAAAGACACAATCGATGCTACTGCAACGAATCGATCAATCGAACGTGAATCGGTAGAGAAAGTAGGGAAGTGAGAGAGGGGAAAAATGCTTATGGCTTCCACAGCGAAATGAGGAAGGGCAAGCCCAAAAAGAAGTGGGGAAACGACGTAGTTTCATAGTTTCTCTGTATAGTATCCAGCTTACGTATTTTTCTTTTTTTCTACTGTAGTTATTTTGCTTCTCTCGGATGAGCAATTATATTATCCACGGCCCTTGGCCCACCCTCGAACCAGCCTTGGAGGAGCGTTGCCGGACCCGCATAACAGACGTGCTTTGCGGGTTGCATCCTCGAACTTAATGTAATTGGTACTGACGTTGGTAACGTGAAATTATTAATTATTGTCTCTACATCCTCGGGGATCATGGGAGGGGGGGGGGGGGGGGGGGGCTCTGCCCACCCTGCTCCTCCTCAAATTACTTACGCCACTGTCCAACAGTATTTATCGAAGTTAGTTCTAATTTTCCGGGCATGCATTAGAATAAGTGCTTTCCCTTATGCATGCCTGGATTTGGCCGAATGATTAATAACGTACGCATAAACTGTGGATAGGCATCATAGTTCATGAATATAGGATTAGGGGTGAATGCTTCTTCTAAGGCTTTTTCATGATTTTCATTAAATGATTTTTATAAAAAGGTGGTGAATTTTACTTGGTCCAGCGTTTCCAATCCCTGGATCCATACCATTGTAATGACGCATTCTGAACCTCCTTCAAGATTATTGAAATCCAAAAATTTAAAAAAAAATCCGTCCGTCCGCCATCTTTTGTTCAGAACTTTTCTCTAAAACCAGTGGACGAAACTTTATGAAACGTGGGTTTTAAATCAAATTTGAGGTCTAGGTAGTTGATCCTAGAAGCTTGGCACTGATTTTTATCAACCATACAGGGTAGCATTGGTGGGCAACAATGGAAGGGCTGAAATAATAAAAATCTTGATCTCGTAAAATTAACAGTAATGATTTTTCCGTTGTCACCGATAATCATTATTCCATAGAATTGAATGAACCACCTGGGGCGCTGTAGCTTAATCTATTCGGTCTCCTGGAAGAATAGCAATTCGAGAGTGAAATCAAGTGCGGGTAGTGACATCGTTGAATTAATGAGTCAATCAGTTAACTCCATTAATGAACACTTGAAAATGTAGTTGTTTGTAAAATCGGAGCACATAAAACATGTCTTGTAAATTTCGACGATCGTGCCAGCTGATATTATTCCAAGGGAATTTTGACTTCGCAAAATCGAGTTTAATATGAGGATTGTTCCTATTGTTCCTACTGATGGACTAGTGCAGCTTTGGTAGGTGTTTTATTTTATATCATAAATTTTCAATTGGTACATACCTACCTACTTAAATTTCGTTATGCGTGAAACAGGGGGACTAGTAAAGTGTAGATGTAATTATTTGCAATAATTTTCCTTCTGTAGGTGTCTTTATCTAAGTATGCATATTGATGACAAAGTTAGCCTTTCGTCCGATCAGCACGAAATTGCATCACGAGAATCGTTTACGACCTCAGAGCCTGATTGTTTCTTAATCGACTTATGGTGCTGAAACCTGAAATGGAGCTCCTTTGGGATATCTAGAATATAATTACAAAGTTTACTGGGACCTCTGGGGCTAATTTCCCTCCTTTTCGACCTTTTTTTCTCGAGATTTTTTCCAAGATTTCTGACATTTATTTACTATAACGCTTAAAAATGTGGGGTACAGGATCTGTAAAGGTTATATTAGGTTACCCTTTTGGGAGGCACGAAGAGCCAAGTCTTGATGATCTACTATTGAAAGTTTTAATAATTGTAGACCAATGATTTGGGTAGAAGGGCTATCTAATACAGAAATATTAAATCTTTTTGTGATAATTTGCTGCGTTTTTACAACGAGCTTGCGGATGGCTATTTGCAGTCTCATTCCACTCCTTTCTATAATGTAAGATTCAATGTGCCTGCTTATTTCGTCGTAGGTTTCTTGGTAGGCCTCACCTATCATGACATCTACATCATCACCAACTTCACACTGTCTAGCCAACCGGTTGGGTTTTGGTAGAAAATTAACATTTTTTCAAGTTGTAGAGATTTAAAATACAGACTATTGGAAATCAAAACCAATGCTATATTATGGATGGTTCAAAAAATGTTAGCAGCTGTTAAAGATAAAGCACCATACACGCCGGAAGTCCGGCCCCATTTCGCCCTAAGGCACCACTTTTCCTGATGGTAAGAAGCACTTTTTGCAAATTTTCGTAAAAAACGAAGCTATTTCAATGGCTCCCAAAATTATAAAATCAAAACTTTTCTTAACATTGAAATCCATTTTGAGACATTCTGAAACGAATCCTAAAGTTTAACGCTTATATATATATATATATATATATATATATATATATATATATATATATATATATATAAAATTTTCAAAACGAAAAGGTGACTTCGTTGGCCAGCATATTTTGAGCATATTAAATTGGGTAAATTTCAAAAATTTTCTAACAAAATCACTAAAAACGGCTAAAATTGTATTCAAAAGTATAGTTTATCAACAATGAAATAAACAATTAAAAGTTTATGCTCAAATCTATGCTTAAAAATGCACTTAAATTCCAATAATATTTACCGAAAATAGATAAAAACTGCTAAATCGCTAAAAATCCAAAATATTCCTTTCTTTTTGTGAATCGCAGAATTTTTGCGAGAAAATTGGTACTTGGATAATAATATATATTTTTACTCAATGACCAAACTTTTCAAAACAATATAACATATTATAGTGCGATAATTTACGAAAATTCGATTATACTATCATGTTGCATGACTGAAACTTTTCTTTTCCTTAGGACCCACTACAATAATCCGAAGAGAAAAAGAGGTGCGGTAATTTTGCACACTCAACTCTCTCCAGCTCCCAGTGTACCCACGTATATCCCACACGCAATAGATAAATTAATGACTAAGCCTTATTATTTTGCATTTGAAAGAGTTATAAACCTATAGTAGATAAATTATTATCCTACAAAAGGTATTTTGGCACTCAAGTTATATTTTCGGGCAAATTAACAATAAACTCGACACATTTAACAGGAGTAGTATAGATTTTTAATATCTTAATATAGGTACATATGTGTACATTTATATCGGCATTATATAACTTCGTTATTGTCTACACAACATAATAGCAATTACAGGTAAATTCGCAGAGATGTCTCGATTGTTGATCATAGTATACACTGAGGGATCTAATACGTTACCTACTAGCATGCCAATAATATAGTTATTAAATAACTAATCCTATATTTTAAAAAAACCAAAACGGAAAAGATTCACTGGTACCATAGTATTATGCCGTTTGTGACTAGTTCTAGTGACTAGCTCTACTACGGATACTGTTTTATATAACATCTAAGTTAACAATGAAGATTACTACTTATTTAATATCAAGCTGTAAGCGACTGTTTTCCCTTAACAACTAACTTACAAACGAAGCCAATATAATATATCTCACATTTTCAAGGAGATAAAACAATAGGAACATGATAATTCACATTTATCAACATCCATCGACGTTCGGGCCAACCAAAGCTAATGAAGGAATTCTTACATAAATATCTTAGCTTTGAAGGGAATATTAGAAGTTATCTACACATACCTAGTAAAGAGACAAAGTTTAAATGAAGAATTTTTTCGAAAATAAATACTCCATTCTTAATAATGAATCTATTACTTCAATGTCTTGTAGACTAAAAATTTAAGATACTTCATTCAAACCTAGCAAATATGTGCCTACACAATAATTGTCGTACGAGGGCATTCGTTTTCATTGAAGGAGATCCAAAGATAAGGAAAATCTTGTTCCTCAGAATTCACTTACATAGTGCCTTGGAAGGTGCATACCTAATTGCTTTTAGAACACAAATGGCCACATTTCAGACAAACTCTCGGGGTCTCTGGCGGCTCAGCTGTGGGATCCTCTTCATTTTCAAAGACGTTGTCCGTCCCGTCGACCGATTTTGAGCGCACTTTGTTTTCTTCGTTACCATTCATTGGTTCTCCATCTGAAAAAGATGTCATCATTATCAAATCGATATTGGGAAGATTGACCATCCATGACAAAAGAATAAAAAGAAGAAGAATCATCCAGGAGAACGTTTAAAATATTATAACTGAGAAAAATTGCTCGATTGAATCTATCGATATCAAGAGACATCAAGCCTCTTCTGTAGAAAGAATAGCGAAGACACTCATCAACCTACTAGAAATCCTTAACCGCCCCATTACTATACTGCTTACCCAATATGTTTCCAACGGTTTTACCAAACTTTCTCCAAGCACAAGTTCGCAACTTGTTACTAAATAGCGTCGTAATCGTTTTGGTAATCCCATCTCACTCCATCTGGTGGACCTTGATGAGTGTGAATGGTTGACGAGCATAACATCTCCTAACAGTTAGCCGTACCAGCTATCATCATCATATTGACATCATGCTGCAGATCAATTGATCATAATGATATGACTGTAACACGAATGTGGATCGCCTCATTATTGCCCACTGTTTGAATACCACAGTAAATCTGTACCTACTGTTGATGTTCCCGTTACCAGAACGAATAGCCTATTTGCCATTTACTGCGAATGCACAGCACATCGCCAATTCAATCATAAACATTTCCTCATTACCGGAGGTGTTTTTGATTACGGAATCCATGCTTTTGTGAAGGTTGAAACGTGTGAAGGCTCAAAAATCCACTCGCATTTCCGTATAACACACTTTTGGTACCGTGTACATGGGTAGGCCTGACTAATTCCTTAACCCAAAAATATATTAAATCTCAGTCTGATTTTGAGGAAATCCCAGTATGGTGCAGGTCCCCAATAGGTTTTCCGTATTGTCCGGTGATTACATTGTACGTGTTCTGCTGTGTGCGTTTACGTGCGCCTTTGTGAATCTTATGAACCAACTGTTTCTCACGATCTAATGGTTCGAATATGCTAAAATTTAGAGACAAATTATAGCAGTTGAGAGATGGTCTTAAAGTGATAGGTTATTATGTAATATGTGATAGGTTATGTAACTTGTAATTGTTTTTCTTAACACTATTCAAGAAAAATGTTTCCATGCACTAAAAACACAAGTTTTACACGCATGGGTGGACATTAACCCTCCTCCTCTCCTGCATGACATAAATATGTAAACACTGAATTTAAATACACATTTGATTCAATTTCATTAAAACTGCTAGTTGCTGAAGCTGATTACAGGGTGAATGCAGAAGAAGAAAGTGTGATGCCATTCGCTTGATCTCAGAACCTAATTCCCATACCAAAACTCTTGGTGAGATGAAACCTGTTCTAATTTGTAATTCACACAGTCTGATATTGACTAAATAATTTTTGGTTTCTGGCGTGACATGTTTTACCGAGGCCTATTAAAAAAAGGGACTATTTTGCGTGACCAAAATGTTCACGAACGTAACGGACAAACTAAATCACTCGTGACGAAGTTGTGGAAACCCATTTCAAAACAGAAGTTAGTGAAAAAATGTTGTCTATAAATAAAGAGTTGCAATGCTAAATCGATTTCGACGGTTAGGCCATCATCAGTAACAAACAATAACTGAACACACATTAGAAAGGACACAGCTTATATAGTCACAGGTGAAGGTAGATTGAATCCCATTGGTGGAGAGAAAGGAAAGGGGGCTGGAGCTACAACCAATTAAGTGCAAACTAAGTGAAGGGGGATTATAGCTAATGAAGTGAAAGGGGGGGAAGAATTACTGGTTTCAACAGTTTGAAGGGATGATTCCAAGCTTTATAGAAATGGACTTGTCGGTGGTGAAATATATTGAGGGATATCTTCATTTAAACATTTACCAGATCTGTCACTTTTGATAATTTCGAATTTTACTCCTTCAACTTCATTAGCTATAATCCCCTTCACTTAGCTTGCACTTATTGGTTGTACCTCCAGCCCCCTTTCCTTTCTTTCGACCAATGGGATTCAATCTACCTTCACCTGTTACTATATAAGCTGTGTACATTCTAATGGGTGTTCAGTTATTATTTGTTACTGATGATGGCCTAACCGTCGAAATCGATTTAACATTGTGACTCTTTATTTTTCGTGGAAATAGACAACGTTTTTTCACTAACTTCCGTTTTGTAACAGACAAATAGTCGCTGCCAAAACCTATTCTAGTCAGTTCATCCTGGGAATTTTAAATTCGGTAGGAGGCCTCTGAATAACATCAATAGACAAATATAATTATGGTATCTTTTCTGGTCAGTTGAGTAAGCTAAATTCTTCCCTGATCACACTCGGAATGTGAAGTTTGATAGGGAGCTTCTCTGATACAAGAAGGGACAAATGAAATGACGGGTTTCATCCTTATCAGCTGAGTGAGCAGAATACTCTCCATCCTACTCTAGGAATTCGAATATTATAGGGTGTCTCTCTAGGGCAAGAGACGAATAAATTATGGGCTCTTTTCTGACCCCCCTAGGAAAGTTGGAGTTTAAGCCTCTGTAGGACAACAAGAAACGAATGAAATTATGAAACCTATCCTGATCAGCTGAGCAGGCTCAATTGCTCCAATTCACCCTAGGATGTTGAAATTCGGTAGGGGGCCTCTACGACCGAGACTGGAGGTGTGTTCCACAATGTGAATCAAGGATACTACACTACTAGTCTACTATCTATACTTTATACTAGTCTAGTATCCTTGATGTGAATGTTTAGCCATCCAGAGGCCCACCCCCGGCGAGGAGCGGAACACCAAGTTTCTTTCAAGATGCAGTACATCGTTTATTTTGACAAGAATTAAATTGAATCATAAATTTTACAGAAAGCACAATCACCATCATCAATGGTCCTCACACTGTCAGCTAATTTTACATCAATCCGTACGAAACTTGCTATTTACGTTATTTCAACATTACCTGCGTAATACTGGGGTAGGTATAGTGAATAGTAATAAGTGTTTTTACCAGTATCATCCACTTCTTGTGGCGTGGGATCGGAGCCTCCCCGTACTTCCGTGCAAGGTGGGAGCTTTGGGCCAGTGATGCCGACGCAGTACTGCACAAGATCCAACCTTGAATCCAGCGAGTACTGCTTCCCTTGGAACATCTTCCGTCGAGCTGCTAATTCAAAAAGTTATTATCGGTAAGTTATTGTGTATATACATTTTAACCCTGGATTACAACCTTCTGTCTAAACGACGGTGCAGAAGTAAATTTTTTGGCGCTACGCGATAGTGTCGCGTTCTATCATGTTTTCACACAGGTCACACAGGACATGTTATCACTGTATTCACATGCTTCAGTTAGTGCACAGTGAGACGCCGGTGACCCACTTCACTCTTCAGAACAGCAGGTGAGTACTGTGCGATTATCTAGAACTCACGGTGTTGTTTTGACGGAGCAGTTGTAATGATGGGGAAGTAAGATAGGGTTGCAATCCAGGGTTAAGTAATAGCAAAAACTACTTAGGGAATTACAAATATCCATACTAAAACTATAGTCTCAAATATTATTGCGAACTAGATGACTTTTTCTTAGCATAAAATTAGGGATTCGTTTACACTAGTAATTTGAGAAATTTCAGAGTAATACTCATCATTATCTGGTGATAACTATAAATTCTTGTAGATACCATGAGAAAAAAAAATATTGAATTTATTTTGAAGACAATTGACACCATGCACCATTATTGAGTGCATTATTTCAACTTTGCACTGTAAATTATCCGCTTTCAAATACGACATAGGTCATTGAACGAAACAAAAAGAATTATTGAAGGGTCATACTTTAGAGTACCCTTGATAAATCATAGGCTATTTAATATTTGAACCAAAACGAAATGTTTGGAGGAAAGATGAGATAAATTTCAATATTTTCGGCTTCCCAGTAAAAACGAGAGATAGGACCGATCGTGTATCATGATTCAATCATTCAAAATATAGGGTACCTACTTTGATTTTTTAAAATTCAACCCAAAAGAAAACAGTTAGGAACTGATGACAATTGTGGATGATTCTAAGTATTTTCATCGAATAGGTATCTGGGACGGTAAGTGATAATGACGACGCCAACTCATTCTAGTAGCAATTAGAAGTATCAAACAGTTTAATGAGTAAAGTAGGAATAGCTGTACGTGATGGTAGTTACAATAGATTACTATTGAAGAAGAAGTTCCATATGGGTTCCCACGATGTTTCTGTTCGAAAAAAATCCAGAGCCTCATATCCTATCTACCCAAAGTTAAATACATAGATACCATAGATACCAAAACAAAAACCATAGGGTAAAGGCACCAGTCATTGGCCGGCCCCCAGTCATTGGCCACCCAGTTTTATAAGTTAGATTTTTACAACACAGATATATCTTGGATCGTTTTAAATGTTTTTTTCCGTCGAAGTGTGTAGTCTAGAAGGCAGTGGGATGTTGAACGTTATAGTGAAACCTCATAGAAACCTCTCAAACTCATTTCACGTGGTGAAGGTGCAGGAAGAAGGATGATCACCCCTGTTTCTTGTGAAAACGGTAAGCATACCTCCACTCATTCTTAAGGGTTTGACGTGGTGCTTTTCAAATTAGGTGAACTTTTTTTTGTGTTTGCATGATCACTAGTTGATTACCAATCAATTGCTGCCATCAGGACATACAATTCTCATAAATTGTAGAAAATATAAGGCCGGCCAATAACTGGATGACAAGAAGAGTGATTCCTCCAGTCATTGGCCGGGTGGCTAATAACTGAAATGATGCAAATTTTTCCTACCCCAATCATTGGCCAGATGGCAAAAGCTGCCAACAGCGCTTATTTAAATGGTTCATATAAGTCCCATTCAAGTTTTATTGCACGAAAATGTGTTTTCTGATCGTAATGAACGAAAGTGTAGAGAAAATTGTAAGATACCACTTCTCCCTGAATGGTGACTAGCCCTCGTTTCACCGCATATTATAAAGTGCCTTCTTAGCTCGGGAGATAACGCATTCGATGGACATGCATGAGTTTCAGGGTTCGATTCCGTGGGACTGCTCTATCTTTTTTTTGCTATCCCACATTTTAACACTTGCGCCTGTACCGGGGTAGGACATATAGGTTCAGGAGCGGTCAATGTCATGTTGGATTTGTTAACCATTGGGAAAATATGATTAGGGACCTCTAGAGATGGTTAAGGATGGGTGGGCCTAACATAATACGGCTAGGGCTATAACCAATACGAGGATTTTGAGTATGTCTATACTGCATTAGGTGAATGTTTATATTTTGTCCCGTTATCTCACATTTTTGCTTAATTTGTTTCACTATCCTCTCTCCGTTTCTGCTAATGACCTTGTGCATAAAGGGGGATACTAATGGTCAAACTTATTCGGTTTTTGCTAAACATTTTTTGAATTTTGCACTGCTAAATGGGTTGTTATCCATTATTAATTCATCAGGATCTCCAGAAAGGGCAATCCGACTTTCTTGACAAAGCTGAAATGATGAAATATAGTCATGAAACCTATGAAATCTTGACAAACCTAAAATGATGATATTAGTCGTTGATATAAACCGACATGCCAGGCCAAAAAACTAATTTTCTAGTCTTAGTTTTTTCTACTCCTATATGACCGTCATGATGTTTAGCTAATAGATTTTTTCTCCCCGCATAATTAACAGTTATATATATATATATATATATATATATATATATATATATATATATATATATATATATATTAGATGTTTGGTCTCGTCAGCAGACCAATTACTTTTTATTTTATTTATTTTTTTAAGCGAATAGCACCAGTCAAAAAGTGCATTCGTTATCCATAGAGTTTGGCGTTTTGTTCTTCTTTTCAATTTTTCTTTAGAGTTTGATGTTCAGTTTTTCGCTTCAGTAGGCACCTGTAATCTAACCTATGCACCTAGTGACTTGGAAGTTGGGGCTCCATAGAGCAGGGCCAACACCATCAGGTGTCTTTGAGCCATCAGTGAATATAAGGGTGTGTCCAGCATATCGCTGGATTGCCTCAGTGTAGCGACATCTGAGGATGTGTGGGGGTGTATTGCCCTTGACCCCGATTTTCATATGAAGGTCAACACGCATCCCAGACAAGGTCCAGGGAGGGACAGGGGGCACCTCATATTAAACTGAAGGGTATGTCTCTATGCTATCCCACCTTCTGAGCTCCTGAACACGAATGCCCAATGGGCGAGTTTGTGTTTGAAGCCTGGAATACGTCTCTTCTAGGGAGGGTATGGTGACCACTTCATGCAGGGGGTGTCCTGGGAAATAGCGCAAGCGTTCTGCATAACGAAGTGCTAGCAGATTTCGCCGAATTATGAGTGGCTGACTATGCCCAAGCACCTGACGGGAGGCTGTCGGGGTAGCCAAACGAAGACCCTTGTTTAATAAAGGTTCCTGCTTACGCAGCAAGGACTTCCTTGCTGAGCCATAAACTGCAGACTCATAATCAATTCGGGGTGTATTGCCCTTGACCCCGATTTTCATATGAAGGTCAACACGCATCCCAGACAAGGTCCAGGGAGGGACAGGGGGCACCTCATATTAAACTGAATGGTATGTCTCTATGCTATCCCACCTTGTGAGCTCCTGAACACGAATGCCCAATGGGCGAGTTTGTGTTTGAAGCCTGGAATACGTCTCTTCTAGGGAGGGTATGGTGACCACTTCATGCAGGGGGTGTCCTGGGAAATAGCGCAAGCGTTCTGCATAACGAAGTGCTAGCAGATTTCGCCGAATTATGAGTGGCTGACTATGCCCAAGCACCTGACGGGAGGCTGTCGGGGTAGCCAAACGAAGACCCTTGTTTAATAAAGGTTCCTGCTTACGCAGCAAGGACTTCCTTGCTGAGCCATAAACTGCAGACTCATAATCAATTCGGGATCGCACCACTGCATGGAAAATCCTCAAGAGGACATCCCGCTGGGCTCCATAACTATAGTTGGAAAGGGCCTTGAGCAACTGTACCCCCGCATGGCAGTTTGGCACAAGTACTCAATATGCTGGGTCCACCGCAACTGGCGGCCAACTATGAGACCGAGGAAACGCTACCTACAGGTACCCTTTTAAAGTCCAATGTTGCCTATTCCAATGTTTTAAGAATCAATGTTACCTATTCAGGTCGGAAAAAACTGCAAAACTACCTACCTAGTAAATGTAAAGTATTCTTCGTTAATAATAAAAATGTTAAAACGTTAATGAATAAAACCTTTTTCAAATAAATGTAAGATGATTAATTTGATTTCTCATAGTTAAAGCCACAAATCATCAGTTCTTATGGAAAGTTTACCGACACAGTGGATCAGAAAACAATGAACTTAGGGTGGCCAGTGATTGGTGACAAGGTGGCTAATATTAGGAACTCCCGGCCAATGACTGGTGGAAAACAGATTTTTCTAAACTCTTTGAAAAAAATACTTGGTAGATCTTTTATTAGTTTAAAATTGCTATTGTATTACATTGTTTGGATGTTTAGCTTCCTAAAACCCTAGGAAAGAAACAAATATCTTCAAAAATAAAGCGGGTAAGGTGATAAACATTGCTAAGTGGCCAATGACTGGTGCCCTTACCCTAGATACCTAAATTGTTAGAAGGATCCCTGTGACAACGAAAGGTGAGTGCAAGCCCAACCACAAAATGTTCCCCGAATCAACCTTTTGCTATTCAATAAGTGGTATATTATTGTAAGAAGTACAGTATATGTAGTCTCAAAGATTCATCATAGCTTACCAGGGCTGCCTTTGTGGATGTTGCCCAAGAAGGACCAGCCTTTGGTCCAATCGGGAACGATGTTATCGAAAATGGCCGCGTAGCTTCCGTTGACGATTTTAGGAGACATCGGTGAGTTGGCCAAGAGTAAACTGGATCCAAAGAGCTCGTTCCGTTCTTTAGTTTCTGAAAAATACGATAGTTCAACCAGAAGAGTGTTCACACCAAACTTTTGAAACTACGTACAATACCAGTAAGACAAGGTAGGTACTTAAAAAGTTGTTTATTTAATTTTCTTTAAGCTGAATCAACATGAATCTCCTCCCCTACCCCACTCTGTTGGTTAAACACCGATTTTTTTTTTTTTTTTTTTTTTTTTTTTTTTTTTTTTTTTTTTTTTTTTTTTTTTTCATACCCTGGGAAGGGCAACTGGTCTGAGTAATCCGATGCCGAATTTGTAATGGTAGGATGATTCTGAGGTACCTAAAACGATGCGTCAAAACGCGTGTTTTGTGACTTTCTTCATTTTTTTCTCCTTTTACCTAATTATTTACCCCACCATATCTACCAGTTCCCCTGGACCGATTCCGATGAGATATGGATTTAGGTCACATTTATCATGAGGACGTTATATTCAAATCACAACTCCCGATTCGCACCCTATTGCTGAAATGTCATCCTAACGGACAATACACAAATCCCTCATGTTCGCATGATCACCCCCTTCCGTTGAAGGAAGTTTATCAGAACAAACCCAAACGAATTGTTGTGATTTGAATAATAACGAAAATCGGCCAAGCCGTTCGGGAGACGTTGTACAAGAACAGGCGGTGAATAGGTGGACCGCAAGTGGTATGCTATTATCCCTAGGCGTGAGCTTGCCACAAATTGGATGATATCATGCATTTTGTGGCTTGGCATGTTTCGTACGCGAAGCGTCTTTTTTGGGGGTGTTATTAAGTGAATGAACAGAATAAGAAAATCTCAAAAATCAGATCGGTTTCAACGGTGATTACTATTGTGAGTTATTAGAGAGTTTTAGTGGTACGAAACGGACGACGCATCCGTCATCCTTGGCCGGGTACGTAGCGCATCAAGGTAACGCAGCAATACGTCCCGTATCTCAATCCTGTAATACGTTTAGCTGTTACTCCGACTGCCGACGGAACGGTTCTATAACCTTCACTTCTTGAAACCTCGTGTGAGATAAGCGTCAATTATGTCAACTATGAGCGGTTTATTTGTTCTGTCCTCCTTTAGGTACTGCATCATCATCGCTCATGTTTTTATTTTTAACATTTGGTAGATATTTTGCCTCTCAAATAGCCGAATAGCCTCAAACAATCGCGACTTCAAATAAAACGAGGGTTAGCAAGGTTCTCAGGAAAAAACCAAAGTCAGAGTTTTTGTGATAACTATATCATTATTCAATACATGTCAATACAATCGACATTTCCATTCGTACCATTAATTCGACAGAACTGATCTAATGTCGATATGGTCTAATTTTTTGATATTAGCGGAAAAACGACGATTGATGGCAAGTTTATGCGAATTCTGTCGTTACTTCTAGGCCGATGAGAGGTTCGTTGACGTTACAGCGGAAACGAATCCCCTATAAATTAAGGGATACGGTTTAGACAATACGTTTTTTCTTTTTTGCCACTAAAACTTTCTAATACTACTTCTTCGTAAGAAGAATTAAATACTTTTTTTTTAACCCTGGAATGTCCCGGCTAAATTTCCAACACTTAACTCCCCGGTGGGGTGTGTCAAACCCCAACTTTGAAAAATGTTAGAAAATTCAAAAATAAGTTACACTTGAATCAAATTTTATTTCTATTCTGTTATCAAGAGTGTAAAGAAACATGAAGTAGGTACCAAGCTCATGAAGAAAAAAGTAATAGTAAGGCAAACTTCACGCTCCGAAGAAAAAAATAATAGCAGAAAGGTACCTCATTGTAGAGAGAAACATCCTTTATTTGCAAAAATAAGGCGAGCTGACGTATATAAAATTAGCACATTTTCATTTAAAAACAAAAATAAATGAATAAATGAAATCTACAAAACAATTTTCTGAGATTAGTTTGATACCACTTACAAAACCCAAGAACTAGAATGAAAAGGTAACATAAAATTGGCACCAAGCAATAGGATCAACATTCTCAACACTTTGAAGATCTATGATGTTCACAGAAGGAACATCGAACTAGTTTCTCCAAAACTGTCACTTTTGACGCTTCTTCATCGGAGGCAACTTCTAATAACGCGACATTATCTCCCGTATTTGAGTTTTCCCCGCCAAAATATACATCTTCTTCCTCCAACTGTTCCAAAATGGATCTAATGTCTTCTGGATCCGAAAACTTGCGTTTTTCAGCCATTTCTAACGATAAGCCAATAACAAAATTGTGAGAACGCCCACAAAAATAACACTTGCTATAGAGAAAATCACTAGCGGTTAACGCCCCGGTGGGGTTTGTCAAACCCCAGGCACAAGAAAGTACTACACTGCACAGAAGTCTTGAACGTACTAAACTGGAAAAAGGCTGAAGCCTTTAGGGAACAAGTGGGGGATGATATAGAAGGGGGCGAGAAGAGCCAGTCGTGCGGGATTCAACACGATAAACTGACTTTAAATCGCGATTGGGGTTTGACAAACCCCACGGGGCATTCCAGGGTTAAATATATTTTAAGTTGCTATTAAAAATAAAAATGCCAGTACCTTTATTGCTTGAAGCACCGCATAAAACCTTCAAGGTCGTACTTACTATCCAAGGGCCCCGACGAAGATATGTGCAATTAGGCAAGGCGAACCATTATAGTGCAACCGTGATCTTTCTGTAGTCCTTTGTATACTAGTAAATAGTTACTAATATCACATAAAATTTGTGCGTAAGCGCTATGTCAACAATCACATTAAAAATTTCAATTCAAAATGGAAACAATTTTTTTTAATTACTTTTTTCCAGTATTTTAATAGGTGTATAAGGGAGTTTAATTAATCAACATTTTCAGATTGGTGTTCAGCCAAATGGAACCTAAATTTTGCGCAATAATAAATAACATGCTAGAAGAAAAAACCTCCAAAAGATCATACGAGATCTTATTAATAACGTTCAGGCTTCATGAAAACGCCTCGTTGGTCTTTTATGTCCATGATATCTTTACAGAAATTTATGGACTTGGATTATTATTTTTAGTAATTGTGTTATTGAATTTTTGGTGAAGAGTGCTTTCGGCCTCCGGCGAATCTAATCACAGACATGAAACAAGAACATCATTTTTAGTTCATGGCGAAGTTGCTGACTTCCTCTGCATTGATTCCATATTTATTTCAACCCATGTTTCGTAACCAAAAATAGAAGTTCTCATGGAGTTCGGGTAAGAATAAGCTATTTCCTGAAGCTCGTCGTAAACTGTAACCTGATCGTCGGACATGCGCCTCAGAACAAACTGGGCTGCAACTCTTATGCGTCGGAGTTCTTCGACAGACCCCACTGGATTTCTGACACTTCCTGAATAGTCAGTCAAATTGAACAAATTAGGCTGTTGACATACTAAATGCATCCTTATTCGGTGCCAATGGTCTTCAAAAACAAATGTCATCTTCAATGAACCATCGATCCACCACACACACACCACACACATCCAACCACGATTAAAACGACTGCTACCTCTCACACACCATAAGCAACTAAACACTTCATAGTCGTGAGCCATAGTCAAAAGGTTTAAAGTTTCCGTAAACCATCTTCCGAATTTTTGCAAAACTTCAAACAAACACAGTGTTCTCTCTTTGCGCTTGTCGTCATAATTTCCGCAGGCCAAAAAAACGCGTCACTAAAAATCCAATAACACGAGAACACAAAAAAGATGTCTAAACATTTAGATCTAAAGATATCCAAGTTTACACTAATTAAAACTAAACAAAAAACTAATATGAAAAGCTTAAACAAACGAGACGTTTTTACAAGCCTCCGTTCGGGCACAATTCTACAAGTTCTGGAACTTTTTGATCAAACTCTGTAGTCATGCTGACACGTAGGTAGGTACTTTGGAATTATTTCGTACCCATCGTAAGCAATGAAAGCAAAGGTGAATGCAAAATAAAAGCCAAAATCGTAGCAGCATGCAAGACATTTATTTTGAATGGCTAGTATACAGATTCGTGTCAGAAATGAAAAGTTTGATAATTGTACAAATAATCAAACCTGGAGGTAGACTGAAAGCGGAGGAAACTGCCTAAACGAAAACCACAACAATCACAGCAGGCGGGTGTTTTCTTTTTAGGTTTGGGCAAATTCATGTCAGTAACATTTTAATTGGACTTCACCTGCCAAGGGGACTTTGGTTCTTGGGCGGGAGTCTTCAAACTCCGCTAAGACTGACGTGGCGGTGGATTTGATTTCGAGCCAGTCCTTGACGATGTCGTCAACATTTGTCCGTTGCGAGGTAACAGTGAACCTTATGACGTACTGCCCTGTAAAAAAATGCAATAGTATATTTACGTTACGATTCATTTGTACAAAATTCACCTCAACCCTTATGTTTACCAAGACTTGCTAACAGTAAAAACGACCGTTACAAAAAGAGGCTCCATATTTTATCCATTGTTAACTCATTTTCTACATTGACCACTCTATATAATTATTTACTCTCAGGGCCGATTTATCAATCGCATTTGCTAGCCTGATTAAAATATGACTAAGTCAAATCTCTGACTATCTTCGACATACCTGTTTATCAATTCAGTTTCACTGCTGTTATCCTATAACCGCTGATTTTTTTTAACCGAGTGCCTGGGATTCGGTTAGGTACCGTTTTAGCTGCTCAGTTAAATGAGTAATGGAATCATTCTTGACTGTTTATCGTAATAAACTTATACCTCATATCGTTCATGTTTGTTTTCTTTGCGTTTGAAAATGATGGACTCTGATTCTGAAGAATGGGGAAGATTTTGATTTCTCATGTGAAAAAATCACTGACTTTCTCGCAAAGGGTAAGAACAAGGCTTAGTCCAGATTCGTTCTTGGTAGAGGATTATGTGGGTGGATTTCCTTATCCGATTTCATTAAGGTACATTATTTGTTCAGTTTGTTGTAGAAAATTAAAAATGTATCACAGGCAGGAGGACAAAGGTTATAGAGCTTTGAGGCGTTGAATAAAGTAGGTTCTGCGTACCTACCCAATGTGCGTCATTCTATGTTGATACAAGGAGGTCGATACCTACGCACTTTTCACTTTCCCTCTTCACGAATGCCAACGAGGATTCTTTGTAGTTAGCCTAAAAACATTTTCTGGAACTGCGGCGTTAAGTCTTTCATCATTTGTAGAAAAAATCAACAGATAACTTCTGCGATTCACGAAAGAAAGGATTCCCCATCGATACAATGGTGCAAAAGAATGAGGCTATGGAAGAGAAATGAGCCTGAAAGCTGAGACCCGGTAGTTGCTATGGAAACAACTAAATACTGCGCAGTGTTCCAACGTAATTTTGTAAAAATATTTTGCTGTTGTTGTAGCACCCTTGTTTTACCCGTGGTGAATTCTGATTAGTTAGTTAGCAGCATTTCAAGATTGATAAACGGTACCTGAAAGTCCGACAGAATTTAACCTCTGACTAAATTGTAATCAGTAGTTAGTTAGAGATTTGACTGACCCATGATAAACTGGCCCTCAGTGTTCTATCGAAAGATCCTTGTTCTAGGTTTTTAGCTGCCACTTCCTCGCTCCACCATTCTGAAGATAATCCAGGCAAGCGATTTTTCTTCCCATGAAGAGGAGTAGGTACTTGGTCCTGTAGCTTTGTGTAGCTGTTTTCCCCATTTTTCATTAGAAAATATTTGCTCCCATAAAAAGTACTTGCTTCAGCACGTACATTAACTGTTGGTTAATTTGTAATCTATAGGGATCCAAATTTCAGGGGAAGACTATCGGTAGGTAGGTACATATTGGCCAGTGTACATATTTAATGAATAGTAGTTAGGTACCTGTAACGGAATTAGATCGCCCCCATAGGTGCCATGGGGCCTAAATCCACACTGCATAGCGTGGGGTGTGTCAGTGGGTGAGGGGGGTGTGACAGTACCATAAGGGATACAACTCGTACTAATAGCATATGTGCTATGTTCGGAGAAGATGATTTTCCGGTCCTCGGATCCTCATCTATCGCCAAATGCAGCATTCCAAGAACTCGAGGATGACGCCGGCGCGAGAGTGACGGACGCGCATTCTCTTGGATCTCACGGGAACTGTCACATACCTTAGAATTCATTCATCTAAGACCAGTGTTCAAGCAGACTGTTCAGTGTTCAAACTAGTTCAAACGAATTCAGTATGAATATGTAATTTAGTTAAGACCAAACTCTACAACTGTAAAACTATAAAATTGATCATTTCATATCTTCCTTAGAGACCAAAGAACAAAAGTACAACAATAGAAATGATGAAGTAGTTTATTATTCGTGCAGCGTGCCCTTATGAGTAAATGTTTATATGTCAACTTTAGCAGATTGGGGTGGTCAGATCAAGTACGTTTAGCACAGAGGTTCTTAACCTTCTTGAACTACCGGACCACTAATAAGGACCAAAAGTTTTCGCTTACCACTTGATTGTGCAAAGTAATTATTGATAGAGTGCCTAGTTATTTACACTACTTGTTATTCGCGAATGTTTTACAGTGTATTTGAAATTTTCAACTACAACTTTTTAATGTGATAGTTTAAAGATGATATGATGCATGTTTTTGACCATTTTGTCGTAACACTTGTTGCAACTGCCATTTGTAGGTTTACTCAGGGAGAACAGAAAGAACTCATTGCATTCTACAATGGCTAGATTAACCACCTCCGTGACTGAGAACAGATGCTGATCGTTGCCATTATATGTAGATTGGTAGTAGATAACAGAGCGAGAGCGTTCGGCACAATATTTCAAAGTTTGTGTTACTTTTTGTTACGACAAAACATATTTAGTCCCTGAACTCTCCAGTTTTTGAAATAGTGAACTTATCGTTGCTGTTTCTGTCATTTGGTACTCCGTCAGGACGAAGGTACAGTTTGCTCTAATAAGAGCCGTGTCCATGAGGGTGAGAGGCTCAAGAAGGACTATAGAAGGGCCTTAACCACTACCTTAAAAACCAGGTTCGCCAGATGTCCGGTTTTGGCCCGAACTGTCCGGTTTTTTGAAGTGTAAACTTCTATAGGCGCACCGCGTCGAAAAATTTAGCGGAGTGTGAATACGATTTTACCGTCACGTTTTTTTTTTTTTTTTTCGTCACGCTGTTTTTGTATCATGTTTTAGCCCTGGGGTCCTAGCAAATTTTGCCGTCACGCTGTTTTTTTCTTTTGATTTTCACGTACAACCAAGCCGTTGCTGGGGAAATGAAACTTCTATAGTTTTCACCGGTCAAAAATCGTTCTCCACTCGTTGGAAAGCTCTCGATTTATCACGCATTTCTTTCGTACTTGTTCTTCCTATTCATGTCGTAGTTTTATATTTATTTATGTTATAAATGGATATAGTAAACAATGCCGCTTGTTTTGTTGTCACTTGGTTGAGAAGTTAATCTTGCTTATAGTAATTGTAGACGCTCACCATAACAGAAAATTACCTACTAAGGTACTCTGTTCTAATTTCGATTTTTAAGATATTTATGTCGTAGTTTTAAATTTATTTACATTTACGAATTACGTCAGAGAAGTTTACACTTCTCCCGTGTGGTCTTTAGCACACCTGGTTTTTATCCAGGCGTTCGGGCGAAAATGAAAAGTCGCTACCGGACGCTTAATATCCGGTTTTCATTAAAAAGAACGGAAAATGTCCGGTTTTTTATTTTAAAACTACGCGCCTTCCCACGTGGGACGTTGTGTGGACTCGTCAAGTTGAAAATTATCCCGAGCATGATAAAACTTCATTCACCCTCTATACCTTGCCTCAACTGCGACCAAGTTTTTTTACATTCCAGCTAAAATTTATCTACCAAGTTTTTATTTTTCAAAACAGTTCATGTTTATGCTGATGTTATGTTTCGAGGATCAAAAGACATAATTATTTTAGAAATTTAACTTTTGATTCCTAAAATATGCTCGAAAATCAAACTTGGTTGTGTTAAAGTGGAGAATCATGGTTTCAATGCGATTAAAGTGGTTTCTTTGAGGAACTCTTTTACAAATCACATATACCTACCTCGAATATAAATGAGAATTGAGTGACTTAGTTCAACTCAAAATTTCTTCAAAGCTTATCTTAATCCTCCCATTATAGTCGGCAAACGGTATTTATTGGAACATATTGTAGATAATATAGGTAAATATCAGGTCACATTTGGCAGGAACATGGTTTCATCAAGAAAATGAATAACAATGATATTGTTAACGCATGGAATTTATGACTGTATAATCTTTTAATGAGTAAGTATTTTTAGTCTATACTCTCCGACATGTCCGGTTTTTTCCTCCATACCACCTGGCAAACCTGTTAGCAACCCATCCGGTATTGGGATGAAGAACGGAGCCCACCTGCCGCTGCTTAGCGACTAGGCAAGCGCTGAAGAACAGAAAAAGAAAGAAAAAGGACGGCCAAAAACTGAATCGAAGAAAAAATGAGACGTTCGTCTCACCATCTTACACCATTGTTAAGCCTTCGTTAAGCCTTTGTTATAAAATTATTCTTTGTAAATATAAAGATTACCCATTCATTTTTCACCTGCTGGGTTGAAGAGGATTAGTTCTTAATACCCTACGTCACCACATGACAACATTAATTTATCTAATATCTGGGTAGGTACTTCTTGTACAAAGAGTACAGATTTTATCAAAACGACAGATAACTCGAAAAGTGACTCACCTTTCAATGAAGCAGGAACGCAGTGAAGATTCCCTCTGGAGTTGAGTCGTTTTAAAAGTCTTTCTGTTAAAATATTGTCTCCAACGAGTCTGAACACGACAAGACCCAAATGCCGTTGGACGGGGACTTGGAACCTCGAGTCCGCTCGAACTAATGCTTCGAATTTCTGAGCGAGCCTCACCCCCTGTACGTGGTCACAAACAAAGTTTGATAAATAGTTAATCCATCATAGCAAAACAGTTCCCCTTATCTCTCAGTTTGAATGTGCGATTTGTAATCACATATGCAACAGGGTTTGGGGTTACATTTGTTCTATAGTCTAATTGTTTTACGGAATAATTGGTTGGGGAAATGCTCCGGGAAAATACCGGTATATTTTCGATTAAAAGAAAAGCTGTCAGGCAATTGACAAAAATATGTTATAGAGAGGTTTCTTCACCTGTTTTTAAACGATTGAGTATCCTTATTTTACCATCTATTTAAATTTTAAAATTCCTAGTCAACATAAGAATAAACCTGAATGTGTATAAAGTTAGATCTCGATTTCATGACGATTACACAAAAATTGCTGACACTATCTACTAGGAGTAATAAATTAAAAGCTATCTGTGATTCAATCAATTACTGGGGAATAAAACTGTATAATACTCTGCCATTACCGTTCAAAATTTTATACTTGGAAAGATTCGACAATATCGTCAGGATATTTTTAATGTAAATATGCGTTTCATACTTTTGACAAACCAGAGTTGCATTTTTGAGTTTGTTGAAAAAACATATTATATGTATTAAGTACTGAAAAATGTGAGACTATGGATGTTAAGATGTAGTAAGAATTGTTTTTCACGTTTTTATTGATTACTTTAATGTAAGTAATTACTGAGTTGAGTGAAATTTCGTATTTAAATGTTGGTATACAATAGTACGTTTTGGTTCACTGTAAGGCCGCAAGCAAATAATCTCTATTTCTCTCATATGCTCGTATGTCATCATGACTAAATACCTCTTTTAATTCAATCCAAAATCATGAATATATACGTTGAAATATTTATGAATATACTAACAAAATGTAAATCGGCTCATATTGCCAAACTGTAAACTGATCATAGATTTCAAGGATTTTGATGAAGTATCCTTAAAAACGTCGATCAAGTATTGCTTCCTGACTTATATGTAAATAATGAAGATCTTACCCGTATGAGACGAAATGTTTAAATATAAATTAACCATTAAATTAAATGTTACGCACACATAGCCTGCCTTGCAAACGATAGATATCTCATAAAAGTTAAATCAACAATCCTGGAAAACATAATAACTATCGGCAGAATATCTTCAATGTTATGTCTCTTGGCTAGTTTTACGTTTGCGCATGCGCTGTAGCCAGTTCGTTCAACATTATTGAAATTTATATGCAATTACTTGGAGCCTACACTTCAATTCCGAATGCGGACCGTCAGGTCGTATGAAATCGATATTCATGAAAATTCCCGTTGGCGCATGCTCACTCGCTCTTTGAGTTTGGCGGTAGTGGTCTAGTAAGAATGTTTATGAATGAATAGTAACAAACGAGTGGCTACGTAAGTAAATCAAATATTATTTACCTCTCGAATATGCTTCTGTAAACCCGATATGCCGTAATTTCTCAAGACAAACCATAATTTCAATGCCCTGAATCTTTTGCTTAGTGGAATTTGCCAATGCTGAAAAAAAGTAAACTTATATAGAGATGAATATTACTTCAACTAGATAAGCATATTACATTTAATTCATCAACGGCATAAGTATTAGTAGGATATACATAATGCATGGAATATAGTAGGTATAACTAAACTCATCAGACCCTTTACGAAATTCTCCTACCGAAATAATAAGAATGTAATGCCCAAATTAACAGTAATCAGACTAATAAAATAATGCCTCGATGTTGCAAAGGTACCTACTCATTTTAGGTACGAACAAATTTGAACGGAATTAATAAATTCTCATGTACTTAATAAAAATTCTCACAATCAAATGGCTTTGAAAATGGACCTCTAATTTCAAGACCAACTTTGAAAACAATATACGTTTCAACTTACCATGAAATCTATTGCAAGACCTGAAACACATTTTATCAATGATAAATCCAAATTGTTAATTATCTATTACGGCACGTAAGTAATCCATCAGTAGTAAGCCATCAAAATTATAATAAACACATCTTCACCTGTGTTTTCATGTTGAAGATACAGTGGATCGACTGTAAATGTTCTGTGAACTGCATTCGAATTTCTCACCCTGAAATATTACTTTATAATTTTGAGTGAGTTTGAGTGAGAGTTTTTATAATTGCATATGTGATATCTTCCCATGGTCATTCTTATTTTAGAATGATTGTTGTAATAGTAAATGTGTATATCTGTACAGCAATCACTGTCAGTATGTTGCATGAGATTACGGACAGAGTGGAGGATGGAAGAGCGACGAACAACGAGCAATGCGTCGAAATCAAACACCTTCATATCTTGTGTTATGTGGTTCGATAATAAATTGAGCAACGACTCGAGGAAAGAGCAAGAATCAACCCTGATCGATTTTTCTGCTTGCACGCCTCATACCCAATGACGTTCGTACGTTGATCAATTCAAGTTTTTTATCCTTTTAGAAACTTAAATCGACGTTGACCCTGGTACAGATACTAGAGAGTTCCTAAACGATAAGTCAATTGAGATAAGGTGCTTGGGGATTTCATCATCTGGTTCGAGCCACAGCATATGCTAACCTGACAAAGTCAAGAGGGTAGAATTTGCATTTTATCTTAGAGTGACGCTACTTATCATCAAGTAACGCTGAACCACCAAGGGGATTTTCCCGCCTATCCCGTGTGTTCAGTTTCCAGCATTTCTATGTTTTCTAGTTCTTTTCTTATTCACGAAAAGGTTTCTCAATGGCAGATTTTGAACATTTATGAACAAGAAAATTGATATCATTTTCATGAATCATGAATACCAGCAAGAAATTAATATCACTGTTATCGATGTGTATGGTTACTTTGCGATAGAGAGGAAGAGATGAGATAGGTTGGTTCGGGATAAAGCGTCTTATGTTTAGGTGAAATAAATTTGTCTTATTGGAGTTGAGGTGCCTCATCTGCCCGCACATGCGCAGTAGTGTTTTCCATTCACAATAAGGCGCCTCTTCTCTATTTCCTTATCGTTTTAGGAACTCTCTACTGAATAACACTATGTACCTTAGAAAATCGACGAACTTCAGCAGATCATACACTAATTATCAAGAGTATGAACAACCGAATCGATGAGTTCACCAACCATCCTCACAAAATATGGTTTCCTGGCACTCGGTACTACGTCTCTTTGCACCATCCGATTTTCATTTACCAACAACCAGTAGGAAAGTCCTCATCCACGTGGTGTTCACCAGTTTTTGACTTCAAACCCGAAGTTCGATATCTTCAATTCCACACTCTCAAAATTAAAGACTATTATCTTCACCTCCTCTCTAAAATTCACTTAATTCATTGTATCCATTTCCAACTAATACTATTCTTACAATTTTGATTTATTTGAAGCACAGCTTTTTTTGTTATAATGTAGATTGGGCTTCCCGATAGACAAATAAGAATCATATGCACTGATTTGGTCATGTGCAAGAAACTGTGCTCAAATTGCGTACAGTAAAAACTCCCTGAAATCGTCAGAAATCCTAAAATTATATAAATCCAATGGTATAACAGACTATTGTTTAGAAAAAATTTTAATTCAAATTAAATGGAGGAAAATGCAAAAAGTTTCAGTAGAAAAAGTATGATCATATCGGCGATTTTTCGTAATTTTATGCATTATATTTGTATCGTTATTAAGAGGGAGCATTTTATGTGCACAGAAATCGCAAGCGCTGGCTTCACTCTTTGTTCCTCACTCTGGCTTGGCAACATCGATGCTTTCTTATAGCGGTCCTTGCTTTTTCCTCCGAAAAATATCGCCGCTTTGCTCTCCGCTCCACTCTGCATTTACACTAAGAAGTTGTTAGACTACATGTTGTTCTGTGGGTAGGAATGTAGTAGGTAACTCCTGGTAAGAATAGCTCTTTGTCACCATGTTGAGCAATTGGGATCAACTCCTGCTTAGGGAAGTTATAGTCAGGAAAAGTGCGGTTTCAGAGTAGAGTCTTATGGAATGCTTACCACATGGCAGTGCAGTCAAAATGAACCATCAACCACTTTGAAGGGTTAAACGCAAGGGAAGAGACGTATTCGACTCCTATTAGCCAGTGTCGATATTCTGGGCAGATGAAGGCTGAACCAGCATAAGCCGCATCCACGTGTAACCACATCCCTTCAGATTCACCTGACAGTAATCATTTTTTATTTATTAATTCAATTTTTATTTGTTGAATTCTTACAATACAAACTCTTCAATGCTGCATAAATTTGGCTACATTTCATAGTAAAGATGGCCCTAGTAAATATTCGCATGTGTGTGTTCCAATCTAATATTGCGAAATATGGATGCTCGCCAATGATGTGTGCATAGTGAGCAAAACACCCGAGTTATCTAGACGAAAGATAAAAATGAAAAAATCCTCCGGAAAATGCAAGTTTAAATTCATAATAGTTCCAATCCAGCCAAACGTGGTAAAAAGTAAACATAGCTGTTTGATCACAGATATTTGTCTTAACCCATCTGCCGTCTCTGACCTGAGAAAAACAATTATTTTTCACTTCATTCAATTTTAAAAGAAAAACGTTCCGTATATTTTTACCATCTCCAGTCTATTTGTTACCTACTTCCGCTGAAACAATGGATACCCATCAATCTACAAGGTAAGTGCAGGTATACGGATTAAATTTAAACGAATTTCATACATTCTGAAAACTAGAGCGAAACATCATTTTTCGGCCGTTAGGTCCGGGTTAATGCATGTTCCACTACCTATAGAAGTTTCACATTGTTTCGTGGTAAGAACTTTTTGATAGGCTTCATACAACTCTAAAGAACGAAATACAACCTTTTTTTCAGCCGTCCTCGTCCTTCTTCAAAAAATATTTAATATTAACGAAAAATGTTTTTGAGGTCACCAATGGCTCTCAATGAAAAAGAGAGATATTTCACAATATGCCTCTTACCCCTCGAATGGGTTAATGCATTTTGAAAACAAAATAGTTACCTGTATAAGAGAAACTAATTTATTAAAATTAAAATAATAATAATCATAAATAAAACATAGGTACCGCTACAACTTCCGATGTGCGATTTGAGTACAGTTTATGGGATTTCCAATTGATTTATAGGTATTTTTCAGCTAAATTAAGCATTTTTCCTACTAATATGGACCGCTTTGTAGGAATCGGAACCACCTTCCATTGCTCTTATTGCGATTACGATAGATACGAGTACAAGACGAACTAAATCACTCCCGACGAAGTTGTGGAAACCCATTTCAAAACGGAAGTTAGTGAAAAAACGTTGTCTATTCCCACGAAAAAATAAAGTGTTACAATGTTGAATTGATTTCGACGGTTAGGCTACAGCTTATATAGTCACAGGTGAAGGGAGATTGAATCCCATTAGTCGAGAGAAAGGAAAGGGGGCTGGATAAAAGTGGATAACGTCCAGGATAAAAGTGGGGTTTATAAACTAAAATGTTCTTGCGGCTGCTAATATTGCGGTCAAACTGGTAGGAAATTCAGGGAAAGAATAGACGAGCATCAGGATTTCAGGGAAAATAAGGGTAGATCTACATTTGCGAAACATCTTCAGGAATCCAATCATAATTACAATTTTGATCACAGATAGACAGTTTGTAGAATTTCTTCATTTTTGTCCAAAGGGAGGAATGTTGAATGTACTTGAAAAATTCGAAATTATCAAAAGTGGCAGATCTGGTAAATGTTTAAATGAGGATATCTCCCAATATATTTCACCACTGATAAGTCCATATCTACAAAGCCTGGAATTATCCCTTCAAACTGTTGAAGCCAGTAATTCTTCCCCTCCTTTCGCTTCATTAGCTATAATTGGTTGTACCTCCAGCCCCCTTCCCTTTCTCTCGAACAATAGGATTCAATCTCCCTTCACCTTTGACTATATAAGCTGTGCCCTTTCTAATGTCTGCTCAGTTATTGTTCGTTACTGATGATGGCCTAACCGTCGAAATCGATTCAACATTGTAACTCTTTATTTTTCGTGGAAACAGACAACTTTTTCACTAATTTCCGTTTTTAGATACAAGACAATACTAGGCGACAACATTAAAAAATTAAGTAGGTGGCCGATAATATAAAGTTTTTTAGATTAGCAGGTTTCAGAGAAAATCAGATATTGCTGGCATACAATATCGAAACACACTGGAATGTATTGGGGGAAACACTGATTTGATGTACGAAAATAGATAGAGCGCTCGGGTCTGCGGCGCACCCCGCGATATAGTGACCGATTTTGTAGAAGATCAGAATTGTATAGATTGGTAGTCTGGATGCTCGCAAGCTCGCATCTCAAAAATTCTTAACATCAAGGAGTCAATACCTAAGTAAAAATTCAGATAAGTTTGAATTATACATTGGTATCCTGTCATGACTAATAACAACTGTTTTTACTGTTCCTGCAAATGGCGGTTTATTTCTATTTTTTGCGCATTCACACCAAGTAGGTATACATTTATTACCTTTCTTTGTACTAAGGACACAAGGAGAACATCTATTTAGTACAACTGGTCCGTACACTAATTAGTAATTTACATTTCAAACTAATCTGGATTTTTACTAAGGGATTGACTACCTACTTGAGATGTTATGTGTTTTTGAGATGCGAGCTTGCGAGCATCCAGATCACTAATCTATACATATCATTCTGTTTTATTACAAAATCAATCCCTACATCGTGGGCTGCGCCGCTGCCGCAAATTAATAGTGGCCGCCCTTTTTAAAAAAGACCCGAACCCTCTATAAATACTGCAGTGTCATTAATACATTGTGTAATAAATTGATTATCAATGATTATTAATGATTTCCAAACAATAAATATCATTTATATTTACGATAATGAGCTAGAACTTACAAATAGGTCCTAGTTCTTCTAAACTGTCAAATGAACAAGCTCCTGTCGTACCTAGAGTTGCTATAAGCTGTAAAATCGAAACAAGCCATTAGGTATTTACATCACAATTAAAAGGTAATAATACTCGTACATCATCTTTCAGATGGATGTTGAACAAAACTTGATGATTAGGTAAGGATTATTTTTTAAGGGTTCAACGAATGATGGTTAACACTTTTTAATTTTCAAGCTTTTAGAAACTGTTTGTTTCCTTTGTCAGGAGACAATGAAATAACTTTAAAATCTTGGATATTGGTTTTTAAAGTGTTGTGTGATAGCTTGGTGATAATTTTCATGTATGTTGGAGTGTAGCTATCAAAAACGTGTTGGTAATTGGGTTCAAAATTTTTCCATTTCTTCTGTTGAGTCATTTGAATCATTTGAAACGGCTTCTTTAACCGTCCGCTGGTAATAACGTGGCTCCACTTCCACTAAAGTTGCAGATTCTGGAGAGATATTATGGGTTGAAACTTCTTCCTGTGGTCAGCTACTTCCGAATTTGAGCTCCTTCTGAAATGTTCAGCTACTCTATCTTTATACGGTCTCCCGGATTCTCCTACGTATTCTTTTGAACATTCGCATGTAATTTTGTATATCCGCGGTGGCGATTTTGATTGTTTTTGTTTTTGATTACGAATGAGCCCACTAGATGGATTAATAAAGTACCTACCAATATTATCTTCAGACACGTATAATAAATATGATATTGTATGTCAGTTATTTGAGTACCAAAAACTTATCGGTTCATCCTAATCTCCGTCCAAAGGACATGAGGTGTTTGCACTCCAATTATGGACCTCAGTCCACTTCAGTTTCGGGATTTAGTCCTGGATATTCTGTGAGTTTTTATTTCTCAAAATTACTGATCACTAGCACACTAAAGATTCTTCGGCCGCCTATTTGAATTATTACTAAGCCTACTAAGCCAAGTTCTTTCGTTTTGTTTGTTCCCTAGAATATCCTCTTAGTTTATTGGATTACACATAGTCTGCACACACATATGACTTATATAATGTTTGTCTGTCGTTAGTCCTTCATTAAAAAAATCAAGTATGCCAAAAAAGAAAAAAGTTAAATTCACTAGACTGCACTTTTTGAGCGATTCAAGGCGACTTGTTTCGAACTATCTATCTCGCCCAGTAAATGTTTGGGGAGGTCAAAAAATTGGCTAAGGATAGAAGCTTATTACGTTGAAAAGTGGGTATTAACGGCTAAGTCAATAAATTGTATTTTTCATCCAAATATAACTTTGAAAAATTTCATGAACTGCCCATGAACGAGAACACAGAACTTCCTGCAAATAGCATTACTGTTTCGAACAAACATTACGGCATTGCAATGGTCCTCAATATATTTAAAAACAAATTTCTAACGATTAATAAATTCTAATTTTTTAATAAAAATTTAGACTTATATAATGTTTGTCTGTCGTTAGTCCTTCATTAAAAGAATCAAGTATGCCAAAAAAGAAAAAAGTTAAATTCACTAGACTGCACTTTTTGAGCAAAACTAAGTGCTTTGATTACAAAAAATTGGCTAAGGATAGCTTATTACGTTGAAAAGTGGGTATTAACGGCTAAGTCAATAAATTGTATCTTTCATCCAAATTTAACTTTGAAAAATTTCATCAACTGCCCATGAACGAGAACACAGAACTTCCTGCAAATAGCATTACTGATTAATGTACTTAAATGCCTTTAAAATTTGCTAAAAATAGATTCTAAAAAAGTTCCAGTCATGCAGCATGATCGAAGTGGCGAATTTTTGTAAGCTATCTTATTATATCAAGTTCAATTATTTTGAAATTTGAGCTTTCTGAGAGCAAAGAAAATGTTTACTACTATTTGTATGGCCAAAAACGTATTCAAAATAGTACCTAATCTGCTATTCAAATAAAAAGAGTGAACTTTTTTTGCAGTTTTTATCACTTGATTAGCAAATTTTAATGAAATTTAAGCACGTTTTCATGATAATTTTGTGAATAAATATTTTAATGTTCTATTTTATAAACTTTATTTGAGCAATATTTGGCTAAATATTATAAATTTCAATTTTTAACAGTTTTTGGCCATTTTTCGTGATTTTTTCAGCACATTTTTTGAGACGACCATTTTAATCTGCTCAAAAATGCTCGCCAAAGAACTCATCCTTTCGATTGGAAAGCTTGGTTTTTTCACGCTAGGTCAGAATTTTTATCTCAATCCTTAGGAAAGTTATCGTCTGGAATGACACACACACACGCGCGCGCGCACCGAAGAAAAACCGTTGAACTCTGGGTTTTGTTTCAGAATACCGCAAAACGGATTCAGTGACAAAAATTTTCAAAAATTTTGATTTTAAAATTTTTGGAGCCATTGCGGTAGTTTGATGAAACCAATAAAATTGGTGAAAACGAGGGAATTAATTTTAATAGCAGACTTAAAAGCAGTTTATTAACATAAATTTGATAGTTAACGTAATTTTTGAGCACACAAATACCTCAAATATAAAAAGGAGCTACGCGATAAGCTACGGAAATTCTCTTAAATGATCATGCTACACTGCTAGAACCTTTTTAAATGCTCATACCAAGGTAAGACTTCTTGGACATCGTGATTCCTTTTTCCCCTGTTTCATGAAATACAAATTCCCTAATCCAACGATGCAATTCCCTCTAAGAAAAAGGAGCAATCAGTGCAAAAGCCTCTATCTCTCCCCACTTATTACCAGCCAATCAGCTTATTGCTGAAAGTCCCCCGGGACGCAATTAAGGGACGCAGATGTTTTGGGAGAAGATAAAACCTCCGTTTTTACGGCTCATTAGCGAGAGACTGCGCTCACATTTCACTGGCACGAAAGCTAACAAACTGACCAACTTTTGAAGAGAAGGTGAAGGAAAACTGATCGCCAATTACTGTTAGTTTACACGGAAGAACTCCTACGAGCATTAACTTTCGGAACTACAAATTAATGTAAGATTCAGAAAGTAGCAAATCCTGATGGGTCCCGAGGAACTCATCGTAATGAAACTCATCAAAAATCTGAACTCGAGACTTTTTGATGAGTTACCTCATGGATTGAGACACTCGTCAAATCTGAATGAATAGGAAAGTCGTAAAAAAACGCGGAAGGCCGCTCGTACTTTCTCTCTTATGAGAGAAGAGCTATGAGCATTGAAAATGTCTCAGTAATTTAAATGTTTTTCATTGTTTTAAATAAAATAACAATTAGAAAACATAAAATAATTATTGACACACACAATTACTGAATTTGCTGTGAGCCAGTCTTCGCAATGCCCAATTTTTCCACGAATATTAATTCACAGGTAGGTAATTTTCTGTATGGTGCGCGTCTACAATTACTATAACCAAGATTAACTTCTCTACCAAGTGACATAAAAACAAGCGGCATTGTTTACTATATCCATTTACAACATGTAACATGAATAAATATAAAACTACGACATGAATAGAAGAACAAGTACGAAAGAAATGCGTGGTAAATCGAGAGCTTTCCAACGAGTGGAGAACGATTTTCGATTGGTGAAAACTAGGAGTTTCATTTCCCCAGCAACGGCTTGGTTGTACGTGAAAATCAAAACAATGCAACACATTGGGACATTTTATGTCTTCAGTTGCAGACTCGTATGTGTTGCAGACTCGTATGCAAGCTCTTAGAGCCACTCAGCTGATCCGGACCGGGCATCGTCAAGTAAATGTCCCAAAGAGGCTACTTACGGAAATTACAGCTTCCTAGAGTGTAAAGCATATAAATTACTTATCAAAATGATTTAACCACCGCTTCACAAATCAAACCGTTCTCGCAATATTCGGATCACTTGCTATGAATCAAATAATCGAAACACCAGCTCAATGAAATCATCAGAAATTAACAAGCGGTTGCAATCATGTTCACAATATCAATTATTGAGAATGATCACCTGAGTGTACACAATTATTCAAATAACCATGCTCATAACTCAGCTTGTTGGCCACGCACTTCGCAGTAGTTAACACAATATGGCTGGATAAATCGAGAGCTTTCGAACGAATGGTCAACGAATTTTGTTGGATGAAAAACGATGAAGTACCATTTCCCTAGCAACGACTCGGTTGTAAGCGGAAATCATCAGAATATTTTCGTGAGCAATTTTCCGTGACGTTTTTTTAGTTTATGTGCCATAGCAAAGACATAAAATGTCAAAACAGCGTGACGTTTTTTCTTTGTGTAACAAAATTTCCGGTTGACCCGTCGACTAAGACATTTTCAATGTAAAAAATGAAATCAAACATTAAAATCACAGTCTGTGTGGGCCTGGTCAAGCTGGGGACATAGTGAGATATAATTTCATTTTTAGCAAATTTTCGTTGACAATGTTAAAATCAAATGATAAAAATTTCCTAGTACCTATCTTGATGGCATACATTGAAAGTCGCGATCGTGTTCTCCTCAACTTCATTTAAATTCTATGATACTAAAACAATTTTGATACTGAAAAAGAGAATGCTCAACTAAAAATGGATAACAGAAGGTATTTATTGATTTCGAATAATTCAATTTGTCGCACGTTCTATCAATAATCAGCTAATAATAGAATGTGTCACGAATACACTCATAATCAGTTCTTAGAAGGTACCATTTTGTTTCCAATCTTGAGTTTTATACCTACCTAGGTAGGTAGGTACCTGTCAACGTCTCACTTTCCATTTCGTTGCTATCGTGGAAGAAAAATGGTCACCTTTTGGACTGATAAATCCTGAAAGTAAGTTAGATATTTTCAACGTCTTACATTTTTATGGGTCGGGATGAATAACGGGAAAACTAAGCGAACGGGAAAAAATGAGGGAAACTGTTGCCGCTGGACAGGGGAAAAACAAAAAACGGGGAAGTTCGTGCTACAAATTAGTTTCATATTCTCCGCCAGAATGCAGGGTCGAATGACAATATTATAGGGGCCGCACTGTAATATACATGTTCAACTATTTTACTAAAGGATTTGGATTTTTACTAAAGGATTGACTACTTGATGTTATGTATATTTGAGATGATAGCAGAACGAGCATATATACCTGATCTAATAAGCAAAACGCTGATCAGAGTTGAATCGCTCTAATAGTGGTTGTAGACGAGCTTACACTAGTTTTGACTAGCCTCCCTTCAATGGCAGTTTTCGAATATGTGATAGAGGTTTTGTCGGCCGTGATGTTGTTCATAGTTGTATACAATCAGGATTCGGCCCGAAGAGAAAGAAATAATTACAAATCTTTGTAATCATTGTATTGACGTTTCGGTCACCATTCTGTGACCATCATCAGATAAGTTAAAAGCTTTGCCCACAAAGAGGACAGTGTCAAAGTGAGTTACTGAGTGAGTAATGGATGCCAAATGTTAAACATTAGTTTTCTATACATTTTTTCCTCTTTGTTTCAGCAATTTTTGTCGTATGTATTTTATTTTTGACCCTTTAAAATTGCTAACCAAAATATTGTTTCTCAATACCTACTATTTCCCCAAATGAAATTGTTTTGGGCTCTAGCCTGGCTTGTTGGCTCTAGCGATTTTATGAGGTTTATGAAACCTCCTGTTTTTGACACTGTCCTCTTTGAGGGCATAGCTTTTAACTTATCTGATGATGGTCACAGAATGGTGCCCGAAACGTCAATAAATTGATTACAAAGATTTTGTAATTATTTCTTTCTCCTTGGGCCGAATCCCGACTATATACAACTATGGAGTTTTCGAATAGTTTCCACGGGTACAGGCAACTCATCGATAATTTTTTTTAATCTTTCCGATTTATATCTTTTTGATCTTTTTGATTTCGTATTTTTGGCGACTTTCCCGACCATTCTGTTTCGACTAGTGTCCCAATCTATGAGGAAACTTTTTTGATGAGTTTCCTTTCGGTTAGTTCGTAGGCACTCGCCTCAGGAAGGCCCTTAGAATGAACAAGTTCTGGTAAAAGAGGAAGAAATGTTACTCACGCAAAACGGTATAAGCCCTTTACTACGATCTCTTTCTATAGCTTCGACTAGACGGTCAGGCCTCATAGAGAGATTCTCGTCGCTATCGACATATCTCATCTTCACCAGAGCTATCAGCCCAGCTTTTTCAACTGAAGAATGGGCCTGTAATATTAATAAAAACCAAAACTATAGTCATTTCACTACGACAAGTACGTGTTATTTCTTTATTCTCATTTTTTGTTGTATTTTATTTTTTATTATAAATAAAAAATTAATAATTATAATAATTATAAAACCAGCCTGATACTGACTGATATGGCGGTTGCTCTCAAGAAACCACACCAGGCGGTAGTTGACCTTAGCTTCCAGGATTTTGCTCATGCAGCATGTAAGGGAGATGGGACTGTAACTGCTTGCTTCACAAGGGTCTTTGCCCTCTTTGTGCAGAGGGACAATGACAGCCTCCATCCAGGCAGAGGGATAGTCACCTGAGGCATAGATGGAATTGTACAGCCTCAAGAGATTGCGCTTTTGTTCCTGTGGAAGATTGATCAACATTTCATAATGGATCATAGCTTTCCCAGGAGCAGTCCTATTTGATTTATTCATTGCTCTCTCTAGTTCACCCATTGTGAATGGTATGTCAATTGACGGACTGGACGACTGAGTGAGCTGAGGGAGAGGTGCCATTTCAACCTCTGCCTTGTGTCGCCTAAAGACATCCGGGTAAGCATCATTACTGGACACTTGGGCATAATGAGAAGCCAGTGTATCAGCAACGTGCTTGGGTTCTCGAGCCACATGACCTTGAGATGTGGTGATAGATGGAATAGTTGGTGATGGGAGACCCTTCATTGCACGTACCTTTCGCCATACATCTTTAGGAGTATGATCTTTAATTTTCACTGACATATGAGCGAAAGGAGCTGATTTGTGCCTGACGCTTGAGCCAGCGCTCACGCGGTCTGGCTCGCTTAAATATAGCATAATTTTCAGGCGTACGTCTACGGTGGAATCTATTTAGTGCCTGACGTTTCGCTCTGTTGGCTTCTCGAACATCTCTATTCCACCAAGGGACATGGTTGCGGCCCTTAGTGGGGTCTGTTGTTGGAATGGCAGCAGACGCTGCTTCAAGTATGGCAGAGGTGAAGTTTGTGACGTCTTCCTCAATGTTTCCATTGAGGGTTACATGCACCATCTGCCCCCTATATAGTGCCCAGTCAGCATCCTCCAATTTCCAGCGTGGCAAAGGAGTGAAAGGTGAATACCGACTTTCCATATCAATTTTGATATTGAAGTGGTCAGAATGATGAAGGTCCGGTAATGGATTCCAAACCAATGTACCTCCCATAGAGGGAGAGCACATTGCAAGGTCAATTGCGGACATTTTATTATTATTATCATTTTTTAAAGACTTTCATTTTGTGTGCTCCTTGTTTGAACTTCACACCTTCCACCTAACAAAATTTTCTTTAGACAAGTCTAAGATTGCATGAAATGCAATGGTATAATAAAATAAATGTTATCAATAAATAGCAGGCTAACAATAAAGAAAACACACATAGGTACATAAAGTCAGCAAATCAATCACAAACACAATCAATGGAATAAAAACTAATTTTAGATGAGTTTACAATAGCTGGAAATTGGTGAGAAAATAATTTCGAATTTAGGAAATTTACTACAAAGATTTTGAAATTTTTATCCGAGGAGTGTGCAATTTGATAGGGAACCCCTCTGGTACGATAAAAGACGAATGAAATGACGGACTCCTTTCTGATCAGCTTATTGAGATAAATTCTCTCTTGTTCACCTAGAAATTTTAAACTTGATAGAGAGCTTCCTGGGACCTCAAGAAACGATCGAAATTACGGGCGCAACCTTGATCCGCTGAGTGAACTAAATTCACTCCTCTTCACCCTAGGAAGTTTAAATTTGGCTCAAAAACCGTACATCAGCCGGAGATGTGCCTGTAACATCGGCAACACTCTCACCTTAGGGTAGCGATTTAGTGTTGAAGTATTAAAAATTCGACATCGGAATCTTTGGAAATAAACGGGAATTTTTGTTTGATTTATCGATAAAGAGGTTCAATTAATCGAGTGAGACGGCATTCGTACGCTGTATATTATGTACTTGTGACAGGTAAATATTATTTGCTGTTCATTTGCATCCTCTGCTGACATTGATTATTTAATGACTTTGTTTAAATTCAACGTACTTGATCGGAGCAATATGCGACTAGTCGGCTGTTGATTTCGGCATCTTCAAGATCGTCGTCGGTTTCCTTGTATTTCCGTATGGCTTCTGTTCTCGCAGCTAGAAGGCACACTAGAGTAGATTCACTGGCGGTTGTCTAAAGTTCATCGAGCCATGGAACACACAGAATATTGACGAATCAATATTAAGACAATATTAAGACCAAAACCATGATTTTGTCGAGCTTTGAAAGGCTAATATGGAAGCATTCACAAACACATCAATACTACAGTTTATAATGTAGGAATGTTGAAATCACCAAATTTAGTTGTGTACTTGTTCAATTCGCAAATCCTATTATTTTTTCTTAACTAGGTAGTGAAGCTGTCGAGTTTTTTTTATTTTTCCGTAATATCTAACTACATTTCAATAAACATTTTGGTAATCATAGCTCAGAAGGAAAGTATTGGCGGAGGCATGGCTGAGAAGAGCAGAACCGAGTGTGCGTTGATGTTTGGCAACAACCTTGCTTTTCAGATGAATAATTAGGAATGAATTCTAGACCAGAAGAGTTGCACTGCAACTGATAAATATCAAGTGATATATTCTGAAATGTTGCTATTAGCCATTCTAGTTTATGTATGGCTTTGGGGCTTACTGCTGATCGGTTTTTGAACGAAAATTCCAATACATTACAAGCATCCCAGGAACCTAAGTAACAATTGAAATGGTAAACGTATACACTACGACAGGAAAATTTTGGTGGTTCATGAGAGAGAAAAGACGAAATTAAAGTGTCAGAAAAGAAAAAATCTATGTTGAAAAAAATTGATCCTAATCGCCGCCAAGCCCTCCGAGAATCTGATGTTAAATTCTAAGGGATATGGTGGTTTCCTTACCTGAATTACACCACCTCCAGTTCCGTTTGATTCGTAATGTAAAAATTCTTTGGGTAACCCGATCATTTGACCTAACCAGTCGAGCACTATCATTTCCAATTCCGTGCAAGCTGGGCTGGAAGCCTGAAAGCGTAATAATTATCAGTAAAATGAGATAGAATATTCCAGGGGTAAGCAGGTTAATTCATATTGACGAGAAAGTGTTATTGGTTGTGACTGAGCTGACTTACCCAAGTGAATCCAAGGCAGTTGATGGCATCTGCGAGCATGTCACCGAGAAGCGACGGGTACGAGTTGAGAGCGGGGAAGTAAGCGTGCATGTGTGGGCTCTGCCAGTGGGTAACCTGTATGAGAATAATACTTTGTTCAAAGCTGTGCCTGACACATATATTGAAATGTTTCCTGTAATTGCTGTGATTCCTGGGTATCCGACTTGTAATGATTAAAATGGTGAAAGAATTAGGTTGTAAACTTCCATAATTGGTGAAAACACTGAGCCAGTTCGGGCTCAACCTCTCTACACTCGCCGGCACATGCTCACAGAGCAATCAATAGGTACCTGAGTAGGTAATAGTATCCTACACAAAATGCCAGGACGTAGTACAGATGCGGAAAACAATTTATAATGGAAGCATAACATGACTAAGAGTTGATTATTGTCATGGCATGACGTCAGCTGAGTTATTGTCCTGGTGCTTCAATTCGTCCAACTTTTCATTGGACAGTTTGCCTAAACTCCGTCGTCCCGAACTCCGTGCAAACGAGATTTGGGTAGGTGAATTACGCCGAGACTTAATCCTCGAGGTTATTTTTATGGAGTTTACCTAATCTCCATTACATAAGCTTCTGGTGAAAGTGGGCCTCAATCACAGCTTAATTAATCAATGACATCCTGAAAATCGATTGAGAAGAACGTATCAAAGAGGTATGTCAGCTGTACGAGGATAAACCAATAACGGGCACTGAGACAACCACTCCTTCGAGAATTGCGATGCTAAACCTGAAGAGCTCACCTAAGAGCTGGCTAGTATACAATTCACGTTCAGGCGCTCCATCCTCGAATAATAATCCATTACAAACAGGGTTGCCAGCTATCCGGTTTTGGCCCGGACAGCCCGGTTTTTCACCAAGCTGTCCGGACGAAAATTTAAAGTCGCTCTGATAGCCAAAAGTTCGGTTTTCATAAGTCCTATCGTAGCTTATTCATAGACATCTGGAGGACCTATTCTACATCTTATTTTTGGCAATCGTCGATACTGTCTAAAAGTCCAAAATCATTTGTAGTCCCTTTGAAGGAACACATTATCTCTTCTGTTAGCCAATACTTGTGCATTCTCTCTTCCTGTTTTAGACTGAGGTTAATAGCCTTGAAATATCGGAAGTATTTAAGTTAGTAGTTCTAGACGTAGGTAATACCGAGATTTATGCTGCGAAATTTTCAGTTATCAGGTATTTATTGATTCGAATGTTTCTTGCCTACCTAGTGTGATAATTACATAAATGGTATTTTATAAAGTTCTTAAGAGACCTACTAATTTGTATTTTGAGGAACCAAAGAATGATTAAGTATTTTCAGCTGTTGATCGTGTAATTAGGTATTGTATTAATGTGACAGTAGGTTAAGGGAGGGTGGGCGTGAGGGAGGAGGGGACAGGTAAGAGAACAACAGTTCAAAAGCAGTTGTTATAGACGGAACAAAGTCGTTCCCCAGCCCTTCAAGAACTGAACTTCCCATCACAAATCAAAATAAATGATCGTATATGGACCCCTTAACAAACACCCAACCAATCACAACAATCCATCATACCAACAATAAGTACCATGTATTGATAACATGATAGAAAAGTACATGGCATTTCAAAGTAGTACTTACTCCGGGCATGATGACTCTATCAACGTCAGCTATGATGTCGTCCCACGATTCCGGCTCGAGAGGCGCTTCGCCCGGCACCAGGTCCCGCATGTAACCAGGACGAACATCTGGATAGACCCTCCTGTCCCGTATGCCTTCCAGGTAGTTAGCTATGTAGTCGACCATCTCTTTCCCTAGTTTCAAAATATTACATTAGTCTGACGTTATTTACGTTGAATTGTGATGCATTACTATTATTATTATTACTTAAACGCTTTTCCGTAAAGAATGAAGCAACGAAATGGATCGATTCAATTCGGTGGCTAAATCTTTGAAACGTTGTTGCTTTGCTTGCATTGTCGAAAAATGACAAATTTCAACTCTTTCCCTCCCGAAACTTTGTTGGTTTGTGCTTCAAGTTGCGCAGATTCCCCAAAGCAAATAACGAGAAAAAATCGACGTCTCCACGTCCAGTGCTTTTCTCTCAAAGCTCTTATTAAACTCGGATCAAAATTCATATATAGCATTTGCAAATAGAGTTAATCTTTTTGCAAATTAAATTAATCTTATGGCAAATTTAATTAAACAAAGATGATTAAGCAAAAAGATTAACTTTATTTGTTAAAAGATTAAATTTATCTGTAAAAAGATTAAATTTATTTGTAAAAAGTTTAATTAAAATTTGTCAAAAGATTAATTTGATTTCCAAGAGATTAACTCTATTTGAAAATACGATATTTATATGTATGTTAAGGCGTCCAGTTGGTTCTGAATCCAAGGCGTCACTTATTTCGATTTCGACCATTCTTGAAGGGCGAAGTTGAAGAGTTGAAATAATAAAACAACGTTTTTATATTACATATTTTCAAGAAATTGTGTTTACACCTCTTTTTACCTACATACGGAGAGTGGAAGCATTTTCGCTATTTCCGTATTTGACTACGTACCTAGAGTTGATTTATGCTAATACGCAGACCTGAAATGAGAAATTTAATGAGGATCATCCTTAGCCCAACTTGCACGATCCAAAATTTCATCAAAATCGAATTGAAATTGTAGAAGTGATGCGTGTCGCATGATTTGGAACCGTGCATGCGCTTTAGTTACTATAATACTATCGTCATGGGGTGGATATGATATGATTAACTAGGCTTTTCCCAACTATACTCTTAATTCGAGTCAGATCGGAAAACTAGAAAGTGGAAGAATTATGCTCCGTGTAATTTACGTTTTTGCATGCGCAGAGTAGAGTAATGATTGGTGAGCAATGAAACTAATGGGGGACCACCTACAGCCCAATCCGCAGATTTCCTATAAATTACATTAAAATAGGATGAAAACTGTATAAGTTATGCACAGGAAACCTAACCTATTCAGAATGGTCTAAAACTGAAACTGCGAGTGAAAATGTCGATTTTGGAGCCAAAAAATGTTTTCACCCGAAAGAGAAAACGCTGCAAATTATTACATAAAGGTTTATTATTTCTGTATTAGATAGCCCTTCTACGCAGATCAATGGTCTATAATTATCATAAAGCCCCATATAAATCTAGTAAATGATCAAAACTTGGCGTATCGTGCCTTCCTCAAGAGTTCACACCCTTGCGGCTCAGGACCCCACAATGTTTCGGTTTATAGTTGGTGAATGTTGAAAAAATTTCGAAAAATGTCAGAACAACAAAACAAAAAACTTAGTAAAACGCCAGGTTGGAAAGGAAAGAAACTAGTCTTAGAGGGAAGCTGATCAGAATAACATGAGAGCTGAGAATATTACAGCAATATAAAATAACCAGGTGACTCAGAAAGAGTGATGCTAAGACCACTGAGAAGTTCCAACGACCCTCTGTTTGCGAGCAAATTGAATAGAACCAGAACTTTTTGGTCAAACTCAACATACACATATCAAAAAGCGTTGAACTCAATGAATTTCAAAACGGATTTCCATGAAGGAAATATAGGATTCATTGCAATAGCTCCATTTTTTCAGAAAATTGGCTAAAACGATCCGACCTTGGTATACTCGGAAGTAATTAACATTCTATTGTTGGAATAGAAATAATTATTAAATCAACTCAAGCACGTTGCTGATACACTGGCTTCTCATTATGCCCAAGTGTCCAATAATGATGCATACCCGGAAAACTTTAGGCGACACAAGGCAGAGGTTGAAATGGCACCTCTCCCTCAGCTCACTCCGTCATCCAGTCAGTCAATTGACATACCATTTACAATGGGTGAATTAGAGAGAGCAATGAATAAATCAAATAGGACAGCTCCTGGGAAAGATATGATCCATTATGAAATGCTAATCAATCTTCCATAGGAGGAAAAGTGCACTCTCTTGAGGCTGTACAATTCTATCTATGCCTCAGGTAACTATCCCTCCGCCTGGAGGGAGGCTCTCATTGTCCCTCTGCATAAAGAGGGCAAAGACCCTTGTGAAGCAGGCAGTTACAGGCCCATCTCCCTTACTTGCTGCATGAGCAAGATCCTGGAAGCTATGGTCAACTACCGCCTGGTGTGGTTTCTTGAGAGCAACAGCCTTATCAGCCAGTATCAGGTTGGTTTTCGCAAACGTTTCTCAGCAGTTGACCAGCTCTCAGCTTTTAAGAGTTACATTCAGGACACCTTTCTGGTCATAGCGTCACGACATCTTGACAAAATATTTTTGAATCACCGAATTTTATTTAGTTTGAGTTTTTTTGTCATAAAATTGGTTTCTTTGTTCATTTCTTTGTACTAAAACTGCCGAAATTTCAATACAATTTAATATAATATAATACGATAGGTAATTTTAGGAATTTTGCTCCTACGATCATGCTACATGACTGGAACTTTTTTCATTTCCGCAATAATAAAAAAATGTGTGCCTCATTACTCATTCTAACGTTTCTTTATTCGGACAGTTCAGATTATAACAAGCTTACTTCCAACGTTAATCGATTAATTCCAAGCTTAAACTCCAACGTTTAATTAAAAAAAACCTTTGTTCCTGGGGGAAAACGTTGTAGTTTAATTAAAAAACAAATTTAAGGACGGAAGACCTTTTTTATAAAGCTTATTACTCATTCTTGCCACATGCATGTCCCTCCATGATCATTTGGACTTATTTATTGCTTGATGATTGATATGATTTGATTTTTTTAATCTCTTTATGGCGATTCCATAGCATTTATTGAAAATGTGCGATTTTTGAAATACGAATTTAAAAAAAAAAGTCAAGTAAGGAAAAACGCAAGAAGCTATACTATTAATTCGGATCGGGCTGCGGGGATCGTATTCGAAAGCAATTGAGTGAGTGTTGCTCGGGGTTGAGGGAGCTAATAAAGCTGGGATTGCCTCATAAAATTTAGGGCTTAGGAGTGGAATAAATAGGATCAAGCCTTGTTCTCCTTTTTCCCATATAATAAAAAAGGAGAGTTCGTATAGGGACGGAAGGGACACAGTTGCCGACAGAGGGATTTTCAACGGAGTTGACACCATCGAATTTCATTCGGCCTTCGTGTCAGCGGTAGTAGGAAGTCATTCGAGGTCCCAATTGACAAGAAGGCTGAAGATATTTGGAGGGAAATTGGTGAAAGGATCAGTGCTGGATTGTACGAAATTTTTCCGTAAATTGTGAAATTATTTTTTATTTTTTTTAAATTCCAATCAGGCATTCCGTTTTTATTAGGGTTTTATATACATAAGAACTTGGAAATAAATCTATCGTTGACGAAAATGAAGAAAAACCCTCGAAAACGAAGGATAAAAAATCGTAGGAGGTGAAAACCCACGGAATTGTGCCTATGTATGATCTGCAGCGAGAGACGATTTAGCTCCACAACCGAAATTTTTTGCCGAATTTTATAAAAAATTGAAAATTGCTTAGTGCCTACAAATTGTTTTTGAACTGATGAGGAGGACCCTCTATCCATACTTGGAGCAATAAGCAACAATATTCCTCTTGGACGACTAATTCGAGTTGCGCTCATCAAGTTGGTGTAGGGTTGTTTTTTATTTAGGGTTTAGGTATATTTAGGGTTTCATGTTTGTTTTCGTTTATTTGGTTTGTTTTCAGTTAGTGATAATTTGTTTCATTAATTTGTAGTATGATTGTTAATTTGTGTAATTATTTCTCACATTTTTATACCTCAAGTGTCTGTTACAAACAAAAGTAACGGCAAATGTTCACTACTCATGCATACCTACAGAAAGAAAAATAAATATGCAAAAAATCTTAAAATTTGACCGATTTTTGTTTATCTTTTTGAATTAAATTGTCAATCCCATTCTTGAAACTGTCGACCATGTAATACACTAGATTTGTACATTACTGATTGCACTATAAAGATTTAACTTACAATAAAACATAAGAAGACACAAGTAAATGAGCATTATTTGCAAAGAAATTGGAACGTTTCCATCTCCCACAGACATTATTTACTGTCTCAAACTCGTTTGGACCTCCCTTTCTTAGCGGTAATCGAATTCCTTTCGAAATCAGTTTGTTCGCTCAACAGCTTGATTCAAGGCGGCTGCACACGGTAAATTGTTTTTTCTATTGCTGGTACTATTGACCAGACAAACTAATAAAACCGTAGGTGACAAGACCAATAGATAGTTGCCAAGTTAACACCTACATTTTTTTATGACGAATTCATCGTTTCACCCAACAAACAAACAAAATTGCGTCACAAATTTTTACGATTTGGTTGTGAGACTACGCTGAGGTCAATTTCTTTTCTAATCGACCTTCGGTGCAGACATTTGAAATGTAGCTTCTTTCTGATACATTTAAAAAATAATTACAAGATAGGGAGGTGAACAGATCGGCAAAGGGACCTGTGAGGTGTGAATCGAGGTGATGGAAATACAGTAGTTACTCCTTGAAAGCTCAGACCAGCCAGGACCAGTTTGATCCAGCCTTAGACTTCTTCCATGATCAGTTATCTCGAACCTTCCGCTCAAAAATATTACGCACCATCCACCGTCCACCCTGAAATCTCTGTCCACATAGCCCTAAACTCATCTCAGCTACAAGAAGTGTTTGTTTGTGATTTTGACCTTACATATACCTATATTGTTATTTTCTTTCTTCTGAAACACCGATTTTGTTTTCTCATCAGGAGACGAATTTATTTTGTTAATAATATTGTAAATGGGCATCGCCCGTTTTGTAAATAAATAAATAAAAGAGAGAGGGGAGATGTTTAAAGCCAATACGGTTATTGCAAGCAACATCTGTCTAACCAGCTGACAACACCACTAAGTCTGGTATAAATTTTTCTGGTGAAACAGAAGAATCCAATATCTCCTTCCGAAAAAAATGGAAGTCGTGTTTAGGAGTCCTTAGGCAATCATGCCTTGTGGTCTCCCCCCATACAAGCAGGGAAGATCTTCGTGAGGGGAGACTTGACATACAGTCATTGTCCTTGACAATTGCCAAGTACCCGTTTTGACCTACGGGTCGAGGCATGCGTTCTAGCTTGCATTACCAACTAAGCAGGTTGGTACCCGAGTTTATGGAAACCGCGGAAGGAGACCCACCCCCACGAGTTAACTCTCACGCACCTCTACCCCACATCTGCAGAATAGACTGCACGTTAGGGGTGATGAAACCACTGCCCTCGCGAATCCAACCTCAACTGGGGGGCAGGCAGGTGGTGATTCGACAAAGTCTATGCACGAGGAGGATCTAGCCCCTGCCCAGTATGTCCCATGATACCATCGCTTCCTAGCGATTATAATGAGAAACTTCTACCTCCCGCTCCGCATTTCCTACTAATGGTGAAGTACTGTGATTGTCTCCTGAAATTATAGTTTAGTCATAGAACATAGGTTAGGATAACAGTCTCGTGAGACGAAGGTCGTGGATTCGACTGGTCATATTTTTTGCTCGTACAACTCCTGAAATATACTTTTAAAACGTCATTCTGACCTGCATGTCCAACTAATTTGAATTTTCACAAAGGGATTGACTACTTGATGTTATGTATTTTTGAGATGCGAGCTTGATAGCATCCAGACCACCAAACTATACACTTTATTCTGACATACATGTCCACTAATCTACATTTTTACTAAGGGATTGACTACTTGATGTTATGTCTTTTTGAGATGCGAGCTTGCGAGCATCCATACCACCAAACTATACATATCATTCTGATCTACATGTCCACCAATCTAAATTTTAACTAAGGGATTGATTACTTGATGTTATGTATTTTTGAGATGCGAGCTTGTGAGCATCCAGACCACCAAACTACACACATCATTCTGATCTACATGCCCAACCAATCTTCGTTTTTACCAAGGGATTAACTGGTACAAGATGACACGATGGGGATAAAAGTAAATAGTAGAGACAGAAGGAGTGATACCCGAGAAGAAGAAAGCGCTGGTATCATGGGACATACCGGGCAGGGGGTAGATCCTCCTCTATGCACGAGTAGCCTGGGGCATCCCCCGGCAGCGGTACCATTTACTGGAGACAGCGCCATTTACGGATACAGCACTTCTCCGTTAAGGCCAGAATGGTCGCTAGCCCGACACAGAGAAGGTGTCTGCGCCTAGGTACCGCTTATCCTCCCTGAGGGATCCTACAGCTCAAAGATTATGAGTGTGTGAGGAAGTGAGACGGTACCCAAAACAGGTAAAACAATGATTCAACCAAAACAGGAACTGAAGCTTTATCCATTTGTAAAACTGTAGTTCTAAAACCACTGGGAGAAGAGATCACTTGAAAATCACAAATATAAGTCACCCAGGAAAACTATCTTTCTTTTCTCAGAAACCAAATCCGTTGCGCCATGTGAACTAGAAACTGCAATCACCCAACACCATATCGCCAGGACCATCTGAGCCACCCGGAGGAACCTGACGACGATGCCAGTCAACGAGGGGTGCTTTATAACGCTGCAAATGATTACACAATGGTTTATTATTTCTGTGTTAGATAGCCCTTCTACGCAGATCATTGGTCTATAATTATTAAACCCTGTTACGTAGAAAGGGTGTTTTCAAATAAACGACGGATTTCCACCGTGAATATATATTAGAAATGTATTTAGCAAATAAAATGAAAAGGACTGTATAATACATACATATCAAAACTTATGATTAGAAAAGAAACTAGGAGCTCCTAACAAAAATACCTATGTGTTTCTAATTTAATGCTAGTTGAATATGTGCCGTCAAATTTATGATATATATATGCCTTGTGCCAAAAGTCTGGGATTGCGCTGTACTAACTATACATATTCATCTATATAACCGATATCTCTGACCCGATTTGAATGCCTCGAACGGTTTTCAATGGAGAAATTTTGCAAAAATTTTGATTTTAATATTGTCCGAATCATTTCAATAGCTTCATTTTCTACGGAGAAAATACATAGTACCTATTATCAAATAAATATACCTACACATTAGTTCCAAATGGTGGAAAGATGACTTTGTTTAGTGAAAGCGTTTCGTTCAGTAAAAATTTCTTACTGTTTGTTTGATTATTTGTGTGCAATGAAACTGATAAGCGACGGTCTGTATAGAACTTATTCCCTATTTGCTAGTTATTTGCGTTATATTAAAACGCAGTGCATATATTTGAGTTATATTAAAATCCAGGAAACACTCGCACTTCACTGAATTGGGATTCTATGAAGACGAATTTTGAAAAGTCCAAATCGGGTCTTTTAAATAGGTATCTTAATATATTTTTTGAATGAGCGGCAACTAACCTCGCTTCCTGTAATCTTGAACGTCCATTGCTGCGGATCGCTGAAAAGTAAATAATCGATTACATGAAGACCGCCTTCAATTGATCTTTTACACTAATTACACTAATTAAACATTACACTAAAAATAAAAATAAAAAATAAAAAAGTTCCAGTCATACAACATGAGCATCTGAGCGAATTTTCATGGCTATTCGAATTGCTTCTATGTTGAACAGTATTGTAATTAGAGCACATTGTGTACAATAACTATCAATTTTATGGCAAACAAAAAACTTTTGTAATTGATATTTTGCTGTACAAACTAGTTTCTACATTTCTTGATTTTTTTTTATTTTTTTCTAATTTTAAGCACGTTTTAATTAAATTTTAGTACATTTTTCAGCATAAGTTTGCACTTAAATTTCTGAATGTCCTGATTCATGATTTATAAACTTTAAAAAAATAATTTTCCGCTAAAATAAATTTAATGATTTATTATTTGTCATTTTCAGTGATTATCGAATTTTGAGCAATTTATAGAGCTCAAAATGTGCTGCCCAAAGAACTCTTCCTTACTTTTTGGATGCCTGTATATTTGGCAAAATAACTGGATTTTTATCTCAATTTTAATAAGTGGATGACAAAATATGTCGTTTTTATCAATTTTGTCATAAAATATATAACTTTGAAGATGATCTACATTATGATAAATATTATTTTACACATTCAACAAAGTTTCAAACTCCAGGAACTGCTACAGAATGCCTCAAAACGGATTTCAATTATGAGGATTTTGGGAGATTATTATCATTTCAATTTTTTGTGGAGCCATTACAATAGCTTTTTTCTCCCAAAATTCGCTAAACGAAAGTTTAGCTACAACAGCATGGCGATGATCATGACCTGATGATGACTGCTTGAGAATTTATTTCATTACCATTCTGAGGAATTTGAGAATTGTTTGTACGCGGAAAATGTATTGTGTTCAAATTTTTGGCAAACAACCTCCGTAAAACGATATGATGAATAAATTTTAAGAAGTAAGGCAATCTTTGTTTTATTTAATCGATTTTGGTTTATTGTTTTCAATAATGAACCTCTGTAATCGACCAAGAAATAAAATCAACACCTCAATCAATCTTTATGTTTACGTTTCAAGATGCGTAAAATCCAAAAATCGAATTGGAAAAAAAAAAAAAAAAAAAAAAAAAACCGTCAACCGTCTGCGCTTTTACTCCGAAAATACAAGACCAAACTATATGAAACTTGTGTTAAAAATCACATTTGGAGTCTAAATGGTCCTAGAAGCTCGGCATCAATTTTCATCCACCCTAAAGGGTTGTATTAACATTTAAAAAATCGAGATCTCGGAAACTTGTAAGTAACAGTTATAATTGTTTGCTTGTCAATAATAAATTTAATCCCAAAGAATCGATTAAAACCACCCGCAACGCTGCACGTTGAATAGTTCGCTTTCCCTAAGGGCTTTTAAACATCGAAAAAAAACCTTCGAATTTCTGAGCGCGAGAAGATAGAGAAATCACCCGCTGCTAGCGGATCTATTGAATAGACGACCAAGCTCGAAATTCCATCAAAAATCGCTAGATAGTGATACTGAAATACATAAAAATTGCCTTGTAAATATCAGCTGATATAAACCAATATTGGAAATATCAGGTGATATAATTCCAATGGAATTTGTTTTAACGTTGCCGTAATCAATACAATCGTTGCAAATAAAAGAAATGGAGGCAAAATGATCAGCTGAAGGGCCTTTTTTGCTAATTTCATTCCTAATCATGCTACGGAAATGAAATGTGAAATGTTTTTCACATGTTTTGTGCGTTTTTGGGTCACACTGAATACAATTACTGGATAAGGAGGCGAACGGATCAGCTGAAGGTCATCAAAGGCCTAATTCCATCAGACACAGATGGGTTTAATAATGATAGGCCACTGATCTGTGTAGAAGGGCTATCTATCACAGAAATAATAAACCATTGTGTAATAATTTGCAGCGTTTTTTAAAACATCTGAATTTATGAGTATGCTTACGGAGGACGAACGGATTTTTTCCCCGCCGGTTTTTTTCTATCTATACGTGTAATAAACTTAGACTAATAAATTTTGAGAAGGGTATATTTTTAATTAATTTTGATCAAATAAAATTAATTTTAATGTATCCAATTCAGATCGAACGCTACCTTTGAATTCAGCGGGCCAAAACGTTGGGACTTTTCTATCACGCTCAATTCGGGCAAGAAATTTTAAAAACTCCAATTTATTTTACACAATAAAACAAAAAAACAAAAAAAATACACCATGGGTGCAAAAATCTCACAAATGCTTGAAAAAAATAACAAAGCTACGAATTTCTACGATGTACTGCTTCTAAAAAATAGGTACTTCTATTTTGCCTGAAAATTCAGTCATTATTTGATTAAAATGTGTCAAAAATTGGGAAATACGCGAGAGGTTGTATAAAAGTCTAAAATTGGTTTGAATAGTAGGATCATAGTTTTGAACAGGTTTATTGTCATAAACATGGCAGTTAGTCTCCAATCTCCAAAAAATTTACATAAAATATATACGAAATCACTACAATTCGCCTAAAGGTCATAGACTGAAGCTATAGTTTCCGTTTCTGGTAGGAGACAATACGTTACATGTTACATGGCAATACTTATGTACACGTACATACCATTGGAGAGTTAGAATATTGTATATTAGAAATTTCAAATCATTTTCAGCAAGAACACTCACTTCCCGAATATCAAGCCGCAATAATACCATACGTTCAGCTTCGCGTCTACACGTGAAACTGAATGGGCTTACGAACCTAAGACAAGGTTTTTCTGCTAACGCCAACGAAAACCATCGGATTACGAAACCTCAAAACTTCCCGCGAGTTTTGTCCCGAATGGGTTAACATACAAATCGGTGTCCTCCAGATCAGAAATGTGGGTCATTAGAGGGCTCTTGGAGGCCTCTATCGATCGACCCTATTGGAACTTTTATTTCAGTATGGAGGGTAGTTTTCAAAAACGCTGCAAATTGTTACACAAAACAATTGTTATAATTTATCGTATTACTGCACACTAGGGTTCCCGCTATTTTGAGAAAAGTGGAATTTTGATGACCTCCACCCGAAATTTGATTTAAAACGTCAAAAAAAGACCCCTGATTTTTTTCAGATTTTTCGCATGACAAAAACCTACGCCGGTAGCTCGATTTTGGTTTTTGAAATACGATTTTTTTCCCAATAGTTATAAATTTTACAAACATCTCTGTAAAATTGTGACACTTCGTATAATTACGTTTTTGGGGTCGCTAAACTCGAATATCAAGTCAAAAAAGATCGACAGAAACAACTTTTGACAGTTTGGAATCTCAAAATCTAAAAAATCGTGTCTAAAAATGACAATTTTTCCAAATTCATTGTAAAATTATGAAAATTCGTATTTTTACGTATTTCTGTTAGAATTTCCATTAAATTAAAAAAAAAAGCAAATTCGAATTCAGCGACTCAAAAAACATAAGAATACGAATTTTCATAATTTTACAATGAATTTTGAAAAATCGACATTTTTTGACATGATTTTGACGATTTTGAGATTCCAAACGGTGAAAAGTTATTGCTGTCGACTGGTTTTGACTAGAAATTCGAGTTTAGCGACCCCAAAAACTTAAGTATACGAAGTTTCACAATTTTACAAAGAAGTTTGTAAAAGTTGTATTCAAAAGTGTGATACTGGCAAAAAAAGGGTATTTCAAAAACAAAAATCGAGCCACCGGCGTAGGTTTTTGTCATGAAGAAAATCTGAAAAAAAATTCAGGGGTCATTTTTTTGACATTTTAAACTAAATTTCGGGTGGAGGTCATCAAAATTCCACCTTTCTCAAAATAGCGGGCACCCTACTGCACACCTTTCTACACAGATCATGGCATATAATTATTAAACGTTGTCTATGACACATTATCAAAATATAACTGCATAGACGAAGGCACCTGGCGGGAAAAAATTAATGGAATTGAGTAAAACACCTAGACTTTACTAGTACCTTCCAAAGTAACAAGAGCTAATATCAAAGTACAATTTCACATTAGAGTACAATAAATTGACACAGATGTTGTCCTCCACCACCTGTAAATCAATGAGATAAAAGATAAAGAACTCCCTGCGATTCACTAGTCACGCTTCAAAGTCCTGTTATAATTAGCTCGATTTCCTAAACTGTGAATTCCACGAATTTTCGTAGAAATTGAAACCATTGGTGTGAAAATGTTAGAATAATCGCGTGGTGTGTGTCCAAATCCTTGTAACAAACTTAATTTCCACGATATAGTCAACCGATTTTTATGAAATGTTCAGGGAATACACGGGTTCGGGTTTAGATTGTGAGTCTTGATGATGTCCTATTTATTTTAAGGCGAATGGTTGAGTAATACGAACTGCGCATTTGCAAAATTAATAATACTAATTGACGCTCCGAGACTAATGAACCGATTCTCTTGAATTATGGCTCATTTAACGTCACCTGTTTGGGGGCCTAAAGGCACACGACACCAGCCTAACCTTCCTGTAAATGAAACACTAGGTACTGGGCACCTCAGAATTACTCGAATACTGGTGAAGTAAATAATAATAGTTTTTCTGTTCAAATGCCTTGTTACCAACTAATTATGTTGATGTAGCGGGTAGGCTTTTGAACACCCCTCAAACTTGGTTATTTTACGTTTCAAGTCGCGTAGAAACCGAACGTGCCATCTCAAGTCCACCTTCGCTGTCTACCTTTACTAGCCTTCAACTCGATTGAAAAAATCTGTTCTTTTGCGCACAGGCTCTATTTGGTCGATTAGAAAATAGAGCCTGATTTAAATGAGAAAACTGAGTTTTAAGACACTACTTCTTCGCAGTATTGTTCTTAGTTTGCCTGATCTCTCAGCTATTTTCTCATGAACATTCCGTGAGGTGCTGCCACCAATGATGATTGTGTTAGGTAAAATCCTGGTTCATTGTCATAGAGATAAATACTTTTTCAACCTTGTTATTCATACCCAACGGAAAACCCAAAAACATGAAGTTCGTAACGACTAATGACCTAGGTATAAGGGGTGTTCCACACTTGAGGCTTTGCGTTAAATCCATGCCCTATTTACGAGTTGAAAACTAAAAGTGAGAAATTAGCCCGTATTTGTACTGAAACTAACATGAAATTCGAATTTTGGGTTTGCATCTTCATTTGCTCCCTCAAGACTACGGTAATGGTTGACTTTAAGTTGAAGTCGCCAAAAACTCTCTATACCTGACCTGCTCTGATACTTTCGTGTCTACACATACCTTACTGTTCTGGTTCCATTCAATCATTTTGACTCGTATCTACTTTCATTTCATATAATTCTATACTTCCGTGGCACAATCTGAAAAAGCAATACACGCCACCCGACTTGGCAGACTTGTTTTTACAATCAAAACGTGTTTTTCTCCTTCGAAATTATCAGCACTTCTTCGAGCGCTTCTTTGAGATAGCACTCGGAAAACCCATTCAAATGAACCCAGACCGAGCCATATATCTACTTAATATAATATGTGAACCATCTGTAAACTACATTGACCGAATGTTTCTTACGCAACAGATTCCAAAAAATCCCTCTACTGGTCCCGCAACTCCTTTGAAGAAATGACCCAATTTTCCTGAAAGCTTTAAGCAGCACAGCTGTGGCCAAAGAAATAAACAGAGCCATTCAACTTAATTGCTCGTCCTAAATCTCAGGTGCACTCGGGAGTCTAAAACTTGATTCACGGAATAAATCGATTGGGTGCATCCATTTTTCCTCATCGTGGGCTGATACTATTCAAATTTATTAATCCATAATAACAATTCATTTGGTTATCCTTAGTAACTGCCTGCTAATGTTTATAAATCTAAACGTTATCCTGGCTATGCCAAAAATCCGTACATCCATATATAATATTATAAAAGGGAAAATGTATTCACTTTTCAGTAAGTAATGTCCTAACGGTTGCACCAATTCCCTTGTGAGTGGGCGCAAATTGACGAGGAAATTCCAGGGATGGTTTCAGGCTACATATCAACTATTACAATCTTCTAGACTTTTACTCCTTCATTGGAAACTCAGCATTCCCTAACGGCGTTGCCATAGTAAACAACTTCGTAATTTAGAAAATACTGGACATGCGTCGAACTTTTCACATCAAATGTGGATGGACTTGGCTCACGCGTGAAGAACTTTTGATATCAAATTGAACGATACCAAAATTATGTTGGTGGGTTGAGCCGAGCATTTGTAGTCGTAAAGATAGATCTTCAAAAATTTATAATATAAACTTCCTATTAACTGCGGCAATGTTGGGTCGTTAATTTTTAACGTAATAAAGGTTATATTGAGTTTGTTATATTGAGGGGATACTTGGTTGAAAAATTAATTAGGTACAAGTTAAAACATGTTTTCTGAAATTTGAATCGGAGCCTTTTTGAGACTGCTGGGTAAAAATATCACGGTAAGAAGCCACCTTACGTAGCACGAGGTGTTATTTAATCGCCATGAATTGTCCGTAGGTAGCCGAGCAAGGGTACACAGCTAGTTCCCTATGCTCCGATTGTTGGCGCATTTAGCGAATCTTCGAAGAAAATGAAGCCATTGCGATGGCTACAAAAAATTTAAAAATAAAATTTTCAAAACATTTCTTCATAAATTCATTTTGTGGCATTCTGAAATGACATCTGGTTTATGATACTTTTACGTATATATATATATACAGGGTGTCGTAAAAGTAACCCCCCCCCCCTCCCCCCTTCAGCATACACACACACTCAAGTTTAAAATATTGAAGTGAAACGGAAAGCATTTTTGAGGAACTTGGTACTATATTTCAAGCAATGACAAAAAAAAAAAAAAAAAACCCAGAAAAGGAAAAAAGGAAAAATCAAAAAATGAAGAAGTAGGACTGGTTGAATGGACAATGAAAATGTTTAGGACAGGATTCCTTGTCACTGCTGCCCAGCTTAAAGATAGCATCAAACACATTCTTGACTCCTTGAAAAGGGAAACGCCATTCAACGATAATCGGCCTGGGAGAAAATGGATGGAAGGGTTCATGAGAAAAAAAAAACCTTCAATTTCTGAAAAAATATCCGAAAATTTCACCCAAACTCGCGCCAATGTAAAAAGAGAGCAGGTTGGACAATGGATCAAAGAAATTGAAACCTACTTGAAGGAAAATGATTACTTAGATATTTTGAAGGACCTTAATAAGGTTTTCAACGGAGATGAAACTGTTTTCTTTTTGAAACCCTGTAATGAATTGTAATGAAAACCTTTTTGAAGATTAAGGTTTTGTTCAACACAAAACTTGATGTAAGAATGAATTAACGGATACACATGGCATCATGAAATTAATGCCATGTCAACGGGAATTAAATGTAATCACCACATTCTTCCGAGGAGTGATTCAGAAGGAATCCCTAGGTCTACGTCGAATCCTTGAGGAACGTCTTGGCTCTTGTCGAATCTCTGGACTGACTGGAGGTAGTTGACTATTCATGGGTACCTGGGAATTCTCTGTGATGGAAAATGGTTCTGGGTGATCTCCATCTGGGGGCTCTAACCCATCTGGTTGTTCTTCCAAGGGCACTCCATGACGTCTTCATTGTGTTGTGTCGTGTCGCCACGTGGGGCTAGAGATGTTTAATTGACACAGTCGTTTCTCTTCCACCTATTAGCCTTACTCGAGCGTAGTTCGGATTAACGTCAATCAGTTCCACCTCCTCAACTAGTGGATCGTATTTGCTCTGTCGCACTTGTTTTTTCATTAGCACCTTACCCTCTGGCACCATCCAAGATGGTAAGGTTTCTCCGTTGGACGATCGACGCTGGTAAGCAAACATGCATTAATGAGCCGTCTTGTTAGTTGCTGTACACAAGAGGGATCTGATTGAGTGAAGAGCATCTAGAAGGACTTCTTCCCACTGCTGAACAGGCAAATTTTTTTTTTTAATGCTAGATTGATTGTCTTCCAAAGTATCCCATTCTCTCGCTCCACTTGTCCATTGCCTTGGGGATTAAAAGCAGATGAATGAGATGTTGAGGAATGGAGGAGAATGGAGGAAGACGGATACCTCCTTGGAAACGAATGATTCTTATTTATTTATTTAATTCTTATCACCACAATCACCACAAACCCAAAGGGTAAAAAAGTACTGGAAGTAAAGTACATTACTGTAAATACAGATCAGAAGGAGTGTCTCACTGGTCTGATAACAACAAAAGCTGATGGGTTACTGGCTCCACCAATGATAGTTTTTGAGTATGAAAAGGTCCCTTACTGTCACTGTACTTAGCGGCTGGGGAATAGAAAAAAGTGAAAATGGTTGGACGACCGGTGCCACCTTTTATACTTCACATCTCTTGGCTCACGAAGCAAACCATAACAACACCAGTCATTGTGTTTGTAGATGGTCACACATCACATTTGACGTATCACCTTAGCACATTTTGTGTGGAAAAAAAATGTATACTAATTGCGTTACCCCCTAATACCACTCATTTTTTTTATAGCCGATGGATGTGAGTGTTTTTCACTCTTTGAAAGAATCCTGGAAAACTGAAGTGCATAACTGGAGAATTGAATTGATTATAAGGATTTTTGCAAACCCTGTTTTAAAGAAAACTGATTTTAGTGCCTCATGGAAAAAGGTTTTGGAGAGAAAAGTTACAAAATCCATAGTTTCCAATAGTTTTCGAAGATGTGGACTTGTCCCACGGAACTCTAAAGCAGTCTGCTTCCCATTTGAACCACACCCTGTCACTAAAAGAAGATACGTCCCTGTTTGAGATATGGAAGCAAATGGATGATGACATTAAAAAACATGAAACATCTGTATCTGGATCAATGACCAAGTTCAATAATGGTGATGTTGGAAAGCAACCTGAAAATGATTAGCCAGCTACAGTATCTCTAAAGCAAAGCACTAGTGCAGATCAATACGTGTCAACAATAGTAGAAAGCGAACTTCAAACCATGATTATCGAAGATGATGATCATATTGGAACAATTCCTACACTATCAACAGCATCAAACGTCGCTGTTAGCATCGCTATATAGCACCTCAACTGCTCCCAATGAAGGGAAAAGCTTAGTTCCTAGTCCATTCAAAAATGCATTGATGAGGCCAGGATAACAAAAAAAGTAGTACAACAAAAGAGAAGTAATACCTAGTGTTTTATCTTCAGACACATACAGAACTTTCTTAAAGAAAAAATAGGAATAGAAATTGAAACTGGAACAAGAAAAAAGGAACGGACATTGATGAGAGCTCAAAAGAAGCAAGAGAAAGAAGAAATGAAGCTGCAAGCACAAGAACAGAGAAAGAAAACTTAAGAGCTAAAGGAGCTGGAAAGAATGAAGAAAACAAGGGCTAGGAGAAAGAACAAAGAAGAAACATCGTCTGATGAAGAGATAGGGTCTGAGCCACTCTATGCAGATGAGAGTGAAGACAGCACAATCAATGACCAAGAAAATGACTCTTCAACTGATATTCGAAACTATGAAGAAGACTGCATTGAAGGGAATCCCGGAGTGATTTTACCAGTGGTTGAAACTATTGGCTCCCCGACAGAGACAAACGTAGCAGCACAGACTACAAACAATGTTCCTGAACTTACAGATGAGATGAAAGTGTCCAACATGGAAATCGATATCGCAAATTTAGCAGATTTTGTCATAGTGGACATTGAAAGAGGTCTGATGGATGACGAGGTCTTGTCTCAAGATGTTGAGGAAAACAATGATGAAAACAAAAATTCGGAAGAACTCTTGTTACCTTTGGAAAAAAGAGATTTGTAGTTTTCCTAAAAATAACAAGGACAATTAAGAAGAGGATGGCCTGTCAAATTGCTGAATTTACTGGCCAACAACAAGTCGTGGTGAGGCAGCTTCACTGCTGCAACAGGTTTAAAACTGTATTTGTAGCCAAAGATGAGGACACACTCCTTATTGATAGTGATGATGTGATAGAAAAACTTCCGACTCCATCCAGTATTGACACAAGAGGGAAGTTCTTATTTAACAGCACTATACCAGTTGATTAAGACTATCACGAATTTATTTATATTCTAAGCGTTATTAAATTTTTACTCTGAGAACGAATTTATAGTATGATTCCAAGACTAATGAATAATACTTGGACGACTGTAAGCCGATACGTATTTTTTGAAGTATAAAAACAAGGTTGTTTTTTATGAGTGAAATACATTTAATTGCAATTCTATTTTATTTACTACCTACTTGCTGAAAAATTATCTCTATGTGTAATTTGAGTTTTTATAACTGTTGAGGTCCTTAAATGAATAAAAATGTTTTGAGAGCAGTCTTGAACTATTATTTACATGTACCTACATAATACTACCTCATAAACCATGAAAATTGTTGGTGTCGAATACTGGTCATAACCCCTGTCGGAAACTGGGCATCGCATGTCGAAAACTGGTACAACAAACCACATTCAGTTTTGAAGGTTTTCAAACTTAAAAGCTTATTTATTAATGAAAACTGAAGTAGTTTCTGATTTCTGAAACGTTGGCCCATTAGAAAAGAGATGAAATCATCAAATTAGTTGGATAATATGGGAAATGTGATTAAAAAGCTTGGGAAAAATCGTTAAGACGTCGAACACCTGTGCACTTACTGGTCTATGCACTTAATTTCTATTACACTATTTCTAGTTCTAAAACCTACTTTCAAACCCCTCGATGATAGAATTATTCCGATTTTATCAGACATTTTCCCATAATAAGGTAGTATATAATTATCCATTTGTTTTCTTCTAAAGTTAAATCTTCTCTGATCAGATCGGAAACTTTATCTCTACTCTTTTTCTTAAGAAACTTATCCCATACGGTATCTACGAGATCTCCTCCATATCCATTACTAGCCGCTATGCTTTTGATAAAATGGATTTTTTTTTTTTTTTTTTTTTTTTTTTTTTTTTTTTTTGGATAAATTTCGTTCACTTATTGGAATAGATAGCGCTCGGTTGATCATACTATGGAAAGCTGCATGCTTATGGACTAAAGAGTGATTTGAAGCACGAAGGATCGTTATACCGATGTATCTATAAATTGAAAAATCATGATTTTCGTTTATCAAAGAGATGGACAGATCAAGAAAATGGAGTTCATTCCCTTGCAATTCGAGGGTGAATTTGATAAAGAGATCTAATTTATCTCTTTTTTTTTTTCGTGTAAAGAATTTAGTTGTCTCCCTGTTCCTGCCTATAGACAAATATTAGGTTATTTGAGTTGAATGTTTTAAATATTTGTTGTTCAAGATGATCCTATATATATATATATATATATATATATATATATATATATCAACGAGCAGAGGAAATAACGGAGAAACCATAGCAACCCCTGGCTGTGTAAAACATTGCCCCTCCATTGCCCCTCGAATAAAATATTAATAATTATGTACCTATTATTATCATTTATTAAAATTATTATTATCAATAGTTATATGAAACCAGAGTTCACTCATATGATGAACATGTTAAAATCTAGGAATCGTTTCAGCTCCAATTCTTATCACTGAAAAATGTTGTTGAAAATTGAATCTTATTTAATTTTTGAATCAATCGCAATTGTTTATTTTTCTATGAAAACTCACTAAAAGATTTAATAGTATTGTACCTTACGTCTCCATAATTTGCGAGTGTAAGAGGAGACGCAACTATCCTGTTCAGATTGCGGTTTTGAATTGTTGAAAGATTGGTAATGCGATACCCTTGAAAGCAGAAAACAGTAGGAAACTCTTTATCATCTCTACAAGGTTTACTATCTCGCACGGCTCCGTCGTCTATTTTTAATATCGTATTTAAGCTGCCCAAAGACAATTATTCTGGTTTTGCAAAAATGCACATATCCTTGGTCTCTTGTACTTCTACAGAACGATTCTCCAATTTGTGGCTTTGTTTTTAAATCTCGAACGTATCGGTAAACGTGCATGCATTATCGGAGAGTTCCTATATCTCGTTTGTCTAAAATTTTGATAATAATAGCGAATTTATGTTTACCCTTTGATGCTCCTGTTATGACGAACCTCCATTAAAACTCACATAAATGTGTTACGACGACCCCTCGACTGATAATAAAAACAAAAGTTTATTATTTCAGTGTCGGTTAGCAGAACATTTTCTATGACTATTAAACGAAGTCAATTACACATTAGGAATCTAAATATATCTGCATAGGTCCCGGGGCATTAATTAACTTCAATAACACACACACACACACACACACACACACACACACACACAAACACCTAGTATCCAACACCAACTGAAATTAAATTATATAAAATAAATCACCTGCCTACGCTTCAGAATTGCGAAAGGTGACACAATTTTTAATAAGCCTGGTTTCGTGTAGTGAAAATTTCATTGCAATTATATCAGCTGATAAGAGTGTCATAGTTACTATGGGATTTCAGCAATATTCCTCCAGATGCGGTTCCCTTTCAAGTTGATTTGTTTCTTTTTTCTGGTCAATCTTTGAGCCCTTATGGAGTGCATCGACCCGGGTGGTTTTCAATGAATGAGAGCCAAAAAACGCTACTGTTACCTTGAAATTTGTCGAGGTCTCAATTTTTTAATATTCAAGCCCTTAATTACCTACTGCCATTCAAGTTTCATCAAAGTCAAAATTGATGCCGATGTTAATGGCATATCCCAGACAGATGTATGTTTTTTGAGCCAATTTGTATATAATTTTAGTCCAGTAGTTTCGGTCAAAAGCATTAAATGGCGGACTGCGTGCGGCGACGGCGGACGGATGGATTTTCTTTTAACTTGATTTTTGGATTCTTGAGACGTAAACCTACAGATTTTCAGGGAGGAGGGTTTATTTTTATTTACTATTTTATTATTTCATTTTTCAGATTTTTGTAACGAAAATTCACTCATATACCCATCCTGCATGACTGGAACTTTTCATTTTGTGTAGGTATCTAAAACGAGGATGAATTTTTAACTTACCGGAAAAACTTCGAGAAGGAGGCGACCGCGTAGGAAGTGGGAATGAAAGCTCTGGAAGGGGTGGCATCGTCTTATATTGAGGCCCCCTCTCAGCTGCGCCACCGCGAGAGATTTCGTACCAAATGACTCAGCTCCCCAGAGGAGCTTAAAAACAAAGGAAGTGAGGAAATTGAGTGTCATTCGTGATCGAAAACGTTGCAAATTGTCACACAACGGTTTATTATTTCCGTATTATCCTTCTCCGCAGATCACTGGTCTATAATTATAAAACCCAATAGGTATAGCATTTTTCAGTCAAATGAAACTCCGTAACGACCAAATGAAACCTTATTCCAATCAAATTAAACCTGTACCTACCAAATGAAACCATATACCAGTCAAATGAAACCTCTTTTCAACCAAATGAAACATTTCTTCAAACAAATCAAACCTCATTTCATCCGAATGAAACTTTTCTGTCCACCTTATTGCTGAACACCGCGACAGACTGCTCCAACTTCGTGATAACATGATGATAAAACTGCTGCCGCAGCTTCTGGTCACACCGCTTCACTAAATTAAATTGCAGTGCCTCTATATTAATGTAATTTTTCTCTGGATGATTCGAATAAGTTCCATTCGATTGAAATAAGGTTCAATTTTTTCGAAAAAAAAAGTTTCATTTGAATGAAAAGAGCTTTCATTTGATAGGTACAAGGTTTCATTTGGTAGGTGCGAGGTTTCATTTGATTGGAGCAAGGTTTCATCTGGTAGTTACGAAGTTTCATTTGATAGAAAAAAGGTTTCATTTGACTGAAAAATGCTATATACAGGGTGTCTCAACTTAAGTAGGCAAGACTTCAGGGATCAATTCTACAAGTAATTTGCAACAAAAAGTGTCTCCTAAAGTGTTATTTTTTAGAGGCTTTGTTTTCGAGTTATTGACGATGTAAGATTTTTTTCGTGTTTTCGACCTTATCTCCTAAAAATGGCTGTGACCCCATCATTCTTTGAGTATTCTCAAACCTGCCCTTCTCTGAGTTTCGAGGGTCAAAGGGCACTTTCGCCCTTATTCTCAAGTCGTAGAGGTCTGCAAGTGTCACCATTCGATTCAGCGTGAAAAATTACGTAGAATTCGACATTTAAATCATAAAGTTGTGGGTGATAGTTTTTTCCTGAAATCCATCGATTTTTGTTAAAAATACCACGTTTTTTCGCATTCAAAAGCCGTTTTTTCTCCTTGTTGTTACTTTTATAAATTTTTTGGCTATACCTTTAGAAAGCTGATAAGATTTTGAAGTTTTTGCTGTACTTGCAAACGACTGTTCATTTTTTTTTATGGAGGGAGGAATCAGATTGAAAAAACCCAAATTTTTATAATTTTACAAAGTTTGTGCTTTGACCTCTTTTTTCGGTATCTTAACTCTTTCGAATAATTATAATTTTGCATCAAAAAGATAGGAAATTTAACGTTCTTTCCAACGGTATCCTCAGGTTTGAGAATACTCAAAGAATGATGGGGTCACAGCCATTTTTAGGTGATAAGGTCGAAAACACGAAAAAAATCTTAGATCGTCAATAACTCGAAAACGAAGCCTCTAAAAAATAACACTTTAGAGACACTTTTTGTTGCAAATTACTTGTAAAATTGGTCCCTGAAGTCTTGCCTACTTAAGTAGAGACACCCTGTATAGCATTTTTTAGTCAAATGAAACTTTCTACCGACCACATGAAACCTTGTTCCAATCAAATGAAACCTCGTACCTACCAAATAAAACCATACACCAATCAACTCCAACTTCTTTTTAAGTAAATGAAACTTTTTTTTTTTTTAACAAATGAAATCTATTTTCAATCAAATGAAACTCCTTGATCCACCATAATGTTGATCACCGCGACAGACTACTCCAACTTTGTCATAAACATAATGATGACACTGCTGCCACACCGCTTCATTAAATTAATTTGTGGTGACTCTGTATTAACTTATTTAGCGAAAATCTGAAATAAAAATAATTTTTTTTTTTTTTTCTGAATGATTCGAAAAAGTTACATTTGATAAGGTTTCATTGGTTTGAAGGAAAACAAAGTGTCATTTGGTTGATAAGAGGTTTCATTTGATTGGTAGATGGTTTCATTTGGTAGGTCCGAGGTTTCATGTGATTGGTACAAGGTTTCATTTAGTCGGTACGAAGTTTCATTTGATAGAAAAAGGTTTTATCTGACTGAAAAATGCTATATATATAAAAGGAATTGATTAAAATCAGTTCACTCTACATTTTAATAAATTGTAGTCTACGTGTTTCAAAAGCGCGCCATCTCAAATTTCATCGCCGCAGGCCACAAAGGCACCCCAGCTGATCAGCGTGCCTCCGTACTAATAATAATTGTTTTCTATAGAATCTGATTTGTATTTAAGGTAATTAATTTGATGTATTATATTGATGTATCTGACATAGTGTGTTATATTTAAATGATTTGTAGGATCGTTATGTTTTTTGTGATGCTTCTGTGTATCAAACTGTCTTCTTACCCTTACGAACTTTGTCCTAATCAAATCGAAAGTTTTACCCAGTACAATGTAATGCCCACTAATAAATCATTTTAATAATACTTACTAATATGGAATAAATTACGTATGGCCACTCTGGCAGACAGTAATATCATACCATGCCATTCATGCTATTATTGCCAACTTCCAGCACTATTAAAAAATTTTATTGAATCTTATACGGTATAAGAGCTAACTGGAATGTAATAATATTAACAATCACAAGCCATGTTACTTGTTAAACAATTTCTTAAACAAACTAGCTTCAAAGGTCCCTCGTCTAATCAGACCCCCTCCCTATTTCTTATTGGTATTCTAGATGTCTTAAAGGAGTTACATTTCAGGTTTCAGCACCGTATGTCGATCAGATTTTAGTGTTGTAGAGTGATTAAAAAATAAACTGTATTTACGTTTTTTATCGTAACCGATTAACGTTGATGGTTAGGCAAAAGGCTGATAAAAGGTTGACAAAGCCTGACTTTATCATTAACACAACTACGTTGAAATAGGTAAACACAAATATAAGAACAATGCAATTAAATATAATACCCACACTTAACTAGTCGACTGATAAGCTCCCAGACATTGCAAGCAGACATTGTTAAGCTCCCACCAACTGAAAATTAATAAGATGCGAGTAAAATAAACCAACTAATAACGCTTCACTAGCCCATTTACATGTAACAAGAGTTATAATAAACTCAATTTCGCAAAATGAGAATTCTTTTGGAATTTATGAGCTGATACCATCGTCATAAGTTTATGTACCTACGTAATTGACCATGAAAAAAAGATATACCCCTTGAAATCTGTTGGTTCCCGTTCCAAGATGCTTAGAATCCAAAAATCGAGAAAAACAACGCTGCAAATTATTACGCAAAGGTTTATTATTTTTGAATTACATAGTTCTTCTACGTTGATCCATGGTCTTTCATTATTTAACCCAGTCCGTAGTACTTTATGTAAGCCCAACACATTGCGCCCTGGAAAAGGTTCGCCCTCTTCAATTTCACGATTTTTAGTAAATGTTACTAACCAAAACCCTTAATGAAATATCATCTTTCCACCTCGTAGAAGAATTTACTTGTCCCCCTGATCTATGTATAACGACAAGTACGTATAGATACCCACCAACTAATAAATATTGAGCTTATCTAAAACAACTACCGGAGCTCCTTCACTAGCCCATCCTTAGGGAAAAGTGTTATAATAAATACGATTTCGAGAAGCTAGGATTCCATTATATCAGCTGATACGGCGATATTTACTATGTTCCAATTTTACAACCAGTAAACGGGAGATTGAGCTTCGCTCGGTTAAGTTAATTAAGTACATCAGAAACATTAATTCATTATATAAATAATATATACCTAATACATTATATATTATTTATATAATATATAATGTATTATGTGCATACTGTACATGTGTCTTCCTAATACACAGTCTAAACGTTGCTGGTTAACTGTAAATTATACGGTTTAACCTTACACTGCTAAACAACTGAAGCGACATTCTTGGAAACGATTCACACTACTCAACAGTATTTGCTGCAAATGATAAGGAAAACCCGCACAAAAAGAAGAACAACCTGAATATATTAATCAGCGCCCCTCACAAGGGGCTTCGCACCTTGAGCCTGATAGGGGGACCCCAGACCCCCTTTTGCTTTCATCTTGAGCCTCGGCTATCATCGGAGGGTCTTGGAACACACTTCATTTAAAATTTCAACTTCATAGGTTAAATAACACAGAAAGTAGCTTCAGAGCTCATAAATCTGATCTAGGAAGCTTCAGACGCCCCCAGAATTCATTTGTAGATGTTTCAAAGGAGCCTCCATATCAAATTTCAGCTACACAGGTTGAATAGCAAAGAACTTAGCTCGTGATCTCACTCAGCTGATCTGGGTGACTCTAGAGTTCTGGATACGTTTCTAGACGTCTCAAGAGGCCTCCATTACGAATTTCGGTATCTTAAGTTGAAGAGCAAAGATACCAGAAGATACTGTACCAGATACTGTATTATTGGTGGTACATTTGAAACCGATTTTCTCGTGATTCGATGCAATTAATAGGAATTTCACAAGCGAAAAAGATATGGGCTGAGGCCGAAAAAAAAGAGTTCGTCCAGAACCACCCCCAGTGGGTAGATTATGGATAAATCCTTCCCCCACGAAATCCGAGAAATCAATGTAAAACCCCACGTGCTTACTTATCTTCTACTTGTAAACTTTGTATGCAAAATGTCATTTTGGCTGGATCCGTTTGAGTTGTCGGTCTCATCTTTTCGCTTCGGCAAAGTTGCTGCTTATTTAGTGCATAATGAAACGCTTGCATACGAGTCTGCAACACATTGGGACATTTTATGTCTTTAGTTGCAGACTCGCATGCAAGTTCTAAGAGCCACTCAGCTGATCCGGACCCCGGGCATCGTCAAGTAAATGTCCTAAAGAGGCTACATACGAAATTAAAGCTTCCTAGAGTGTAAAGCATAGAAATTACCTTTAGGAGCCACTCAGCTGATCCGGACCCCGGGCATCGTCAAGTAAATGTCCTAAAGAGGCTACATACAAAATTACAGCTTCCTAGAGTGTAAAGCATAGAAATTAGCTTGAAGAGCCACTCATCTGATCCGGACCCTGGGAATCGTTAAGTAAATATCCTAAAGAGGCTACATACGAAATTACAGCTTCCTAGAGTGTAAATCATAGAAGTTAGCTTGAAGAGCCACACATCTGATCCGGACCCTGGGCATGGTCAAGTAAATGTCCTAAAGAGGCTACATACGAAATTACAGCTCCCTATAGTGTAAAGTATAGAAATTACCAATTAAAATTATTTAACCGCCGCTTCACAAATCAAACTGTTCTCGCAATATTCGGATCACCTGCTATGAATCACACCATCGAAACACCAGCTCAATGAAATCATCAGAAATTAACAAGCGGTTGCAATCATGTTCACAATATCAATTATTGAAAATGATCACCTGTGTGTAAACAATTATTCATATAACCATGCTCAAAACTCAGCTTGTTGGCCACGCACTTCACAGTAGTTAACATAATATGGTTGGATAAATCGAGAGCTTTCGAACGAATGGTCAGCGAATTTTGTGGGATGAAAAACGACGAAGTACCATTTCCCTAGCAACGACTCGGTTGTAAGCGGAAATGTTCAGAATATTTGGTAACAAATTTGGTTACGGTTTTCGAGTTATGTGCCAAAGCAAAGACATAAAATGTCAAAATGCTGAAAATAAAGAACAGAAAATGATCAAGTATAGTGGAAAATGCAACACTGACCTTCCATGGGATGTAAGAGAATCCGATCCGAAGGGGCTCCCCGTATTCGCTGAAGCGCAAATCCACCGGGAGAGCCGTCAAGAAGTAGAAAGTCGTGCACAATTTGAGCCGAAATTGAGTGGGAACAAACAATTAAAGTTGAATAAATCGTTATTTTTTACAGCGCGTTCGACTTGAACGATCCAAGTGAATGCGACGAGAGAGTGCGTGTACGTGTGTGCATTCTCCAGTAGAGGGCACCTGTTGCAGATCAGCGACTCACCGCTCATTTCAACATTCTTACATAAATTTATCGGATTTCTGTGGGTATATATAGCTCCGGATACTCAGCTGATCTGATTTATCCCAGTCTGGTGACCAGCGCCAATCGATTCCTCGTGACCAAAAAAACTCAAGATTTTCGTGATTCTCACGTCAAGCGCTGCCCAAGCTACAAATCTCTACCGATTATCGTGATTCTTATTTTGTTCCAATTATGAATTCGATACAGTTTTTGAAAGTTTGTCAGGATTTTCAAATTTCATCAAGAGAGGGGGTGAATGGAGGAGGTAATACTGATAAATCATGATGTTTTAACTATTCTCGTCTGATATGTATGTATTTTTTCCAAACTTAAATTTGGTCTAGTTATGGGAAATGTTCTAGTTATGGGAAACAGGAGTTTCAAATTTCATGATGGAAGGGGGTGAATGGAGGGTGTAATAACGGTAAATAGTGATATTTTTATCATATTCATCAGAATTTTTGTAACTGTTTATTGTTTGTTTGATCCAAATTTTAGTCCTGTTAGGCAACCTCAGAAATTTCAAATTTACGTCGGTGAAGGGGTGAAATGATGTTATGGGGAGAGGGGGGAATTCTGAGAAATCATGATACTTTTTTTTTTTTTTTTCTCTTATATTAATTCCCACCAAAATGATATACAATCCATTCATAGGGGCGTCCCTGTAATGCATGCATTACTCACCAATATGTTTATCTCTTTATATGTACGTTAATTTTCAATTTTGCTCGTCATCACTTCTCCTATTTGGAAAAAGTATTTGATCAGTTCGTTACAAACTAAGTATATGTTTCGCACTATCAAGGTAACTTTATCATTTTCTAGTGCTAATATCATCTTTATCATTTTCTAGTTCGGTATATCTAGTACTAATGGTATTTCTTGATTAACCACGTTACTACATACCTTGAATGATTAAATTCATTACTTCCCATTGCACCCTGGGCTTATTAGCATAATCTTCCTTGCCAATATTATTGTTATTATTATTGTGCTTTTGCTTTGCTTAGGTACTGTCTGACCATTGTTTGAACATCGTATTATTGCCTGATAAATAAATTTTTTATTTATCATATTATTTGTTTTCAATTTTTCTCTTTCACTTAATGATCCCATTTGTTATCCATTGAGGTGAATTTCAGGTGTTTTGAGTTTACATTTTTTTGTAAAATTGTGGAATCCTCATTTATGGTGATTATTCCACCTATTGACGAATTAGCTGATGTGTTGACATCAGTGAGTTTACCTAGTTACTGGGTGCCAGTTTTTTTCAGTAATTCTGTTTTTTATTGTATCGTAGTTCAATGACTTCAAAGTACGATGTGCTTCAAAGCTGCGTTAATCTCAGTATTAGCTAAGTTAATCTAGTCTAGTGGGTATTCGTCAAACTAAAAATTATTGCGAGCATGATAACAGTTCTTTCGCCCCCCCTTTGCTACAGCTGAGACCACTTTTTTTTCTTCAAATTCCTACTAAAATGTATCTACCAAATTGAAACGAAACAGCAATGTTGACCAAAGCGATCAAAAGCTCTTCTGAAACTTGAGGCAGTTTTTATGAGAATAATTGACAATCTTCAAAAAATTTTTAGCCATGTAAAACTTGAAGTTTCATGGGTTTTCAGAAATATTTATTTTTCTACTGATACTGATTTTACAACTGATTGATACTGATTTTCGAGCCTTTATCGAAATCAGCGTTAAATTTTCTAATGGAATAACGTCTTTTGCTTCTCGAAAAATACCAACTAAATATCATACCGCCAGGCATGACCTGTTTTGAAAAATCTATATTTTTGAAAACCCAGGAAACTAAGTTTTACATTCCTAACAAAATTTTGAAGATTGTGAAATCTCATAAAAACTGCCTCAAGTAAAAAGCTATACATTTTCGAACTATGTAGTGTTCTACTCCTTTTTGAATTAGTTCAACTAATAATTTGTTTAAAACTTATCTGAATCCACGTATTAAAGTCGGCAAGTGACATTTCTTGGAACATAAATAAAGATAGTATTAACATTAGGTCCCATTTGGTAGGGTATTGAACATAGTTCTATGATGAAAATGCATATCAGTAATTGTGCATGTATTGAGCTTATGATTGTTTGATAGTTTAATGATTACATTTTGTCTGCCAATCACAGAAGTTTCCGGTTTTTTGCCCAACACCACCCGGCAGTCCTGCTCCTGACATTCCTCGATCTGTTTCACTAAGGGCCGGTTTATATCTACATTAACTGGAGGATATCTATACTGAGTATCGCGCTATACTCCAGATAAAGAATGTGAGTCGTTTATCAATGCCGAATTACCTAGCGGATAAAATTGTCATTAGGATAAATTCTGTTGGCAGATAGCGGCTGTTAGCATCCTCATTGGTGTCCATAGGCGACAAAATAAGGGCGATTTACGCATGGAGCTACCACAGAGTAGAGTAGGAGCTGCATTTTCTTCATGGATCGACTATAAAAAAAAACCGGGTCTGACGTTATTTCCACAACAGTAAACATCATGTTATCAAGCTCGGCAGATAAGAAACCACAACATTTTTGCCGTTTGCTTCATTTCTAGAAAGAGAAATACATCTACGAATTCCAACCTGAATTATTATGAATGAATTGTTGTGATCAGTAAGTTGTGGACACAATTTCATCGTTGATCTGTGTTAGAATATAAAGAACGGTATCTTTATCCAACCAAAACCTCAATAAAAATACGCGCTCGTTCCATAGTAGGTGATCTACACGGGGTCTTACAAGTTATAAACGGTCTTCTGTTCCATACAACGAATTATGCTACGATAGAATCTTCGCCGTTGCTGCTATTTGAAGACAAATCCCCATATATATCCATTGGAAGGAACAAAAATTAAGGGTACTTATGTATTATACCGACCACACCAAAGTATCGATATGAAAGTATCGATTTCTGTTCACTCCTAATCGTGATAACAAGAACAATGATAACAGCACGACACCATCTTGACTCGTACCTAGCTGAGTACATATGGCGGTCGGCAGTAGCGGCTAAAGGAGGAAATCCACTACGCTCACTCCTCCTTGACATTGCTGCATTCTGGGCATCACAGGAAACCCATTAACAATTGATAATCGTAGTAAGTTTGTAATTGTTTTATTAATATAAACCCGTTATCAATTGATAATCTTTGTAATTCTGTAATTAAAGAGTTGTTTTTCATGATATAATGTTCGTTTCTATAAAATATCTATTTCAGTGTTCCTTATTGGGTGTGGTCGGTATAATACATAAGTACCAAATTAAGACAGTCAAACTTCAGATTTAAATAAGATTTTTGTAAATAGGTCAACTTGTTTGAGGTTAGAAAGCTCTAGATACCTACCTCATTAACCTCCAGTTTTAATTGTTATCCAACCGTCCAGGGACCAGATAAATTAAAACGCCAGATAGGGTTTGACAAGGGATGGATAAACACCCCTATTGTGTTATATGGCGAATAACGCTATCCCTCAGATAAATCCCCCTTATCCATTGGATAAATGTGATTGATAATCCGGCCCTAAACCGTCGAAATGGGAATTCATAAAGTTCAGTGATTATTTTAGTCCTCGAATTTGAGTTTCGATAGTTGCAATAATCAAACTCGATTCCGTAAAGCCGGAATTCAATTGGAATTAACTCGAAATTTATTTAGGCAAGATTTATGTGATTCGATTTCACAAGCACTTTCACTATCTAGTGGTCATTAATAGAATTCAACGATTGACTCACAAATTCAAAGAGATCACTACTCGTGCATGATTGCACTCTCAAAGTTCAAGCCTTGAGGAAGAGCGATCGGATTAAAGCCAGTCATACCTGAAATAGTTTCGAAAACGGCCACCACGTTGTGCTTCAAAATTTAGATTACAAAATACGGCTCGAGATTTCTTCCGATTTTGATTCTCATTGATTATTTTAAGTCTTACAGCGCTGCGGGTGGTTTCATTTGATTGTTCTGGATATTGCTTATCAGTAACAGCCAAAAAATCATTTCTTCTACCTTGAAAGTTATCGAGACCTCAATTTTTGAATATTTCAGCACTTAAATGCTACCCTTTGGGGTTCATAAAATTGATGTCGAGCTTCTTGGATCAACTAGAACCCAAATTTGATTTATAACCCGAATTTCATAAACTTTGGTCCAGCAGTTTTGGAGGTAAGGTCTGGACGGCGGACCGATCCGTTTTTGGATTATTATTTTCAATAATGAACCTTTGTAATTGACCAAAAAAAAAAGATGTTTAACCCCCTTCAAAATTACATAAATCCAGAAAAATATATCTTGGTACACATACAATGAGTTTCAACATTCTAACACTAAACAAAGAAAACTGTGTCACCTGGAAGGTGCGGTAGGCTCTATCAATAAAAAAAATAACTTGATTGGATACATGAATGGCAAGATAAAGAAACCAACTGATGGAGATCCCGGGAGCCACTGAAGCATGGGAAGCTGGAGATCAAAAGGCCAGAGCCGACATCATTCTTGCTATATCACAATCCGAAATAAAACAAATAAAATACTACAAAACATCGAAGGAATTTGTGGGTCAAACTCGCAAGTGTAAAACAAAACAAACAAGGATAACTTCAGCTGAATCAAAAACATTGGATATATGAAAATTCATTTCAAAACAGTTGTTGCACTAAATAGAAGAGCATAGGCCGTAAAGCAAACTGATGGGAAAAGTTTTGTTCCAAAGATAGTTCCAAAGCTGCTGACGAAAGGAGTTTCTTCCTCGGAGTACCACCATCATTCGCACTAAACATATCGGTAAGTACTTAGTACATTCATCATAGGGAACGTATATACAGGGTGTCTCGACTTAAGTAGGTAAGACTTCAGGGATCAACTTTACAAGTAATTTGCAACAAAAAGTGCCTTAAATAGACTTTTTCTTTTAGAGGCTTCGTTTCCGAGTTATTTCTTTTTGGTTTATTATTTCTAATTTCTAGTAATGTGATCGTGTAGCAAAAAATTGTTATAACCCCCCCTCAAACTTTGTCACTTTACGTTTCAAGGTGCGTAGAATCCAAATTTGAAATGTCCGTTCGTCGTTCGCCGTCCGGGCCATAAAAGGCCCAAGAATTTACTTTAAAAGCCCGTTCTTTCGCACATAGACTCCATTTGGGGTCTAGTTGGTCCTAACGTTTAACCATCCCGATCGCTTTACTCGCATTGATGCTATGGGCCAAAAACGGGCGAAAAAGTGTCTATTTCGAGACTTTGAGTGTTAGACGTGTTAGACGCACGCCTGGCACGCTTGGCAGGGGGTAACGGTGGGTGGTGAGGGGGGTGAGTGGGGGGTGGAGTGAGAGGAGGCGCCGCGGCACCGTGAGGTGGGTACAGCGTTCCTTCGAGGCATGAATATCTGTTTTTTTCTAGGTCATATTTGTGTGTTAATACCAATGCTTTTCCTACGCATATTTAATAACATATCCTCTCGACTTTTCGTACGTACTTAGATAATGATATTATTAAGGCAATAACTATTTGATTAGATAGGAGCTCAAAACGAGAAATATAAACATGCGTATAAGCAACTCGAAATAGGACACGCCTAGGAGTCTGGACGGGCCTTATGACGTACGCAAGCCAACTAAAACTACGATCATACTCAATTGAAAAAATAATAAACCTTTGTGAAATAATTTGCAGCTTTTTAAGATTTTTTTCGTGTTTTCAACCTTACATCACAAAAACAGCTCTAACTCCCCAATTTGTCAAGTTTTCTCAAATCTAAGGATACCGTTGGAAAGAGCGTTAAATTTCCAATCATTCTGATGTAAATTTCAATTTTTTTTATTAGTTCTAGTTAGTGAAAAAATGGCCAAAGTTTAACATTTGAAAATAATGTAAAAATTTTCGATTTTTCTTCGTTTTTCTGCTCCGCAGTATGGAAGTTTTTCAATAAGCGCTTTCCGGGAAAAACTTCCTCAACCTGTCAGCTTTCCAACGGTTTACCAAAAAAAAAATTTTTTTATAGGGAAGTTTTGGGAGAAAATAGCGTTTGAATGACAAAAAACGTCATTTTTTCGGTCAAAATCGACGTTTCATTTTTTTTTTTTTTTTTTTCTTCTTTGTAATACTTCATTATGCACAGCTGTATTCGATGATAATAAACCAAAAAAATAATAGTGACTCTACCTAACTCTTCTTCCACCTGCCTCATCTACCTGAGCAAAATTAGATAATTATCGGAGGGGCAGGCAGAAAAATTCGATAATACGATCGGCTACCTCAGTCAATTGTACTTCAAAATTATTCCTCGGATACTTATCTTTCATTTGAGTAGGTACTTAATAATACGGGGTGGGTTGGCAATAAAAATGCTGTTGTGCATCAGAGATCGCTCGAGTTATAAAAAAATAATAATTACTTCTTTAAAAAAAAATAAAATAAAATAAATAAATAAATAAATAAATCAAAGCAGGTTCTCAAAGTGCTTCACTCCTTCCTGTATGCGTTGGTGGCATCTGTTTTTTTTTTTTTTTTTTTTTTTTTTTTTAAAGAAGTAATTATTATTTATTTATAACACGAGCGATCTCTGATACTCAACAGCATTTTCATTGGTAATCCACTCCGTATTATTAGGTACCCACTCAAATGAAAGATAAGTATCCGAGGAATAATTTTGAAGCACAATTGACTGAGGTAGCCGATCGTATTATCGTATTTTTCCGCCTGCCCCTCCGATAATTATCTAATTTTGCTCAAGTAGATGAGGCAAGTGGAAGATGAGTTAGGTGGAGCCACTATTATTTTTTTCGGGTTATTATCGTCGAATACAGCTGTGCATAATGAAATATTAAAAAGAAGAAAGAAAAAAAAATGAAACGTCGATTTTGACCGACAAAATCACGTTTTTTGTCATTCAAACGCTATTTTCTCCCAAAACATCCCTATAAAAAATTATTTTTTAGTAAACCGTTGGAAAGCTGACAGGTTGAGGAAGTTTTTCCCGGAAAGCGCTTATTGAAAAACTTCCATACCGAGAAGCAGAAAAACGAAGAAAAATCGACAATTTATACATTTTTTTCAAATGTTAAACTCTGGCCATTTTTTCACTATTTACAACTAATTAAAAAAATTAGAATTTACATAAGAAAGATAGAAAATTTAACACTCTTTCCAACGGTATCCTTAGATTTGAGAAAACCCGAAAAATAAGGGAGTTAGAGCTGTTTTTGTGATGTAAAGTCGAAAACACGAAAAAAATCTTAAAAAGAAATAACTCGGAAACGAAGCCTCTAAAAGAAAAAGTCTACGAGGCACTTTTTGTTGCAAATTACTTGACAAATTGATCCCTGAAGTCTTACCTACTCAAGTCGAGACACCCTGTATACATAGGGAACTAAATTACGGGTACCTACGTGATATCTTTTATCTTTTCCCTCCGAGATCGTAGGTAGGAGTTTATTAAATGATATTTAAATTGGTTCAGTACAGAGAGGATGGAAGCTGGAGGCGGTACCCAAGCACCTTAGTGCCTGCCGTCGCCATCCATAGATAATTTAAGAATAGCTACTTGTCAAGAGCGGTACCAAAGCTCGTGAGGTCCGCCATCTCCACTTGACCAAGTAGAGGTAAAAAGGTGAGAATCTTCAAAGTGGTCGCAGATGGTACCAGGAAAGTATTCCAGCCATCATCTGAGCCGGGTACCATTAAGGATAAATGGTACCTGGACGAATCCAGACGTCACCTATCACAAATTGTCACAAGGAAGGATTGGGAGTCAAACTGACCAAATATATACAAGCTGAAGGCCAGAGAAGGTTTAAAAGGTTTAAAATTTCAAATCTCTCCCATAGGAGGTGTTTTACGGGAGGAGGGGGAATGGGGTATCTTTGTCATCAATGAACAAACTGGGATTGTTTGGAAGAATTTGATTTCTCAAATTTTTCAAATCTGACCCACAATTGAGGGGGAGGGGGGTGGGGGAGTTGAAGCGTTTCTAAAATCACTGAACGAACTGGGATCTTAGTTGTCGAATATGTTTAGAGTATTCTAACTTAAATCACAGGCTACTTGAAATTTTTCAAATCTAACCCATAGAAGGGGGTGTTTTAGGGGAAGGGGGGGGGGGGGGGGGGGGGGAGAAATGGGGTAGCTTTGTCATCATTGAACGAACTGGGGATTCAATTGTCGAATGTGTTTGGATTACTCTCATTCAAGTCAGACTAATTTTTTCAAAGTTTTGAAATCTGACCCTGTGGGGAGGGGGGGAGGATGTTAAAGCGTTTTGAACGTCACTGAACCAACTGGGGATCTGAGTGGGGCGAATCTATCAGAATTTACTTTAACTTGGGTCACAGGCTATTTGATAATGTTCAAATCAACCTATGCAACGCACGGGTGAACCAGCTAGTTAACTATAATTCTGGCTAATACGTCGTGGTTCCCACAGTAATATCATGATTTCCCGGAAATGCCCCCCTCCACCATTTAACTCCTTCATCTACAGTAAATTTGAAACTTCTTAGGTTGCATAATTGGACTAAAATCTGGATCGAGCAAACAATAAAACGCTGCTAATTATTACACAATGGTTTATTATTTCTGTGATAGATAGCCCTTCTACGCAGATGGTCTATAATTATTAAACCCCGTATGTAATATTTGATCAGAACATGGCGCATCATGCCTCCAAGAAGGATTCACACATTTACAGTTTCATGACAAAAATGAATTAAACTCCAGGAAAAAACACGACAAAATGGTGGATAAAAGTGGTATAAAAATACAGCAGAAAGTGAGCAGAAATCAATTCTCAGTTAAGTGTGACTTATTGGCGCTAGTCGTCGACCACCCACCACTCGGCAACCAACAACTCAGGAGGTTAGCATTCCTTTGCTCGCCCTATCGCCATCCCGAGTCGTTGCCCGACTCGTCGTGCTGTACGACGTAAGAACTCTCAATTATTTAAAAAAAGACAGCAATAGTGAAAAATCAATTACCAGGCAATATAATAATAAAAGCCAAGCGTAAAAATACGACGAAGAGATGGAAAACTTTCGAAATTGTCGAAGGAATACAAAATATAACAAGAAAAAAATCAAAAGCCAACACAAGGCATCAGCAATACGAAATTTTCCTGAACAAGAAATTATTTCGTCTCACTCTTTGTCACGAAAAAACGAGGCTAAAGTAAGCGGCGGATCTAATTTCTTTACTATTCAACCTGTAAAGCTGAAATTTTAAATGGAGAACCCTTGGAACTTCTAGAAACGAGCCATAAAGTATAGAGCCCAAGGTTTTATTTTTATTTTATTTATTTAATTATTTATTAATTCTTTTTATTTTTTATTTTATATATATATATATATATTTTTTTTTTTTTTTTTTTCAACGTGAAACGTCAAATTTTGAGGAGGAGTTGGAAAACAAATTTCGTTGGAGGATTAGCAAATCATTAGATAATAATGCTTCAAGTGAAGGATTAGAATTACCAATTAGGTAACTCACAAGCCGTAAAAGACGAGTGGATGATTAGCGTTGCGTCACTGCTGTAGAAGGTATAGGAAAGTCCTTGAATAAACCAGATGCCGAATTCTCGTAATATTCCAGATACCTTGTTTTCCATGTTTACCTTCTCTTATGAGCAGGAGTGTAGGTACTATACTAACCACTGGTGAATTAAGCAATTTACCTTACCAAAAATAAACAACAGTATTACCTACATAAACACGGGTATAATTTGCTTTGATATCAGATCCATAATTTGAATTTTGGTTTACATTTTCCATAATGAATCTTTGAAAATATGTACCCCCCCCCCCCCAGAATATTTAGGGGGTTTCAGAATGAGTTGAAGAAAAATTAAATAATATAAAATACAAAAATAAGTAGTATTAATCAGTCCGTCTACGTTTCTCCGCATAGTGGCGCTAAATGAATACTTTCGTTACAACACCTTAAACCGTTCAAAAGAGATTCTAAGATTCTAAAAGATTCTAGTGGGGTATCCAATCGACTAAAACTATTTCCAAAGCTGTCGAATGCCATCCTAATCCAGTGAGACGCTAGATACCTAAGTAACAAAGTAGAAATTCGACCCAACATTCGTCCCCTCCTGACCACAACCAGTCGGATCATACCCGCAACTTTGTTCTTCCCTTCATGTTTCAGAGAGACCCCCTATCAAATACTGCACGAACGCAAAGCTTTTGGCAATGAAGAAGCCATATTGGTAGGTAGGAACCTAGTGGTAACATACTAGGTCTGGCGTTCTCGAATTCCAATATTCAAGAAAAATGAAAAAACAGCCACAATATAGCAAGCAAGCTGCTAAGACTTTTTTTCTACCCATCGAGAATGCTAATATCAAAATAATACGCTCTTAATAGGCAATTCAAGAAACAGCGACGCTCAGACCATTTTTCACAATTAGAACCTGTTTAATTTGTTTTTTTCTATCGTAAGTTCTTTGCGTTCCACCCATTTTTCGTACTCAGGAAAATAAATTGCTTAATAAGGTATTTTCAATGACCATTACCTCTACCTATTAGCTGCCGAGCATCAGAATCACTCTTAATGACTAATTCGAGAGTAATTATGTCGTAAAAGACACAAATGGATGTGAAAAGCTGCGTCACAGTGAGACTTGAAAGAAAGTCCTTGGAATATTTCGCTGCAAAATCTACGTAATACGATTATGATAGATTGACTTAATATTTTATATTTACCTTCACTTTTGTGCAGAAATGCATATTAACCACCGGTGAAGTAGATAATTTGCTCCACAGTAAATAGACAAATGCGGTACCTTTATAAATACAGTAGGTATTTACGATTCATGTCGAAAATCGACTTCAAACAAAAGCGATGGTGTCATGAGGATCAATCGTCGAAACGTCCGAAATCGATATGCAGCGCCAAATGAAGTACCTAATTAATAAAAGTCAAATAAGAGCTGGATACCTCCTAACAAGGTGAAACGATGAAATTATTTGTAAGACAATAACTAATGTAAATTCCAACAATATACTAACTTTAAACTCGAGAGTTTGAACTGCTTCCTTGTCTCGTCGGTGATATTAATAACGAGAATAGGGGTTGCCAATGGTTCAGTAGTTTAGACGTCGAATCAGAAGGACTCCTCGTAACTTGAGTTTCGACCTCGAATCAGAAGGAATCTTCGTAACTTGAGTTTCGACCTCGAATCAGAAGGAATCCTCGTAATTTGAGTTTCGACGTCGAATCAGAAGGAATCTTCGTAATTCAGTTTCGACTTCGAATCAGAAGGAATTCTCGTAACTTGAGTTTCGACCTCGAATCAGAAGGAATCCTCGTTATTTGAGTTTCGACGTCGTATAAGAAGAAATCCTCGTAACTTGAGTTTTGACGTCGAATGAGAAGGGATCCTCGCAACTTGAGTTTCGATGTCGAATCAGAAGGAATCTTCCTAATGTGAGTTTCGACGTCGAATCAAAAGGAATCCTCGTAACTTGAGTTTCGATGTCGAATCAGAAGGAATCTTCCTAATGTGAGTTTCGACGTCGAACCAAAAGGAATCCTCGCAACTTAAGTTTCGATGTCGAATCAGAAGGAATCTTCCTAATGTGAGTTTCGACGTCGAATCAAAAGGAATCCTCGCAACTTGAGTTTCGATGTCGAATCAGAAGGAATCTTCCTAATGTGAGTTTCGACGTCGAATCAAAAGGAATCCTCGTAACTTGAGTTTCAACGTCGAATCAGAAGGATCCTCGTAACTTGAGTTTCGACCTCGAATCAGAAGGAATCTTCCTAATGTGAGTTTCGACCTCGAATCAGAAGGAATCCTCGTAATTTGAATTTCGACGTCGAATAAGAAGAAATCCTCGTAACTTGAGTTTTGACGTCGAATGAGAAGGGATCCTCGCAACTTGAGTTTCGATGTCGCATCAGAAGGAATCTTAGTAATGTGAGTTTCGACGTCGAATAAAAAGGAATCCTCGTAACTTGAGTTTCGCCGTCGAATCAGATAAAATCTTTGTGACTTGAATTTCGACAGCTTCCATTGCGCATGCCCTTCGTCTTTTATTATTATTTTTATATTGATTTGGTCAACGATAAACGAGGACCTAGTCCAAAATTTACACATTTGTACGGATCCAATCATCAGCAACCTGAGATCTCGGTGGATCAAACCTACATTATAGTTGGAGGTTGAAGCTAAAAACCTCCTTTATGACCACGACGAAGAGAATGAAACAGAGAATTTCGAAGAAAACAGCACCATGCACGTGTCTTGAATTTCTTCTCCATGACGTACTTACATATACCTAACGTTTAATGTGAAAATCTGACGAGAATAGTGAAACAACATGATTTATTACTATTACCCCCTCCATTCACCCCCTTCCAGAATGAAATTTGAAACTTCTGTTATTCCTTCCAAAACTAGACCGAATTCCTAGTTGAACGAAAAAAGGATCATGAAAATCTGACGAGATTAGTTAAATCATCATAATTTATTACTATTACCCCCTCCATTACCCCCTTCCAGAATGAAATTTGAACCTCCTGTTATACCTTAAAAACTAGACCGAATTCATAGTTGAACGAAAAAAGGATCATGAAAATCTGACGAGAATAGTTAAAACAACATGATTTATTACAATTACCCCCTCCATTCACCCCCTTCCAGAATGAAATTTGAAACTGCTATTATACCTTCCAAAACTAGACCGAATTGATAGTTAAACGGAAAAAAGGATCATGAAAATCTGACGAGATTAGTTAAATCATCATAATTTATTACTATTACCACCTCCATTCACCCCCTTCCAGAATGAAACTTGAAACTTCTGTTATACCTTCCAAAACTAGACCGAATTCATAGTTGAACGAAAAAAAGATCATGAAAATCTGACGAGAATAGTTAAAACAACATGATTTATTACTATTACCCCCTCCATTCAACCCCTTCCAGAATGAAATTTGAAACTCCTATTATACCTTCCAAAACTAGACCGAAATCATAGTTGAACGAAAAAAGGATCATGAAAATCTGGCAAGAATACTTAAACCAACATGATTTATTAGCGAATTTTTGAAGAAAATTAAGCTATTGCTCTCGCCTCAAAATTTGTAGAATGTGAATTTTTGAAAAAAATTTATGCAGAAATCCGTTTTAGGCTATTCTGAATCATATTCTGAAGTTTAACGCATTTTTTTTAATGTATGTATACATGTAGGTATGTATATATGTATGTATGTATATATGTATGTATGTGTCATTCCAGACGCTAGAAACTTCAAACAAAATTTAAAATGTTAAGGACACAAAACGAAAGTTCAAGTTCGTTGGCCAGCATGATCGGATTACATCTTAAGATTGAAATTTTCAAAAATGTAGTCAAAAATTTCAAAATAGCCTGTTTTGAGATTAGTTAAATCATCATAATTTATTACTACTACCCCCTCCATTCACCCCCTTCCAGAATGAAATTTGAATCTCCTGAAATACGTTCCGAAACTATATCGATTTCGTGATGGAACAAAATAAGAATCACGAAAATTGATCGAGATTTGTAGCTTAGGCAACGTCTGAAAGATTCAGTAGGTAATTATCCCCTCCACCACGACTACAAATCCGAAATTCCCAAGGTTTGTTTGCTGCACAACTAGACTGAAATCGGAATCAAATCAAATAAGAATCACAAAAATACGTTGAGAATTGTAGCCTGGGCAGCGTCGACAAAATATGTCGTAAAAAACCACGTTTTTTCGGCTTTACCCCCTTCATTTTCTCCTTTCCGTCATGAAAGGCAAAATTCCCGAAGTTTGTTGCACAACTAGAATAAAATTGGACTCGAACAAACAAAGAATTTCGGAAATCGGTGGAGAATTGTGGCCTGGGCAGCATCGACAAAATTTGTCACACACAAACACACATATCCACACATACTCCCACACACACACACACACACACACACACACACACTCACACACACACAGACATACACCTATCTTTTTCACGGATTCGTTCTTAGAATGGTTTAAAACGGATTTTTATGAGGTTATTTTATTTATTTTTTATTTATTTATTTTTTTTTCTCATACTTGGGTTGTTGTTACCCCTCTGGACCAATTCCAATAGATCGTCCCTCTTAAATAGGAAGCCTTGCCATGTATAACCTAGCTTCTGAAGGACGTCCTACAAACGCGTTTCTTGAGCATTTTTCGCAACAAAAATAAGTGAAACTCGAATGTTAAAAGTATAGGAACATGGGGTAGGTATATCCGGAGTCGGTGTGAAATTTCCTATAAGAATAGATAGAAAACAGACTTTTGTACAAAATTACCCATTTTTGGACCACTGCGGAGGACGGCCGTACGGCGCTCCAGGGCTGGAATAAAGCCTCCAAAAGAGTTCTGAGTCCGACGTTACTTCCTTCGTTTTCTAATTGCTATTAGGTTTTTTTCCCCATAAAGAGGGGAGTAGCACGAACACATTTTCTTTGTAATTTATACGAAATATTTATATGAAATTAGATAAATGATTGAAGAAAAAGTAAAGGTGGTTCATTCGACCACCCAGTGGGAACACTCCCATAATAAGTATTTTCTGTTTGGATAAAGGGTCACCTTAGTAATTTTTGTTGGTGTAGATACCTATCTTCTATAGATTCTGGGTTTCTCGAGGTAGGTATTGTACCTACTTCGTCTCTAACCTCGCCCAGAACTCTTCTCTTCTTCGATGCTTATCATTCGCGAACTCAGTAATGTTAGGTACACGTACACATGCTTCCGTCGTATGCTTTTGCATTGAGGCGGGAAACAAGACTGAATCAACCAGTTTCCTCTCCGCAGTGCAGAGCTCTCTGTGAGAGACGGTGCGAACTTGATGGTGTCGTTCAGATAGTGCAGAGAGCGCTCAAGCCTCCAATGAGCCCAGCATGGTTTTTCAGGATGAGTAAATATGGTAAACACACGCAATATCGATTAATCTTTCAGTATTATTTCAGATTGCTAAAGTTCGTTTTAGTTTAAGTTCGTATATTGATCAAGATAATACTAGATTAATTACAAAGATTCATAATACAAATTAAAATTGGAGAAGTACATTTACATAGGTATCGATTGTTAAATTTATGTGCATAATATTTTCATTTCGTACCAACCCTTTTTGCATTTGTAATGGGTGATTTGTAATGGGTGAAATAAGGCTTAAATTAGTAGGGAAATTAGAAAGTTTTGAGTAAATATTAGGTTACATTTTATGAGAGTTGTTCCTTAAAAAATGTACCTGGCTACATGCACATTGAGGAAACTTTTGTGTCGCTTTTACAAAACAAAACTTAATTATTAAAATCATAAAATCATGGTAAACGTAGGTATGTATGATTTGTGAATTCAAGGTGTTTTTGGCACGTGACTCGCATAGTTTTCCTTTTTGTCCGAATGAGACACTTTTTTGCTAGCTTTTTTACTTCCATACTTTTGGATTTTAATTTTTAGCAGTATCTACCACACATTTTACACCTACATCATCACATATTACATTATTACTATTAATTACATCTCAAAGTCCCAAAAATGATAAAAATTATAAAACACCATTAACCTACTCACGATGTACCACATGAATATTAAAGCCCATCTTATAGACGATGCATCTCCGAATGTAAGTAAGTATAGGTAAAATTAGTATTTTTCATTATAATTGATTATGTGCCCAAGAGAACTAACTCTGTTCCTTCTGAGGAAAAGTGACCAAAGTCAGGGTTACCGAGTCTGGTCAAAGAAAGGTACCTACTTTAAAATCATCTGTGTAATCGCGAAATTTAAATTCTTATGTTCAAAACAAATAGTTTCGATAGAACAACTTAATTTTAGCTACAATTATGGAGATATGACGTCCCATTAAAAAAACTCAGAATAGACAAAAATCCAAGCAGATATAAGTTTGGATGACTCAGGTATTTGGCGAGAAGGTTCACTTTGAACGAATAATTCAGGTCTGCTATTAATTTACACAACAAGTTGGATTCGCTGTATTTTCAATTAACGAGTAGCAAAAGTTAAGGGGACATTGGTTGGGTGCAAATCCACAAATCAATTCCTGTAGGAAAATATTCCTTAAAAGGCCCAATATGCAAACACATTGGTGAGTATTGCATGCATCACAGGGACGTCCCTATAAATGGAATGTATATAATTTTGCGATTCTTTAAAAAAAAAAAAGAGAGAAAAAACAAAAATATCATGAGTTCTCGGAAACACCCCTCCCCCTTCCATTTTTTTTACCACCTACATGGACAGTAAATTTGAAACTTCACATTAGCATAACTGGAATAAAATTGCGATTTATTGATATCCCCCCCCTTCTCCCCTCGCATCATGGAATTTGAACTCCTGATGTATGTTCCAAAACTAGACTGAATTCATGATTTATTAACAAAAAAAAGTATCAAGAACATCTTGAAACATGACGATTTATCAGTAAAAGCCCTTCATTCACCCCTATCTATAATGGGATTTGAAGCTCCTGACAAACGAATTCTTAATCGAACAAAATAAGAACCACGAAAATCGGTCGAGATTTGTTGCATGCGCAGCGCTTGAAACAACGGGTACCTAATTATTCTTCCACCTCCCATCACAACAGCGAATCCGGAATCACCAAGGTTTGTTGCACAATATTAGATTCAATTCGGAATCGAACAAAATAAGAATCACAAAGATCGGTTGAGAATTATTGTAGCCTCGGTGGCTTCGACAAAATTTTCCGAAACAACCTCACCAAATTATTGTAAATTTTCCGTTGCAACAAATGAATAAAAATCGTATATCATGTTTTCTTTCGTAGTAGATAATGTTGCTAAATACCAACAATTTTAGATTATTCCTTGTATTAGGAAAGAATGAGCTCCAGAGCTCACTCAGCTGGTCCTCACTTGGTGAATCATACACAGCAGGCCTATACAGGGTGATTCCCTCGCAGATGCAAAAAAAATTTGGGTGAAACTACATCAAAAATGGAGTAAAATGCCGCCAACTGCATATTTTTATCTCAATCCGTTCTTGAGATATGATTTTTTAAAGGTTTTCTCAGGAAAACCGTGTTTTTGCTTTTAAACTCGAATTTCTCCACTTTACTTCATTTAATTTTAACGTTTGACCACATTTTTGGAATCATCATCAAATTTACTATAAGAATAGTGTTCTTGGGTTCTTAAAAAGTACCATCCAAAGGCCCTCACATCAGCTCAAACATTGACGATTTTGAAAATAGAATATTTCTGAAAATCTTTACTACTCTTCCAAAACGAATCCTGGAAACTGGCAAATCTCATGAAAACTGCTTCGTCTAATAATCTTTCCTATGGTATAATCAAGTTTACTTTTATTTTGTTATTTAGTGGAAAAAAGTATGTTTTAATGTTAAAAAAAGTGGGGTTTTCAATGAAATTGTTAGTTTTCTCGGAAGATGACCCTCCATGAACCTACGATTATGGGGTCGGTTTCTATGTATTTTTTCACGCTGTATCGAATGGTAACATTTGTAGATCTCTCCAGCTCCGTTTTAACCGAGTTTTACACTTAAAATCGCAAATGTCTAGTTTTTGTTTGTTACGATTAAATGTACGTGTGTTATGGGGTAAAACTTGTTAATTAAAGTGTAAAACTCGATTATAACGTAGTTGAGAGATCTGCAAGAGTTTTCATTCGATCCAGCGAGGAAAAATACATAGAAACCGACCCCATACTCGTTGGTTCATGGAGGGTCATCTTTCGAGAAAAACCCACATTTTTTAACATTAAAACATTATTTTCTCCCCTAAATAACAAAATAAAAGTAAAATTAGTAATACCGTTGGAAAGCATATTAGATGAAGCAGTTTTCATGAGATTTGCCAGTTTCCAGGATTCTTTTTAAAAGAGTAGTAAAGTTTTAAAGATTTTCAGAAATATTCTTTTTTCAAAATCGTCAATGTTTGAGCTGATGTGAGGGTCTTCGGATGGTACTTTTTAAGAACCCAAGTACACTATTCTTACAGGAAATTTAATGCTTATACCGAAAATGAGGTTGAAAGTTAAAATTAAATGAGGCAAAGTGGAGAAATCCGAGTTTAAAAGGAAAAAACACGGTATTCCTGAAAAAAACCTTTAAAAAACCATATCTCGAATACGGATTGAGATAGAAATATGCGGTTAGCGGGATTTTACTCCATTTTTTATGTAGTTTCACCCAAATGTTTTTTGCATCTGCGAGGGAATCACCATGTATAGGCTCAATACCAAATTTCAGCCTCCTAGGTCTATTAGGAGGGAAATTAAGGCCCGAGCTCATTCTGCCGATCTGAGTGGTTCCTCACTTTGTCAATCGTATACACCATATCTATAGAAGCTCCATATTAAATTTCAGCCCTTTAGGTCTATTAGGAGAGAAATGAGATACCGAACTCACTCAGCTGATCTAGGTGATCCCTCAGTCAATCGTACACATCAGGCCTATAGAGGTCCTGAGATGTCCGTGAAATTGAACTTATAAAATGAAATGAAATTTAAATGAAATAATGGAATAATGGGAATTTTGATAGAGAGCACGTGTTTCATATGTAATGATCACTTTTTAATAATGTTAGGTTAGGTTAGTACTGTTGTTGTTGTAGTATATTGTTGTTGTTGCTTGCTTGCTATTTATTGTAATGGCATACACCGCAGGTCCCATATCGAATTTAAACCTCCTACGTCAATTGAGAGAAAAATGAGCTACCTAGCACACTCAGCTGATCATCGGAGGGTCCTCACTTTGACAATTGTACACAACATGCCTAAAGAGGCTCCATACCTAGGTAATGTCTGCCTCCTATGTCTATTGAGAGAGAAATTAGGTCTCGAGCTCACCTAGCTGATCTGTGTAGTACTCACTTTGTCAGTCGTAGGCCTACAGATGATCGATCAACACAGTAGGCCTATGGATGATCAATTTCAAATGTCAGCCTCCTATTACAACTCTGTAGCCTCCTGTAACAACAAGGAGGTAGGAGGGGGACTTTTGGACTATGCCATCAAGTTCAATGTAAAGAAGTGTCTAACGTCACGAGTGGATGTACCGGGTGTGCAGGAAGGTACAAGGAGAATCTGTTTACTATTAATGATGGTTTCAATTGCACAAATATCTTCAATACCATCATGAGCTGTAGAAATACGCTTCGTGGTAATTTTTTCTTTATTTAATGAATGGATAATGGTAAATAGCCTCAGTTTAAACTTTTAACTTAATAGGACGAATAACGTAGAAATTAGGTACCTTAGCAGATTAGGGTGGTTCCGCACTATGAAAATTCTATTCTACCTGTCTCATAGAGGCTCTGTTTCAAATCGCAGCTTAATAGATTCAACGGTAGATAAAATCTAAGGATAAAACCAAAAAATAATAGTAATAATTTCTTAAGGAAAGCTTTGGGTAACTATAGAAATGATCTAATATTTTCCTATACAGAACGAGATTGTTACTTGAAATGAGACCACTTGCCAAACTAGTTAGGTGCCTACCGAGTGAGATCATGTTTATTCTGGTGTAAACATATTTATCTTTATAACGACGCTTTTCAATCAACATTGATTTTGGGGGTTTCTACCTGGAATGCAGGTAATTTGTTGCCCTTAAATCAAAAGTGATTGCCCCCTGCACCCTACCAGCTAGTGACGGGAACTTTGAAAATATGTACTTATAAGTTTGTAGTCATTTATCATTGTATCAAGTTTGCCAGTTCAATTGATTCTCCTCACTGGTCGCGCTTTGCAGCTAAACTGATGCCCAAAATAAGCTTGATCGAATCATGGGATGGTTTCAGGTCTGAATGGTGCAGAGTCAGCATCCGCCAACACCAGAAGAGATGAGAGGGCGGAGGTTCGTGGGACCGCTAGCTCAATGTGGAGGAATGCGTTGAGGTAGGTGTGTACAGCGCCAGCGGGGGGATTGCCCTCTTCACAGGCAATTACCAAAACCTTCTTGGACCGCCACCGTTCCTCTTGTGTTCTGCTGTTTCTTGTTTTAATTTCTTCTGCTCGGAGTTTAAGTTGTGGTTAAAAGCCGCGGATATAGTCCTGTAATCGATGAATTGGATGAGGGTTTTCATATCAGGGTGGCCTCAGATCAAAGACGGACATCTTTTCTGATGACCTCCATAAGCAAAACCACCCAAGTGCCATTTTTTGAGAAATAAATTTTTTAACGGATACCAACTTTGTGTGCCACAAGACAACTGCTCATGAAGTTTCTGAGCGATAGTAGAGCTCCGAGCGGTTCCTTTATCAATGTCAAACCAAACAAATTTAAGTGCCCATTCTGCTGCACGTTACTTGCGTTGCTATGCTTCCCCCATGATCCCCTGATTGATGTTTTTTACACGGGAACGAACTAATAATATAACAAGTGAAAATTAGGATTCGGTTTAAGTTTACTTTGCCCACATCCCAAATGTATTGTAGCAGACAACTGGCGTGTATCAACCTTGGGATTCAAACTGACGGTAGTCGCGGTGAAGACTTCTACTTTTAGGACGAGACAGAGCGAATTCGGGGCTGTAACGAAATTGGCACCTGTATTCATAGCTACTCAGAACACAAGCTGAAATGAATTAAATAAACTAAAATTTGACCTTCCTGGTTACCAAAATAAGTTATGCAAGGGGATGGGTACTTGGCGTGTTTTGGTTTGAATTCGCTAAAAATAGGATAGTTAATTTTAGTTGTTGATTTATTTACTAATTAAACAATAATAAAATGTACAACAGACATGGAAAACTACAAAAGACTTTTTTTTTTTTCGGCTTAAACAGTTTTTTGGGTTTGCTGGACTATTTTATAAATGGAACTTAGGTTGCTTTGCATATGGCGGTCTTGTCGTATTAGCGAATTTTTGAAGAAAATTAAGCTATTGCTCTCACCTCAAAATTTGTAGAATGTGAATTTTTGAAAAAAATTTATGCAGAAATCCGTTTCAGGCTATTCTGAATCATATTCTGAAGTTTAACGCATTTTTTAATGTATGTATGTATGTATGTATGTAGGTATACATGTATGTACTTATATATGTATCTATGAACCTATATATGTATGTGTCATTCCAGACGATAACTGTCCGTAGAATTGTGCTATAAACTTCAAACAAATTTTGAAATGTTAAGGACACAAAAAGAAAGTTCAAGTTCGTTGGCCTTATTACATCTTCGGGTTGAAATTTTCAAAAATGTAGTCAACAATTTCAAAATAGCCTGTTTTTTGCGATTTGTTGTGCGAAATAATTTTTTCAGAATACTAACATGTGGTATATTCGGAATCAGCGTAAAATTTCCTATAAAAATATGTACCTATTAAGTTTTCAAAAATTTCAAAGTTGAAAAATCAGTCAAAAATCGGAATTTGCCGTTCGCTAGTTGTAAAAATTGGTAATATTTGCATGAAACATTGTCCAAGTTCAGATTGAACTACTCTTATGGAAGTATCCCTGTATAACCATTCCTAGAATCATGCTGTTTAAAACGTAGCTTTTAGGTGTTTCTTTAAAAAAAAAAAAAAAAAATGTAATCACAACTGATGAGTTTACTCTGCGAAATATTCCGTCCTCCTATTCTCTCGGTCGCTCTCTTTAATGTTTTACGCTTAACTGTTTTAGGCCTTGATGTAGCTTTAATACTGACTGTGGCTAAGAAAATATCAGCCATGAAATTATGAAGAAGTTCTGTTTATGTACGTACTAGCACGCAGACCCAAGGCCTCGCTCCGCTCGGCCGTCAGTTACGTTAATCTCAAGGCCTCCCTCCATCGAAATCTATGAATATTTACCTACATTTGTCTTTAAATCTACAAGATTAGTTTAATAATAATAAATTATAAGTACCTTCTAATTATTTTTAATAGTTTGATTCCATGTTTGTCTATCAAAATCATAAACAAAAATTTCTCTACACGATCAATAGCGACTGAAATGTCGAAGATTTCTTCAAACATTCGCTCATGGGGTCATGAGCGAATGTTTAAGTTGTGGTTAAAAGCCGCGGATATATAGTCCTATAATCGTTGAGTTGGATGAGGGTTTTCATATCAAGGTGGCCTCAGATCAAAGATGGGCTCTTTTGTTTCCAGGAAGTGGAAAATATGAAACATTTTTTGTACGGTCTGTTGCTCTGAATGTTCCAATAGGTAGCGGAAGCATTGTTTTCACTTTTGGGTAATGAAATAATTTTTCAAAATCCGATTTTGATTACATATTTTTGGAATAATCCCATTGGAATATTCCCATGGGAATTTTAGGCTTTAGATGGTCCTCCATTCACGCTTTTCTTCAGCTGGAAAATTTCCCCGCAACTACTAGGCAAATTGATACCTGAAAACTACACAGCTATTAAGTTTATCAAGTTCTTCAGCCTGAATAGGGTTAAAGTATGAATGTCATTACCATATTACGTGGGGATAAAAATTAAAACTTTTAATGAAGAACAACAGTTACGTGTTTGAAATGTTATCTCACCTATGTAACAGTTCCTGACCAAACATATGAATTGGTCGAAGGAACTGTTACTCGGCACGTTTCAAAGAACGACGAAACCTACCGCGGTTCAGGTCCCCCGGCCGGACCTCATTGTGCGTATAGCATATAACAATTATTTTTATCCCAGTGATCTTCGAGTATATCTATAACCCTACCTATCCCTGCCCCCTGCGATATTTTATTACCTCAAATTAAATTGTATTCAATATATCTCGACATTAGATTAGTCAGAGAATCCTTTCTTCATACCGTTCTTTGATCGCCATTCAAGCAAAATTGTATTACGATTCTAAGTGATTTAATTTCGTATCTCGTTTCATAGCTCTTAAAAACGTCAATAAAAATAAGTATAGAGGGTGCGGCAGAAATAGCCATCCCCATTAAGGAATGCTAATATAAAAAAATGCAGCTAGATACACAATTTTTTTTATATTTCTAAATGCTAGATAAAATGCGGTTTTATTTTACGTGTTTTTCAAAATTATGTCACTTCAATGCAGCCTTTCACCGGCGATGCACAAATTTAGTGTTTCACGAAAGTTTGCAATAGCACTTTGGGTCTATTATCAGTAACCTCTGATCGTTACTGTGACATGCTGGGCAATTCACTTCGGTCGAAATTGAGTGACCTCTTTGCTATACATGGAGAGGAAAATGTGAGATTTCAGCAATACGGAGTCTCTTGGCATTTTAGGGGAAATGTTCCCAGGGCATCTCATTTCCATGCGCGGTGACATCAGGCAACCTCTACGTTCACCAAATTTGACCCCATTTTAGTACCAAAATTTACGAACATCTTTCCGGAACAATGGAGGAATCGAAGGCTGCGATAACCCTTGAAGTGGCCGCTATTCCGCCTGACATGACCCTAAGAGATATTGCAAGCTTCCTTGAGACTAAATTTGTGTATCGCCGGTGGAGGGCAGCATTAAAGTGACATAATTTTGAAAACCTCGTAAAATAAAACTGCATTATACGTAGAATTTATAAATTACAAAAAATTATGTATTTAGATTTTTTTCTTCAATTTGCATTCCTTATTGGAAGCTCTTTCTGCCGCACCCTGTATATCATAGAGAAATAAGAAATATAACCATGAAAATCGCTTAGATTGTCACCCTTACTAACAAGAAGATGAATGGACCTTTATTTCAGTATAAGGGAAATAACTGTACCTATTTACAAATGATGATGATCTTGAAAACTGTTGAGAAAAAGGAACAGGAAATACTGTGTGACCATGTTGAGATTTTTGAATACGATTAATTTAATTTTGTAAATATTGAGTTGATTTACTTTGTATTTGTTGTGGACACCAAATTAAGAAGGGGAAAAACACTCTACTCGAACACTTATAATTTTTTTTAAATTCACAACGATAGTACACGTAATATGAGCAAGTCTATAAAAATCAGTACTTTTTAACTCAGAGTTTTTCATTTTTGTTGGCGATTTTTAATGAAAATTATACTAATTCTCATTAATTCCTCTTGAGGATCTTGTTGGGGATTGTTGAGTCGAAATCGGTAGGTGGAGATGGTGTGGTAATCATTGGCTGTGTTGAGGGTACAGGTGCCCATAAAATAGTGGATCCTTCAGTGAGCCGCCCCATTTTAGCCCAAAAAATTGCATCGGATATGAGCTTTTGTGCAATCGCTTGCTGATGGGTATCATTCATTGCTCGAAGATCTCCTGCAACTGATAAAGCAAACGCCTCCCACTTGTCCGGTGGTTCAGCAGGTGTCACTTCCGCCAATTTTTTAGCAACTGCGATAAGTTGTTTCCGAACCGAGATTCGTTCAGTGTCAGTAGTTTCAGGAGGTGTAGATCGAAAGCCATCAACAGCAACCTAGAACAATAAGAAAATTAGACATATAGATGCCCCCTGCATGTGTCAAATAATAAATTAGCGGATTTTTGTTGAAAATTAAGCTACTGCAATGACTCCAAAAAATTTAAAATAATCATGTTCTACATAATCAAGTTCTTCATGGATATCCGCTTTGAGGCTCTCTGAAACAATTCCTAGATAGTATGTGCTTGAGTGTGTGTGTGTTCTTTCCCCAGAAAATCAAGCATTCCAAAACAAAGGATGAAATCGTTGCCCAGTATTTCTCAAATTTAAGAAAGAAATTGCTAAAAATCCACAAAAACAGCTAAAAAAATTTTAATTTATACTTTTTAACAGCATAATACTCATTAAAACTTTATCAACTATGAATTGGAACACTAGAAATTTTATTAACAAAATTATGCTGAATAATACACTAAATTTCATTAATATATGCTAAAAATATTATTATTATGCGCGTGCGCAGAGTCAAATATTGATTTGAGAACAATGAAATTAGTAGGGGACCATTTACAGCGTAACCCACACGTTCTCTGAAAATTTCCTCAAAATTCAAAAAAAAAAAAAAAATTTTAAATTAAGCTCTTTACAATGATTACTCATCCTTATTTTTTTTTTTTTTTTTTTATATATAGTATTTTTTATATATTTTATAACAACTCATCCTTATAGTATTAGTATTACTCATCCTTATAGTATTCTTCAAATTTGAGTGAAATTGGACGAATAGAGTGCGAGAAAATTGATTGATGGAAATTAAGTTGGCGCATACGCGTGATAAAGTATTGATTTGAGAGCAATGAAACTGCTAGGGGACAATCTGCAGCCTAACCCGCTCAATCCCCGAAAATGTCACAAAATCAGATGAAAACTGTGGGAATTAACCTTATACCTTATTTTAAGGATTTTCAGGCATATGACAGACAGACACACACACACACACACTCGTGCGCGCACGCGGGACGACAGTAGTTGTTCAGAATGGTATAAAACGTAAAATTTAAGGGAAAATTGCGTTCCTTGAGGAAACAAATTTTTTATTTTATCCCCCGGAAAGAGACCTACCGGTAGGTAGATTTGGAAGCAATATTTTATCTGCAATGGAAGTGTTGACTTCCAGCAGCATCTCATATGTTCACTGTAAGTATGTGGTCCTCTATACTATGCACTGTGTTTTAGTTTACTCAAGTACCAACCTATCAACAATTACCTACTTCATTGTTACTTATCAATCATAACTATGCTTGTAGAAATAATACAGCTATTTGAAGACTGAAATGCTATTTCAATTTATTTGGTATGGGATCTACCTACATTTATTACCTACGTTATAAACAGTAAGATACGTCAGCAAGACAGGTACTTACAATATCTCCGATCTGCTGACCATCCCCAATTCGCTTATTATCCTGTTCAAAGGTTTCATTGGACACGGAAGATTCGGAATCCAGGCAGTCGGAGTTTGCTTTGGGAACTCGTAGCACTTCTGACAAAAAGCTTAATTGTTCGTAGTTCACCCAACAAGGGACGTATACTTCGTCTGCCTCAGTTCTACGTTTACTTGCTTGCACTTTTTTGAATTCCCTTAGGTACGTTGTACGCAAGGAGTCGATTTTTTTACGTACAGAAGCCAAGTTGGCATTGGCATCATACCTTCGAAACACGTTTAGCAGCTCGAGTTGCGCTGCTGTTCGTGCATTTCTGTTCGCGTACAAAGCACAATTTATGTCCCACAAACACCTACTTTCCCGATAAACATCAATAAACTCCGAAGTACCTTCAGCGTCCATTCTATGAATGAACTAAGTGTTGTCATGAAAAATTGGATGTTACGCGACGTGTACTCGACGAAATCAACGTTCCAACTGGCGGTGAATCGGCCGATGCTCCCATCCTCGCGCCGGCGCAGTCGGAAGTTGGACCCCCTAGTCGGCTGATCTGGGGCTCCTATTCACCCGACGCGTCGTCCATCAAGGCCATTCACGCTCCTATGTCGCACAGTGGGCAAAATTACAGATCTAGGCGGACAAAAGACAAGTCAACAAATTATGATTTCCAGTATTAGGTCACGAATGAATTGATTCTAGTTTACTAATAGTCTTATAAGGGAGTTTTTGACATGAGTTGACTTATGTATCTAATTTACTTACCAAATTATATTCACCGATACTACACAGTATATATACCTAATAGGAATCAGATCTGTTGGATAGCCATTTTGTTTTTGAAGAATGATGGTTATTTGTATAGAGAACATGGAATGGAACAGGTAACAAGGAATGGACAAGACTTTCTTTAACTGTATTAATTTTTTAAGAGTCTATGGTATACTTCGATTAAGTTGTTAGTATCCAATTTGTGGTTCATAGCCGTTTCTTTGTTTTTTAATATGAAAGCCACTTCCTTAATTTGGCGTTTTCGGAGGTTTATTTCCTGGCAATGGATATTCCAAACATCAAAATTAGGTTGATGTTTGGTGGTGGCAACATGTTTGGCTAAAGCAGTGGGAAAATGTACTTCAGTGGATGGTGTATTCATGGCTTTTTTTGCGTCTCTAATATGTTTGCCAACACGTTTTTTTCACAACTCTTTTGTTTCTCCTATATATTGCTGGACCTCACATTCCATTCATACCTTGACATGGAATGTGGTACACAAAGCAGGATTTATCGTTGTTTGTTAATGAGTCTTTCAGCTGGCTGAACAGGCATTTGTTATTATTGGTGTTTTTTATTTTGTTTTTGGATTTTATTGTTTGTGAGTTGTTTTGTCGCTGTTATTGTTTGTAATTTTTAATGTTTAGATGTTATTATTAGTTGTGGGGGGTCCAGAATACAAATTTTCATGACCTGAAAGTGTAAACAAAGAGCATAACGTGCGCAAAAGACATGTCTGAACGAAAACCTTTTTGTCTACTCATTACTGCTATTGTTTCATTTGCATCGTATTGTATCGAGAGCTAACATCCCTTCTACGAAATGGACTACCATGTTACAGGTAAGACCTCACATTTTAGTGATTTTGAGTCAATAATTTTAGTGTCAAATTGGTATGAGGGCGAATAATCAAAGAAATTATCTTTTTAGGGGCCAACCCAAAATTTTACTCGAGGAGTTCTAATCGGTACCTAGAGGTTCCATGGCGATTCTTTGAATTTAGTTGCCCTACCTCCTGCAGATGATGGGACTTTTTGCGCTTTTTTGCGCTTTGGCTGTTTTATGCCTTTGAAGTACCTAAAAACTACTTATTAGAAAAGAGGATAAATTGGGGTTGTCTAGATTTTTAATAACATGGTCGTGTTTTGGAGCAGTTGGTGTTGCTCGGTCACACCACAGCAACTGCTGCCCGACAAAGTCCAGGTCAGCAGCAGTGCGGGCGACCTCCCAGCTCGAGCACACACACATACACGGAACCAAAGTTGTTCAGAATGGTCTCGAACGTAAAAAGCGAGTGCGGAAATATTGATTTTGCAAACAAAAAATCTCATCTCCCGAATCTGAAAACAATACTTCCGCTACCTAGGTAGACTCGGAAGTAAAATTAGTACGAATAAGTAAAGTTGATTGTCCTGTGGGCAATCCTTATAACGGGTAAAACTGTAGGAATATAAAGTCTGATTTTTATCAAATCTTCAGGTCGTAGCATCTGCACGTGGGCAAATGTCAAATCCTAGTTATACCTACGATTTCTACCATTTTACTTGAATACATCAAATTAATTATCAACTCTAGCTAGGTAATTTAGGGGTTTCAATAAGCGAGAAAATGATCCGCTTACATAGAAGGTGAGTTTAGTTGGGGAATACGGCTCCAAACACTAATGGTTTGTTCTTCGCTCGAAGTGGTAGTTAAAATTTCGGGTGGTCGGCTGCGTTGTTTTGTTTTCAAGTTCAGCGGTTCAGCTCCAAGGGACCGCAACGGCGTCTGGTTTTCCTACCTTAGGACTAAAGATCCATTAAGTAACTCGGCGGATTCCACTCTAATAAGACGAAGCCGAGGATTTTCGTCTATAAATTTTACTCCCTGAAATGAACAGAAGCAGCGCGGCCTGGTGCGCGTTGAATGATGTATGAACTCAGACACCTTTGTAATCGATCAAGAAAAGAATAATAATCCCCTTCCAACATTTTTTGGTTTTTGTTTCAAAGATGAGTAGAATCCAAAACGCTGCAAATTATTACACGAAGGTTTCTTATTTCTGTATTGGATAGCGCTTTTACGCAGAACACGTGTCTATAATTATTGAACGAAGTCCATTACACATTAGGTAGGTATCTAAATAGGTATATCTGCAAAGGTGGAGACACCTACCGAAGATAAATGAATGAAATTAAATAAAACCCTACACATTCCTAGTATTTAAGACGAGCTGACCGACCAACTGAAAATTAATTACACTCGCATAAAATAAATCACCTGCCTATGCTTCATAAGTCGTTCTACAGGTGGCAGAAGGTACAATAAACCCGGTTTCGTGAAGTGAAAATTCCACTGGAATTACATCAGCTGATACGAGCGTCGTAGTTCCACCAGTTAAGATTTGCTCAACATCATCACCACAGCTCGACCTCTGTGAGGTACCAAAAACAATCAGCACAGGATCCGCTAAGCCGGCACCGGTTTTAAAAAGCGAGAATTAGTTTTGAGTTAACACACAATCGTAGTTGGTCTGTCAATATCCAATCCCGAACCCCCACAGTTTGACCCCTGTGATATACCAGTTGAAATCAGTCGAAGCTACCCCTACCCATAAGCCGATATCGAATTTAAATGCTGTTCTGCGGGTATCGTAATCATAGTTCATCATCGTCACTAGTACATTTCACACATCCACTCGCGATTAATTTATCCAAAATATGGGGAAAATTAGTATTCAGTTAAACCAGTCATAGTTGGGCCGTCTGTACCCAACCCCACACCCCCACAGTTTGACCCCTGTGATATAGGTACCCGTAGCAATCAGCTCAAGCTACCCCGACCCCTAAGCCGTTATCGAATTTAAAAGTTGTGCAGAGGGTATCCTAATCATAGTACATCAAATCGTCACTAGTACATTCCACAGAATCACTCGCCCTTAATTTATCCCAAATTTGGAGGGGATTTGTGTTGAGTTAAACGCTCAGTCGTTGTTGGGCTGTCGATATCCAACCCTGGACCCCCACAGTTGGACGGTTATGATATACCCGTTGCAATAAACTCAAGCTACCCTTACCCCTAAGCCGGCGGCATCGGACTTAAAGCTGTGCAGCTGCTATCCTAATCATAGTACATCACCTAGTAGTCACCTAAAGCTGTGCAGCTGCTATCTTAATCATCTTGTAGTCATTAGTCCATTCCACAGAACCACTCGCCCTTAATTCATCCCGAATATGGAAAGAATGAGTGGTGAATTATCCTCAGGGGCTTGTGTCGCCCATTTTCTACTCTGCACCCCCACAGCTCGACCCCTATGATATACCAGCAACAGTCAGCACAGCAAGCCGGCATCGGACTTAAAGCTGTGGAGCTGCTATCCTAATCATAGTACATCATCGTCACAAGTGCATTCCACAGAATCAATCGTATTTAATTTTCTCAAAGATTTGTGTTGAGTTAAACACTCAGTCGTTTTCGGGCTGTCGATATCCAACCCTGGACCCCCACAGTTTGACCATCATACCCGTTGCAATCAACCGAAGCTACCCTTAGGTACCCCTAACTAAGCCGGCATCGGACTTAGAGCTGTACAGCTGCTATCCTAATCATAGTACATCATCGTCACTAGTCCATTCCACAGAATCTCTCGCCCTTAATTTATCCCAAACATGGAGAGAATGAGTGGTGAAGTAACCTCAGGGGCTTGCGTCGTCCATTTCCTACTGTGCACCCCCACAGCTCGACCCCTGTGATATACCAGCAACAGTCAGCACAGCAAGCCGGCATCGGATTTCAAAGCTGTGCGGAGGCCGGCGGTAATTTCTTCGGCTAACGGCCGCCCCGAGGCCCCACCGGTCCGCGGGGGTCATTGCCTCCCGCAAAGCGTTTTCGACTGCCCAAACTTGAGGGCCCCCTCTCCGTTTCCACGTTGGGGCTGTGGGAGGGCAAATTACAGCTCTACCACCACCAGCTCTTTCCTATTCCACTCGGGGACCTCTATTGATTTATTTGCTCCTCCGTGTTAATTAGAACCCGGCGAAAGGAGTTTTTTTTCCCAAATTATAGTAGAAGGTGTCGAATCTAAAACGGAAAAAGTTCCAATCGTGATGCACCGAATAATACAATATATGACCGAATATAATATTCCTACTACCCTATACCACTGCACCTATATCCACGAATATAATATTAAACCTGAACTATCCCACTCGGGGACTTCTATTGATCTATTTGCTCCTCCGTGTTAATTAAAACCCGGCAAGAGGAGTTTTTTTAAATTTCATTATAACAGAAGGTGTCGAATCCAAAACGGAAAAAGTTCCAATCGTGATGCACCGAATAATATAATATATGACCGAATATAATATTTGCATTATATTTATACCTTTTTAGGGCTCCTCTCTGGACCTAGGTCATATAGGTAAGACATCGGGAATAAGAGGGACGGGCCTATTGGAACTGACCCGGAGGGTTGGGTTCCACCGAATCATGAGAAAAAAATAACCGAATACAAATCCGTTTCCGACCATTCTACAACCGAGTTTTTCAAGGAAGAGAAAAAAAAATTTTTTTATTTGTCTATGTGTATCTGTGAGTATGTGAGGGTGTGTATGCGTGAGTAAAAAGATTTGTCGACGCTGCCCAGGCCACAATTTTCAACCAATTTTTGAGATTATTTCTTTATTCGATCCCAATTTTAATTTGGTTATGCAAAAAACCTCCAAAATTTCGAATTTTATGGTAGAAGGGAAAAAGTTGAGGGGTTAAAGTCGAATACCGTGCTTTTCCAAATTTTGTCGACGCTGCCCAGCATTAATAGGAGTGGTGAGCCAGACAGTTATGAAACAGCATGACGGGGATAAAATGGGTTAATATGTATTTAAAAACCGTTAAAAACGGAGGGCAAATTACAGCTCTACCACCACCAGCTCTTTCCTATTCCATTCGAAAATCTGCGAAAATGTCTCAATCGCAAATCACGTTTTGAATAGCAGATGATCCGTTTCTTAATGTCCCAAGAGGCCCCTATTTCAAATTCAACACTGGACGTTGCTAGAGTTATCCTTTCCGAATTTTAGCTCCATAGGTTGAATAATACAGAAATTAGCTCCATAGGATCAATTTCAACAGATGTGTACGCCGGATCCTTCTCACTCACGATCATTAATTTGTGAAGAAAACATGAGAACTGTTATTCCCATAGCCTGTCATTCTAAACCCATTTTGAAAAACTAATTCCACTCCATTGTGGGTGTCGTTCTCTTGAAATTATATCATACAATGACATTTGTGTTGAGTATATTTCGTTTACAATCGTACAATGCTAAAGCGAAAAAGCGCTTTACTAATCCACATAAAAATTAAAGGGTTTAACATATTTCCAGTCTCAGTGAATGATTAGTGAATCCACCACCGCACATACGAGTACAATTGTAAGATAGGCAAACATCGGCCAAGCATTTTTTTTTTTTTTTTTTTTTTTTTTTTTTTTTTTTGAGCTTTATTTAGATACAATGAGAACAGAACCAGATCAATTAATACTCAGATTAATAAGTTATTATCATGTTAGTGACAATAGAACAGAGAAAGGTTGAACTGATGGACATATAGAGAGTCAATGAAAATAATCGATTTAAATTTTGGCACTGAGACGGAGGGAAAGTCACATTCAAGTTTTCAGTCGAAGCCATTGTGGTGGTCCATATGATTCTTCCTTCTGGGTCTCCTTAGGTGCCGTGGGGGGGGGGGGGGGGGGGGGGGGGGGGGGTATGCGCGCAGGTATTACAGCAACTTGTGGATTTTTATGACTACTAAGTTTAAGGAACAGGCCAAGATCTCATCTCTCATAGTAGGCCAAGATTACGGAGTTACTGACGGTTAGTATCTCAAGCTCCGAGTGGAGTGCTGCAGAACCGCCAAGCACAGGCCATACCGTTGAAGAAGCGTTTCACTTCCAAACGCAGTCAAAAAGAGTGTGAAAATGAATGCACTGAACTAGAAGACGGCTATTCGTCTATGGCTTGGCCCAAAGTGGATTATATCATGCAAATTTCGGCTTGGCATCTGGTGTACGCGGAGTGTCTCTTTGGAGGAATAAACACACACTCAATGATCTCTAATGTTTTCACAATTTTAAGCTTGAGTATGTCTCTATATGTCAGAATGTTTAAGAAAGCTAGATAGTACCCACCCAACTTGGATGTTCCTCGTGTCTGTTATTCTAATGTACGCCGGTCCCTGCAGATATTCCCCCGTGACTGATTCGCCAACGAAGGATCACAATCAACCAACAAGCCCGAGATAACTTTTAGAGGATTAAACAACTTTCCGAGCGCACGCTGTAGTTTGAACAAGATCTCACTCCATCGGAGTAAACACCTAAAACCGGAACCTTCTGGCTTTTCGCTTTTCCTTCTGTTGACCCAACTTTAATGGCAGAAAGAAATCCTCTTCAAATGTTTGCTCCAACCTCTGTTTCCACACCACTCCGCCTGGAATCCATTATTATCTAAAACGGGAGGCGCACAATCGACTTACGTTTATTTACCTCCGACGGTAAGTAATAAATGTACAATTTTCAGTCATCTATTACGTAATGACGATCAGCTTCCGCACTACCGGAGGTAGAGAAGCTTGGAGTTCGAAAGAGAAGTCGAAAAGTTGTCTTCCAAAATCAAAATTTCCACTTGCTTTTTGCCTGTCAGAGCTTGCTGATCATTTTTGGTTCCATGTCCGTCTGTTTGCGTGATATCAATCAGTCTGTGGTAAATCCTTGTCACGTCCAAAACTAAATCAAGGTTTAAGTAGTCCGATTTAGATGAAATTTTCAGGAACCATGCGGGTTTCTTTCTAGACGATCTCCTATGAGTCATGCACACATCGATCGCTACTCTCGCAAGTGACACCTGGTTAAAACAGTTTGGTAACTATCTGCTGCGTAAGTTGTTTGTAAACCCGAGTTTTTACGGTGCCGAAGTCTGTTATTCCGCATAGGATTTCCGGATTTCTATTCATTCACGCTGGCACGAATGTTATTTTAATAAAAAATAACTGTGTGTAGATAGAGAATCTTAAGCAACAAGGAAACCAACGAATTTGATGTATCTACTTTCACGATGACTTTCACTGACACACATTGCATCTTTTCTTATAGGCTGGTAGGAAATTTTGTTTTTATTATTAAATAATTTATTATTATCTAGTTTGTTAACTAAAAACTAGGAACATTTCATCAAATAACCAGGAAAATGACGTAAGTATATAGTTGTTCAGTAGTCCCGTCGATCGTAAAGGGCCTTGCCTAAAGGCCATACATAAAGACAAGCTATATTAATTCAGTTAATATTAATCATGGGTGTTATGTTTCTTTTCTTAATAATTTGAATAAAATAATACTCTCTCTCTCTCTCTCTCTCTCTCTCTCTCTCTCTCTCTCTCTCTCTCTCTCTCTCTCTCTCTCTCTCTCTCTCCCTCTCTCTCTCTCTCTCTCTCTCTCTCTCTCTCTCTCTCTCTCTCTCTCTCTCTCTCTCTCTCTCTCTCTCTCTCTCTCTCTCTCTCTCTCTCTCTCTCTCTCTCTCTCTCTCTCTCTCTCTCTCTCTCTCTCTCTCTCTCTCTCTCTCTCTCTCTCTCTCTCTCTCTCTCTCTCTGTCTCTCGCTCGCTCGCTCTCTCTCTCTCTCTCTCTCCTCTCTCTCTCCGTGAAAAAATTCAGCTAAAATAGTGGAATTTCACACATTGTCCGAACAAGTCCTACAAAACGGATAGAAGACGCAAACGTGTTGTTGCTGTTAAAGGAAAAAAGTGGGTCCCAACAAATTAGAATTCTCAGAAATTCACGCAATTTATAACCAACAACGTAAAATATTTGTAATCACGAACTAGGCGAAAGGGTCTTTCATTTTCAAAAGAAATAGGTACGTTTCCTACATAGTAGCTACCGCTTCATATTCGTCTTTTTGTATTCCGAATTCCAGTAACAAGTATTAGGTAGGCAGGAATTACCTACTACCAACAAATACCAAGGGAGTGGAAACTTACCAAATTCTTCTTGTGATACAAAATTTCGCGATTTCCGTTCGTTCTACTGAAATTCCTTGACGTTTTTAGCTTACCGAAATTTTACGATTTTTCCAGTTGCATGAACACCTTGAGTAGTGGTATAGGAAAAACATTGCTAGGGAACACTTTTCGCTCGGAAATCACTCAAACGGGTCAACTTTACAAACTCGAACTAACGACGAACTAAACTGAATCACTCATGACAAATTGTGGAGACACATTTCAATGAATAACATTTTCTATTTCCATAACAATGAATAGCTACAATGTTATTAGGAATTAACATTGGCCGTTAAGTCATAATCAGCAACAAACAGTAACTTATAACCTATTTTTTATAATATACTAGTATTTTTCGTTTTCTCTATTGCATTTCGTTGGACATTACTAATTTTGATTGTACTTTTTCCTTGATTATATTCTTACAATTGTTATTCAACTGGATGAATTCGATTTGATACTTTGTAATTGGGCTTGTCCCGTATTAAATAATAAATAAATAAATAAATAAACTTTTCTCTGGTAGATATCCCGCAAATTTATTGACTTGGCACTAACTTAACAATAACAAATTATAAGACACTGGAATATTCGTTTGTTTGCTCTATTTATTGACTTGCATTTCATTGCAAACAACGTAATATTATTGTTTAACTTATTCCTTTTTTATGCTTGTGATGTAACATGATAAACTCCGGTAAAAACGGTCGCAAAGCATGGAGGAAGTGTTTCACAAGATTGAAAGCCAGGGTTTTGGGTTTTTTTTTTTTTTTTTTTTTTTTTTTTTTTTTTTTTTTTTTTTTTTTTTTCCCTGAGACCCGCCCATAGCTACCCCAACAATCTCGCGGTCTTCCGACAGAGTGCTCTCGTGTGCGTCCTGTGCGCATGGCCTATAACTTTCAACACCGTCAGATCAATGGTAGTCTGTGAGCATGCCGAACGTGAATTTTATAACGTCGACTCCTCATCGTCTATTGGTCCGATTTCTTTCTAACTCGAGGGGTAGTTAGGTAGGTACTACGTGTTGAGATGCCCTGTGAATATTATCGTGATCGGATGAATAATAACTACTGTCACAGGCGAAACTCCAAGACTAACGGCCTGATTCTGATGACGTTTTCAGGGCTTGTGCCGGTTAGATCCTATATGGTCTCCTATAAATTTCAAATTTGGTTTCGTGTCGTCTGTGCCAATTCCTCGTCACACCCGAAACCCAATTTTGATGACATTTTCAGGGATTGTGTGGGTTAGCTCCAAGATATTCATTTAAAAATTGCATTACCTTCAGATCAAAACTTGCGTCTTCACATAAGCAAACATGAATTTCTTAACACCTCGATTTCGAACAATCTATTCGTCCAATTTCATTCAAGCTCATGGCGTAGTTGAATAAGTTTACGCTGATGCCGTACAAATTTTATCGCATTTGGTTGTAGTAACCAACGCACATACGCAAATCTGGAATTTGTTGATACATGTGAAACTTCTGGACTTTCTATATTCCCAAATAAACTGATTTTGATGAATTTTTCAGGTAATGTGGTTATCACTGTTAGTAGCGTGCAAATCTTAGACAGAGAAGGTCGTTTGATTAACGGTAAGGGTATGCGCATGCGCAAACATGAATTATAGCTCTACTTTGCATATAATACAGGTAGTAGTAAACTCCCTATTTTAATAACATGATCCCGTACTGCAAGAAGAGGTAGGAGTAATAAACATCCTCCAATACGCCTGAATGATGATGACAAGACTGTAAGACTGAATCAAAGACTACAGCCACATGTAAGGTCATAGATCCTAGAAACACGAGATAGCAATATTTTACTGTACCCGTGGGCAGACCCGACGATCCCATCCTCGTTGAAAGGATAGCTCTCTTAACATGAGTATAATTACGTTTCTGCAGCATTCGCTCGCAACTCCATCATCCTCCTGTACTAAGCGTGAGCGAAGAAAAATTATTATCTTCACCCCGAAACAGAAGGGTTCGGAACAGTTCGTGACACCCGGTTGTTCGTCATAACAGCAGAGTGGAGGGTTTGGGTGCACAATCAATCACCCTGATCCCATTACATCGCCCTCTCAAGCTCTGCTGGGCTGCCGACCACCCGCGCCTTCCCATCAGCGAACGTCGTCCGCCAACAACAAAGTCCGCCGGCATCGGTAGATGGGGCCACGAAATGGGAGAACCACGAAATACGCATCAGCTGGCCCCGGCCATGTACCCCTGGAACACCCATTAGATAAAAGCTTCGATGGAATAGTTTTGAATAGGGAAACTTTTAACGAAAAATCGATTAGAAGAGAATTCAAATTATCTTAGTAGTACCAGCGTTGTAGGATGTTTTATGAAGAGGCTAGCCATCACAGCCTGCGCATAAGAATGAATCTAAATTAATTTTATACTAATTAAAAGTTAGTAATTTAATTAGTATAAAATTAATTAAATTACTAACTATCCAACAAAAATCGCTTATAACTATAAATCAATGTATGGCCACTTTTCAACACGGCGGACAAATTGAGTCACTGCGCGATAACGCTGGTACTAATGCTCGAATTCACAAAGTTTTTATTTTTATTTAACACCCCGAAAATTCTTTATTTCGCTCCGATATGATCTTTTTCAAAGCTCTCAAAATTTTCGAGTTATTCAGTGATGAAGGGCCGGATCGTCAGTTCTGTCACTGTCCCCAGGACACAAAGGTGAACTGTACTTTAAAATATTTACTTTGAGCACTGAACTTCTGAATGTTTCTGATATACCGATAATATATTACATATGCCCTCTCTCAAATCCAACAGAAAGTGGGCGAGGAATATTTTTTCCCCAATTTATATTAGGCTCGGAAGTGTTGTCACCCAAACGTTGAATTCAGGGGCAGCCCCTTTTTGGCGGCGCGTGTGGCGGTTCGGGAAATATCCAGAAGAGCGCCCTGCTGCTATCAACATCTTCAGTTGAATTTGAAGTTCCATCGAAAAATGCCGTAGGTAAGTCCAGCAGCAGATTTTTCTCGTAATCAGGGTATAATAAACGCAAAACCGTTGCGTACCTTTATTGTTCATCATTCCTGTCACTTGTTTTTTCCATATTTAAGCATTACAAGCAGGGGAGGTAGTATTTCCATGGAGCACGAATTCAACCAGAGACTCAGAACAGTTGTAAAAACCAATATGGCTGCCAACTGAACAGTAATGTGCGGAAACGTCATTCCTGTCACGGTCAGTTCTGTCACGTGACAGGATCTGACAGTGTGTGACAGGAATGACGATTTTTATTCAGTTCTCTCGTTCATTCTTTTTGCTCCTTTCAACAAACATTATGAGCTTCACAACTTTTAAATCCTCTGTAGAATTCATATTCCCAATACAAAATTAATTTCAAAGTGGGGTTTCCGTTTTTTAGCCTTTTTTTAACGGGTTATTGGAATCTGCAACGACTGTTCAGAAACGTGCTTTTAGCGAATTTTCTTAGAAAATGATGCTATTGGAATGACTCCGAAATTTTTAAAATAAAAATGTTCTTCATCAAAATCTGTTTTGAGGCATTTGAAATGATTCCTGAATTTCAACACTTTTTTATTTGTATATAAATGTACATATGTGTCATTCCAAACGATAAGTCTCGATAGGATTGAGATAAAAACCTCGTTCTTCCACCAAAAATTAAGCATTCCAAAAGAAAGGATGAATTTGTTGGACAACACTTTTTAAAAACAGTAAATTGGTCAAATTTCAAAAAATGTACTAAAAAATCACAAAAATTACAGAACCGGCTAAAAATGGTTAAATTTATATTTTTTTAGCAGAATATTACTCAAAAAAAGTTTATCAACCATGACCAAGGTCATTTAAAAATTGAAGCTCAAACTTTAACTGAAAATTGTACTCAAATTTTATCATAAAGTGTGCTAAAAAGTCGATAAAAATTTTTAAAAAATCTAAAAACTCAAAATCTTTGTATAGAAGATTATTTTTTACAACAAGTTTTTTCACAATAAAATTAATTGGTAACAATTTTTTTGCGCACAAACTTCTCAAATTACAACTTAATTTAACTGAAGTGTAATACGATAATTATGGAAAATTCGCTCATATGATCATGCTGGAAGACTGGAACTTTTTTTTCTGTTAGTAACCCATGTTCTACTTCAGTTCTTTGATATTAGGTATGGATATATAATTGGGCATTACATATTTTCTAGGTTTCCCTTTTTCTGCGCATCTTAATTCTCGTTTTTACAATTTTCAGTCTTCAGAATGGCTCCTCAGAAGAAGAAAGAAACAGCAGAAAAAATAAGAAGAAGAAGCGAAAAAAGATGTTTTCCCTTTGTTTTACTGGACAATGACACATTTTTGTTGGTTCTTTATACTCAGTAAAGTGTTCTATTTTTGATCTACCTATTAGGTGAGAATTTTTAAATGTTAAACAAATTTGCTATCCTGTAATTTTTCTTGTCTATTTTTGATATTTTTGCGTTTTGTTCCTTTTATAGTTCAGTTTCCTACGTATTTCTCAGTAAATCTCTTTATAAATCTTGTTCCTAGGTAAGTTATTTATATTTCTGCAAGAGAATAGATTCAGACTGATCTCTACAGTTGGTCGCATCTACTGTCCTTCCTATATGACTGAACTTCTCTTCGTCGTCAATAGTTGAAATATTTCAAGTGTTCTAAAGAATTTTGTAATAAGTAAAATATTTTCTACGAACCTCCCGTGTACTTTGATCTCCTTTCAGGTCTTATTGTATGTGAATGCATACATTAAATTATGCTGGACACCCTCTTTAGTTCAGATCCGGTCATTTCTGTCACATGTTAGTCAGTTCTGTCACACTGCATAAAACACTCATAAGTATTCTATAAAATGAAATTTCAAATGATCCCCTATCACATCTTCTTCCAAAAGATCTTCTTTTGTAGTTACCGTCTTTGAATGAAATGTCATCTTCTTTAATTGTACTCAATATGTAATATAAGATATGTGAGAATGAAATTGACCATCAAAACCGTAAAAAACTGAAAAATTCTTTAATTGAAAAATTATGCTCAGCAGACATTGCCGCAAGTAATACCAGACTTGAACGAAAAACCAACAACGAGAACTTCAGAGTGACTTCATCATCAAATACAGGCGTGACAGGACTGACACTTCGCAACAACTTTTAGAGCTTCTACTTGGAGAAAAAAATTGAAAAACTCAAAATTCAGCTCGGCCGTTTTAGGGATGGGTTCCCAAACGTTTTCTTGAACGAAAAAAAGTTTTCCCAGCGGATTTTAATTACATCGGTTTGACAAAATTTTCTTGAGTCAATTTGTCCGCCGTGTTGAAAAGTGGCTGTACATACTTTTAAATTAATAAAATTTAATCCTTCATAAAAGGAAATGTAGCTCAGTAAGTTTATCGGCATAGTATCACAATGCTTCACGCTCATACATTGAGACATGAATGTCTTTTTGAACTGAGTAGATGGGTCAAACGCCATGTCCATTTCACGTTCCGTTTCTCAATCTATTTATGCCGAAATTTTATGCTGACTGCTAGGCCATAACATAGAAACCATGTCAAACATGGTTACACTTTTTTGGGGACAAGGTTGGTAATTACATTGTCCCAGAGAGCCTCCCTATCAAATTTCAACTTCCTTTGGTGGAGAGAATTTCACTCACTCAGCTGATTTGGGAAGGGCCCATCAGTTCAATCGTCTCTTATTGTCCCAGAGAGTCTCCCTATCGAATTTCAATTTCCTAGGGTGAACAGGAGAGAATTTAGCTCAATCAGTAGATCATTTCAATCGTTTATTAATATTCCAGAGAGTCGCCCTATGAAATGTCAACTTTCTTGGGCGAACAGGAAAGAATTTAGCTCACTCGGCTGATCAGGGAAGAGACCATCTTTATTGAAGCAGAGAGGCTCCGGATCAAATTTCAACTTCCTAGAGTGAACAGGATAGAACTTAGCTCACTCAGTTGATCATGATAGAGTCGTTCATTTCAATCGTCTTTCAATGACCCAGAGTGTCTCCCTATCAAATCTCAACTTCCTAGGATGAACAGGAGAGATTTTAGCTCACTCAGCTCATTATAAAAAACCCAATAATTGCAATAGTCTAGTACCTACTGCTTACAATTACATTCTACTAAATAAATATATTTTTTCCTATACGATTACAAAGGCTTATTATTGGAAATAATAAACCAAAAGTACGAAAATTAGCTCTTATGGTCATGTCGCGTGAATGGAACTTTATTCCTTTCGTTCCGCGTGAATACCTGTTAAAGCCAGAACCCAGAGCTTGAATAAAAAAGTCCGTGGCGCATCGTGACGTCATAATGACCCGCAGATGATAATGACTTTCGTCTCTGATAAAGATAAATGGTGAAGAAGTATAATCTCTGCCTCTCGTATGCAGGAAACCAGCGCCCAAGAGGCCTAAGATCCTATAGAACCTCCCGATAATCTTTTTTTCTCCTCTTCGTCGTTCGTTGCTTGCTAGCTAAAAAAAAACCACAACCTGAAAGTTCAAACGTGTTTTTCCCATCCTTCCTTCCTAGGGCTGGTGAATTATCTCCTTTCTGCTGCTGATTATCTACGAAGTGGTTAGGACGGTGCATCTAAACGTTCTTTAATGAGAGACCAAGATCTACGCTTCTCCATTACATACGATTTCCGTTGAAGAGAATATGGTCTTCGGTTTTTCGAACTGCAATAAGGTGTTGATAACACTGGGGAACACAAAAAAATGCTGCAAATTTTTACACAAAGGTTTATTATTTCTGTATTAGATAGCCCTTCTACGCAGATCATTGGTCTATATTTACTATTAAGCCCCATATGTATCTAGTAAATGATCAAAACCTGGCGCATCATGCCTTCCAAAAGGGTCCACACCTTTACAGCTCAGGACCCCACAATTTTACGGTTTATAGTAGGTGAATGTTGAAAACTTTTCTAAAAATTTCAAACGACAAAACAAAAACTTTGTAAAACGGCAGGTTGAAAAGGAAAGAAATTAGCCTCAGAGGCCCCATCAGCTATTCAGTGATCCTTCGAACTTCCTAATTGTTTCTGAGGTGTCCCGAACGAGCTCCATTAAATTTCAGAAACGTGAGTCGTTTAGGAAAGATATTAGCCTCGGAGGTTCCGAAGCTAATCAGAATAATACGAGAACTGAGAATATTAAAGTAATATAAAATAACCAGGTGACTCAGAAATAGTAACGCTTAGGACTACCGAGAAGTTTCAACGACCCTCTGTTTGCGCTCAATTTGAAAAGAACCAGCACTCTTTGATCAAACTCTACATATACATATAAAAAAGCATTAAACTCAAGGAATTTCAAAACGAATTACCATTCATTGCAATAGCTTAATTTTCTTAGATTATTCGCTAAAACGTTCCGACCTTGGTAGACTCGGAAACCATTTTAACCTTCTGTTGTTGGAATAGAAATAATAATTTAATTAAGAGTAATTCCTAAGTTTTTACTTATCAATAAACTAATATAATTGAAGTAGGTGATAATCAATAAACTAATATAATTGAATTAGATGATTACCTACCTACGCTTCACAAGCCCGATAGGTTACAGAAATTATAATAAACTCGATTTCGGGAAGTCAGAATTCCATTGGAATTATATCATCAGTTGATACAGGTTGTTTTCGAGGTGATTTTTGACATGTTTTACTGGTTACGATTCACTACCGTGTTGATGTATTTTTTTCTTTTCGATGCTTTAGGCTACCATTATACTAGGATGCTAGCATCCGGGATGCTGGCATCTGGGAGGTTAGCGGGGCATTAAATCAAATGGAAGCGATTAGACTAAGGATGCCAGCATCGGATGCTAAAACAGCCTCCCGGACGCTCGATTTTGTGCATCCCAGTTGGGATGCTGAAATTCGAGCAGCCGGACGCTTTTTGCCTCCCGGGATGCACAAAATCGGTTGTGGGGCATTGGTTCAAATGCGGCGCATTATACTAGGCTGCTAGCATCCGAGGATTAAGTAGTTTTTACCTCAGAGTTATGACTAGTTTCTCTTCGGGTGAAATTGGTCTGAAGAATCTTGTATCTTGTTTAGAGATGTCGCTTTGGATGTAGCCTAGAAGCTCTTTGAAAGAAGGAAGTGACATTCTAAAGTACCTAATTAAAAAATCTTGTTTCACTATTGCACAGTTCATCAAACAATGTAAAATACAGGCTTTTAATAGAACGGACAGCTAAAAAGGTGTCCACACTAAACTTTCTTTTTGCACGACGCCTTCTTTTCTTAATTAGTAACATCAGCAACAACATCTCTTCATTCGTTGGGGCCATATTGACGACTGACCAAAAATTAAAATAAAATAGCAGTCCGGGAGGCTAGCATCCCAACACAAATTCGACTCGAAGTGGGATCCTAGCATCCCGGACGCAAGCATCCCGGATGCTAGCATCCTAGTATAATGGTAGCCTTAGCGCTTAGGGAAAGCAAACAAATAAACATAGCAAAGCGACCGGAATGGTTTCGTTCGATTCTTTGCACGGATGGCTACAAATTAAACTTAAGAAATCATTTCTGTTACATAGGAAGATTTCAAGATCTCGATTTTTCAATATTTCAGCCATTAGGTTCTACTCTTTAGTGTTGATCAAACGCGATGCCGATGGCACATCCCCGGCCGATAAATGATTTTTAAGCCAAATTTCTTGAATTTTGGTCAAGAATAATAAAACTGATAGGGCACCGTCTACCCTCTAGCCCGCATATCCCCTGAAAAGTTCATCCAAATCGGATGAAAACTGTGGAAAATAAGCTTGTTACAAAGATTTGCGGACACACACACACAGACACGGATCCAAAGTTGTTCAAAATGGTCTAAAACGTAAAATGCCGGTGGAAATTTTGATTTTGGAGACCAAAAATTTTTTCTCTTCCGAAAGTGAAAACAATGCTTCCGCTACTTTAGGTAGACTCGGAAGCAATTTCGCTAACACGCTGGATATTACTACGGTGCAAGCTCGATGTTTCACGCATCAATTTTTAACAACTCCTAAAACGGGTGCCAATGAAGAAAATCGTCGAAAATTTTGATTTTAAAATGTTTGGAGGATTTTGATTTCATTAAAACCGGATGGAAACTATGGGAAATGAGCTTGTTACAAGGATTTGTGGACACACGACAGACACACACACGCGCACAGGCGCGCGCGCACACACACACACACACGGATCCAAAGTTGTTCAGAATGGTCTAAAATGTAAAATGCGGGTGGAAATTTCGATTTTGGAGGACAAAAAATGTTTTCCCCCGAAAGAGAAAACAATGCTTCCGCTACCTTTAGGTAGACTCGGAAGTAGGGATGAGTCGATTCCCGATACCGATTCTCGATTCCCGATACCGATACCGATTCCCGACACCGATTCTTAGGCATTGGTATCGGTATAGAGAATCGATCGCCTAAAGCCGATACCGATACCGCCCGGCGTTTTTTTACACTACGGTACTATTGCAACCATCTAACAACGAAGATGGTTGTACCGTGCAACCGTTGTGTGAAGTTAGCAGTAGCGAAACATGAATTGTCCAAAACACAACTTACAATTATAACTTTGTTTACAAGTAGGCTTGTGTTATCTTGTTTGTGACAACAGAAGCATTAGACAAAGCTATGTTTTCCAAGTATAAAAGCCTAGAGCCAGTCTTATTTGGAAATACCTTACAGTTACCGACGAAAAACTAAAAAACCAAGTCAGTCTGCTTAACTTGTTTTATTCAGAAAGAAATCAATCCTAGGCAATAAAAGTTGATAGGTAATAATTAATTGATACTTGATAGATAACAAAAAAATATCAAATTTTGTATTTTGTCCAATTTATCCATGTTTTGTTTTTATTTAAAAATTACCTCATTTGCAAATTTATTGGGATCTATTTTTTGTAAGTATAAGTTATATGTTGTACAAAAAAATTTGAATATATTACTAGTTCAAGAGGAATTTTTGTTTTTCACCTACAGGTAAGTTAGGTATCATGCGCCGATGGTATCGGTATCGAGAATCGGGAATCGATTTTTTAGATATCGGTATCGGGAATCGATAAATTTTGGTATCGACTCATTTCTACTCGGAAGCAAAAATGTTTTACTCCCTCAATATTATTGTTTTGTTTGTTTACGTTTCATAAGTAAAATCCGAAAATCGAATTTAAAAAAAAAAAAAAAAAAAAAAAAAAAAAAAAAAAAAACATGAAAGTTTTCAATTTCTCCCTTGATGGCAAAAACAATAAATAGATCATGGCATATGTATAGTCCTTCTGCTTCCAAGTACTCAATAGTACGTACACCTATCATGTAGTGCCTTATTTTCACATTATTAGTTCATTATGGTTACTTAGCAATATTAGTTTATAAAAACGGAAGTTAGTGAAAAACGTTGTCTATTTCCACGAAAAATAAAGAGTTATACTGTTAAATCGATTTCGACGGTTGGGCCATCATCAGTAACAAACAATAACTGTTATTGTTTGTTACTGATGATGGCCTAACCGTCGAAATCGATTTAACAGTGTAACTCTTTATTTTTCGTGGAAATAGACGTTTTTCACTAACTTCCGTTTTTAAATGGGTTTCCACAACTTTGTCGCGAGTGATTTAGTCCGTATTAGTTTATAAGTTAGCGCAATAAATCAGCTTTCCTTCAATTCGGTGACATTTTAATGGCTTAGGGATCATGAGATGTTGGGATAAAATGAGACCATTCCAAGGAGTTGTGAACGATTTTCCTGCTATTAAAACTAAGGAAGTTGCACTTCCCTAGTAACGCATTGGTTGTACGTGAAAATCAGTAGAAAATAAAGCTTCATGTACACTTTTTCGGGCTAAAAAGAGTTACAACATATTTTCAAAGACCCCAGCTAAAAGACGTAGGTCCCCACGTCAAAAAACAACTGGACTAAAGTTTATGGAATATGGCTCAAAAAGCAAACATTGGCCGAGGATGTGCCAGTAACATCGGCATCAATTTAGATCATTTGTTAATTTATTCCCTACAGACGTACATGGGCTATATGTAGATCGGAATACTAACGGAATATTTCCGAAAATAATAAACCTTATTGTAATAATTTGCTTAGTTCATCTGAGTCGTTGAACTAAAAGAGGTTTTTCTAGCACAAGCAAACCAGAAGCTAACCACTGAGTCGTACGGTACGAATAGGAAATCGTTGTACGATTGAATGAAACGATTCAAACGTCACACTAACGTGACTACACTACTCCAAATCTTCATAATCAAGCCCGAGTCATAGATTACCTAATGTGCAATGAATTCTTTCATAATGGAAGAAGTATCGAATTAGCAACAACTTTATCTGTGGTTTAATTTTTTCACTAGAAATAGATGTAATAGAAGAAGAAAGGGGACTTGGAAGGATAGGTAGTTGTGAAGGCAACATCGAAATTCGGCTTGGGTTTCCTATACTAGGTTTAAACATGTACCTATCTATCATCCTGTACCCATTACCTACATGATTATGTTTAATATTGTACACTTTTTTCCCTTCGCCAATTACGTTTCATTATTGAAGATGTGGGTACCTGCTAATACACAAACAAAGGACAAAGACATCCGTTTCTGTCTGTGTCTATTTTCTCTGTAATGTGTGACAGTTCCCGTGAGAATCCAAGAGAATGCGCGTCCGTCGCTCCGGACCACCTTTTTTGAAAATTACGAATGTTATACAATACGCACGTCATGCTAACTTGAAATAGGAACTAAAAAAATAGATTATAGCATTATTGGTCATCGTCATGGAAGGTTACATGCGTATTTGGAGCTGTATTCGGTTTCCCTTTAGCTCCGAATAGGATTTTTCTATTCGTACAACTAATGGACCGCTAACCGTTAGCATTTTTCGCGCATGCGCAATGCTACTTTTTATTCGTAGTTCCTCCCACTCGACTACGACTCAGCGTTACAAAAACTCCCTATTGATTTGGGTCTGCACAACGGATTGTTTAGGTTCATTGGTTCTGCTAAGTAGATTGTCGAAATCCGCATACCGCTCGTATCGAATATAATAATGAGTAGGTAATATAGGTACTTTTGAGAATGAATGGTACTTGAACTTCGTGAGACCCATTCATAACCCGCTTAGTACTGCGTTTATGTCGTCCGAACCCTGTAATGGTCAGCCCAATTTAGTTTCGTACCGTCCGTCTCACAATTATCCGGCCGGTTCTATACATCACGGTAATGGCCAGAGCGTTCCACGAGAAGGCGGTTCAACCGGCCACGGTCGCTCGGAATCCGTTATTATTATATCCGTATCACCAACTGAGCTCCGCTGATCCGCCACTCACATACAAACAGTATAACCGTCCCGAAATAGATGTTACCCCCGGGGGCGGACGCTCAGCGGTGCATATAACGCGAATAATCCGCGCCGTATCGCTCGACATTTTGCATTGGTCCGGCTGGTAATTCTGATTTCAATCTTTGTCTGCTTGCTGAAATCATACAACCACCCTGTGAGATCCCGCGTCCCCAATTAACGCTGGACGTTGTTGTCTAAAAGCCTCTCCCAACTGACATTAGTCCTGGAGTTCAGGGCGAAAAACAAGACTGATTTTGGTTTATCAATCTCAGTAACGAACGTTTGATCAAGAAAACAAAACTTGTTCGTTTACGTTTCAAGATATGTTGATTTCAAAATAAAATTATAAGTTTTCAGTGGAACTACTGAACCAAAATGTATGAAATGCGGTACAATATCTTGGCATAATATTTAATCAAGCTTGAGACGTTAAATTAAGGATCGAAACGTAAACCGCAATTTATTTTTTTTATTTTTTTTTAAATGACAAAATAAAATAAAATATTTAAAAAATAAATGAATATCTCAAAACTTTTGAGGTAAAAGCGTGATTTCTAGGACGTCCCTCTGAATCTATGTCTTATAGGCGAATGAAGCCTTGAGGGACGCCTATTGGAATTGATCCGTAGGGTGTCGGACAACCCAAGCATGAGAAAAACCATAACCACATACAAACCCGTTTCAGACCATTCTAAGACTGATTCCGTGAAAAAAACAGATGTGCGTGTGCGACAAATTTTTTCGACCCTGTCCAGGCCATAATTCTCAACAGATTTTTGAGATTCTCTCTTTGTTCGATCCCAATTTCAATCTATTTATAAGAACTTGGGAAATGTCGAACTTCATGATGGACGAGGAAAATGTGGGGGGGGGGGGGGGGATAAACCCAAAAAATCTTGTTTTCCGACAAATTTTGTCGACGCCACCCTGGCTACAATTTTTAAAGGATTTCGCGACTTTTATTTTATTCGATTCTAACTTCAGCCTAGTTGTGTAAAAAACCTCGGACATTTTGAATTTCATGATAGACGATGAGGAATAGAGGGGGTAAAGCCGAAAACCCGGTTTTTTCGAGAGATTTTGTCGTTGACGCCACCGAGGCCACGATTCTCAACCGATATTCGTGACTTCTATTTTGTTCGATTCTAATTTTAGTCTAGTTGTGTAACAAACCTCGGAAATTTTGAATTTCATCATGGACGAGGGGAAGTGGAGGGGGTAAACCCGAAAAAGCTTGTTTTTCCGACAAATTTTGTCGACGCCACCCAGGCTACAATATTCAACCGATTTTCGTGATTCTAATTTTGTTCGATTCCAATTTTAGCCTAGTTATGCAATAAATCTTGGGACTTTAGGATTGGCTGTCGTGGTTGGGGGTGGAGGGGGTCATTACTGATTCTTATTTAAGCGCTGCCCCTGTATCAAATATCGACCGATTTTCGAGATTTTCATTTTGTTCCACATATTCTGCAAAATGTCTGAGAAAATATAATAAGTACATGTTGTTTTCGCGACTTCGATAGAAATATGTCATCGATGAAAATAATTATTAGCGTTAGGCAAACATTTGTTTGACACTTGACAAGTTAACGTCTGAAATTTATTTATTGATTTTATTTTATTGTATATATATATATATATATATATATATATATATATTTTTTTTTTTTTTTTAATTTATTATTATCATTTTTTATTGTGAAACAAGGTAAATTGTTAAGTAAGTCGACTGCATCTTGATCACTTGGCTACTCAGAAAAATCACAGTCGATGTTAAAATAGTTGTTATGCCCATTAAATGTCCCGTTAGTAATTTAATCCAAACTAAAACATAAAACCTCCTAACGCTTCCGGTTCTTCCCGTATATGGCGTCAATAGGGTTATTTATGACGGATAAAATTCCTTTTTTTAGCCGCGGAATGAAGCGAAAAACGGCGATTCTCGACGAAGCTCATAACGACTGTAAATTATACCGGATTCATTCTGTTCGTCCGAAACGAGTCTCTCCATAATGAACTTCGGCGGAGCGTCCCTTGATCCGGTTCTTAATCAAATTTCAATCGCCAATTAACTGGTCGGTTACCTAACTGTTGGTTAGAGTAGGGGAGGGTAGAGTGGAGGGGTGAGAGAGACCGTTGAAAATTACGATGCCCCCCCCCCCCCCCCCCCCCCCCTCCGACGGGAGCCGTTATAAAACGAGAGACTCCGTCGATCGATTCTTTCACATATCGATTGCACTCAGATCGATATGGGCGGAATCGTCATTATTATTCATCAGTTGAATGAAGAATCACGACGGCATTCCAAAGTGGAATTTTATTGCGAGACTTTTAGCTGTTAGACCTGTAGTCTAGCTTGTTTCCGTCACGGTAGATGCTTACGTTTAATTTGTTTCCATCTGCCGACGGTTTATTCCCAATGTTGAAACACTTTATTCTTCTACATTTTTCCAAACCCTCAATCTTATTGCCTTTATCTGAACATCGTACTCAGATCAACATCTTTCAGTAGATAAGCTACGAATGGTCCAAAGATATTCGACGATTCCGATGAAATTGACGTCCATAGTAAAAATTTTAGTACCTACATGAATATTCTTCATCAACTAGGGGGAGTCTTTGGGCGGGATTGTATGATTTAAATCAAATTGATTTAAATGACGATTTAAATCAGCCAATTAAAACCGTAATTTAAATCAAAAGCTTGAGAAAAAATTAAAATCAGGACAAATGCTATTTTCTCAAATCATAGCGTCCGGGTTTTTTCCTCTTAGGGAATTTTCGTAGAAAATAAGGTATTGCAATGCCTCGGAAAATTTTAAAATCAAAATTTTTGACAAGTTTCTTCATTGAAATCCGTAAATTCGTTTGAGGTATTCTGAAACGAATCCTAGACTTTAACACTTTTTCACGTATATAATATATATATATAATTCCAGACGATAACTCTGATTGGATAAAATACGTGAGATATAAATTCCGTTGTTGCGCCAAAAAATCAAACTTTCCGAACGAAAGGATGATTTTTTTCATTAAAAAGGTCAAATTTCAAAAAATGTATTAATAAAATCACTAAAAATGGCTAAAAACGGCTAAAAATTGTTCAATTGATATATATTTTGGTAGAATATTGCTCAAATAAAGTTTATTCACAATAAAATAGAACATTAAAAATTTTCGTACAAAATTAGGCTGAAAAACATAGGTACTTGAAATTCATTAACATTTTTCTAAAAAAATTGATAAAAATTGCAGAAAAAGCTAAAATTGAAAACCTCTATTTGAGTAGAAGATTATTATTTTATTTATAATACGTTTTTTGTCATAAAACTAGTAGGTAACAATTTCCTTACACTCAAAAAGCTCACATTTTCAAAACAATTCAACATCATTCAATAAGATAATTTACGAAAATTCGCTCATAGAATCATGCTGCATTACTGAACTTTTTTTCCCTCGTACCACCTGTCCCACGGTCGAGGCTCCTTACACTGTCGCTAATTTGCTATAATGTCGGTCGGTAAACCCCGTTTTACGTATTTGTAGAGAAGAGGGTTATATATAATACCCGGAGTTACCCTATGCATGACCTCAATCCGTAGGGTCAGGCGGTCTGGTGGGGTTGAGGTCTACCCTGTTCCAGCACAGAAGCAGAGTGGCGCAGTGGAAGCGTGCTGGGCCCATAACCCAGAGGTCCGTGGATCGAAACCACGCTCTGCTAAACTTTTTGATTCAGGACAATCCTGTCACTTACTTTTGATCAATGTGAGTAGTTAACCATTTATGTTGAAAGCGTAAGGATGATATGATTTTTCAGGTGCCTGCGTGAGTAATAACAGCGATTTAGGCTTCTATCATCCTGCGTTAGGATAACAGCGATTTTATATCTTCATTACCATTAGTCATGAGTTGTGTACACTCGAAGCTGACCCCAGAACGCCGATTAGATTGGACCGACGTGTGGTGATGTTTTTTAGCGAATGGTCATCTCTCCGATACAATACACTCGTATTATCCGATACAACACGAGTGTATTGTATCGGGAAATGAATGCAAGCAGATACACAATCTAACATTGAATATGGTGAATGATGTATGGCGAAACTAATACGTTATGTTTGGTGCATTATTGACATGCCTACCAGAAGTTCTTGGTAGACGAGTCTAATTGTTAAAGGTGCAGTTCACGGATGCGTTCAAAGTGTATTCTGCACAAACTTGTATTAATTTTTTTAAGTAATTTTCGTAACAGTTTTATTTCTTCATTTTTTTTCTTATTTTTATTTAATTGTTAAAGCCGAATGTCACCCAGAAAGGTCATTAATGGCATTTATATATATTATTTTCATAAATACTATGTTTAATTCCTAAAAATTACCTATTGAATTTATTTTTCTTTTATTTTGCTTTCGAGTCAACAAGGCATCGAAAGCTTTGTATTCACTTTCGAAATGGAAAAAATCTGTGTGCTCCAAAACCACAATTTCTACTCGCATTTTTCGTTTCATGGCCCCCTGAACAAATTTAGCTTCGTGTCGGTCTGTCCGTCCGTCTGTCCATCCACATTTCCTTGCAACAGCCATAACATCCACAATTTCGATTGGATTTCAATGAAATTTTCACTAATAGTGTGGGTTTTAACCTATATGGTCACATATTAGTTTCATCATGATGGAATCAGCGGTACGCTCTGTGCGTGCGCGAACGTGAATTTCTTATTACACTCATAAGTCCGGCAATGTTGAGGAGATTTTGGTCAGATTTTGAGGGGTGATGCGGGGAAGGTTCCCTGAGGTCCCTTACCTCATTTATTGTGATTGAATCAGCGGTACGCTGTGCGCATGCGCGAGCGCTTGTCTGCCTATATTTCCTTGCCACAGCCATAACTTCCATAATTTCGATTGGATTTCAATGAAAATTTCAGGAATAGTGTGGGTTTAGCCCTTGATGGTCCCCTATTAGTTTCATCATGATTGAATCAGCGGTACGCTCTGCGCATGCATGAACGTAATTTTCTTGTGACAGCCATAAGTCCGTCAAAGTTGAACAGATTTTTGACAGGTTTTAATTTTTGGTTGCCCATCACTATATATCGTCAAGATAATGGTAAACCCGTCATTTCTGGACATTTAATGGTGACATTCTGTGATGGCCACGAGGAAGCTTCTGTGCCATGTCCTTGGCAGTGTACCTATTTGTGTTCGTGATTGAAGTGACTTCAAATATATATAAAAACCAATATTAAAGCACTTATAAATCAAACTTATAAAAATATATAAGTACCTAACTATCTTTGTTTTGGTTCTCATTTCTCATCCACACAACTACAATGTGTCACAGCGAAGCGTGGCAGGGTACAGCTAGTATTTATATAATAATTGATACTTGATGCGAAGCACTTCGGTGATAATCGGTACCCCTCTCAGCGACACAGACTCCCAATCTAGCGCTCAGAGGTAATTGGCGCTGTATGTAATTTGTTTTAGGACTCATTACAATATTGGATGATTAATATTAAAAACAGTTGTCATTGTTATAATTTTTCATCAATAATCATGGACTTCATTTCGTAACATGAAGATTTTTATAATTTTGTTCTTTATCTCCCCTCTCCCTCACTACATCTCTATCTCTCTCACTCCCCCCACCCAACTTCCTTCCCACCCACTCTACCTCCATCCATTCACCCCTAGCTCATTTGCACGCACGGATTACTATATATTATGTAATCAATTGAAAAAAATTAATATAATGAAAAATATATACCTACACAATTGAAAAAATATATACATACTCGTACTCGCATTCGTCACCAACAAAGGATAGAATGAGCCTGTGGAGTCCCCGTTGTTGCTCCCGAATTATGGGTCTTCGCACCTACGGAGGGGCCATGATTGCAGTGATTGTGTCGCGAAGTGGATAAAAGGGGGTTCAGACGCGGTTAGGGTCTCATTGTTGAAGGGCTCCTACCAATGAAAGGGCCACTAGATTGAGCCGTATTGTTGCCTAGTTGTTGGATTCGCAATTCCTAAGTACCTGGCGGTTGTTTGCTAGACCCTCCTTCGGTCGAATCGTATCCTTGTATCTCCACGAAGATACAATACCTATATAGATACGTATAGATACCTATATATCACTGCGTCGTTTTAGACTAACGGTAGTTGCACCACCGTCGCATCGATAATGGTGGGATAGATCCTGACTCGACTTAACTCGCACAAGGCAAATTACCAAATCAAATGAACTTTATTGTACGAAGAAATATAGTTTCCATTATTTACAAGCAATAGCTTAGTAATAATTACAGCCGCTCGAGAGATCTAAATAGAAAGAGGAAAAATTAATTAAAAAAAAAATGTACAAGTAAAAGAAATAAAATTAAAATATGGAAAAATGAAGTAGGGGGCAGAGGGAGGCTTATTATAAGGGGGATAAACATTTCTTACCTGAGTTCCTAAATTTGATTATATGAGAGATTGCGAATGCGATTTTCTAGAAATGATTAACAAGATTTGATTGTACATAAATTACACAAAATGCACAACCGATTCTTTTAATTTCACCGAAGAAGAACAGCTTAAAATACTCATGAGCATATAATATTATGTGGTTTCTTAGAAGCATTTATGCACTTGTTCCGCAAAGTTTATCAATTAATGAACATCCTAACACTATATAAATGAAACGATTTTGCAAGTTTTGAAGAATATATTCCACTTCAAATGCACCTGCGAACTTGCTAATTGCAGATCATGCAAGCATGTACCTAGTAGCAGTCGTGGTTTTCTGGAAGGTACATACCTATTGTTATTGAAATTATATAATAAAAGTGTAGTGTAAGTGTGCTAAAGTGTGCTAAGAAACACTTCCTAAACACTAGAAATTTTTTTTTTTTTTTTTTTTTTTTTTTTTTTTTTTTTTAAGTTGATTTTTTGAAAATCTTGACGGTCAAAATTGCCCGGAGTTTGAAAATCACCCATAAAAGCGTCTTTCATGACATATTATTCCCTTGTTATGAAAATCGCAATAGTGCTATGACTTTTTCCATGATTACATTTATTGTAACCTGGCAAATCAATAAAGGGGGCAGCACTCGACCCATAATTGCATATTTTCGGGGAACAAGCGTTATAATTATAACACGTTAATAACAACAACAAAATCCTTTAATCTGCTGATGTTCTGCGCTCTATTCACGAAATGGAATTTCAATGCCGGTTCGAGCGACGAAGAAGCAAAAAAATTTGATAGCAGAGCGTGGTTTCGATCCACGGACCTCTGGGTTATGGGCCCAGCACGCTTCCACTGCGCCACTCTGCTCGTTGGGTGTGATAGCGGAATTAGCAGTACTCGAGTTGCCTAACGAGGAGTTGTGTCGATTGCAGTGTGAAAAGGACGAATAATCAAGTCAATTTCATCCTGAATAAAAGTTTTTCTAAACTTAGTTCGATTAATTTCAAAAAACCAGAAATACATCTTTTTTTCCTAGTAGTCGGTGCATAATATAACCAACCTGAATCAACAAAAAAATGTAAATCTAAAGATCTACAGTTTCGTCCTTATGGGGCTGAGCAATGTCTGTGTAGTCATCAATGTTATTGGGTAGGTCATAATCACACTATGAATAGGTTTTGCGTAGTTCATACTGTAATATCTACGCTTCCCTTATTGGTAAGGAAGTATTTACCAATTTAGGATGCGTTTGTAATCCAATGAATTAGTCCAATGTCTCAAAATACATGTAGATACCTATCATCAGTAGGTATATTTGGTAGGTACATAGAAGCATCATAAGTAGGTACCTACCTAATAAAATCAATCACAAAATTATGACCACCGTCCTTTCGCCATGCAGTTGAATTTATCCAGATTTTCTATGAATGAAACATTAATGTTGTGGAAGATTCTAAAAATACACATTCTATGGTCCCCCCCCCCTTCCTCGTTTACCCTTAAAAATTCCATAGTGTTAAACAGTGTAGTGGATTTATATATGTTTTACTTGGTGTAGGTAGACCAAGTGGGACATTTATATTCTGATTATGCGGGTTAGTCCCTGAGGTATTCCTGTAAGGAATGTGAGCGAAATCGCCAAGGTCAGCTTGCTTGGCGGGATGAACTGAGGGATAGTTCGTGTCGCAGCCGCGTGGAGCACTGGGCTCGCATAGTGGGTGCTGGGTTCGATCAGTTTGGTACTGAGCCGTTTTGTACACAGTGGTCAGAAAATCGATTTAATGGGACTAAAAAGGGTAAAAATGAAAATGAAAGTACACATGAGGTGAACGTACGTACTCAGATACCTACACAAGACAACCCATGTTCGCTTAATCGCTAATCTTCCCTCTTAAATCGATAATAAACACATGAAGACGCGCATTCCCAAGTTGGGTAGGTATGCACATAGCTTCCTCGTTTACCTATCGTGAATGTATAGATCATTGAAAAGTTTTAAATGATCTTAAAAATTCCATAGTGGGAAACAGTAAATCAAGAAGTAGCGTGAAATGTCATAATTGGTCAATTCAGAAACGAAAAAATGATACTCAATGTAATTTACATTTGTGCACGCGCAGAACGAATGGATGAGTTGAAAACAATGAAATAGGTACGGGACCATCTACATCGCTGACAATTACATCAAAATCGGATGAAAACTGTGGAAATGAAGGTCATTACAAGCATTTCACATTGGCGCATTAAATATTAATGATACAATCTTGTAGAAATTGATATGAGATAACCAAGTCATCTTCTTCCAACTATTCTTCAAATTTAAGCGAAATCGAACAACTATAGTGTGAAAAATTGTAGCATAATGGAATTTAAGTTTGCGCATGTGCAGAGTGGAGTATTGATTTGGCCACAATGAAACTGATAGGGGACCATCTACAACCTAAACCACGCATTCTCTGACAATTTCATCGAAATCGGATGAAAACAGTGGAAATGAAGGTAGTTACAAGGATTTCACATACGCGCACACGCAGTAGCTATTAGTTATACAATCGTGTTGAAATTGATATGGGATGATCAAATCGTCATTCCCCAACTACCATACAAATTTGCGCGAGCTCGAACGACTAGGGTGTGAAAAAATAGAGCATAATGGAATTGACGTTTGCCCATGCGCAGAGTGGAGTATTGATTTGGCAATAATGGAACTGATAGGGGACTACCTACAACCTAACCCACGCATTCTCATACAATTTCATCGAAATCGGATGAAAACAGTGGAAATTGAGGACGTTACTGGGATTTCACATTGGCGCATAAGCAGTAGCTATTAATGACACAATCATGTTAAAGTTGATATGGAATGATCAAATCGTCATCCCCCAACTATCATCCAAATTTAATCGAGATCGGACTACTAGACCGTGAGAAAATGGTGCTTGATGGAATTTACGTTTGCATATGCGCAGAATGAAGCATTGATTAGGCAACAATGAATCTGATAAGGGACAATCTACAACCTAACCCGCGAATTCTCTGACAATTTCATCGAAATCGGATGCAAACAGTAGAAATTAAGGTCGTTGCAAGGATATCACATAGGCGCATGCGTAGTAGCTATTGCTAATACAATCATGTTGAAATTGATATGTAATGATCAAATCGTCATCCCCCAACTACCATACATATTTACGCGAGATCGAACGACTAGGGTGTGAAAAATGGAGCATAATGGAATTTACGTTTGCGCATGCGCAGAGTGAAGTATTGATTTGGCAATAATGAAACTGATAGGGGACCGTCTACCCCCTAGCCCGCACATTCCCTGAAAATTTCATCCAAATCGGATGAAAACTGTGGAAAATAAGCTTGTTACAAGGATTTGCGGAAACACAGACAGACAGACACGGAACCAAAGTTGTTCAGAATGGTCTAAATCTAAAACGTAAAATTTTGATTTTGGAGACCAACATTTTTTTTTTCTCATGAAAGTGAAAACAATGCTTCCGCTAACTATAGGTAGGCTCGGAAGCAAAAGTCCATAAAGAGTACTTCACAATCCCAGTCCCCATCACTAATACAAACAAATGCAAGCCTAGTCGAAAGACTCGCTTCGTTCGTTAATAAATTCGTACTGTCACTCCTACAATTTGTGCTCAACGGATAACTATCGCCTTGATTATGGACCGTAAGATAGAACTATATGAAGAAGGATTCAACACTCGCAGATAAGAAATTAAACGATAGTCAAATCAAAGAAAGGAGCGGCGGGCAGCAAGAAGCTGTGGTTCACGGACGTTGGCCTTCCCCGGACAAGACTCCCTGTAGAACACAGATTTCATTCCATCCAACCTATAAAACGACGGCATTTGATCTCTGAGGGCACAGTCTCACACTTCCATCTGCACGCACGACTTCGCTCGGTTACAAACAAACTGTGAGTAGAATATTGCGTATTATTATTATTCTACAGTAATTTCGTTATATGGGCAATTCCCAGAAAACCCACATTTAAGGCCTGCTGGTTTTTCAAAAATACAAGTGTACTTAGTGAATAGTCTGAAAAACCATTTTGTAATTCTCTTAAGTGACTGGGTAGAAGATTTTAATACGATTTCGTAAAAAAATCATCCTTTATTTTTTGATAAAAGAACGGATATTTTTAAACTCAATTCTGAAAATTTTAAATTCTTTCTTAATTCTGGAAGTTCGTTAATGAACCAAAGTTTTGGTAAGTTTCAAATAAAAAGTTTCGGTCATGCAGCATGATCGTATTACAGTATACAGTAAATTATTGTACTGTATAATGTTAAATTGTTTTGAACTTTGAGCTTTTTGAGTGCAAGGAAATTCCTAACTATTACTTTTATGGCAAGAAACGTATTCTACATAATAATCCCTTATTCAAATAGAGATTTTGAATTTTTAGCATTTTTTTGCAGTTTTAATCGTTTTTTTTTAGAAAATTTTAAAGGATTTTAAGTAGGTACATTTTTCCGCATAATTTTGAACGTACATTTTGAATGCTCTATTTTATAGTTAATGAACTTTATTTAAGAAATATTCTGCCGAAAATATAAATTTAACTATTTTCAGCTATTTTTAGCCATTTGTAGTGATTTTATGATTAAATTCGTTTAAATGTCACCAATTTATTGTGCTCAAAAAGTGCTGGCCAACGAACTCATCTTTTAGTTTGGAAAGCTTGATTTTTTGGCACAAGAACGAAATTTTTATCTCAATCCCATGGAGAGTTTTCGTCTGGAATGACACGCACATATGTATATACCTATAGGTTAAACTACAGAATTCGTTTCAAAATGCCTCAAAATGGATTTCAATAGAAAAAGTTTTCAAAAATTTTTATTTTAAAATCGTTTGAGCCATTGCAATAGCTCATTTTCTACGAAAATTCGCTAAAACGAATTTTACGTGTCAAAATAACATGAATTTTGTTCAAAGAGTTTTTTTGTCATATTTGACAACTTATTTTTTCTTGGTATATTCACATAAAGCACGTTTTTCGGTAGTTTTTTTTTTTTTTTTTTAACGATAAAACATCTTGATGATGCGTTTTAGACCATAGTAAGTGGTGTAGGCGGGATCAGCATCGCATTTGTCAAATGGATGTTACCGACAATTCGATTTAAAAAAAAAAAAACTAAAAAATTGAAAATTTGGTGTTTATGACCCTTCGGGTCAAAAGTTGCAAAAATCGCAAAAAATCAATTATCACGCCTATAGATTTGCGTTGGTCTCATTTGACGGAGAAATAGTCCAAGTGATAAGACAGTTTTTACAGGTCGCCAAGTGGTGTAATTTGTACAAAAATTCAAACAAAAAAAGTAAAAAAATCGTCAAAAATCTGTGAAAAAACACGTTTTTTGCAGTTTTTAGTCAAAAGGCACGCTAGGGAGGAATTTCATACCCATCACATGTGGTATAGGCATGTTCATCGTTAAATTTGCAACATGTAAAGCACCTTTTAACTGCACATGAATTATCCTGGAATTTTTGAGATTTTTTCAAAAAAACAGGTGCCATACCTTAAAAATTAGACGTTTACGTGAAAAACGGACTTCGGATTCGGGTTCAGCACCCTCGAAAACCCCGAGGAGTCAAACTCTCCCGTCGATGAATGGATTCAAGATTCAATAAAATAAGTTGTACAATATTTTGAGTTAATGTGTTCAATAAGAATAAAATAAATAAGTATACTTACAGAAAGAAAACAGTAGGTATATAATATTGTTCCTGAAATTAAACATAGCTCTATGCTTTCAATAAATTTCAGGCATTTCTCCACTGCAAGGCAGCGGAAGCTTTGTTTTCACATTCGAAATGAAAAAATTTTTTTTGCTCCAAAATCAAAATTTCCACTCGCATATTGCGTTTCAGAGCCTCCTGAACAAATTTTTTTCCGTCTCTGTCTGTCTGTCTGTCTGTCGGTCTGTCTGTCTGTCTGTCTGTCTGTCTGTCTGGCTGTCCGTCCACATTTCCTTGTAACAGCCATAACTTCCACAATTTTGATCCGATTTTAACCGAATTTTCAGGGATTGTGCGGGTTAAGCTCTAGATGGTCCCCTATCAACTTCATCATGATCGAATCAACGGTAGCTTCTGCGCAGGCGCTAACGTGAATTCCTTGTGACGGTCATAACTCGGTCAATGTTGAACGGATTTCGGTCAGATTTTCAGGGATGATGTGGGTAAGGTCCCTTGAGGTCCCATAAGACAATCATCATAATTGCATTAGCGGTACGCTCTGCGCATGCGTGAACAAAATATTCTTGTTACGGTCCTTGTAACAGCCGTAATTTCCACAATTTTGATGCGATTTTCTTCACATTTTTAGGGATCGTGCGGGTATAGCTCTACATGGTCCCCTATCAGTTCCGTCATGATCGAATCAACAGTAGCCTCTACGCAGGCGCTGTGATTCGATCATAGAGAGGTGAATAACTCAGGCAATTGTGAAAGGATTTCGGTCAGATTTTCAGGGATGATGCGGGCAAGGTTTCTTGAGGCCCCGTTTCACATTCCTCGCGATCATCAGCAGCGGTACGCTAGGCGCATGCGCGAAAGTGATGTTTTTGTTACGGTCACAGCTTATAATTCCCTGATGCCAGAACCGGTCGTTTCTAGTTTTCTGGAATTTAATGGTGACGTACTGTGAAGGTCACAAGGAAGCTCATGTGCCATTTCCTTGGCAGTGTATTTTTATTTCTGATCTTCAGTTCATGAATACACAATTGTCTTGACATAGTTCTACCATAGTTTACAGTAGTACATATTCTACAATATTACTATAACTAATGGCCCAAAACAATTAAACTTTCTATTAATTAAATCTTTCTTTCTAAATTATGGGGTTTCTCCAAAAAACGTTCTAACCTTTCTATACGCCAGCTAAAATTTCCCCAACATAATCTTCCACGATACTTCTGCATTATATAAAATATCTCAAATTCGCTAAGCGTTCGCCTTCCCAAATACCGCAGCCTGTGACATACACGTTGGGGGCATTCTCCAAGAATGAGCTGAATAGACTCTGCCTTACCAAAGTTGTAAAGGATACATTTCTGGAACTGGTCAATTTGTAGGTATGCACCTTTAAAGCTGCATGATCATTTGATGTGACAATCTAAATTGAGAAATTTTATTATTGTTTTATAAATTATCGGGGTGTCAAACATCAGGTACCTCTCTACGTCCATAGAAGTATGCATTTTTCTATAAATTGCACTATAAGATGAAGTTAGTACCTATACGTTCTAAATCGTCATACTCATTTTTCAACTTGAAGCAGTGGACAATCATACTATGCTTTGATCTTATTTCAACAGGATCCTACCCCCCCAAACCTCAGCAAAGCCAATCCCAATAAGCTCTCTCCTAAGTTGCGCAGCATAATTATATTTGGGAATTGAATGGATTTGATTGATCCAGTCTCCGTATTCGATGTATGTCCCACATTCTTCCAAAATGAGTAGTGGTATCGTTGTATCATAAATGACTCACTGGTGATTATGGATTATGGACAGGCAATTTGCAGCTTAGTTAATATAAACATTAATTCCCTATTTAAAAATTAAAATCAACAGAACTATTTTCACGAGACCCTCTCGAACGATCAAGTTTGTCCCCCACCCTGGCAACTACTTGGAACCGTTCCCTACAAGAAGAACTGTGAGTTCTTCAATTCCATTCAACTCGGAGCAGCTCATGAGTCACAAATGAAAAGTCACATTTACGTTTCTAAACTGTTATGTGATCGTGTTATGAGACCACGAAACTATACACTTCATTCTGATCTACATATCCAACTAATCTGCATTTTTACTAAGGGATTGACTACTTGATGTTATGTATTTTTGAGATGCGAGCTTGCGAGCATCCAGACCACCAAACTATACACTTCATTCTGACCTACATGTCCACTAAACAGGTTGAACGGAATTGAAGAACTCACAGTTCTTCTTGAAGGGAACGGTTCCAAGTAGTTGCCGGGGTGGGGGACAAACTTGATCGTTCGAGAGAGTCTCGTACTATTTTCTGGTTAATCAACATCTGGAAATCCTTTTGAGGCAATGAATTGTTTTTTAAATAGTGATAAAGTTTAAAGGTTCTTTATTGAATAATAAGCTAAATTAATAACAAACTGATGTGTTTCAGACGGTAATTCACTATGAAGGTCGTCATTTGCCTGGTCGTATTGGGATGTGTAGCAGGAGCTCTTTGTGATAATAAACCTAACTTCCATTATCAGCCACAGGAACCAAAGGTAAGGAATCCACTGAATACGATAACTTTTTAATTTATTGGGAGATATTTCGAGTAAAATTATCATTTACGTGCCTTTTGGAGGAATCCGTCGTCACTAGCAAGTCGGGTACCGCGAGCGAGCGCTTTCAAGTCAAGTACATCGGATAGAATATTCACACCACTTACCTAACAGACTAATGAAAAAACGCAAAACACCCACAGACGAACACATTGATGACCACATAGCCAAACGACTTCGGAACGCATAATGTTTAAAAAAAAGATGTTTAAAAGAGCCCACAATTTTTGGTAAATTTTCAGTTGAAGCTAAGATATATTGATTTTATTAAAATCATAAATCTCACCGATATACGACAAACGGTATATCGTAACACATTATACCAACATGTGCATTGGCATTGAACTTCATGTTTGCATATCCGCAGTAGCCATAGTTCAACCAATCGTAATTCAATTCATAGTAATGCGTGCGAAACATCTTAAGGAATCCAATCATAGTTACAATTTTGATTTGACTGATCGACAGTTTGTAGAATTTCTTCATTTTTGTCCAAAGGGAGGAAAGTACGTTGAATGTACTTGAAAATTAGAAATTATCAAAAGCGACAGAGCTGGTAAATGTTTAAATGAGGATATCCCTCAATATATTTCACCACTGATTAGTCCATTTCTGTCAAGCTTGGAACTATCCCTTCAAACTGTAGAAACCAGTAATTCTTCCCCTCCTTTCACTTCATCTGATTAGCTATAATCCCCCTTCACTTTGCTTGCACTTAATTGGTTGTACCTCCTGCCCCCTTTCCTTTCTCTTGACCAATGAGATTCAATCTCCCTTCACCTGTGACTTTAAAAGCTGTGTCGTTTCTAATGTGTCTTCAGTAGTTATTGTTTGTTACTGATGATGGCCTAGCCGTCGAAATCGATTTAACATTGTAACTCTTTATTCTTCGTGGAAATAGACAACGTTCTTCACTAACTTCCGTTTTGAAATGGGTTGGTTCCCACAACTTCGTCGCGAGTGATTTTGTTCGGGTAATTGCTTGTGAAAAATCCCTAGTATCCTTGGCAGTCCATCCACTTAATGTTTTATTCTTATTTTTCCAGCCATTTAGAGACTGGAGTGCTCAGCCTGCTGGTCCAAATGGCGGCGTTAACATCGGGGTTGAAAAGCGGCCTACGATCTACGACAACGGCAACCTCAAAGTTCAAGGCGTAGGCGGCGCCGACAGAAATTTCGGAGGTCCAGGCGACGGGAGCTGGAACGCCAAAGTCGGCGGACGGGCTGAATGGGCTTGGGGGAGACGCAACTAAAACGAACCTGCCAGAAGAGAATCCTAAATGAAACTTCCAAAGTGCAGACCAAGACTGATTGATGATCTATGTATTAAACTATACAAATAACTGTAAGGATTGCTTAATAGTAAAATATCTTGTGTTCATTTTTTACACAGAGCTGTAAATATATTCTTTCCAAGAAAGCGAAAATTCTTTACTATTTTACCCAAATTTTTGTAGAAAAGGGGGTATTACAGTCGGCACGGCGGCACTCGGGAATGGGATACATTTTCTTTGCGTTTCAGAGGGTGTAGAACACGTTTGCAATATTCATTCATTTTCAGATTTCTTTATATATATATATATATATATATATATATATATATATATATATATATATATATATCTTAAGGAATATATATTTCCTAAATTCCTTACATTTAGGGCGTAAGAAAGCCAGTCAAGGAGTAAGAAAAATATGATGACAGTAGGGTAAACCTGTACACTTACATTCGAACGCACATTAAAATTGACGTCGTCATCGTAGAGCTGTTTTTCGCATAAAAACGCAAGAAATAACTGAGATATGGTTGATTTTAAGTTCCAAACCGGCCTATCCTGAAGCTTTTTTGCTTGGAAACACACACAGTAAAATTACATGATGCCTGCTTTTTAATTAGTAAAAAAGGAGCAAAAACTCGGCGCGTCGCGCCTCGCGTGAGTTCTACTTAGAGCCTTCGGCCAAAATTACAAAACATGAATATGCTTTAGCCTAGAACGTCAAGCATCTGCATTTAGGATTTTCGCGTCTTATTATTGAGTGTGTATTATACCAGGTCGCTAGCGGACATCACTCCCTAGCAATGGATGTTTATCGGTATCGCGCTACTTTCGTTCCAATCTCATATAACGTTTTTCGGCTGTTAGGTCCCGGCTAAAGCATATTCATGCTAAAAACATGGTCAGGAGCTGAAAAATACATTAATTTGGCGTGCACTGGTGGTGTGGCTGCCAGCAAACATGCGTATAAAAATCTCAATACGATGGTAAAGGCTCTTTTGGCCAATTTGTGTGCGTTTCGTGCTTTGGGGGCATCCCCATTATAATCTACGATACATTGTAAACTTACCGTACACGTCGACTCGGTATGTTGCTGCCGCCTCCTCTCCGCTGCTACTATGCTTAATCGACTATAGTATTTTAATCAGCTACTTATTAACCCAAGAATGGAAAAATGGAGTTAATCTTACTCCACGCTGCGTTTAGTTGGTAATGCTGTTTGAGTGGGTCTGTGTTTTCCCACCAAATTCAAGATATGCCTCATTATTGCAAGAGGTGTGGTAGTGAAGAAGTGCAGCTTCTTCTGAAGGTCAGTGAGTAAAAATTACTCTCCCTTTCCAATAATGTAAGTCTACGGGAGAAGGTATTACTCTACCTTTCCATTGAAGGGACGTTCGAAGGAGTAAATGTTATTCCGAATTTCCAATAAACACCCTTCAATGAAGTCTCTATCGCTTTTGTTTTTTATCCATAGTACCAATAAGGACTCCCAGAATTCAGATATTTGTGCTTCAAACACTTGAAAAGTCATTGTATAGTATACCTAAGAATCCCAAAGCAAATTCTTCGACTTTCCTATAAGCATTTATAGCAGCTCATACAAATCTTTAGAGTTTCACATTTTCTATTAGGTATAATTTTCTATATCACAGGCGCTCATCATGGATGGTACCAGAGGACATTAGGAATATTTTGGATGAAGTTTCTTGAGAAGAGGACTTTGACATAGAAATGTCAGAAGATGAATGGAAAGTTGCCGATGTTGAATTGGCTGATTCTGACGGGGAGGGTAAGTATCTACTTCTTCAGGAAGTGACTTAGAATTTGAACCGTCAGAAGTCGATGAAATCAGAGATTTATAGGATGTTACTGTCCAGAATAATTATTGTGCAATTAAGAAAAATTGCAATTACTGGTCGAGGTTAAAATGTGAAAAAAAAAAACTGATCAACGATCTTATAACGCCTCTCCTACCAACTGAAATTACGAAGAAAATTCCATTATTACCATTGTATTGATTTATTTTATTGATACTGTCACCATTTGTAAGAATGAAGACAAGAAACGAAAAGCTTTTGTGTGGAAAGTCCCATCCAATACAGTGGCCAAGAGACTACACGAAGGAACGTGGTGCACATTATGACTGCTAAGAAGCTTTCGAGCCAATTAAATGTTTTCAACTGTTCATTACTGATGACATGTTGGAAGTTATGAGAAAGCACACGAATGGAGAAATTACGTAGTATTGCATCTGCGGGTCGCATTCATTTTTTGGTTGCTGTAATTGAGAAAATGAATGCAAAAACAATAGTTTAAATAATATTTGTTGCTAATTTTTGTGAAATTCACCACTTTCAAACGGCGAAATGAGGTATTTCTGAGTGGGAGTAAATATTACTCCATCTTTCCCCTAGTTGAACTTTCCATTCTAGGGTTAATATAGTAAGTATTATATAAGGTTGGTATATGGGGCAGTATTTGTGAAATAATAAATGCGATAATCTTTTTAGTTTTTATTGCATGAACCAATCAACTTAAATTCATGTACATTCAGGTTTAGATCTCTTTTTGCGGCATTAACAAAAGCTGATCCTTTGGCATTCAGGATATGTGGATATTCTTCATACTCGCGTGCATGCTCAATCCATGGATTGGTTCATGCAATAAAAACTAAATATTTCACAAATACTGCCCCCATATAACACCCATATAAAATACTTACTACAGTGATAAGTAGCTTATTAAAATAGTTACTACTCGTATAGTCGTTTAAGCGTAGCAGCCGCGGAGAGGAGGCGGCAGCAACATACCGAGTCAACGAGTACAGTAAGTTTACAATGTACCTATCATATATATATAATGGGGATGCCCCCAAAGCACGAAACGCACACAAATTGGCCTAAAGAGCCTTTACCATCGTATTGAGATTTTTATACGCCTTTTTGCTAACGGCCACACCACCAGTGCGCGCCAAAATAATGCATTTTTCAGCTCCCACCCATGTTTTTTTTTTTTTTTTTTTTACTAACTAAAAAGCAGGCATCATGTAATTTTACTGTGTGTGTGTGTGCGTTTCCAAGCAAAAAAGCTTCAGGATAGGCCGGTTCGGAGCTTAAAATCAACCATATCTCAGTTATTTTCGTGAGTTTTTATGCGAAAAAAAACAGCTCCAGTATGATGACGTCAATTTTAATCAGCGTTCGAATGTAAGTGTACAGGTTTACCCTACCGATGACGCAACATTTGAGTTAGTTCAGTTCAATTCAAACGTATTTAAAATTCGTAAGCTCGACTCACTTAGCGAAGTTTTCAACTCACAACACTAAAAGTACCTACCTAAGTATAACATCCAACATTCCTGATCATTGGTCATGAAATTGGTTTAATAACATTCCAAAGATTGATGTGATTACTGTAGGCAATGATATTTATCTTTGGCACCTGTTATCTCAAAGAATGCTAAGGCCCGGTGCACACGAGCGGCAAAAGGACGCAGGACGCCTGCGAAGATTCGCTAAAAACGGCATGTTGGGCATAGCATGTAGCTTTCTCGTATCCTTTGACAATGAATCAATGTTCAGAAAATTGAAGTTTTTCAAAAAATCGTGGGCCAAAATCTTCAAAATGATGGTTGACGCGAAGTGACGCAGCTGCACGTGTGCACCGGCCGATTGACTGTTGAGTACTGCTAGGGGTATCGGGCGGCAAGATAGCTATCGCCCGCAACGCGCGTCCCACAGAAACCTGCGTCAACCTCGATACCTATCCGCGGCAACGCCAGCTGCAGATAGGTATCGGCGTCCCGTGTGCACCGCACCATTCTCCGCTGTGTATTTCTAGTTATCCGATTGAAAATGACGCGGCGTCCAGCGTCCTTTTGCCGCTCGTGTGCACCGGGGTTTAGGCTGTGCTCGTTTTCGTCCCTTCTGCGCAGTGACGTCACACTCGAGACACCCGTTCCTTTCTAATGCTACCAATGCCTTAATATTCCTCTTGGAATCTGAAGTACTTTAATAATGAAACTAGCATATCCTCGACTCTAATCTCTTCAAAATTTCAATATTGATTTTTAGAATTGATAGATCTATCATCAGATATTTTAAGATGATATTAGGGAATAGTTTTCAATGAAAAGTCACAAGTGTTGCTTGAAATGTAGGTATATTAAAATAAGAACTTAAGTTATGGCTCTACATTTATTAACTCTACGTCACATAACATAATAAACTTAATGATTTGATTGTAAATTAATAATAATATAAATACCCATAAAATATAGGTATTTACAAACCATATTTCTAACAAAATTATCAATAAACAAAACTATTTACACAAAAACTGAGTCTGCAAGCTGAGACCAATAGTAGATCAAAAAGTTACTAAATGGGGGGTAGATATTCTGAACGGGAAGTTGACTTATGATATTAATGTTCCAAATTTTAGAAAAACTTCAGCAGCATTTTGATTCTTACATTTCATATAAGATTGGATTTATTTTTATATAAGGTCCAACCTAATAGTAGATGGCGTGCCTCCTGAAACTCGAAAATTTGCATGATGTGAAAAGCACTCAATTTTCCTGAAAAACGCTCGTTTTATTGCATTCTTACGCAATTTTCTCCTAATATTTGGATTGCGAAAATGAATACCATATAATTGAAAATCTGGTAGAATGTAGATCAGTCGAGAGGTAGGTACTCAAGAGTCGAGGGGTAAATCAAGCTATCCAAAGAAAGCAAGAATGCGTTGGCCAGCACTTTTTTGGGCACGATAAATTTATAAATTTATTAAATTTAAAAAGGCGTTCCTAAAAAAACACTTAAAATTACTAAAAATCAGTAATTTTATATAAAGCTAACAATTAAATTTTTTTGAGACGCAGAATATTTGTTAAAATGAGTTTTTTGCTTTAAAATTGGCTCAAATTTTAAAACAATGAAACATTGTAGTTCGATAACTTACAGAAATTCACGCATACGATTATGCTGCATTACTGGAACTTTTATTTTTTTTGTTATATTCGTTATACCTACCTATTTTAGGTTACAATATGTTTTATCTATACCAAATCTTGGTCAACTGTCCTACATGTGCATTGCAACGTCAACTCTTGCACAGAACGTGACAGGTCTGCATGTAACACCTTTAAATGTGTTCAAAATAATATACTTGTGCAATGTGTAAAAAAAAAATCCGGCATAATTTCTATGCTGTTATAAAAACGCTGCAAATTATTATATTTCTGTGTTATATAGTCCTACGCAGATCGTTGGTCTATAATTATTAATTATTAAACCCCGTACATAATATATGAGGTGCTTTGTGCCTCCCAAAAGGGTTCACACATATACAGGTCCAGGACCCCACAATTTTACGCTTTACGGTGAATTAAAAAAAAAAAAATAGGTCGGTAGGTAAGAAAAGAAAATAGATTCTGAGGTCCTTCAGCTGATCAGTGTGCCTCCCTACCTCGTAATTATTTCCGAGGAGTCCCGATGGAGCTCCATCTAAATAACTTCACCCTGAGTCGATTAGGAAAGAAACCTCAGAGGTTCCGAAGCTAATTTGAGTCCCTCCATACATTTTAATTGTATTCTAGATGTCCAAAAAGGAGCTGCATTTCAGGTTTCAGCATCATAAGTCGATTAAGAAACAAATTACGCTCAGAGGCCCCACAGCTGATCAGTGAGCTCTGTTATTGAATTGTTGATATTAAAAAGGAGGTCCCTCTCAATTTGCAGATTTGTAGGTTGACATCAATATGCCTGCGTAGATATAGGCACCTGCAGAGGGAAAATTACTAACACATTACTAGTTCCCTGATCTCGGTATATCGATATTTGTTAATGTGCACCTACCAACTGAAAATAACGTAACTGTATTACTGTATAGATCATTAAAATGGTTTTAATAATTAATAAAAAACTCCATAGCGGAATTTAGTCATTCAAGAGGTAGGTAACCTCAGACGTCGAAATCGGTCATTTAGGAAATGGGAAATTTATGCTTGAATTTATGCATACGTTAGCACATGCGCAAAATGGATTAATTATTTGAGAAAAATAAAATGAATTTTAAATTAATAAAAATTAATTAATTGGTAGGGAGCAATCTACAGCCTATCCCGCACATTCCCAGAAAATTTCATCAAAATCTGGTAAAACGCTGCAAATTATTTCACAAAGGTTTATTATTTTTTCAATTGAGTATGATCATAGTTTTAGCTGGCTAGCGTACGTCATAAGGCCCGTCCAGACTCCTCGGCGTATCCTATTTCGAGTTGCCACAACCTATACTTCTATAATTATATACGCATGTTTATATTTCTCGATTTGAGCTCCAATCTATTCAAATAGTTATTGCCTTAATAATATCATTATCTAAGCACGTACGAAGAGTCGAGAGGATATGTTATTAAATATGCGTAGGAAAAGCTTTGGTATTAACACACAAATATGACCTTGAAAAAAACATATATTCATGCCTCGAACGAACGCCGGCGCCGTACCCACCACAAGGTGCCGCGGCACCGGCGCCTCTTCTCACTCCACCGCCCGCTCACCCCCCCTCACCACCCACCGTGACCCCCTGCCAAGCGTGCCAGGCGTGGGCGTGTCGAAAAACACACTTTATCGACCGTTTTTGGCCCATAGCATCTATGCGAGTAAAGCGATCGGGATGGTTAAACGTTAGGACCAACTAGACCCCAAATGGAGTCTGTGTGCGAAAGAACGGGTTTTTTAAGTAAATTCTTAGGCCTTTTATGGCCCGGACGGCGAACGGCGAACGGCGGACGGCGGACGGCGAACGGCGAACGGCGGACGGCGGACGGACATTTCAAATTTGGATTCTACGCACCTTGAAACGTAAAGTGACAAAGTTTGAGGGGGGGTTATAAAAATTTTTTGCTACACGATCACATAGGCTTATTATTGGAAATAATAAACCAAAAGTAGAAATTAACCTTGTTTCTGGGATTACACTTTCGCGGTACTAGCGGAGCTACTAAAGATGCAACTATGCTGAAATTAATGTAGGATTATTAAACCATCGTACCCCCACTATGCACCAAATTTGAGGGAGATCGGACGACCAGGGTGCGAAAAAATTATGCTTGCAGTGATTTACATTTGCGCATGCGTAAAATGAAGTAATGGTTTGAGAACTTTGAAAAATAATAGGGGACATTCAGGCAAACCGCACATTCGCTGAAAATTTCATCAAAATCGGATAACTTTTGAAATTAGGCTCGTTTAGAAAGTAATACATTCGCGCATGCGCAGTAGTTAATGGCAGGACTATGTTGAAATTGCTAGGGGATGCTCAAATTATCTTCCAGATTTGAGCGAGATCAAACGACGGGGGTGTGAGAAAATGATGCGTGATGGAATTTAAGTTTCAGCATGCGCTGAGTGAAGTATTGATTTGGGAACAACGTAACTGATAGGGGGCCACCCGCACGTTCCATTAACATTTCACGAACTGAGGCACTGAAGTAAGCTTTGCAGTTTTTCTTGTTGAGTTCATCAAATGACATTTAAATTACTCTACCTGTGCATATGTTTCATTATAACAGCAGTAACGAAGTGGCAATAATGACGGTCAATTGCAATAGTCATCTTTTGCTCGAGGAATGACGAACTCTTATATGTTCCCTATCGTAGATATAGTTAAATGCTATTTGATCATTGTTAACACAGAATGTTTTTTTTTTTTTCATTAAATCATTCAGGTAAACATTTATTTTGATCATTTTCCGGCTTTTTTGGGCTTATGATGTTAATTTTACCTGACAACCTATAGTAGGTTCGAATTATTCATATTCAATTAATGAACTGCATTCTAGCGTATTCGATTGGTTGGTATTACATAAATAATAGAGAGTTTTTGTTCTTCCCGTACACGTTAACGCGTAGAGCAGCGTCTAGAGCAAGCAACTGCAAATGCTAGCTCTTCGCGTATTTCTACACGTTTTTTTACACGTATGTACACGTCTAATCAAACGCTATCGTCACGCTAAAATCTCTTCAGTATTTCAAAGTCAACGATTCTCTTGAATTCGAGATCGAGTTTAGGAAGTTTGAAATCATTTTACACTCTGCTTTATCAGCTATCTTCACAGGAATCGAATAACTAATTTCGACCCAAAAAAAAAAAAAGAGTATTCGCCAACGCATATTTCGTTGAAAACATGTTCTCGTCAGATCACCGAAGTTAAGCAACATCGGGCTTGGTTAGTACTAGGAACGTCCGGAGGTTCCGCGATTACGATTTATTTTTTATTTTTTATCTAATTACTTATTCAATTTTTCGTCTAGCTACATCAAGTTTACTTAATCAGGCCTCGTGGAATAGTTCGTTTTGAGTGCTTTCTCTGCTTTATCAAATGGTAATTTCCAGGACAACAGCTTTTGTATACAAACTTATTATTTAAACACAAACCTGCTCGTTGTCTGAATCTTTATGTTGGTAGATACAACTTTTCAGTACCTACGAAATGTACTTGCGAATGCTTAAGAAGAATAGGTATCTAGGTACTTTAAAATCGGAAAAGTATCAACGACTGCATTTACTCCCAAGTAGGTGAACAGGATATCTGGCTGTCGGACGAAGTAGGTACTTTGTTCACATAATCAACGGAATTTGATTTAATAGTCGTAATACAATAATTATAGTTATCACAGGTTTTTATTTTTTCGACTATGCGAGTAATTGAGGAAGGGAAACGTTATTAGACGACAGTCACAGGGAGACCGAATACCTGACCTGTTATAACTGTGGTCACCTTTGCGTCAGGGTATGACGACTTCACATAGGACAGGATTCCAATGAAAGCATTTTTCCTGCCTACGTGTACATAGATATGCCTCTTTCCTGTACACGCGTAGTTCTACGCGTTGATGCGCGTAAATTCTTGCACGCGCAGTTGGTATTTCAGTCTTTACGCGTACACGAGTAGAAAATTACAGGAAGAACAAAAATTCTCTATTATCGACACTCCCAGTAGCAATACAGTGTGATCCACAGCTCCTAATCTTATTCATTAGATGCAACTAAATCTGTTGATAACGAGGATGTCAGATGCAAATAACAAGCTAATCGCGAGGCTGCGCGTGAGTCATATCTAAGGAGAAAAAAACTGCAGATCGAAAGATGCGCTGTAGTTCACGGGTAAGCGGGTTTCCCAGAACTGATAGATTCGTGATTTCCAGACTCCGTAAAACACAGATCCCTTACTCCTTGAGTATAAAACCTCGACATTTCGTCTGGGGAGCCACAGTCGCACATTACCAGCTGCAGTGATCATACTACTTCCCTACCAACGAACTGTGAGTAGAAAATTACCTACCTATTTATTATTGATAAACTAGGAGTTAAGATTTCTTCTTGGACTCTGTTGCAAAAGTGAGCGCTGAATGATCCTCCTGATCCCATTCGCTCTTTTCGATAGTTTTTGGCAAATTTTAGTTGAAAATGAAGCTATTGCAATGGCTCGCAAAATTTAAAAATCAAAATTTTTTAAAAATTTCTTCGTTAAAATCCGTTTTGAGGCATTCTGAACCAGCACTTTTTGAGCACATTAAATTGGTCAACTTTCAAAAAATGTACAAAAAATCACTAAAAATGTCTAAAAGTGGCCAAAATTATAATTTTTAGTAAAATTTTATTCAAAACAAAATTTTCAACGATTAAATAGGACATTTAAAAAAACACTTGAGTAAATTTCATTAATATTTGCTGAAAAACCTATAAAAACTGCGAAAAAATTTAGAAATCCAAATTTTTTTGAATCTCCGAATTTTATTTAGTTTAAGTTTTTCTTGCTTTACAACTGTGTTTTAACAATAAATTTTTTTGTACTCAAATTGCTCAGATTTCGATGCACTTTAACATATTATAATACGGTAGGTAATATAAGAATATTCGCTCATTCCTTCATGCTGCTTGACTGCAACTATTGTTACTATCTCTTAATCGCGATAATACATTAATAACATCCAAAGTTATCTCCAGTCGTTATAATTTATGTATGCACTGTTGTTATAACAAGTTTTTGGAACGGCATGTGTTTTGTTGTTAGAATGAAAAGATTTGCAGCTAGCTGTTGAGAAAAATTAGGTCGTTGTCATTATTTGAATAACATTCAAAATGAGCAAACAAAACAAGTTGTAGAGCCGTCCGTAAGAGATATAATTTATGTCTACTTTTTCAACTAACGTACTGATAGCTGAAATTTGAAATGGCGTTATATACTTTTTTGATATTAATGCGACACGATGTTGCGTACGGGAAATCTGAAATGTTGCACCTTACTGAAAACAATCCCATCACCAACTAGCTCGACAATGTAGAAGGGTTATGTTTGTGATTATTCTTTTTTTCTAGAGACTTGTGGCCGTCCTTGAAACAATGTTGAACTTAAATGTTTGAAATCATTAAATAATATTATTTTGTTGGCAGTTGAAATGTGCAAATTAAAGGCTCTGACAACGTACTTAATGATAATCATCTGTTAAACTTAAATTGACAAGGAGGTGATGGAAATTATTAATTACTCCTTCAAAGGGTAAGGGCGATTAAACTATTCCACCCTGATTATGTCCTCAAAGCGGATACCCCAGGAACTATCCCTAGATGTGGCATTTGCAAGAATCCAGAAGGAAGAACTACCCTTATCCATCACTACCTCTTAATTACACAAGGGTCGGATAATTAGCTGAACAGCTTTGGTAATCGGATCGTTAAGTATAGACGGGCGAGTTAACCGACAAGTGTTCGTGAAAGAAAAATCGCCTCAACGTCTGATTTAGATCAAAGATAATGCAGCAATACCGCATATTCTCAAACCGAAAGTGGCCCTTAAACGGATGCAAATCTTTGATTTATTTTTTCATTTTTTTTTACGTAAATTTAATTAACATTGAATAATGCACCAAAACTTATAATAAAATGATGTGTTACAGAAAATACCTAATTCACTATGAAGGCCGTCGTCTACTTAGTCATTTTGGGATGCGTTGCTGGAGCGCTATGTGACGATAAGAAAAAACCACCTCTGAAGCTCAACTGGCAGGCGCCTGAACCCAAGGTAAATAATATGTAAAACTGACCAGGAAGATATTCTGATACGGCATTTACCAGTGAATATTTCAAGAAAAATGGACATATATTTTTGTTGAAAAGCGGATTATTGATAACAATATTCATAACTCTATAATATCAAATTGGAACTTTTTTTTTAAGTCAACTAATTTAACGTTTTTTCAAATGTATATGTCATTCCAGACGATAACTCTCTTCGGGATTGAGATAAAAATTCCGTTGTTGCACTTAAAAATCATGCTTTCCAAACTAAAGGATGAGTTCGTTGGTCAACATTTTTTGAGCACATTAAATCGGTAAAATTTCAAAAAAATGTTCTAAAAAAATCACTAAAAACGGCTGAAAATTGTTAAATTCATATTTTTAGTAGAATTTTAGTCAAAAGAAGCTTAACAAAGATGAACCAGCATTAACAAATTTATTCACAAAATTATGGTACTTGAAAAATGAATTGAATTTCATTAATATTGCTGAAAAATTTTGCTGAATGATCGATTAACGAATCTGAAAAATTGCTAAATATCTCAAATCTGTTATGATTCGTAGAATATGATTTAGAAGGAGTTCATTTGTCTTAAAATACATGGTTAACAATTTTGTTCCTCTCAAAGTGCTTAAATTTCAAAACAAAGTAACACAACAGAATACCATAATATATACGAAAATTCTCTCATACGATCATGCTGCATGACTGACTCTTTTTTTAATTTTTTCCAGCCAATGCAAGATTGGCATGCTCAACGTGCCGACCCCAAAAAAGGCGGTGTGAACCTCGGGGTCGAAAAGCGGCCTGTTTTCTACGACAACGGCAACCTGAAGCTTCAAGGAGTCGCCGGCGCCAACAGAAATTTCGGAGGTCCAAGAGACGGAAACTGGAACGCCAAAGTCGGCGGACGAGCTGAGTGGGCTTGGGGAAAACGTAACTGAAATTTACATGACAGAAGCTTGGGAAACTTTGAGTGAGTCTGCGAATGCTGCTGTAAAAAGATATAACATTCCTTCTGAAATTGTACATAAAAAATTGGAAGTGTATTAATGCATTGGTTCCTACTTGTAAAAATTATAATGAATGTTGTCCTCGATTGTAAATATAGTTCGACGTAAGTCTGTATATATTTATGTTCTTCTCAAGAAAATTAAAAAATTGTCCATTTAAAACTGTCTTTATAGAATTTGTAATCCTTGATCATACCATTAGAACAATTCATAATGGTACACACACATTAATAGAGGAATAATAAAAAGTTTGCAAAGTTGGGTGTGGCAGATACATTCCCCGTATCTATAGATTCCTAACCTATATACATCTAGGATATATAGATATCTGTAGATAAATATCTAACCTATAGATCATTGAAATGCATCAAATGATCTTAAAACAACCAGCGGAACAGCAGTACCAAAGCGGAAATCAGTAAATCAAGATGTAGCGAAAACGTCTAAATCTGTCAATTACGAAACGTATCGTATGCTTGATGTAATCTACGTGCATGTGCAAAGTGAAGTACTTATTGTAATTATTTGTGAACAAAAAGATTTTAGGGGGAAAATGATGCAAGTTAAGCTCATTACAAGAATTACACATTCGTGCATACGGAGCTGCTAATGATGATACAATTCTGTTGGAATTTATATGGTTTTTATCAAACCGTCTTCCCCCAACTATCTTCCAAATTTGAGCGAGATCAGACGACGAGAACGTAAGAAAATTATGTTTATAGAGTTTTTGCTATTTCCGTGGTCATTTTTTATTTGTTCAATAGATCTGAGCGAGAGCTTTCCAATAGGTGAAATTATTGAGCTCTTGAAATTATTTCCACGATGACGTCACGGCCTGGGGGAACCCTCAGCACCATTGCACCACTAAAGTCATGCGTGATCTTCCTTCCTACCCATTTATTGGCCTAACGAAACAGTTCTTTGAGCTAAAAATTGGTACAAAAGGATTTAAGTGCGCTGAATCCGATTCTGAGGTCAAAAGTGTAAAATTCCAATACATGGAAGTTTCCTACTGGTATTTGAATATTTCTTTGCACTTTGAAATAATAATAATAAATGCATTTATTGTGCATAGGACAAAAGTCCCACGTCGCGCACAACCAATCAAATATTGAGACCGATACACTCTCAAAAAAACAAACACAAAGTTGTAAAAAAAAGTCCAGTCATGCAGCATGACCCTATGAGCAAATTTTTGAAGAAATCTTCGATTATTTGGATTTTTGACTGATTTTTCAACTTTGAAATTTTTGAAAACTTAATACATTCTACGGACAGTTATCGTCTGGAATGACACATACATACATATATACATACATACATATATACATACATACATTAAAAAATGCGTTAAACTTCAGAATATGATTCAGGATAGCCTGAAACGGATTTCTGCATAAAATTTTTTCAAAAAATCACATTCTACAAATTTTGAGACGAGAGCAATAGCTTAATTTTCTTCAAAAATTCGCTAAAACAATACCTATCATCAAAATGCGATTAAGAAAAATTACTTGGTAAATTTAAACAATGAAAAATAGCAAACAAAATTACGTAGTAGGTATATAGAGACTACCTGTAAGGGAAGATGGGAAAAGTGGTGAAGATACCAAAGTGTTCAAATTTCAAAACATTGTAACATAAATAATATCTTCTTCTATATAAATAAAAATCAATTGCTGTTCGTTAGTCTCGCTAAAACTCGAGAACGGTTGGACCGATTTGACTAATTATGGTCTTAAATTATTAGTGGAAGTCCAGAGAAGGTTTAAAAGGTGTAGCTGTTGATCTTTTGCGATAGTGACACGGCAACCATGACATTTCTTTTAGGCACTTGACAGAACGTTGAAAGATCTTCGTGACAACCAAAATATTTATGTTGACCAGTGGCGTAGTTTGAGGAGGGGCAGGGTGGGCCCCTTCATAAATTATAGAGGATGCAGAATTTTGTTGTATGGATATAGCCAAATTAATAATTTCACGCTTCCAACTTCAGTACCTAACACCTTCAATTAAAGAATGTAATTAGTAAAACACAACTACTATTATTATTATACGATTCTGGTTGCCAAGCGGTCTTGAGACGCTCTTAAGAAAGAAATTTTTATTAGGTTCGTTTGTGTAGGGGCAAAATGGCATGGATATTGTACAGCCCCACGGAGCATAGTAAAATCACCTAGTCAACGAAACGGAAATGTGGATACTACAAACTGAAATCAAGTCGTTCCCCACTACCTTCTGGAGAGAGCCCATATGCGATTTTTCCCTAGAAAAATATCCATTGTTCAGTATCCACCGATTCCCCTATGAACTTCCCCTACTTTTCACTGCCTACTTAATCAAGCTTGGTTGTTCGTTTCAAAACAGTTTCCCGTTGAATTGTACTAATAATTTACGAATAAAATCCCAGTTAAATTAAAGCAAAAATACAGTAAATAGAAGCCTGCAGTGGTGATTGAAATAGTTTAATAGAAAAGATTAAAATAATCTAGTGTAGCAGTATTTCTATTCTAACCTAGCATATTGTAGGTTTGAGTTACGAGACCCTCTCGAACGATCAAGTTTGTCCCCCACCCCGGCAACTACTTGGAACCGTTCACTACAAGAAGAACTGTGAGTTCAATTCCGTTCAACCTGTTTAGTGGACATGTAGGTCAGAATGAAGTGTATAGTTTGGTGGTCTGGATGCTCGCAAGCTCGCATCTCAAAAATACATAACATCAAGTAGTTAATCCCTTAGTAAAAATGCAGATTAGTTGGATATGTAGATCTGAATGAAGTGTATAGTTTCGTGGTCTCATAACACGATCACATAACAGTTTAGAAACGGAAATGTGACTTTTCATTTGTGACTCATGAGTTCCAAGTAGTTGCCGGGGTGGGGGACAAACTTGATCGTTCGAGAGGGTCTCGTGTTTGAGTTTGTTTACATTTTTTTATGTTTCTTGATCTCGGTTTCATGGCCTGTATTTCATTTCGCGTAGGTAGATACCTGCTTATATACATAATACAATTGTATGATATTGTCCAGAAAAAGTTATTTTCACGCGGAAGTAACAATTGAGGAAAAACCCGTAAGACAGCAAGCCCACATAGGTATGTATATCAATTTGCATGCAGTAAATCTAGAATAATAGTATAATACACCTAGTGCTCCTCAATTCATCGGTAGGTACCTATTCGTATTTATCGTAATTTTTCACGTTTTGATTAGTTATTTAGATAATATTTTTTCTAAGTAGTATTGTGCTTCAATAATCTATAGGTAGGTTTATGAATATGAAAGCGTCCGTGATTTCAGATCATTACAAAAAGCCTACTTATATATGAACGTTTGGCAGTTTATTAAGAGTCTTCGTATACTCAGCAACAATCACTAGAAATTAATAGCAAAACTATAAAATAATAATTAAATCCTCGACTGTTGCACCTCCTTAAGAAATGGCTTAGCTACGCCACTGATGTTGACAGATGACCCGGCAACCATAACATTTGACAAAATTGACAACCATAGGGAGGTGTTTGTGGTAAGGAAAAAAAAGGAGGGGGGAGGGGGTGGTTAAATGGAATAATTTTGTCATCACCTTACGAACTGGTGATCGGATGTTCGGAAGAATTAAATTAGATTAATCTGAACGTTCTTCTCGGTCACCTATCAAGAATATTTTTAATCTAAAATATGAGGGGTGTTTTTGGAGAGGGAGTGGGGTTGATCTCAGTAGTTTGGTCCTAATAGATAATTCATAAGTACTTTAAGTACCTAAGTACTTCTTTGAATCATATCCAAAGGGGTGTCCCGAAATGTGATGGGTGAGGGGGGGCTTGCGTATATTCAAGTCAACCTGTGCAACACACGGGTGAATCAGCTAGTCGTTATAATATTTACTTAGTAAAACTATTTGATAACATGGGGAGAAGATTAAATTTATATTGTGGGAACAGCCTTACAAAAGGTACAAAAGAGGCCTAATAGAAATTGAGTGGAACGAGGGTATAAAAAGACGACAAAAATTAAAAAAATAAATAAATGAATGGGGAAAGACGCCTCGGCAGAGACAATCTGAAGGGAAATGGGAAGAGGAGGCAGATAAGTTGAGAGAGAGGTGGAAGTGTGACCTTAGTATCGCTGGAGAGGTCAGGAGGTGGGCTCTGGGTCGGGTTCTGTAGGTAAACAGTCGCTCGGTACCGACGAGGAGGTCAATGACCTCCCGATGCTCTTCGGGGCCGCAGGGGGACGCGGACGTCTTGGAGGGAAGGACGGTCTTCGACTCCTCGAACCGCCCCGTTGCTCGTCGGCTGTTCGAGCGGCTGCAGCGCGACCATCTCGGAGCGTGAGGTTACATCTCGACTGGAATAGGAGAGGAGTGCAGATATAAATAACTCTTCGGGGCACAAACCCCAATGATGTCTATTCGAAGCGAATAAATAATCAACTGACTCACATCCCTCACCAGAGGGCTGAACCTCTTTGATTAAACGCAAAACTCTCAGAAAAATACAATAAGCCACCAGGCTTCCGTACTTGGGGACTGTAGTGGATTTATATATGTTTGACTTGGTGTAGGTAGACCAAGTGGGACATTTATATTCTGGTTATGCGGGTTAGTCCCTGTGGTATTTCTGTAAGGAATGTGAGCGAAATCGCCAAGGTCAGCTTGCTTGGCGGGAGGAACTTGAGGATAGTTCGTGTAGCAGCCGCGTGGAGCACTGGGCTCGCTTAGTGGGTGCTGGGTTTGATCTGTTTGGTGCTGAGCCGTTGTGTAATATTCCGGCCTAAGATTTATATCTGTAGGGGGAATATACTGGGCTTGGTTGAGGTACTGAAAAGTATCCTTTGTTTTAAGCACGTTGGGAGTGTGTTTGACACTCGGATCGGCCGGGTAACCTTGCGTAGAATATCGTGGATATTCAGATATCTTTGTCGAATCATGATGATTGACTTCAGAGCGGGTCTGAAAGGTATCCTCGAACTTTTGTGTGTGTGAGGCTTGTCCTAACGTTTCCTTCATGAATACGTTAGGTAGTAAGGCGATCTCTTCGCGAGAATCGAGCCTTTGTCTGTCGCTAGGAACAGCGGACGAGTCGAGTAGCGGGTAGGGAGCGCTGCGTGGGCTAGGGCTCCCGGCCGCGCCGTGTTCTGCTTCCTCTTGCATGAGGAAGTAGGACGGGCGGCGCTCCATCGATGTACCCGAGTTTGTTAACTCGTTTTCAATACCTCTCCGTATAGGATGCAGGATTTGGAAGGTGGACTCGCTTGACAGAGCTTCTTTCCTTTGCTCGGATGTCAGGGTCCTACCTTGTAGCCTTGAAAAAGGCTTCCTTGGACGATAAATTAGAGCGGATGAGCTGAGTAATTTATCGGCGTGCCCCAGCGGTCGGTGACGAGCTTAATGCTACGACACCCGGGCGACACGTCTCGGAACGTCCCAGCGGGCGTACGATCTAATGAGAATATCAATAGATGTACCGGGTGGCGTCCTGACAGAAGAACTACGTTGGGCAATGAGCAGGATAAATAATCACTGGACTCGTAGATGCCAATGCGAGATCTGTGAGGAGAGAAGATTTGCCTTGTAGAAAGCAGTAGAAAGCCGTTCTGAGAGGAACTCGTGAGCAGAAGGGTCGTCAGCGTAGAGCGTGTAGAATCTTCGTACTGTAGAGTGTAGTCGTCGAGAGCGGTGAGTGGAATGAATTTCGGAGGGCTCCGAGCGGGTAATTATAGGGAGGTGGCCGCCTCCTGCCGCCCCCTGATTGGTCCGCTTAATTTCATTGGTTCAACTGTGTTTTCTTATTGGCTCGCACATTGTTTTCTCAGAATCTGCGAGTATGATAGCTGAGTTGGTCCTTCGGGGGTGGCTTCCCCGCGTCCGTCGCTGCGACGGGGTCCCCGGAGGTGGCTTCCGTGCGTCCGTTGCGGGGACAAGGACCTTGAGGTGTCTTCCCTGCGTCCGTTGTTTAGACGGGGTCCTCGGGTGGCTTCCCTGCGTCCGTTGTTTAGACGGGATCCCCGGGGGTGTCTTCCCTGCGTCCGTTGCTGAGACGGGGTCCCCGGGGTGGCTGCTGGACCAGAGGTGGTTGCTTGCCGCCTCCTGGTTGGTTCGCCTATTGTCTCTCGTGCAATCATTGTTTCTGATTGGCGAGTAGGCTTGCTAGAACTGTCCTTGTTAGTTTTAGAGGACATTTGATTGTCTGTTTGAGTTTTCTCATTCAAGGCGACTTGTTTCGAGATACTTGTCGCGTCTCTCTCGCCCAGTAAGTGTTTAGGGAGGTCGCCTTGTATGTTATTTGCTAATATTTCACTTTTGAGAGAGAATTTCGTATTTTCTCTCTGGTGAAATATTTTGTTTGACGGAGTTATAACTCGACGTCTTATAAGCATTTGTGTGCCATGTCTACCTCTTTTTGGTAGCCCTGAAAAGGGCTGTTGAAAAGAGGGGGTGGTTTTCACCACAGGCGCCCCCCCAAGACGTCGTGTTATTAACGACGACGCCGGTTGGGGTGTTTCGAGCGCAGTCACCCACCTCTCGTCGAATTTGGTAGAGGGGACGCGTCTTCTGGCGGATTTTCGGGGAGTCTCCTCCTTATTTTCTGCCTGATTTTTGCTTAGTGACACAGCTTCGTCTGTGTTTAGAGTGTAAGCTGGTTTGATTTGCTGTTTGGGAACTTTTTTTGTGTGTTCGCCAATTTGTACTGTAACCGAAAACTTATCTCTTTTAACAACTTTGAATGGTCCCGTGTAAGGACATTGCAAAGAGGAGAGCTGTGTGGGCACTCTGATATAGACATGTGTACATGTATCTAAATTTTTGGGCATGCTGACGGCATATTTCGTATTATTATGTCTGATATGCGTAGGTCGGAAAAAGAGAGGCTCAGAAAGGTTTGTAGAAGTTACGAATATGTCGCCTGGGAGCGGCACGTCAATTCCGTAAACTTTTTGGAAGGGTGTAGTTTCCGTTGCTGGGTCTACTGCCGTACGCATGGCGAGTAGTACTTTTGGAAGGGCGTCGAGCCAATTTTCATCCTGTGCTTCGAGAGCCTCTTTCAAGGATCTATTTCTGCGTTCCACCATTCCGTTTGTTGACGGTTTGTATGGTAACGTGTGAGTATGTTTTACTCCGAGACGTTCCATAATGGAATGAAATAGGTCTGATTCGAATTGTGTGCCCTGGTCACTTGTGATGTATTTAGGTACGCCTTTTGAGGCTACCCAAATATTGATAAAGGCGTTTGTGATCGTGGATGTTTCGATGTTGTTAAGAGGGACTGCCTCTAGCCAACCCGTTGCTCTATCGACCATCATTAGGATGTAACGTTTCCCTCCTTTAGCTAAAGGTAAGGGTCCGGTAATGTCAACGTGTACATGGGAGAATTTGTTAGCCGTTTCAAATTCGGAATAAGGGAGCTTCACGGAGCGAGTGATTTTTGCTCGTTGGCAAGTCTCGCATGCTCGGACCCAGTTGGAGACATCTGCACGAAGGCCGTGCCAAAAATATCTCTGTTTTACTTTATACACTGTAGAGTGTATGCCTGGGTGTCCCAAATTGTGAATTTGGCTGATTATTTCGTGCCTTATTTCGTTTGGAATATAAGGTCTTGGGTGTCCTAAGTCTAGGTTACACCAAATCTCTCCTTGAGGGAATTCAACTCGTGTGAGTTTTAGTTTGTCCTCTGCGTTAGGAGGAGAATGAATCTGTGCATTTGAGATGTGCAGTAGAAGGTTGCACTCTATTGCGGCCGTAATTCGTGAAATTTCGGCTATGGATGGACCCTCGTCAGTTTGGGTTGAAATTGACTTTGTTTGAATTTCAACTGGATCGAAAGGTCTGGAGAGTGCGTCGGCTACGACGTTGTCTTCTCCGGGTATATGTCGAATGTCACTTGTCATTTGGGAGATGTATGTTAGCCATCTCAATCGCATTTTAGAAAAATGTGCGTTTTTCTTTAGCATTGTGCCTAGCAGAGGCTTGTGATCTGAGCAAATATGAAAAGAGCGGCCGTCCAAGTCATTGTGCCAATGAATGCAAGCTTGGTAAGCGGCGAACATCTCTTTGTCGAACGAGGCTTTATTCTTCCATTGTTCCGGAATTTCTTTACTGAAAAATCCCAATGGTTGGTAAGATTTTGAGCCGTGTTTGTCTGTAATTTCCTGCTCCAGTGCCGCTCCGATGTGTGTATCGGATGCATCGCAAACTATCCTCCACTCTGCTGTAGGGTGGGGATGAGCAATATTGTGCAATGTAGCTTTTATCATTGCTTTTTCTCTCTCTGATGTCCATTCGATAGGGGTTTTGTCATTTTTTTTGTTTGACTGAATGGAGTCATACAGAGGTTGCGCTGTGTGAGCGAATTTACTTGAGCAAGCTCGATAGAAACCACACATACCTAGGAATCTGCGTAGGCTTCGTACGTCTATTGGCCGAGGGAATTGCTCTATGGCTTCTATTTTATCTCGTTTAGGAATTATCCCTTCTTTTGAGATAGTGAAACCTAGGAAATCGACGGTAGGTTTTGAAAAAATGCATTTATCAAAACCTACTCGAAGTCCGTGTTCCCCTAGCTTGTCGAAAATTTGTTTGAGGTGGTTCATGTGTTCTTTGTAATTTTTAGAAGCCACCAATATGTCGTCTAGGTAGACAAATGCGAAATCGAATTTTCGCATGATGCTGTCCATGTACCTGTGCCATGTTTGAGCCGCTCCGGCCAAACCCATGCTCAATTTTTTTAAACTCATAGAGCCCGAAAGGGGTAATAATTGCTGTTTTATGAGCGTCATCTGGGTGCATCGGGATATGGTAATATGCCGATTTTAAATCTATTGTCGAATAGATTTGTGTATTATGTAAATTCGCTTGGAAAGAGCGAATGTGAGGAGGAGGGTAGGCGTCTTTCTTCGTTTTTGCATTGAGGAATCGGTAATCGCCCGTGATTCTCCATGTTCCATCCTTTTTGGGCACGCAATGTAGCGGAGAAGCCCATTCGGAGTCGGAGGGAGCGATGATCCCCTCTGTGAGCATTTTGTCGAAAGTACTTTTAACCTGAGCCCGTTTTTCGCCTGCCATGGGTCTTGCACGGAAGTGTACTGGTGTTCCTTCCGTGGTTATACGGTGGTAAACCCCGTTGTTTTTCCACTTTCCTTGAAGTTTGTTCATTTTATCATTGTATTTTTCAATGATAGAGCGTATGTTTTCATCCTCTGTGAGCTGTGTGTCCTCTGGTTGAGGGCTGTTGTCACGATGAGGAATAGCAGCTGCTATTTGTTCGTCAGTAAATTTTTTGTTCATGACTGCAGCGATTTTTTGATCGGCATAGCTCTTTACTTTATCTTTGTAGATATATTTGTGTTTGACCCGTATTCCGATATCCCAAGACTCGAGGAATGGTATACCGAGGATCGCTAGATCAACTTTAGTGATCATGAAATCGGTGGTCATGTCTCCGAGGCCGATGTTAATTGTCGTGTCAGTACGCCCTAGTGTGTCTATAGGGGCGCCGTTAGCTGCTGTGAGCTTGATGTTGGACTTACGAATTTTTAAGCCCAACTTTTTGGTGACATTGTGGGGCAGAATGTTCACTTCTGCTCCCGTGTCAATGAGAAATTCAGTGCCATTTAGTTTGCACTTGAAAAAAAGCCTTTTATACTCTTTAGTCTGCCGGTGTATAGGCTCAGATACACTGGCAGTTATTCGTTTTCCGAACTCTCTGCGTCAGAGGTTGGAACGGTACTTTCTTGTATCGATCTATGAGTATTTTCGCTTGAAACCAAGGTTTTAGGCTGGCTGATAGGCGCTGCCTTTTTGATAGGTTTGGAGGCGGTATTTGCCTTCCAAGTGCAGTATTCTGGGTCTGCACACTTGCGAGTTTCGCTACCGAAACGGGCGTGGTTCCGGCAGACGTAGGCCGTTGGTTTGTGAGGCTTACTCTCTACTTGCTGAGGTTTGGACTCAGCTTTTTGTGAGAGGGCCTTTTTGAAACCAGTCTTCGTAGGTTTCGAAGTAGATTCTACTCCTCGTATGTTGAGAGAGGGGTTTGCTGTTTTGTACGCGTGTAGCGTATCAGCTAGGTCGAGCCGGGCATTCGTGGTAAGCTGTGCTGCGACCATGCCTCGGGCTTCGATAGGCAGAGTTTCGATCCACTTTTGAGTGATCAGAGCCTCTGAGAAGTACCCAACAGCCTTAGAGTACATTTCATGGTACTTGGTGCTGGGTTTTTTGGCGAGAGATGCGGGGTCCTCGAGCGCGAGGAGCCTGTCCTGTAAGGACAACCCGTATTCTCGTTGTAGGCGCTGTTTGGCCTCTTCGTAAGGTGCGTGGGGTGCCGTGAGGTAAGCTGAGTCAATAGCTTCCCGCATTTCCTCCGGTACCCACTTGTAGATAGCTGAGAAACATTCGTTCTGCGTTCTCAGGTTTTTTCGCACGCAGTATTGATCGAACTCGGCGAGTGCACGATCGATATTCTTCTTTTGGAAGATAGGTCTTTGGTAATCTCCCATTTCCTCCAAAAGTGCTCGAAAGCCACTTTGTGTAGAGGGTTGTTGTGTGAGATGTGGGGCGTATAAGCCCGGCGGGGGTCGCACGCCCGCAGTGGTTCCCTGAAATCCACTAGCTTCATAAGAGGGAACGAAATGCTCCGTGTTAAGCCTGTTCAAAGGCGGGGTCACCATTTGTAGTGGATTTATATATGTTTGACTTGGTGTAGGTAGACCAAGTGGGACATTTATATTCTGGTTATGCGGGTTAGTCCCTGTGGTATTTCTGTAAGGAATGTGAGCGAAATCGCCAAGGTCAGCTTGCTTGGCGGGAGGAACTTGAGGATAGTTCGTGTAGCAGCCGCGTGGAGCACTGGGCTCGCTTAGTGGGTGCTGGGTTTGATCTGTTTGGTGCTGAGCCGTTGTGTAATATTCCGGCCTAAGATTTATATCTGTAGGGGGAATATACTGGGCTTGGTTGAGGTACTGAAAAGTATCCTTTGTTTTAAGCACGTTGGGAGTGTGTTTGACACTCGGATCGGCCGGGTAACCTTGCGTAGAATATCGTGGATATTCAGATATCTTTGTCGAATCATGATGATTGACTTCAGAGCGGGTCTGAAAGGTATCCTCGAACTTTTGTGTGTGTGAGGCTTGTCCTAACGTTTCCTTCATGAATACGTTAGGTAGTAAGGCGATCTCTTCGCGAGAATCGAGCCTTTGTCTGTCGCTAGGAACAGCGGACGAGTCGAGTAGCGGGTAGGGAGCGCTGCGTGGGCTAGGGCTCCCGGCCGCGCCGTGTTCTGCTTCCTCTTGCATGAGGAAGTAGGACGGGCGGCGCTCCATCGATGTACCCGAGTTTGTTAACTCGTTTTCAATACCTCTCCGTATAGGATGCAGGATTTGGAAGGTGGACTCGCTTGACAGAGCTTCTTTCCTTTGCTCGGATGTCAGGGTCCTACCTTGTAGCCTTGAAAAAGGCTTCCTTGGACGATAAATTAGAGCGGATGAGCTGAGTAATTTATCGGCGTGCCCCAGCGGTCGGTGACGAGCTTAATGCTACGACACCCGGGCGACACGTCTCGGAACGTCCCAGCGGGCGTACGATCTAATGAGAATATCAATAGATGTACCGGGTGGCGTCCTGACAGAAGAACTACGTTGGGCAATGAGCAGGATAAATAATCACTGGACTCGTAGATGCCAATGCGAGATCTGTGAGGAGAGAAGATATGCCTTGTAGAAAGCAGTAGAAAGCCGTTCTGAGAGGAACTCGTGAGCAGAAGGGTCGTCAGCGTAGAGCGTGTAGAATCTTCGTACTGTAGAGTGTAGTCGTCGAGAGCGGTGAGTGGAATGAATTTCGGAGGGCTCCGAGCGGGGTAATTATAGGGAGGTGGCCGCCTCCTGCCGCCCCCTGATTGGTCCGCTTAATTTCATTAGTTCAACTGTGTTTTCTTATTGGCTCGCACATTGTTTTCTCAGAATCTGCGAGTATGATAGCTGAGTTGGTCCTTCGGGGGTGGCTTCCCCGCGTCCGTCGCTGCAACGGGGTCCCCGGAGGTGGCTTCCGTGCGTCCGTTGCGGGGACAAGGACCTTGAGGTGTCTTCCCTGCGTCCGTTGTTTAGACGGGGTCCTCGGGTGGCTTCCCTGCGTCCGTTGTTTAGACGGGATCCCCGGGGGTGTCTTCCCTGCGTCCGTTGCTGAGACGGGGTCCCAGGTGGTTGCTTGCCGCCTCCTAGTTGGTTCGCCTATTGTCTCTCGTGCAATCATTGTTTCTGATTGGCGAGTAGGCTTGCTAGAACTGTCCTTGTTAGTTTTAGAGGACATTTGATTGTCTGTTTGAGTTTTCTCATTCAAGGCGACTTGTTTCGAGATACTTGTCGCGTCTCTCTCGCCCAGTAAGTGTTTAGGGAGGTCGCCTTGTATGTTATTTGCTAATATTTCACTTTTGAGAGAGAATTTCGTATTTTCTCTCTGGTGAAATATTTTGTTTGACGGAGTTATAACTCGACGTCTTATAAGCATTTGTGTGCCATGTCTACCTCTTTTTGGTAGCCCTGAAAAGGGCTGTTGAAAAGAGGGGGTGGTTTTCACCACAGGGACCTTGAGAGTTTTCCTACTCATCTACAGGGGGTAAATGCAGAGGGAATCAGTGAACTTTATGCCAGAGTTGTTAAAAGAGTAATTCGATTACCCATTCCTAATTCCAATTACGGACGTTTCCTGTTATCGTTCCCTCACGCCGGTCCTCTCGAACTCTTATCTCCTCTCCTTTAACCCTTCAGAACTCGCGTGGTGTCCACTCACGTTAGTACTCGCGTCGGTCATTAGTGACCCATAATGAAAATGATCGAAAAATAAATTAATAAGCATAACAAAAATTAAGCATAACAAATGAGCTAAAAACTAATTTGTTAAAGTGTAAAACTATGTAAAACTCGCTTGTAACGGAGTTGGAGAGATCTGCAAGTGTTACCTTTCGATTCAGCGTGAAAAAATACGTGGAAACTGACCCTATACTAGTATTTTCTTTGGTGGGGTCATTTTTCATGAAAACCCTCGATTTCATAGACAAAAACACGTTTTTCAGCATAAAAACATACTTTTCTCCCCCAATTAACAAACTAAAATGAAAATTGACTACACCATTGGAAAGCTGGGATTATGATGCAACCTTTAGGCTGACAGCATAAAAATTTCCATCCAGGACGTTTTGAGAGACAAACTTTGAAAAAAGTGAAAATTTTCCGAATTTTACAAAATTTTCACTTGCGGATTGTTTTTCACCCGTTCATTCCATTTAAAAAATTTTAAAAAGTCATTAGGGAGATAGGAAATCTTACGTTCTTTTCAACGGTTTAATCAGATTTGAGTTTTGACTGAATATTTGGGGAGTTATGACAGTTTTAGTAACACAAAGTCGAAAACGCAAAAAAAAAAAAAAAAAAAAAAAAAAAAATTGAAAGTGAAAAGTGGTTTTTGGAGTGAATTAAAAAATGTCTGTATAGACACCCATGTATAGAAAACAATTGCCAGAACGCTTTCAAATTCCCTTGTATTCCGCTTTATATAGCCCTTCATCCTCACTGCTCTGCTTGATGTCGGCGAAATATGGACTGAGAAGGTAAGTCGGTTATCCAAATGCACTCCAAGATCCTGAACAGAAGAAACTCTTGCCAACATCGAGTCACTAATCAAGTAATGGGTGGAGACAAAGACCGGTGGAATGTCACGACCGGTGGAATGTCACGACCGAACATTTCACAGGGTATATATATGACAAGGCCGTTTGACGAACACCCTGAAAAAGAGTCCAGACATGATTGTAAGACATGGCAATCAGAAGGTGATCTCACTGCTTGACAGATTTTCAGATCGTCAGCAAAAAGTAGGAATCTAGCCCCTTTCAGAATACACTTTTGACGCTGTTTATAAGAAGCAAAACGTGGATTAATTAATAGGAAAACCCTTAATGTACGACCTTTAGGAAGTTACCTATCTTTCCGCATGAAGGGTTCGTTTCAGAATGTCTCAAAACGGCTTTCAATGAAGAAATTTTTTGAAAATTTTGATTTTAAAATTTTTAGAATTATTGCATAAGCTTCATTTTCTATAAAAGTTCGCTAAAATGTAGGACATCATCCAATCCGGGTCAAGCCAATAGTCGGATCGCCGTCTCCTTGTATAGTGCATTTATTCTATCTTTCAACTGCGCGTGAGAGGTTGCTTAGCACAAATTGGATGCTATGCATTTTGTGGCTTGGTGTCTTTTATACGCGGAGACCCAAATGGGCGACCCTGATTCAGCATCCCAAAAACATTGAAAACAACAATAAATAAGGATTTTTTAGATTTGTCGTCCAACTACGTCGTTGTATTGAATCGAATCATTCTGAAAGTCATCTCTCTCGAACAGTTCAAAAACTATCGAAATCCATATTAACCAAGTACATTTCGGAGGTGTTTCGTTCGTCGTCACTGACGGCCGGTATCAAAAATTATGCAGCATGTGCGGAGTCTATTTCAAATTCAAAGCTCCGAAATTGTTGCCTATAGCGAGGATCAGACAGACGCACATACAAACGATAAATTAGTCGTCCTAGTACTAGTACTCGACTTGCTAGTGACGATGGAATCCTCCGAAAGGTATTGTGATGATCATTTTAGCCGCCCGCAAGTCAATTAGTCGTCAATTAGTTTCCACGGGCAGGGATGTCACGTTTTCGACTCAACGAGGGGCTTGACTTTCCTATCATGATTAATCTCCCTTGTCAGAGTCATGCTGACAATTAAAAGTCGTGAAAGATAAACCCTGAAAATTTTCACCGAAATCGGATGAAAACTGTAGAAGCCCATACAACCTCTGGAAATTGTATCACAATCTGTTGTAAACTATGGAAATTAAGCTCGCTGCAAGGGTTTACGGTCACTCAGAATCCAAATTGTTCACAATGGTCTAAAATATAAAATGCGAGTGGAAATTTGTATTTTAGAGGCAATATACCTATTGCATCCGAGTCTACTTATAGGTAGCGGAAACATTGTTTTCACTTTCAGGAGAAAAAAATGTTTGGTCTCCAAAATCAAAATTTCCACTCGCATTTTACGTTTTAGACCATTCTGTACAACTTTAGTTCCGTGGCTGTGTGTGTGTGTCTGTGTCTGTCTGTCTGTCGTGTGTCCGCAAATCCTTGTAACAAGCTTATTTTTCACAGTTTTCATCCTTTTTGGATGAAATTTTCTGGGAATGTACGAGCTAGGGTGTAGACGGTAGCCTATCAGTTTCATCGTTCCCGACTCAATACTTCACTCTGCGCATGCGCAAACGTAAATTCTATCAAGCACCATTTTCTCACGCCCTAGTCGTTCGATGATAGTTGGGGAATAACGATTTGATCTTCCCATATCAATTTCAGCACGATTGTATAATTAATAGCTACTGCGCAAGCGCCAATGTAAAATCCTTGTAAAGACCTTAATTTCCACAGTTTTCATCCGATTTTGATGAATTTTTCACTGAATGCGTTGGTTAGGTTGTAAATGGTCCCTACCTATTTCATTGTTCTACTCATCAGTTCATTCTGCGCATGCTCGAACGTAAATTACATTGAGTGTCCCTAACTTTTTTTCTTAATTGACCAAATATAACGTTTCACGCTACTTCTTGGTATCTCTATTCTGATATGGAATTTTTCGAAATCATTGAAAAAACTTCAATGATCTATACATTCGTGAAATGCAAACGAGGAAGCTATGTGCCACACCCAACTTGGCAGACGTATTTTCTTTTCATCTGGCTTAAGTAATTCAGTGCTTTCGTTAGGTACCTGTTGGAACCGTAGGACCAGTAGAATGTTAAAACTCGGAAGCAAAACTAATATAAACACCCAGGTTCACGTAGCTTTCTTAACACGATGCTGGGATTTGGGGAACGCAGGCTGCTTGGAATCCCAGAGGTTAAGGGTTAAGATGCTGCAACCGCTGTATCTCTGGAGCCGGCGCTCGGTGCGTACGTGACAGGTGAACCTGTTTTTCGGGTTCCCAAAACTGGAAAGCTTGAGTTGGAGTCACCATTCCCCCTTTGGGTCGAATTTACTTCTCGGACACCAATATCACAACCCGCAGGTCTTACCTGTCTCAGAAACTGATAACGCTCTTTTTCGTCCGTTTATGTATATTAAAAACTCGGCAATTTTAAAATCAACGGTTCATTATTTTAATGTTTAATATGCTATCTGTGCGAATCAATCGGCTACCCTGAAACCCAAATCGGCCCCTGAAGAAGAAGCTCAATCATTCTTTTTCTATTCCTAGAGATTTTCACTCGGTTCTATTCTTTTGGACTTAAGAGTTGGGTCATGCCTTTAGCATGTCACAGTGTTGGGCATAATCTCATCGTCGAATACGAATACGATTGTAATCACGATAATTATTCGTTGATTCTGAGTCAAATGCGATTATATACGTATTCGTCTGTCGGTTATTACACGAATACAACCCATAAAAAGGCTTCACGGCCATCAATTTTATTAGGGCGTCCCTCTTATAATATGCGAAGCTTTGCTAATATTACCTAGCTTCAGAGGGACGTCCTTAAAGCGAATTCAACGATTGGAGCCCAGCCTATTTGTCTCAAATCTATTTCAATAGAACGTCCCTCTGAAGCTTAGGTTAGCAGGTAATATTAGCAAGGCTTTGCATATTATAGGAGGGAAACCCTATTGAAATTGATGACCGTGACGCATTTTTATGGGTTGTATTCGTGTAATCGCCGAAAGACGAATACGATTACTCGAATACGAATGTAATCGCAGTTGACTCAGAATCGACGAATAATTATCGCGATTACGATCGTATACGTATTCGACGATAAGCCCAACACTGGAATTTCACCACTTATGGTAATATGTATTTTCAAACCGAAATTCCAAGATATCTTTAACAATTTACTCTTGGAAGCGATGATAGTTTCCTCAGACAATACTTTCTATTAAGTGCTATAAAACCTGCGTGAATCTACCAATAATATCAAGTACCTATATGCCTAACGTATCAGGAAGATGGTAATAAAACATTCTCGAGAAAAATAATGAAACTTTCAAGGAAGAAAACTACTTAAGAAAACTCTATATCGAATTAGTGGTCTCGTTTCTTTATATTATATTTCAACTCAATTTGAGCTAAGGTATTAAAAATTTGAATCTGACTCCCGCATTACCTACGAACAATTTTCTTATGCCAACAAAATAGAGGTGTAGAGCTGTAAAATCTAGTACAGGCATTGGAAACACGATAGTTCCAACCCAAATGCTGGTTTGTGGGATTGCACAAGTCCTGGCAATGTCAAGTCAGGCGACTGACACTGCGGAGGTCTACGAACTTTGGCGGGATCTTCCATTCACGTGAAATGATTCATCGCTAATTATTTCTAGTGTATAAGTACTTCATCTTCAATCAGGTAGGCATCCCGAATCAAGGTACCTTTCCTTTCGTATTCCGAAAACTTTTATTTCGGTGCATGCAAATCAGGATGTGAGATCGAATAGTTCCTACTTCAATTTATTGCATACCTATACATGTTTTGGGAAAATAACTTTTCAGAATATTGAATGTAAACATGACAGCTTTAGTTTACAAAAAAAAAAAAAAAAAAAAAAAAAACCACTCAATTTTAACAGCGTGCTAAAAAAATCACCATACATGACAAAAAGAGGCTAAAATCTTAAGAATTTGTTTTTATTGCGTAATATTACCAGCGTACACCCTAACCCGCACATTATACAAGCATTTCATGAGAATCGGTTCTGTATAGTGGAAATTGAGCTTGTTATCAGGATTTGAGGATACATGACTGACATAATATACATACGCACACACACACACACACACACCCACATACCGAAAGACACGGAACAAAAGTTTTTCAGAATGATCTAAAACGTAAAATGCGAAAGGACATTATACCACTGTAATAAAACTACAACCGTTTGATTTTTTGGGGACTACAACTTTTCCATCTCTCAAAATCGAAAACAGTGCTTCCGCTACCTATAGGTAGACTTGGGAGTAATTTAAGAGATAAAATTAAGCATCTAGTGACCAGTGATTCACTAATAAGTACTTCCGCTCGGACTATAGTTAATAAACTCGATTTCGCAAAGTTAGAATAAATCCATTGAAATTATACCACCTGATATTTATGAGGCAATTTCTTTGTACCCCGGTCTCACTATCTAGAGATTGTTCATTGAATTTACAGCTTGGCTGTTTATTCAATAGATTCGCTAGCAGCGCGTGATTTCTCTACCTTATCGCGCATAGAAATACGAAGGTTTTTTTTTTTTTCGATGTTCAAGCCCTCAGGGAAAGCGAACCGTGAAACGTACAGCGTTGCGGGCGGTTTTAATCGATTCTTTGGGATTAAATTCATCAATGACAAGTAAAACATTATTACAGATTAGTTTGTTGTAGGAAGAATAAACGATAGGTGTGACTTATGAATTACAGATCTCTGACCAGAGTGACTTTAGATAAGGTGCAATGACGGAATTCAGGATAGATGGATGATAACCAAGTCACTGACCAGGCTTTGATTCACGTGGTCCACCCGGCGCCCAATTTTGACTGTATAATTTCCACAGTTTCTTCCGGGACTCTATAAGGCACCTTATGTTGTCGCCCTCATTCTGAACATGAGTTTACATATCTCTATCTATACTATTAATAAGAATGAAACTCCGTTTGTCTGTCTGTTTATCTGTTTGTCTGTCGTGTCTATGCACGGCCAAACGGCTGAGTGGGGGGAGTGTACGAGTGGGGGGATCTTCTTGAGATTTTCCAAAAGTGGGAGCGAGCGAATTTAAAATTGTTTAATCCCACCCGAACCATGGGCCGTAGGGCGGGAGGGGGGTCGAAGTAAGAATTAATGTGCGCTTTTTGGACTTCCCCGCTTCCCCTACCCCTCTAAACGGCCGTTGACAATTCCGGAAAAATACGGGTTTCGTAGGTTTTTGAACGAGGAAGACGACGGCGCGATCGGATCGCGAAAAAAGTATCGGGAAATGCGTTAAAAAAATGCGAGAGTACGGACCCGTTTTCTCGAAAAGTCCGACGAAAAACTTGGTTTTTTCCGATTAAAATATACCCCATAAAGGTACGTTTTTCGGAACGGTTTTCGCGGGCGAAATACAGCTTTGGGTCCGCCGAATCTGAATCCGAAATCGGATATCGAAAAAAGTGACGAGAACTCGGTCAAATTGCGAGCAGAAGCGAGGCGAAACGATTAATAGCAGAAATTAATTTTGCCCCGGACGCGAGAAGGCTCTACGAAGACGTCAAGGGGTTCGATAAGGCGGGGCTTGCACTGACGGGAACGGGTTGCGAGCAGGTACACGCACTTACGTCTTAAAGGGTATACAGGTATACCTTGCGAGCGAAGCGAGAGCCATGTCAACAGAATAAATTCGGATGTTTTCCTACAAATATACAGCAATACCTTGCGAGCGAAGCGAGCAATAACCCTGAATAAACTTTTTGTGGTTCCACGTAGTTTCATAAGATTTAATTTGTTTGTAAGAATTTCCAACAGAAAAAAACGTCTGCCAAGTTGGGTGGGCAGTATAACTTCCTCAAGCGAGCGAAGCGAGCAGCATCCCCTACATGTTTCAATTGTCATACATCGCATCTGCACAGCCACACCTTGCAAGCGAAGCGAGCAACATCCCCTACATGCCACACTTTGCGAGCGAAGCGAGCAATATTCCCTACATGCCACACTTTGCGAGCGAAGCGAGCAATTGAATGGGGGGTCCGGGGGGCTTGCCCCCCGGCTGGACGTGGAGGCGAGCGTAGCGAGCCGGAGCGGCTAGTTATTTATAAGAATGAAACTCCGTCTGTCTGTTTGTCTGTCTGTTTGTCTGTCTGTCGTGTCTATGCACGGCCAAACGGCTGAGTGGGGGGAGTGTACGAGTGGGGGGATCTTCTTGAGATTTTCCGAAAGGTGGAACGAGCGAATTTAAAATTGTCTAATCCCAGCCGAACCATGGGCCGTAGGGCGGGAGGGGGGTCGAAGTTCCGGTTAATGTGCGCTTTTTGGACTTCCCCGCTTCCCCTACCCCTCTAAACGGCCGTTGACAATTTCGGAAAAATACGGGTTTCGTAGGTTTTCCTACGAGGAAGACGACGGCGCGATCGGATCGCGAAAAAAGTATCGGGAAATGCGTCAAAAAAATGCGAGAGTACGGACCCGTTTTCTCGAAAAGTCCGCCGAAAAACTTGGTTTTTTCCGATTAAAATATACCCCATAAAGGTACGTTTTTCGGAACGGTTTTCGCGGGCGAAATACAGCTTTGGGTCCGCCGAATCTGAATCCGAAATCGGATATCGAAAAAAGTGACGGGCAGTAGGTCAAATTGCGAGCGGAATTGCGAGGGAAGCGTTTAACATCAGAAATTAATCGACCACGGGCCGCCGTTACACAACGTTGCTTACCTGAAGGGACCCTCACAGGGGGGTTCCCATTTGCACTTCTACGCAATACCTTGCGAGCGAAGCGAGAGCCATTTCAAATAATAAATACGGACTTTGTCCTACACATATACAGGTATACCTTGCGAGCGAAGCGAGCAACATCCCCGAATAAACTTTTCGTGGTTCCACTTAGTTTTATAAGATTTAATTTGTTTGTAAGAATTCCCAACTGAAAAAAACGTCTGCCAAGTTGGGTGGGCAGTACAACATTCCCTAATAAACTTTTCGTGGTTCCACGTAGTTTTATGAGAATTAATTTGTTTGTAAGAATTTCCAACAGAAAAAAACGTCTGCCAAGTTGGGTGGGCAGTATAACTTCTGCAAGCGAGCGAAGCGAGCAGCATCCCCTACAGAATAAACACGGACTTTGTCCTATACATATACAGGTATACCTTGCGAGCGAAGCGAGCAACATCCCCTAATAAACTTTTCGTGGTTCCGCGTAGTTTTATAAGATTTAATTTGTTAGTAAGAATTCCCCAACAGAAAAAAACGTCTGCCAAGTTGGGTGGGCAGTATAACTTCCTCAAGCGAGCGTAGCGAGCAGCATCCCCTACAGAAGTTAAACCTACCCTTAGGGATCTACGTTTGCGAGCGAAGCGAGTAAAATTCCCTACATGCCACATTTTGCGAGCGAAGCGAGCAATTTAATGGGGGGTCCGGGGGCAGTATAACTTCCTCAAGTGAGCGAAGCGAGCAGCATCCCCTACAGAAGTTAAACCTACCCATAGAGACCTACCGTTTACGAGCGAACCGAGCAACATCCCCTAAATGCCATACTTTGCGAGCGAAGCGAGCAACATTTTCTACATGCCAGACTTTGCGAGCGAAGCGAGCAACATATCCTACATGCCAGACTTTGCGAGCGAAGCGAGCAATATTCCCTACACGCCACACGTTGCGAGCGAAGCGAGCAACTTAATGGGGGGTCCGGGGGGCTTGCCCCCCGGCTGGACGTGGAGGCGAGCGTAGCGAGCCGGAGCGGCTAGTTATTAATAAGAATGAAACTCCGTTTGTTTGTCTGTTTGTTTGTCGTGTCTATGCACGGCCAAACGGCTGAGTGGGGGGAGTCTACGAGTGGGGGGATCTTCTTGGGATTTTCCGATAGGGGGAGCGAGCAAATTTAAAATTTTCTAATCCCAGCCGAACCATGGGCCGTAGGGCGGGAGGGGGGTCGAAGTAAGAATTAATGTGCGCTTTTTGGACTTCCCCGCATCCTCTACCCCTCTAAACGGCCGTCGACAATTCCGGAAAAATACCGGTTTCGTAGGTTTTTGAACGAGGAAGACGACGGCGCGATCGGATCGCGAAAAAAGTATCGGGAAATGCGTCAAAAAAATGCGAGAGTACGGACCCGTTTTCTCGAAAAGTCCGCCGAAAAACTTGGTTTTTTCCGATTAAAATATACCCCATAAAGGTACGTTTTTCGGAACGGTTTTCGCGGGCGAAATACAGCTTTGGGTCCGCCGAATCTGAATCCGAAATCGGATATCGAAAAAAGTGACGAGAACTCGGTCAAATTGCGAGCAGAAGCGAGCAAAGCGATTAAAATGATTCTGCCGTGGACGAGAGAAGGCTCAAGAATTGACGTGAAGGGTTCGATGTCACAACATTGCGAGGCGAGCAGGTATGCCTACATAGGTACCTACCTTGCGAGCGAAGCGAGAGCCATTTCAAATAATAAATACGGACTTTGTCCTACACATATACAGGTATACCTTGCGAGCGAAGCGAGCAACATCCCCGAATAAACTTTTCGTGGTTCCACGTAGTTTTATAAGATTTAATTTGTTTGTAATAATTCCCAACTGAAAAAAACGTCTGCCAAGTTGGGTGGGCAGTATAACTTCCTCAAGCGAGCGAAGCGAGCAGCATCACCTACAGAAGTTAAACCTACCCTTAGAGATCTACCGTTTGCGAGCGAAGCGAGCAGCATCCCCTACAGAAGTTAAACCTACCCTTAGAGATCTACCGTTTGCGAGCGAACCGAGCAACATCCCCTAAATGCCATACTTTGCGAGCGAAGCGAGCAACATTTTCTACATGCCAGACTTTGCGAGCGAAGCGAGCAACATATCCTACATGCCAGACTTTGCGAGCGAAGCGAGCAATATTTCCTACATGCCACACGTTGCGAGCGAAGCGAGCAACTTAATGGGGTGTCCGGGGGGCTTGCCCCCCGGCTGGACGTGGAGGCGAGCGTAGCGAGCCGGAGCGGCTAGTTTACCTATATTTATATTCACGGTTGTATTCTCTATCCTTACTCTTAAAGACAAAGGAAAGTTTGCTAACTACCACGTACATCAATTTTTCAAATTAAACCAGAGTTTATTATCTAGGTGTTTAGGAATGTTATAAAAAAAAAAAAAAAAAAAAAAAAAAAAAAAAAAAAAAAAAAAAAAAAAAAGATATTCTTAGCCAAAGACGTGACTGAAAACACAGCAATGTTATTGACATGGACATGTCTTATGGCTTGGGGTCAATCAAATCTTTCCTTAGCAAAATTATGTTGTAACGGCACAAAAAAATATGACTGAACAATTAGGGCTACTAGATTGTAACCAGGTTGTAAGGAGGTGGTGTCAATAAGGTTCAATGTCAGTGACAGTTACAAACAAGCGAACTTTCACGAAACGCAAAAGATATTTATATCTATATGTAACAATGCAGTGTAGATACTCGCTTACGCATGCGCAGACGTTTAGTTGATCAACAAGTATGGCTTCAGTATATATGATAATATCAACTGCGAGCATCATGAAGAGCTTTTATGCACGAAGAGTCCAACACCCTTTCTCCGAGGCTGCTCGAAGATCAATTGTGCTCGAAAAATAAACATTAGTTACGATTTGCGGATTTTTGATATCTTTAAAAATGAAAGAGTGGGAAGGGCACGTCGAACTGGAACCCCTTGTCTGGTTTTTCATTTGTATTTCATTTTTATTTGACATTATATTAATTAATTGACGTTGATATACCTTGTATTATATATAGTGTCTGCAACAATTATTAAGTACATATATGATATGTAGGGTGTATTGTTGTATAGCAGAAACATCCATTTCGCAAGTCTGTTCTAAAAAGTAAGCCTCGTCTGCTAAACTCCGTTCACCACTTGAAGATTTCAAGCACAGTCAGGGTCGATCTTGTACCCGCTTGAATCTGCATTGCCGCCATTGCGGCGGCAACTTTACTGCAAGTCCGAAGCCTAAGGAATTGCCCCCCTTTAGTGCCCCACTGAAACGTAAAGTCGCGGCAGGAATTAGCAACTTTACAGAAGAAGTGACAATGAAATGTGTACTTGATTCAGACTCTCTCCGGCAAAAGAACAAAAGACAAAGTGTGGCGAAGAGAGCGGGAGAGAGTAAGAAGGTTCTCTTTCTGGGAGCCACTCACCCTCGCCTGGTCCTCTTTTGATCCTTTGACCCTTCACCCTTCATTTAGCCAGGTTCTTACAACCTTTGTTCTTGACAATGCTCAAGGGTTTCGGCGGTAGGCACGAGATTATTTTTTCTAGTGGAATAAAATGTCGTGCCCAAAATGACATTATGAACTAGAATGCAGGCTATGTGCATCAACGTATTCTTTTAGCCCGCGAGAGCTGACGAGAAAAATTTTCCAATCCTTCCTTTTCCAAAAACAATGTATATGTGCCTATTAAATTGCAAATAACCATTCTAGAGATACTCGCGTCCACCAATGCATATACTTTACATGCTGAAATATTGGAATTTGGCGTAAGTTATAGACCTAGGACGTCACTCGCGCACTAACCTTTGGAGGTTATGGTGCATAACACATGAATATACTGTCGACTATTCTCAGAAACTGGAACGGTTATCGAATGTATTGATATTTGGCCACTTCCATCATATCGCGTACGAGCTCATAACTCAGCTTGTTGGCCACGCACATCGCAGTAGTTAACATATTATGGTTGGATAAATCGAGAGCTTTCGAACGAATGGTCAACGAATTATGAGGGATGAAAAACGACGACGTACCATTTCTCTAGCAACTACTCGGTTGTAAGCGGAAATCATCAGAAAACCAACCGTAACGCTTTTAGTTAACGCTTTTTTAGTTTATGTGCCAAAGTAAAGACATAAAAGGTCAAAAAGAAAAAATTGTAATTTTAGCCGTTTTTGTGACGGTACGATCTCTGAAGATTACATAGTTTCGATGAATGGCATGGGTCCATTAGATATAGAGAAAATTTGGGTCAGAGGAGCCGATGTTTTTAGCTTGGGCTCCTGGACTTGATGCCATGGCGTCTAGTTTTGAATTTTGGTTCATTTTTCATCAGAGTTGTTGGGTTCATTTTTACAAAAATGGAAATTTCTGGAACACGGTTAGGTTAGTTGTAACGCCTACCTCCTTTCGAAAATATCCACGGGGCAATCCGTAAGGGCAATGGACTGACAGCGTGTCATTGTCTTCCCCGTCGCTCCTTGTCCAGACTTGGCTGCTGACGCGACGCAAATCCCAGCAGTTGGGACCCGGCGATTACAATTGCACGACTCTGAGGAACAGGAACGCTATGCCAACTAAGCGATTCCATTTTTTTTTTTTCACGCTGTCTAATTCAAAGGAAGGAAACCTTTTTGGCATGGAGGAACTGTCGAAGCTGAAAGCGTTTTATTCAAACCTGTTTCCCTGTCATACAACGTTAAGATAGGCTTTTGAATAGACAATAAGGGATTTGGATATATAAGGGACTAGCTGGTTCACCCGTGCGTTGCAGAGGTTGACTTGAACATTATCAAATATCCTGTGACCCAAGTTAAAGTAATTCTGATAGATTCGCCCCTTCAAATCCCCAGTTAGCTCTGACGTTCAAAACGCTTTAACATCCTCCCCCCTCCCCTCGCCATTGGGTCAGATTTCAAAAAGTTGAAAAAAGTAGTCTTTGATTTGAATTAGAGTAATCCAAACATATTCGACAATCAAATCCCCAGTTCGTTCAGTGACGATAAAGATACCCCCTTTCTCTCTCTCCCCCCCCCCCTCCCCTAAAACACCCCCTTCTATGGGTTAGATTTGAAAATTTTCAAGTAGCCTGTGATTTAAGTTAGAATACTTCAAACATAATCGAGAACTCAGATCCCCAGTTCGTTCAATGACGTTCGAAAAGCTTTAACTTCCCCACCCCCTCCCCCACCATTGTGGGTCAGATTTGAAAATTTTGAAAAAAGTAGTCTTTGACTTGAATTGGAGTAATCCAAACATACTCGACAATCAAATTCCCAATTTCTTCTGTGATGACAAAGACACCCCATTCCCCCCTCCTCCCCTAAAACACCCCCTATGGGGCAGATTTGAAATTTTAAACCTTTTAAACCTTCTCTGGACTTCCACAAATAATTTAAGACCAAATCGGTCCAGCCGTTCTCGAGTTTTAGCGAGACTAACGAACAGCAATTGATTTATATATATATATATATATATATATATATATATATATATATATATATATATATATATATATATATATATATATATATATATATATATATATATATATATATATATATATATATATATATATATATATATATATATATATATATATATATATATCATACAGGATGTCCCGCATAAGGTGGTCAGTACTTCAGGGCGTGATTTCAGAGCTCATTTCTGATCGAAAGTTCGTTTAAACGCTTATATTTTTGAGATTTTTATCGTGTTTTCGATCTTAGGACACTAAAACAGCAATAACAACAATAATTAAAACAGTAAGTTTAAATTTGATGATACCGTTGGAAATAGCGTTAAATTTCCTTCCTATTTAATGCCAAATCAAAAATTTTTAATGGGATTCATAGGTGAAAAAACTGCCTGAATATGAAATTTCCACGAATGTGAGAAATTCGATTTTTCAAACCGGCTGTGAGTGGCCCATTTCTTTACTGTTTTTCGCGTACCTCATCTGCAAAAACTGGCCCAAGATCTCAGCTTTCTAGCGGTATAATCAAGTTTTATTTTCTTTACTAATTAGAGGATAAAAGTACGAGTATGTTTATATGTTGAAAAACATGGTTTTTTCTATGAAACCGAGGGCTTTTGTGAAAAATTACCTACTGAAAAAATTCGAGTTTGGGGTCAGCTTCCACGTATTTTTTCACGCTGAATCGAATGGTACCACTTGCAGATCTCCCCAACTCCGTTGTACCATAGTTTTACACTTTAACTCACGAATTTTTACTTCATTTGCAATACACAATTTTCTATGTTTTTAAGTAAGTAGAAAGTGTAACTAGTTAGTTAAAGTGTAAAATTCTGTTACAACGGATTTAGGGAGATCTGCAAGTGTTACCATTCGATTCAGCGTGAAACAATACGTAGAAACCGGCCTCAAACTCGAATATTTTTTTACGGTCATTTTTCACGAATTTAATAGAAAAAACCAAGTTTTTTCAACATACAAACATACTTTTATCCTCTACAAACATATTTTTATCCTCTAATTAGTAAAGTAAAATGAAAATTGATTATACCGCTAGAAAGCTGAGATCTTGGGCCAGTTTTTGCAGATGAGGTACGCGAGAAACAGTTATATCATATTTAATGATGATTAATTTACACATTATTAGTTCATTATGGTTGCTTAACAATATTAGTTTATTATGTTGCGTAATAAATCAGCTTTCCTTGACACTACAGAGGCTTAGGGATCATGAGATTTGATAGAACGAGAGCATTTCAACAAGTGGCGAACGATTTTCCTGCTATGAAAACTAAAGGAGTTACACTTCCGTAGTAACGCATTAGTTGTATGTGATAATAAATATTTTCACCGAAACGCGACGGTGGGGAAAAAATGGAAACGTCCTGTTAATCATTATTAAATTATGAAAACAAACCTAATTTCAACTTGACTTCGAAGTCTTCCGTAATAAACTTGTACTTATAAAAGACACTCCACAAAAATCGACTTCTATTGCTCCGAAACAGCAAATGGATAATCAAGTATCAAACGTATGTTTATACTGACGGCTCTAAAATGAATGGTGATGTACCATTTTCAGTATATTGGCATCGATGAGCACAAAGTTTGCTGCCTGATTTCGTCCCTGTCTTACAGCTGAAATGCACGCAATTTATGAGGCATTCATGAAGTACACGGCAGCAAATTCGATTGCCTGGAATTAATTGGCGATAATCTCAGACTCTTAAAATGCCGTGCAAGCCATTGGAAACCAAAGGTTTCCAGGTGATATAAAACCAAAGGTTTTATATGGCGTGATATAATGACAATGTTCCTTGAATCGTTATACAATCTAGGAACGCTGCAAATTATATCACAAAGGTTAATTATTATTATTATTTTTATTTCTTCAGTTGACATCAGCCAGGGGCAACAGCCATGAAGACCTTTATTTCATAAACATTTCGTAGTCATGACACGAATTATTACAACTAAGCAGTATTGAATTTTCACTTTAATGTCATTAATATACGCGCACACAGTTCTCTAGATTGATTGCGATTTCGAATGAATAATTTGGTGGTAATGCACGGGGTTCTCCATATGTTGGGTCCGGGGTTGTTGTATGTTGAGCCTTACATTTTACCTCTAGCTGGCGTGTAGGATGGGCATATCATAAGTATGTGTTTCAGCGTTTCATCCTGGGAGTCACATTTAGTGAATTTTGATGATTCTCGCTGTCCGATTCGATTCAAATATGATGAACACGATCCATGATTCGAACGGAGACGGGCCATCAACCGCGTCGATGTTCTATCCATTTCCATCTGATGGAACCATGGTTTTATAGAAATTTGAAGGTTTTCCATCCGATATCTTATTCCCTCTTCAGCGTTGTCGTACAGCACCTGCCACTCGTTTTGCAGTGGTCGATAGAGATGCACATACACATCTGTTTATGGGACCTTTGAATTTAAAGGAGTGCCATAATGACGGCCCAAGTTTAAGAGGGTGTCTGCAACTTCGTTACCTCTTACTCCCATGTGTGTTCTAGTCCATGCAAACTGAACGTGGCGTTTATTATTTCATAGGTGTATTTTTACATCATTGAATTGATTGAGTCTAAATTATTTGAATTTAGTGAACTCACAACTCTGATTATGACTCTTGATTAATTTTCATTGTATGTCTTTCCACGCTGGTTTTGCTGCCGCCGCTGGCAAAGTTCATTGATCTGTCTCAGAAGCTTCCCTGGTATGAGCACGCCTTCAGCATTCCTCGGTACAGCGGTATCCTACCCAGTCCCACGCTTTTGACTTCCACTAAAATTCCTAATGGTGGAATCCGCGTTCCTAATAGCTGCATGCCCTACCTTCCCTCTCGGCCCTTAATTCTGGCCCACAAGCTTTGTAGTTCGAATCCATCTCGTGAAAGAGAAATAACGATATGAACGACGTTGCTATTTGATACTGGAAATAATATATAATAAAATTTGCGCAAGGACTAAATCACGCAGGAAAAGGCTGTGGGAACCCTTGCAAATATTGTGTTACCAACAGGGTTGCCAGGGGCCTATTTCATAAAGCAACAAGTGACAAGTTACAAGCCGATTTTATGTACAAGTTGTAAAAAATGAGTGTGCAAGCGTTTCATAAAGGTACAAGTGTAGACTTGTAATGCACAGTGAAAATTAACAAGTGTGCAGGCGACTTTAGACAAGTTACGTGTTTCCCCATCATTTTGTACACTTTTCTGTTCATACACACATTACTGTAACTTTGAAGGTTTTTGAGATCTAGATTTTTCAATATTTCAGTTCTAACTACTACCATTTAGGGTCGATCAAAATTGATGCCGACTGGCATATCCTCACCGGAAAGTTCGGACGGCCGGCGCACTGTGGGGTGATAGAGGGAAATACCCTAAAATGAAATCATCTATTTGGTATCTGTTTTGAACGTTATTTTACTCCTCGATAGTCAATAAATGGTGTAACCACATTTTTTTCCGCATAAAGTTTTTTTCATACAACGGGAACAAATTGAATTAGCAGATTTTGAAACAGCCAGAATACGTCATTTTCTATATAAAGGCTTTACTTCCGAAAGGCGGTAAGTATGCATTCAGGACTTGAAAACTTCTCTGTTTGCTTACTCAGGTCTACTAGCCCTAGGAAAGATTAGCCAGCCCCATTTTCTGCTGCTCAGTGCTTATAGTATCAAAGCTTCTGAACATTGAAAAAATAAGATTTTTGCATATTCAAAGATGTGCACAAACCGTAAGAAGCCTTGCAAAGGTTTGAAACCTTTTTTTACTCATTGCAAATACATTGAACTACTACTGCCAAAAAATGTATCACCATCTTTTACCGTCTGTGATGGCAGTGACGTTTCAAACATTACCAGAAGGCGTGAACTTCCTATCACTCAACGAGTGAGTTTATTCAAACGAAATTTTCTTTTTTGTACAAAACAATGTTGCTGACGATGGAATTCACCACCGCCAGCTCTCCAACTCTTTTCTTCGATTTTTGGCGATTTGTCCAAGTTTTTGAGACCTACCGCACAACTGATGAGGATTTCCATAGAAGAAAGTCGGCCACGAGAACTTTGAAAATCGCCAAAAATCGAGTTAGAGAGCTGGTGGTGGTCTCATTGATGCAGAATTCCTTCTCCTGCTACTTTTCTTTCGCAAAAAAAAAAAAAATTTGCCCTACTGTATGGGGCGGACGGATTGACTTTTTAATTTAAATTTTGAAATTTACGAATCTCAAAACGTAAACCAACAAAAATCCATCGGGGGGGGGGGGGGGGGGGGGGGTTTTTTTTTTTATTTTTTATTCTGTCGAATTCAAACGTTCTGACGTTCAATATTGAAAATAATGTACCGAAACGTCTAGCTCATCACTCATTAGCAGAACCCTTCAAGTGCCATTTTGCCATGGCGCCATTCTTAAGTGCCATATTTGGCCAATTTTGGGGTAAAAAGCCATTTTTAGCCAATTTCTGGGAAAATGCCACGTTTGTGCCACTTTTCGCCTAATTTTCTTGAAAATTTGTGAAGAAAAAATTTTTTTCTGGGAAAATTTGCAAAAAGTTGGGGTTTCAAGTATTTTTTCAAAATTTTTTCAAAAAAGGCAAGCTAACACACATCTGAGCTAAGCTCACAACATCTGTGGAGAAGATGGAAAACATTTCGAAGATGAACTATCCAGGAGCTGTTGGGGAAAAGATTAAAGAACAGGTGAAGGCCGTCCTCTCCAGAATTGTGGATGGGAGGAGATGAAAAACGTAGCTGCCAATCTGGCAGGGGAGGTAGCCACCCTGAAGGAAGACTGGGAAGCTGCAAATGTTCTCTCAATGAAGTATGATCCATCAACATCAGCTGACGTAGAGAGGTCATTTTCAAAATTAAAATACCTATATTTTAAGTGACCGACGCCTTGGTTTCTGCATGGAAAGCATCTCGGCCCACCTGAAATTGTTCTACAACAATTTTAACCCAGAAGAAAAGATTCTTCATTCTCCTATATAGATTTAAATTCAATTTTTTGTAGTCAATTTTTAATTTGTAGCATGTCTCCGTAAATAAAGTACATAATGTAATTAAAATGGCAAGTTTTAATTTTCCTATCAATGGGGGAAAAAAGGGGGAAAAAAATGGATTTTGAAGAATAAATGCCATGTTTGGCCAAAATAAGTGCCATTTTGCCATGTTTTTTAGAGCCACGTTTGGAAAAAATAAATGCCATGTTGTGAAGGGCTCTGCTCATTAGCCTTCAGGGTCAAGAAGTTTCCCCCCCCCCCCCCCCCCCTTTACATTATACATCATAAGATTTAAAATAGTAATATACCTAGTTGAATCAGTGATTATAACTATTAATTTATTTATTTTTGTTTATTATTTTCAATAAAAGGTAAACTTTGTAATTGACCAAGAAAACAAATTTAACTCCCCTGTAAATTTTTTAGTTCATGTTTCAAGATGCGTAGATTCCGAAAATCGAAAAAATAAATAAATAATAAAAATCCGTTCGTACGCCCTCCGCGGCTTTTCTTCGAAATTAATAGACCAAACGTCATGAAACTTTCGTTAAAATCGCATTTGGAATCTAGATAATCCTAGAAGCTCGGCATCAATTTGTGTCAATCCTAAAGGGTAGCAATAAAGGGAAATCGAGATCTCAACAACTTTCAAGTTAACAGCAATGATGTTTTGCTTGTCAATGATAAATATGATCCCAAAGAATCGATTAAAACCATCCGCAACGCTGTACGTTAAACGGTTCGTTATCCCTAAGGGCTCGAACATCGAAAAACAACTCTGCAAAGCGAATATATTGATTAGTCGATCAAATACCATCAAAGATCGCTGGATAGTGATACTGGAATACATAAAAATTGCCTTGTAAATATCAGCTGATTTTATTATATTCACACCGACTATCAATTATTTCCTCGGGCGAGCCCCCATGTAAGGAACTGATGTTCAAAATACATTTTATTAAATTGAATGATTGATAGTCGAACGCCGGAGCAAAATCAGTGAAAACCCCTAAAATCTGGGCCCTTTAAACAGGTGGCAGGCCGTCCCTTCACTGCGCGGATGCTTCTTCACTTGTTGAAGGCAGAGAATGTGATACAAGGTCAGCCGAGGTCATTGACACCTGTGAAGGGTTCACAGGTAAAACCGCCGGCGTTCCATTAACCCTCGAGATAAGGTAACAAAGAAACAATTAAAAAAAAAACCCCAGACAGGTGACCCGGTGATGCAAGCCCTTGGGTGATAAAGCCCTTCAAAAAAAAAATAGAGGGAAATGCAAGCGAATGTGGTGCCAAGGCCAAGCCTGGTCAATGACACCGGGTTAAGGAAGGGGTAAGGGTATCCCTAAACATTTGAATAGTGAAATGTTGATGGGCCTCATGCTCCAAGGCGCTCCCGGAGAGTGGGGGCAGCTGAGGCACCGCTAGCCCTAACTGTACACTCAGCCGCTCGCTCCCCTCCGTTACTTGGACGTTGGACTTCGAACAACCTCTAACTTCTCCGGTTAAACCTCGGTTATAATCATGATCGTTTTCCCATCATGTTTTTCCTTTTAGAGGACTTCGAGTACGACGGAACATTCGTCGGTCCCCCCCAATAAATCGGTCATTTTTCTTTCCAAAAAAAAACTGTGCATTTTTTTCCGCCAATACCGCAGCAAAAAAAACAATCGTGTGCAGTGATTTTTTTGTTAACGTGTGCAAGAAGACAGTTTATTCCACTTGACGCTGTATTGGATTATGCTAAACCAGCTAAGCTGACAGGATGCCGAGTACAATAAGAGGTAGGTTGGTACCTAAGCCTTTCAAATCTTACCTCACCGCTTGCCGGCTTCTGCGCCCTTGACATTGGTGAAAGCCGGTCTGGTATCTCCCGCCCAAACATTCTTGATCTGTTTACAAAATTTACATCTAACATCATAATAATACTACATCTACTACAACACATTCATTACAAATTATTCACGCTCCAAAAACACCTCTTTATCTATTTTTAGGAATACATCCTAGGTGAAAGATTGACTACTCCCATGAAGTACTCGATTATATTCCTATTCTAACGATTATCATTCATATATTAAATTGATTGACAAAACATCCACAACACGCTATCACAAATTCACCTAGGTAATTTTTATTATTCCAGCACAACTTTCAACTGATTTTAATAGTTCATCCGTTCCCTGATTTTAGTGGCAATGCATAAAATCGTTTCATATATTATAGTCATTCATTGATGAAGAATGATGTCTACGGCTCATTTTATATTGATTTAAAAAATCCCTTGGTATAGCTTAAGCCTAGGGTTATTTTTCTTCCACCTACGTTCCTCCTTAACGGAATATTAGTGCATAGCTAACATTGATTTGTCATCGGTAAATGTGTCCATTTAACCAAAAGTAACATAGGTAAATGTGTAAATTAAATAACTAGGAAGTCCTACAACGAAAAGCCAGTGTCAACTGTTGTAGGTGGCAAAAAATATAGAGTAGTCGTGACAATACAATATTTTTTCAAATGTAAGACTAAATTTCTACAAATTTAAGACGACATCTTCTTGCAAACATAGTAATAATCAATCCTATAAAACTTGGTAAGGTTTTCCTTAATCATTCACCTAGGTGGGTAAACATTTGATTATACCTATATCCTTCATTATCTTACATCAATCCTTGCATCCATTTATCAAAAAACTTTGGTGATTAACATCGTTTATATATATACATATATCAGGCACTTTGTGTTCGATCGTGCATTTTTTTAAAGTATGCATTCTGCATCTATGATATACAGTATGCGATGTATTGAATGTATACACGACGTGTATATCGTAGTATTTGCAGACTACTTCTGTAGGCTAAATCCAGTTTCCAGACTATATTCTGTTTTTATTTTTCATTCATTGTTTGAGTACATAAGCTACCAATTGCAATATCGATACTTTATACAAAATAATTTGTATAACATTTATAATAATGATATTTGCAAGACAAGGGCTTATTTTCTTGGTGTGTCGGTGAGAAATGTTGGGGTGAATAACCTCAGGTTGCGCGCTCGGAAGACCTGTTATGTCAGGACACCTGTTGTTCATGTTCCCGATCTGCCGCGTTGTGCTTAATAAGAACATGTTTTCTGCTTGAATCTCTTAATAGGCTTCTATCTTAAAGAATTACCACGATTATAAAGAGAAGACTTCACGTAATACATATAGTCACTTTGATAGAATAGTCATTCTATGTAAAGAAAGACTGACCTTCACGCAAAGCCTATGTAGGTACCTACATACCTACTCACATCTTTAGTGTATTAGGTCAGTTAGGAGTTCCTCTTAATTTTGGAAAAATAGTTGATTGAGGTACCTGTTTAATTTTATGAAGATGGTTGATTAAGTTCAGATATTTTTCTGTTGGCTTTTTAGATGGCGTATGCCTAGTACTTTTAATGCTTTGATCATTGTAAAACCTATAGGTAATATAGAACAAAATTAAGAGAAAATTTAAATATAAAAATAAAATATTTGGACAAAACTGGATGTGGTGAAACTGTTGAATTGAGATCCAAACAAAGCATGTAAAATATAAGGTAGTTACTACATAGTTTTCGTTGTAGACACAAACAAAATAACCTAAATAGACACGTTACCTACTAAAAATAAATCATAACATATTTTTGTGTGGTGATAAATATTGCAAAACAGTGTTTAATACTTAATGAGTAGGTTACTGAAGATTCCTCTACTCTAAATCCAGAAATAAGTTCCTGGTTATGAGTAACCAGCAGCAGATAGCAATGAAATCTACTAGATCTCTCTGAGATCAAATACAAACTGTGTTTGAAATGAGTGGATAACCTGTTTCACGAAATGACCATTAAAGTGCTTCCGGATGGGCTTTAATTTATTTTTCTTTGTTTCACAAGAAAGGAAGTTGATAGCCAAAATCCTTGTTTGAGTTGGTGTAGTCGGAAAAGACACAGCTAACAAGGAGAGTCGCGCTCGAAAAATGTCAGTCGTCATAAAGAGTTGATATGAGGTCGTTGCCCTTAGTTAACGAAGTTCATGTCACCACTTTCACAATGCACAATATTTTTGGTAGCACTGGACTTTGATTAACATCACCTTTTCAGGTTTTTGCTTCCGTACAGGGGATAGTGGGATTTTAACTGATATAGGAACACCGGAATACTGGACGCGATAGCTAAAAAGTCTACTCGTAATTGTTATGAAACTATCCAAATAAGCGAAAAGTTTGTAATAATGTAAGTTGTCAGGAAGGTTACTATGCTTTCTACGCAACAACGCGTCCCTATTGTAGCAATGTTTTGCCAACAACACGCCTGCAGCAATCAATATTGTAATCAATCAATATCATTAGGTATTGTTTAATGATATATCTAATACTAGAGGCCTGTTAGGGCTTGGAAAGCCCTAATCTAGTCCGCATAACAGTAGTACCTAACAGGAACTTAGCACATTACATATATGTAGTAACGATATAAGTCCTTCCTATTTGCGGCGTTATGTGACCTGGTGCATAGCTAAAGCGATGTTATTAAATGATTAAAAAGGAGAAAATGTAAGTAATGTAATAAAATAAATATCACCAGTTGAGCCGGTCCTCGCCACTATGAGAAAGTTTAATCGGGGAATTCAGAATTTGGGCATGGTGAGATGATGGTGGAATTCTACGTTTCTTACTTACCGACACTTTTGCAACAAACTTGGGGCCGTGCTAATTAGGAATCTTTATTAATCTTTATTCGGAATTATATATAAAGTCCGCTAAGTTCTTCAGTTTCAATTTCTTCGTTCAGAAATAACTCTCCTAGAAGTTAGTAACTCCACTACGTTTCTTACTTACCGTGAATTGATGGCAACTGTTGTTACCGCCACAGCCTAATAAACAACTCTCGTTGATAAGGACCGCCTAGAACACGATCAAGGCGGGTATAGAGACGAACGGCGACACTTTTGCAACAAACTTGGGGCCGTGCTGATTCGAATGAGCCGTCTAACACTGAAATCGGACCGCGAAGTTCTTCACAATTTCAAAGACCGTTCGGAATTATATATAAAGAAGAGAATATCAATCATAGTCTTTATACTCAGCTTTTGATCTTTCAAAGTTTATTGTTTCTGTTTTCAGCAACAGACATAGAAAGCCATGTAGCCCATACACCTAAGCTTTGACCATGAGACACAATGATTGCAGTTAAATGAACAAACCTAATATGAGTCGACCCTTAGAAAAAACACAAACACAAACGAATCAACCAAAAGAACAAAAATTTATCATTCCGTGGATTTAAAAAAAAAGTATCTTTTCAACCAGAGATTTGATCACTTTGGGCTCTGCTGATTCAATAACTCTGTTGTTGATTCTGCTGATCAGAAAGCAGATGCGATCCCATCACTCCCCTAGCTGTCCAGCAGAAGTCCCACTTGTTCAAGCTTCTGTGGGTAATATTTCCGATCAATTTGATCCAAGGGCTACATTTTTAACATAAGTGACATAAAAGCTTCATCTCTGTTGATTCAATAACTCTTTTGTTGATTATGCTGATCAGAATGCAGATGCGATCCCATCACTCCCCTAGCCGTCCAGCAGAAATCCCAATTGTTCAACCTTTTGTGGGTAATATTTCCGACCCATTTGATCCAAGGGCTCCATTTTTAACATAAGTGACACAATAGCTTCATCTTAGGTTCAACCTATCTGAAGGAACAGCTGATAGGGTAATAGCTCTGTCGGGTTTGGCCACCATTCAGAAGTTTTGGTACCTTGCAGTCCCAGCAGTTCTTTGGTATTGAGTTATCTGCAATTCACTTCAGGAATTCTGGAGTGAATTTCGAGATCATCTGTTGCCTATTACACTGCCACAGTAATTTATTGGAATTGGCAGAATTATCAAGTTGGTTCGGTTATGTTCTATGATTTTAAATTCTAATGCTACTTATCCCATCCTACCTTACGTAAACTAAGTCGTATGCTAAAAAATAAACAGATCCATCTACTTGACGTTCCTTTTCTAATTGATAGTTTATTCTTAATTACCTAGGCCTTTTGTCATTACCTTCTATGTAGCAGAAAGAAATTACCCTATTTGATTAAAGTCATGGTGGACTAGAACAAAGGCACCAAAGGACCGGCAATCTCAATGGGAACGGTTTCAAGGTGATTGTTTATAGTAGGTATTGGATCAGAGCTGAGCTAACAAACCAGAAAAACTTGATTCTAGAGAAGTATAGCGGTCAGAAGGACACAATACTACTATGTAGGTTTGATGCAATAGTCAGAATTAAGCGGGTTATAGCCCCGGTAGCGTCAACAAAAGATTTCATAGAAGAATATAGACCTCCTCAGACCATTAGTATTATAGGCACTATAGTGCTGACTATATATACTGTACAGCTGTTCCATCATCTTGACATCACATGCCTGCGTTATAATTTATGTGTCCTACCTATTCATCTCAACCAACTTGGAGGATCTATTTCGAGATTAAAATCACCTTTCCTCCAGGCGTAAGGGAATTACTTTTCTAAACCAACATAGCAATGAGACTGGGTTTTTGGTGAAATCATACAAGTAAGAGGATGTCAGGATGGATGCATTTGGCAAGTTAACCCTAGAAGTCTTCCTTCAAGTTCCATATTGCTATAATGTCCAACCAACTTGGTAGACGTGTTTTTCAATAAAAAAAATTATCTTTTTCCCAAAATAATGACCCACAGACTTGGTTTGGGCGAAAAAGTGCTCCATAAAAGCGCTGTGTGAGTTGGCAAATGGATTTGATAAGAGCTTTTGATTACATTCTCATTATTTAAGGACTTTTCCTTGTCGGAGTTTTCCAATATTGATCTAAGAATCTGATTCATCGCCGTTAAAAAACTCAATACTGAATTCAGCGCTGAAAACTCCAAATTGTTTGCACCAAAACCCGATCGAAAAAAAAGAAAGAAATTAAATGCCATATTTGGATGGGGTTGTCTTCCTTGATTTCATTTAGATTTTTTACCTATCACCCTACATACTTCATATTGCACCTTATAGCAAAGCTCGCTTCAAGCTCTTTCATCTGATGTAATAAAATGATGAACTGGTGAAATTGCCCATTGAGCCGGTTAGCACCTACAAGGTCGTCTAGTAGTCCCTATTCCAGATGTCTCATCATACTGGCTGTCATCCCTAGTTACTAAAGAGCAAGTAAATGTAGCTACTAGAGCAAGCAAAGCTAGTGCCTGTTAGATATTGAAGAGCAAGCAAATAAAATTGCTAGAACATGCAAGCAAGCATTGCTTGAGCAAGTAAAGTGATTTTCTACATTGTGTTATTTATTATCACAATCATTGTAGTTATTTTTAACTTTTCTAAAAACGTATCTGGCGACATATCTTACATCATGCATGTCATAAATTAATGCTTATCTTAAATCGTGAGGAAGTTTAAGCTCTCCCTGCATGGCAAGTGCATTACGTTATGACAATTCTTCTTCCTTGGGGCCACAGAGAAATTCATTCCTCGAAATAACGAACGCAAGATCTTTTGGTTTTTGGCGATGAGTCGCGCGCAAAAAAACGCCGCTGAAGTTGTCAGAAGGAGTTGATACGGGGTCGTTGCCCCCAACAGCCACAGCCAGGTTTTGGGGGTCCGTTAGGTCCCCGCTCCGCCCATCACGAGGTCCTCGCCCGGTGAGGTATCACACGATTTTTCGGCGCTCCCCCCCGTGCGCCGACGGGATCTTCAGATCGGTATTTCTTTGCCGGGAAATCTGTAATGTGTCCTTTCGTCATTACTGACTAGAAATGAAATTATCGAAAATTTTACTATAAATATTACGCTTCTGCATCTCACAAAAGAATCGAATTTAATGGCACAAGATACAACAATGGGGGACTATCAACTGTTACGATTTCACACTTATGACTTCAGATTTTGTCACCTATTCAACGCAGGAAGCTGAAATTTGAGAGGGAGGCTGAAGGGAGAATGTAGAAGATGACTGAGAGGTCATTTGTCAGCTGATTGAGCTCCAAAGCCATTTTGTCTACAATTTAACGCAGGAAGCTGAAATTTGAGAGGGAGGCTCAAGGGAGAATACTGATGACGCATGAGAGGTCATCGATCAGCTGAGTTTGCTCCAAACCCATTTTTTCTCCTATTCAACGCAGGAAGTGTATATTTCACACGGATCTCCTTGCAAGAAAATGCGCTATCATGTGATTCACTTCGTGAGCACTCATCTACTTGTTTTTTCTCTTACCTGTTTGGTGCCCAATTCTATAGGTTCTCCACTATGCAGGTAGACAGTCAGGGAATCGCATTCCGCCTTTCTGGCTATGCAAACGTGAACCAAATGGTACGGGAAGCCTTTAAAATCATATCGAACAATCAAATCTGTTAAGAACCATAAGGGCAAATTGAGCGCGCTCGCTCCCTTCTCCACCTACTCTACGGGCTCATCCTTACCTTTCATCATAATTACCTTTGCTAAATTGCAAAACATCAAAGCTCTCGCTGAATTTGTTCCCCAGCAATGTAAAACCTATTTTTAAACTTATTCCGAAGTCAACCGGGAGCTTCTGTAGAAAACAATGACGGAGTTGAAACTAATGAAGACAAACCTACTGAAGATGACTATTCATTATATATTATTACCTACTCTTAAGGTTTACGTTGTAGAGCACTCAGACTAGATCGTTCAGGAGTTTTGAACTTTTTACGTTTTTTGTATATTTCGTTTTTATTCGTTATCTGTTTTCAAAATTTATTGTTGGCGCTAAATAAATAGGTTTTCCTATTTATCTATAGTTTTCAATTGTCTTGTTTGTGTAATTAACCCAACATAGGTAAGAATGAAACGTTGTTAAGAAGACGTAGGTATGATGGTAATAGTTACAAACTAAGAAAACTAAATACGAACTAAATCACTCACGACGAAGTTGTGGAAACCCATTTCAAAATGGAAGTTAGTGAAAACGTTGTCTATTTCCACAAAAAAAAAAGAGTCACATTGTTGAATCGATTTCGACGGTTAGGCCATCATCAGTAACAAACGGTAACTGTTATTGGCCTAACCGTCGAAATCGATTTAACATTGTAATTCTTTATTTTTTGTGGAAATAGACAACGTTTTTCACTAACTTCCGTTTTGTAATAGGTACATTGTACCTATATTTACCTACAGGGGACCTACCTATATTATTGGAATATTACCTATTTTAATAATTAGAAGTTGGCAACCCCAAGTTCGCCCCTCCGGTACCTACCACCAAATACATTTGGAAGTTCGTCTTTCTAGTCAATATAACATTTGAAGGGGAATTTCTCAAATTGCACTTTTGAAGTTCGCCCTTCAGGTTCTGAGCCCCTCAATGAAGCTGTTACAGACGTGATAGCACTGTGCTTTTCATTCTGACAGTATATTGTAGTTAGTGTGACAGAGTAGAACACCTCATATTACCCGTGAGGGTCTTGGATGGAAGGATCCGGATGCTAAGGATCGCATACATGTATGTAAAAGTTACTATGTTACTGTAAAAGCCCGAAAATCCCAGCATTTCCCAACATTGTTGGTGAAAGCCCGAAATTATATGAAAAAACGGGCATTTACCGCTTGACAGTTGGTTAATCTTAGGATTGAATGACCAATTTGGTAAATTCCCAAAAAACCTTGTGTGAATGAGGCATTTCGGACTTTTACCAATCTCCCTTGGCAAATCTGCGGATTTCCCTCGACTCGTTGGTAAATGTAGTACCTACAGAGGCTTGCATGCAGAGGAAACAATCATTGGTCGGCGGCCGGGATTTCAAGAAATGCAATTGTTTTAAAAAATGTTCCAATAAAAAATGCTTCTACAAGGCAGCAAATATGAAGTGCCATAATTCTCTACTTTGTTGCAACAAGTAATTTATTGTATGTTCCTTGCTATCATTTTACTTGATTCTACTACGTGAAAATAGAGTTTAGAAAGTTTACAATGTTAGCACATTTACGTAGTTGATTTACAAGTTTGCAAAGTGGAAATAAAGTTTACAAAGTTAGTTCCGTTAACCTTTATTTCAACTTTTAAAGCATAACGCTAGGAAATGTTAAGATTTACCATAATCAGTCGGTAAAAGTCCGAAACACGCTCTCTAACTGAAATAATGCTAGCTTTTACCAAGCCTCTTGGAAAATCCTAAGATTTACTGGAAAAAGTCCGATTTGAGTGCCAACACTGGGCTTTTACCAATAATAGTGGGAAATGCTAGGATTTTCTGGTAAATCTTAGCATTTACCGCACTTCGGGCTTTTACAGTAACAATTTGAAGGGGAATTTCTCAAATTGCACTTTTAGAGTTCGCTCTTTTGATTCTGAGCGCCTCAATTGTAGCTGCTACTGACATGATGGCACTGTGCTTTTCATTCTGACAGTATATTGTAGTAAGTGTGACAGAGTAGAACACCTCATATTACCGGTGGAGGGTCTTGGATGGAAGGACCCGGATGCTAAGGATCGCCGACATGGCCGTAAAGCGAAGGGATTCCTCGTAGAGAAGGTCACGCTTCTGAGCCTATTGTTGAAGGCGGCCTCCCACACGCCTTGGGACATCCAACCGACCTTCCCCCCTGCTCTAATCACTCTGCTGTTGCCCTCTGCAGGTTGAATAGCCCTATTAGCTCCTCCCTTGTACTTTCACGGCACTAGATGACGCGATCTCATTGTGTGGGGCAAAACACCTACACGACCTGCCTTGTTCCTATTTAATTATTATTGGTGATGAGGTTGGATTCAAACTCAACGTGACGATTAGTAGAACGAGATATCACTGTACTAAGGGCCGGTTTATCAATCACATTTATCCAACGGATAAGGGGGATTTATCTAAGGGTTAGCGTTATCCTCCAGATTACACAATAAGGGGTGTTTATCCACCCCTAGTTAAACATATCTGGTGTTTTAATTTATCTGGTCCCTGGATGACTGGATAACAATTTTATAACTGGAGGTTAATGAGATATCTAGAGCTTTCTAACCTCAAACAAGTCAGCACAAACAGTCAGTTGGACAAAGATACCTTCTTTACATTCTAACACAGATCGAAGATCCGATGATCTGATTCTAAGTCCACAGCTTACTGATCACAATAATTCATTCATAATAATTAAGGTTACAATATCGCAATACGTGTATTTAGTTCTCTCTCTAGAAATGAAGCAAATAGCAAATGACAAAAATGTGGTGGTTTCTTATTTGGCGAACTTGATAGCATTATGGACAATTTTGTGTTGTGGACGTTAGACCCGGTTTTTTTAAATAGTCGATCCACGAAGAAAATGTATCTCCTACTCTACTCTGTGGTAGCTCCATGAGTAAATCGCCCTTATTTTGTCGCCTACAGGCACCAATGAGGATGCTAACAGCGCTATCTGCCAGCCAGAATTTATCTAAGGGATAATTTTATCCGCTAGGTAATTCGGTATTGATAAACGACCCACATTCTTTATCTGGAGTTTAGCGCTATACTCAGTATAGATACCCTGTAGTTAATGAAGATAATTGATAAACCGGCCCTAAAACAACAAGAATCTACGAAAGATGCGCACAGCGAAATAGGCGTACACCAGGAGTCTTGCGAAAGATGCATACGGGATCAAGTTTTGACAAATGGTGACGGTAAGCTATGACGTCAAAACAAGCAAACTCGCATCTCAAAAATACGTAACATCAAGTAGTTAATCCATCAGTAAAATTCATATCAGTTGAACGTATAGGTCAGAATGATGTGTATAGTTTGGTGGTCTGGATGCTCGCAAGCTTGTATCTCAAAAATACATAAAGCCGCGGTTACACTTGCGGTGTTGGGCCCAACACTGAATATTCGCCCGTACTAGCCCGAATATTTACGTATGCACGGAGTTTGCGGAAATCGCAACGACACGATAGGGGAAAGGATTTTATGAGAGGAACAACACGTTAGGGGGAGAAATGCAAACCTCTACAGCACCCCCAAATTATCGCTATTGGCACATCAGTCCATTCTTACTAACGCAGTGTAATATTAGCAATTATCAAATTTTTGCTTATTATCTGATCAAATTATGACTAGGAGGTGATGGAATTGAGTAGTCACGCCTTCAAATGGGAGAGGCGTGACCTGCTACATCCAGAGGATATTCTGAACGTTGAAGCGGAGGGGGGGGGGGGGGGGGGGGGAGTGGAAGGAGGCTGTAAGTAGAAGTGCATTTCCAATCAAATGGTGTTCAAAAATGGCAAATAATGGTAAAATTTCAACATTTTCTTCAGTGAATACCAACAAATTTTGATTCGAGTAGGTGTCATGGTGTTCAAAAATGGAATCAGAGTAATCAGGAACATCTAAACTCAATGAGGTACGTGGCAGCATTAACCCCTTCACTCGACACTGTAGTTAGATAGCCATAATCTTCTCAGTAAGTAGCTCCAATATCTCACTGAAATCCGATCATCGACTTTTCATCAACATCTTCATTTTTTCTTCTCCAAACGTGGTCAATGAAACAAATTGTGCCAAATATGTAAGCCTACATATTTGTAAGCCTACATTCCTTAGCTGTGCGATCTTGAAAGTTAATTTCTCCTTCTCCAATCAATTCTTCTAGTTTTTATCATTCCGTGTATTATTTTCTTCATGTTAAACCACTCTCTGCTACCAGCAATTGTTGTGGAAGCGTCTTTACTTTTTTTTTTCTTCTGTTATTGTTTTCTTTTGTCTCTTCTAGCATCTTTTTTCTAATTTAAACTCTTAATTACATTTCTATGTGTTATAAATTACAAGACTTCATTAAATTCTCGATGAACAATCACAACTTTATTTTTTCTTATGACCAATTTATCATATGCCAAATTAATTGTAGGGAAGTTGATTTTAGTTGCCGAAATTGTTTCCAAATAAATTAATTCTAACAAAACGCAAAACGTCCAAATAATAATATTTGCGGTAGTTCCGCAACAGGGGGCTTCAAATAGGCAGGGCTGGGGTAAATATTTAATTCTTAAATGTGAAAGTTTAGTGGTAATTGCCCATTTTGCCTTTGGAAGGGGGGTAGGGGCGCCAGGTCAGTCAATAATAGAGAGGGCTGAGGAGGAGGGGTTGTGTGGTTCGAAATCACGTTCTGCTACCATATGACAAGGAGGTGATGGAAATGGAGTACTTAGGTACTCCTTCAAAGAGGAGAGGCGATTAATCTGCAACATCGAGAGCATATTCTGAACGTTGGTATTCCAGGAAATATCCCCTTAGATGCAACATTTTCAAGAATCAAGAACTAGGAACTACTATCCATTAAAAACTATATCTACCTACAGTTCTGTTGTCAAATAATCAGGACAAAGGTCAAAAACTAATAAAAGTCCTTATCGCCGAGCTTTCGGTTTATATAAAACCATCTTCAGGGCCTATAAAAATCAGAATAAAAACCTTTCAGTCTCAGCACAGAAACAATAATAAAACAATAGCAATAGCACAGAATGATGTTAAATACCTATATTGGCTTTATATATTGGGACGATGTTATTGTTTTATTATTGTTTCTGAGCTGAGACTGAAAGCTTTTTATTTTGATTGTTATAGGCCCTGAAGATGGTTTTATATAAACCGAAAGCTCGGCGATAAGGACTATTATTCGTTTTTGACCCTTATCCTGATAATTTGACAACATACACATTGTGGGTCGATAATCTCTTTCTCTACCTACAGTTCTACACCCGTTTGATCGACACTCTTGCCCGAATCTCTAATGTAGGCTGAAGTCATCCCTGACCACGCCTCCACTATCACGAGAAGAGCCATCCCACCCCTCTTGTAAATAAATCAGACGGCTGAGCCCCCCAATGAAAAGACTGAGAAGGGGAGCTCGGAAGGGGTCGAAAGATTTTCGTGTTAACGTGCCATTGGGTCAAACACGTGCGGTTGACTGCACCCCTACTAAAACATTACCCTAGTTTTACTTCCCTCCCTATTGTTGAAGTTAAAAGGGGGAGCCAACCAGCGCAGCGTCTGAAGACGAGCGATCAAAAGGGTGCAACGCCCTCCCTATAACGAGGGAAATACTGGCTTCGACGATACGACATATTTAATCATTTCACAAGCATAGGTACAGACATGATCAGAGACAAATAACTTCTGTCGTTTATTATTTTGATTTAGGTAATTTATTATTATGATTTATGTCACTAATTTCGCAATTAATTTTATGTGATTTTAAAATTACGACAAGTATTTTGCTTCCACACTACCGTAGGTAGGGAAGCTTTGTGTTCGTTACTGAATTCAAAAAAATTGTTGTCCTCCAAAATCAAAATGTCTTCTTGCTTTTTGCGTTTCAGAGCTTGCTGATCAATTTCGGTTCCGTGTCTGTCTGTCTGATGTCTGTCTGCAGGGGCGTCGCTATAGGGGGTGATAGGGGGGATAGGGCCTCCCCCTTAGTTTTCACTTGAGAAAAGTTGGGAAAATTTGGGAGGTGGCAATAAAACCCTTAATTCGAAGAGATCTAATTGGAATTCCAATCCTAATCGAATCTTGATTTTCCCAACTGCATGGTGCTAGGTACCTATTTATAAAAAACGAGTTATTTTAATTTTGGGCATGAAACTGGCATTTTTTGTTCCAATTTTCCTCAATTTCCTTTGCATTTTCCAATTAAGTATGTTATATCTCAAAAACGGATTAAGGTAGAAAATTACACTTCATGGTGCTTTACTATATTTTCGGTCCACTCACCTGAAAATATGTTTTACACTCATTCGAATCCACCCTGTAGTTCAATGAAGAACATTCAGTAGTTTGAAACCTGAATAATAGTTTAAAGGCTACAATGACTGATGTCCTTTGCTCCGATTTGGTGGGATAGAGGATGTGGATTTTAGCATGGGCTAAATTGAAAAATTGGCTTATCCACCTCCAATAAAAGTCCAACCATTTAAACACTAATCATGTAGAGATAAGAGCTTTAATAGTTGTATTTTTTCTTATTATTATTTCTTAATTGAAATATTGTTTCAATTCAAAAAATGTTAATATACGAGTATATCTGATTCACTAATGAGCAAATCTCTATGTGCTTTTAATAATATCCGGAAGATTTATTCAGGTCATTTACACATTCTTCAAGTTTCGAATAATGACAATAATTATTGTCTTAATCTATAACTAATATTGCGGTCTTACTACAAAAGATATTTATGTTATCAAATTCTCATATAACAACTCACATGAAAATGGTCATTTTATTGAGGTGTTACGTGTATTAAATAGGTAGGTACTTTAAGGCAATAGATGTCAACTTAGGTAGCAAGTTTCATTCATTAGTGATACTACACGTTTTCTTCGTTTTATTTCCTTTTTAATGAGTTGGGATAATTTTTGGTTCATTTGGGAATTTCATGACACTTCCCCCCCTCACTATTTTTGTCTAGCGACCCCACTGTCTGCTTGTCTGTCTGTAGTAAAACCAGTAAAACCGTGTCACGCCCAATACTATACCAATTTTCAGACCGATTTCGATTAAATGTTCTGAAATTGTGCGGGTTAGCTCCTAGACGGTCCCCTTTAATTTTCAATGCCGTCGAATCAACAGTAGACTTGTGCTTACACGCAAACGTGAATTTCTCATAACGTCGTTATCTCATCATCTGTTGGTCCGATTTTGTTCAAATTCGGTAGTTAATTGGGTATATGTTCTAGAAAAATTCCCTATGAATTTTATCGCGATTGGTGGATTAGTAACTATAGCGGTACTTTCCTGTTATCTGGTACCTGCGAAAAAATGCTTTCCTGTTATTTGGTACCTACCTTATTTATTATTGATGGATGTTTTAAATCAGCTGTTTATAGGAACCAGCAGGTATTTTGATTATTTGTTGATTGATTGTTGTTTTTGTTTGATTAATAAACGTAGGTACCAAATAACAGGAAAGAATTTTTTCGCAGGTACCAGATAACAGGAAAGAATTTTTTCGCAGGAACCAGATAACAGGAAAGTACCACTATAGCGCATGCGCAAAACTAAAATTGATCGACACAGACAAACCTACGAGAATAATGAACCGATTTTTATGGAAATTTCAAGGATTGTGCGGTTTACCTCCCAGACGTTCCTCGATGAATTTCATTGTCGTGGGTCTCGCGAACGCGCAAGCATTGATTTCTTATGCCGACCTATCATTTATTCGACTCGTAATTTTTTCTTCAACTTATTCCATACGTCCACGTTACAATATGTGAGGAAGCTACACTGCCCGCCCAAGTTGGCAGACGTTTTTTAATTTGGTTTGGGAAAATCTCAGTTGTCTTGGGAAATTCTCATTTTGACTTGAAAATACTGGAACTACACCAAACGAACCAGTCTCCTTTATAGTAAACATAAAAGCACTATCAACAGTTTTAGCATGGATCATGCTTTAGCCTTGTGCTAACTGCCCGAAAACGTTACGCGGAAGTGTCACGAAATTTTCTTGAGATTTTCACGAACAACCTAGCCGTTGCTGGGGAAATGAGACTTCATTAGTTTTCACCGGACAAACATCGTTCTCCATTCGTTGGTAAGCTCTCGATATATCACGCATTTCTTTCGTACTTGCTCTTCTATTCATGTCGTAGTTTTATATTCATTCATGTTATATATGATATAGTAAACAATGCCGCTTGTTTTGTTGTCACCTGTTTGAGAAGTTAATCTAGATTATAGTAATTGTAGACGCGCACCATTACAGAAAATTAGGTACCTACCTAGGTACTCAGTTCTAATTTCGATTAGTAAAACATTTATGTCGTAGTTTTAAATTTATTTATTCACGAATTAGCGGGAAGAATGCATGTTCCATGTTTTTGCATTTTAGCCGAAGGTCCAGGGGGGGGTCAAAGGGCGAAACCCCTTGAGAGGCCCGAAGGGCCGAGTTTTTCGAAATGTTTTTCTTTGATAGCCTTCAGCAGAAATTAAAAACTAGGTTTTCATAAAGTTTTTAATACATTCATTGTGTATGAACTTCATTGCTAATGCGCTAGAGCATATTCGGATTATTCTTCCATAACTCAGATAATATAATCTGTGTGTTCAGAACAGTGATTCGAAAAAAATTAGGACCCCCACCTCCCCATATGTGGTTACATTGGATCTCGCTCCAATATAAATATTCCTCGGTGACGATGGAAGATAAATGCAATTTATATCGGACGTCCAACGAGGAAAATCGCTAAATTATCGCGACTCGGCGGTCTTTGGCGACCAGCAAGCGATAGGACAGGCCTCATAACCGGACAATCGGAGAACGGCTGTTAACCCGATGAGAAAGAAAGAAAAAAAAAGAAAGAAAAGTGAAACAAAAGGAACCTGATCAGCTGCGGAGTTCAGCTTATGGATCCTGTTACGTCGAATTTACTATGGCAGCGGGGAGGGGCTGAGTCACTGAACTCTGAGCGGAACGCCCGTTCCCGTTTGCATCGGGATTTCGGAACGAGTCACTGAAAGGCGATCGCGAGATGGAATTCGTACTCCATTTGTTATCAGAATGCTATATTCCTTATTCCTTCCTTAATGATATTTTCATGTTTTTGGCACGTAAACTCGAAAATCGTCTCGAATTGGAGCACCTCGAGGAACCTGTTACGCAACCCATAATCAAAGCAAGCTTGGTCACTAAGGAATTACTGTAGCTAAAGAATATTAATTAACGTTTAAGGGTTTAAATAGGTATATGAAAACAATGAAAATTATTACACAAAGGTTTGTCTTCCTGTACTATAATAACCCTTCTACGCAGAACACTTCTCTTCAATCACTAACGAAGTATTTGTATTATTCATTATCTAAATATAACTTAACTGCGTAGGCGAAGACGCCTCCGAAGAAGAAATAAACTAAATTCAGTAAAACACCTACTGTGTACTAGTCCTTCAGTATTTATCAAAAGATGACATCTATGTACGACAGTATATCAGAATCGAAAAATATCGATATTGAGTTAACTGAAAATTAATGAGATGAAATGAATCAGCTACTTACGCTACTTCACTAGTCAATCTGTTGGTGACAAAAGTTATAATAAACTCTATTTCGTGAAGTGACAATTCCATTTGAATTTTATTAGCTGATCTTCGTAGTTTAAAGGCAAATTTTTCTGTGTTTTACTCCAATGTTGATGTCACTTTTTCTTGCCATGGAGAGAGCAAAAGGATTAACGTAAAGCGATCCGGGTGGTTTCATTCGATTCTTCGGGATGATATCCATAAATGAAACACAAGAAAGTTACTCTTTATAAAAAGTTTTCAAGATCTTGATTTTTCAGTACTTCAGCAATTAAATTCTTCCATTTAGGGATGATCAAAATTGATGCCGAGCTTTTTGGATCAACAAGACCCCATGATGGGGTTTTTGTCCAAGTTTCTTAGACTACTAAGTGTACTAGTTATGGGAGAAAAGTGGGGCATAGCGGCCAATTTTCCAGAACTAGGTGGAAAAGAATACAGGTTTCCCAAGTATTAGTGAGTTTTCAATACAACTAGTTTAACTTAGAGGTGACGACTAGGTGCCGTGGTGCCACCAAAACCTACACGTGCAGGCCGCAATTTCGGCCAACTTGAAATTTAGTGGATAGACTACACCACAAAGACACCCGAAATTCGGTGTGTAGTTTTTGGTGGCACCACGGCACTTAAAGGTGTTTCCAAGTCGTCACCTCTAAGTTAGACTAGTTATTTTTGAGGCCATCAACTTGAACTTCTGCTGGTGGACTCCCAGAATTCGTTGAATAGTTTTTGATGGTACCGCGACGGTAAATGGTGGCACCACGACGTCACCACAATGTTATAAATAGACATTTCAAGTCGTTAGGCTTTTAAACTACAATTAAACGATCTCTTTAGGCTTTTAAGCTGCATCAAATGATCTCCGAAACTAAATTGGCGACATTGCGCCTATTTCATTAAGCAACAAGTGACAAGTTACAAGCCAATTTTATGTACAAGTTGTAAAAAATGAGTGTGCAAGCGTTTCGTAAAGGTACAAGCGTAGACTCTTAATGCACAGTGAAAATTAATAAGTGTACAGGCGAATTTGAACAAGTTACAAGTGTTTCCCCATCATTTTGTACAAGTCATTGTTTTACAGTTACGTCCATTCACTTGTAAACTCGTTATTTTCCAGCATTGTGTTTTTGGTGTTTAATATGTGGGAATCATCTTCTGCTGAAGAATGAAGACAAGAAAGAAGCATTCAGCGTAGAAGACGCCAACTATTTTTTTGGTCATGAATCAACGCTTTTTTCGTGGGTATTTTCGAGTTTAACGAGAGATTTCTTCCAAGACCCTTGAAAGATTCAAATGGTGGGTGACCCTGTGCCCTTTTTCCTGATAGGGTATTGAGGATCTCCCTATCATTGAAGAACGAAGTGTAGATAATTTCGAAGTTACACACGACATTCCTAACCCAGAAGCATTAAGACTTGATGAATTGATTAATCATTTCCGCTGAATGAAGAGGAAAAATCCGATTATGCCAGCCATCAGAATAAATTGAAATCAAATACACACTTTTTCCACTTTTCAGTTTATAATTTGTCTCTCTTCCAATTATTACACTTAGTCATGTACGATAAACATCCTATCGTGTACTTAGAACCGTTTTTACATTATGATTCGCTGACAAAACACAATTTCGGCATCCCGCTTGACGTTGCTCATTTTGTTAGTTCCCACACGCCATCTTTCTTTTCTGCTACACTTGTAAACTTAGCTTCTACAAGTGTAACTTTTCTACACTTGTACTCTTTGTTTTGGTGAAACACTTGTTCTAGTTTACCGTGCATTACAAGTACTGCACTTGTTAACTTGTACACTTGTAACTTGTTGTTTTATGAAATGGGGCCATTGTGTCATGTGGTCCCGTGGCGCCATTTCTCAAAAAAATGTGTTTGATAAGTATTCAGATAGCTAAATCGAATGGTACTATTTCTATAATATCGACTTGAAATTTCTCAAGTCTCTTGAGATGCTGAACATTGACTTCGTCGTTCGAACTTCGTGAGGAACCTTTCAGCGGACCAACTTGTTAAAAAAAATTGAGCCAAAAGATCTGAGTGCGAACACATAACTTTCTTTTCGAACTTCGCGGCTTTAGGAAAGTTAGAAATTGTTTTTCTTGACTGATATTGACTTTTCTTCTTGACGCAGCACAAAGGTCCCGAGAGCGATAGATTCTGCGGACATGGCGACACGCCGCGCGCCTATAAATCACAACCGTCTACCCCTTTACGGGACACCACGGACACCCTTCCACCCCGCTGCCACACCCTCAGTGAATATCCCCCCCCTTTTCCCCCACACCCTCAGTGAATATCCCTCCACCGCCTCGCCCTCAGTGAACACCCCCTTTCCACAGCCTCACTGAATACCGCTTCCGCAGCCTTACGGTACCCCCTCCCCCCACCTTCTACCTTATATAAGGGGAAACCGTACGCAAACCCCATCCCCCGCCTCCCTCATATCCATCACGCGCCTTCACTTTGTGTTGCCCCGCGTGTTCAGAAATTCATAAAGTGCCCCCGCAGGCACAGGCTGCCTCCGAAAGGATTTCTGTCAGTCACCCCTTTATTTTGAGCGCTGAATTTACGTAAACATTATTTATGTACCTAGTTTGAGGTTATTAACACATGCTCCTAATAAATCCATGTACGCCAGGGTGCCCGAGAAAGGTGGAATTTTGATGACCTCCACCCTAAATTTGGTTTAAAATGTCAAAAAAATGACCCCTGAATTTTTTCAGATTTTTTGCATTAAAAAAAAAAAAAAAAAAAAAAAAAAAAAAAAAAAAAAAAAAACGCCGGTAGCTCGATTTTGGTTTTTGAAATACACTTTTTTGACATTGAAAATGACGACAGTCATTGAAGTTGACGACAGGTCAACTATAAATTTTGTTACTCAAAAAAAATCACGTCACGCAACCTATAAACAAATTAGGTGTTGTTTTCTTTTGATTTTCACGTACAACCAAGCCGTTGCTGGGGAAATGAAACTTCTTTAGTTTTCACCGAACAAAACTCGTTCTCCACTCGTTGGAAAGCTCTCGATTTATCACGCATTTCTTTCGTACTTGTTCTTCTATTCATGTCGTAGTTTTATATTTATTTATGCTATAAATGGATATAGTAAACAATGTCGCTTATTTTGTTGTCACTTGGTTGAGAAGTACAGGGTGGTCCGTAATAAACGGACACATTTTAAAATCCTGTAACATTCACAAATTCGATCGTAGGGATTGATAAGTAAGCAGAACGTGTAGAGAAAATCAGTAAGTTTTATTCACAATCGTAAAATCGGAAAAAAATTATCAAGTTTTAAAAATTATGTCATTTAAATGACGACCCTGTTTGGTAACGCACAGTTCAAGACGGTCCTTGAAGTTCTGCATCACTCTTTGCACCATATCTTCCGGTATTTCCGCGATTACTCGTCTTATTGACTGCTTCAATGCTTGAATGGTTCATGGTTTGTCCACGTACACTTTAGATTTCAGGTGGCTTTTTGCGAACGATTTTTCCCGGACGTGTGATCTCCCGACATGGGGATGTTCCCTGGCCTCCGCGTTCCCCAGACCTCACCCCCTGTGACTTTTTTCTAAGGGGCCACCTGAAATCTAAAGGTACATGGACAAACCACGAACCATTCAAGCATTGAAGCAGTCAATAAGACGAGAAATCGCGGAAATACCGGAAGATATGGTGCAAAGAGTGATGCAGAACTTCAAAAACCGTCTTGAACTGTGCGTTACCAAACAGGGTCGTCATTTAAATTACATAATTTTTAAAACTTGATAATTCTTTTCCGATTTTTCGATTGTGAATAAAACTTACTGATTTTCTCTACACGTTCTGTTTATTTTTTAATCCCTACGATCGAATTTGTGAATGTTACAGGATTTTAAAATGTGTCCGTTTATTACGGACCACCCTGTATATAGTAATTGTAGACGCGCACCGTAACAGAAAATTACCTACCTGTGAAGTCATATTCGTGGAAGAATTGGGCATCGTCGAGAATGGCTTACAGCAAATTCAGTAATTGTGTGTCAATGATTATTTCATGTTTTCTAATTGAATGCCTGGCGGGAAAAACGTTGGATGTTACACATGCAAAATTTTGAAGGAGGCTGCTAACCGCAAAACGAATCTATTAAAAATCCTAATCAATGCCAAAGAGAACATCCAACGTTCTTCCATTCATACTATTTTTCCTGGTCAAGATTTTAATGCTACTTACTAAACAAATTGTAGGTGTCTACCTTGTTTATTCTCATTTTTCGGTACCTACTTACTTGAGATTCCAATATTTTTTCACCCCCTCCCCCCCTCCCCTCACCCCTATTAGGTAAGTCATTAAAAAAAGTCAAAATTATAGGTATCTACCTACCTTTATTCTAGTATTTAGGCACCTACTTACTTTGGATTCCAGTCGGCTTATGTACTCTCCTCCACCCCCTTACACGTGACGTGTTAAAGAACTGATATTTTGAATATAACTTTTAAAAACCTATTGTAAAATTGTAAAACTTTTTATACTTCCGTTTTTGGGGTCGCTGAACTCGAATAAGCAGTCAAAACAAGTCGACAGCAACAACTTTTGACAGTTTGGAATCTCAAAATAGTCATAATCATGTCAAAAAATGACAATTTTTCAAAATTCATTGTAAAATTATGAAAATTCGTATTCTTATGTTTTTTGAGTCGCTGAACTCGAATTTGCTGTCAAAAATCAAAATTCTAACAGAAATACATGAAAATACGAATGACTTTTTTTACAATGAGTTTTGAAAAATTGTCATTTTTTGACATGATTTTGACGATTTTGAGATATCAAACCGTCATTCGCTTTGTTGGAAAAATACATGTAAATGACAATCTAGAAACATTATTGTTACCTTACAAGTTTTCGAGACCTCGATTTTTCATTATTTCAGCCCCTTTACCATTACAATTACCACCCTTTATGACTGATCAAAATTGATGCTGATGTTACTAGCACATCCCCTGCCAATGCATGTTTAATCAGTCAAATTTCATAAATTTTGGTCCAGTAGTTTTGGAGAAACGCTCTGGACAGCTAACGGTGTTCCGACGGATTTTTTCCCCCCATGGTCAATTACCAAAGTTCATTATTGAAAATAACCAACCGAAACTCTCAAATTCATGGCTTTGTATGAATTTCTTGCAAACTTTTTGCAAATTTCTTGTATCAATTCCTTGTAAACATTGTGAATTTATTCTATTACGTCTTTATTAACTATGCAAACCAATGCAATGAATTATTATTCTTCGATAATAGGAATCTGCATAATTTTCTGATTGCCTTCAAGATTGACCCCTCTTTTTGAAGGACGACTTCATTTTGTAAAAGGACGAATTCAATTTGAAAATGCTATATACAATGTTGTGAAGCCTCACACCTGACCTTGTACCATCCACATACAGTACTGTGGGAGTTATTGCAGCATTTCATTATCGTGATGCTTCCATTTTGCTCGAAAATGAGCTGAGGGATTTCGCGGTCGAGCGACCAGCACGTGGCCACTGCGGATACGCTCAAGTTACCGCCCCCGCACAAACGAATGGAAAAACGCGAGTCATGAATAATATCTCGGGGGATCGCTTCGGCTTAATATTATAAAGGGACCACGCCTCGATCAATCTCCCTCAACTCGCAAAATGGATTCGTCATCTCTCAACGAATCATGAAATATAGGTGTGTTAGGTGTAGGTCCCTTCATACGTTGACATATAGGTGTGAGTAGTGTAAACCTGTACATTCCTTGTTGTAAACCTGTAGCAATAAGTGTTTATTGCTCATTAAAATTGACATCATCATCCTGGAGGTGTTTGTTCGCATAAAAACGCACGCAAATAACTGAGATATGGTTGATTTCAAGCTCCAAACCGGCCTACCCTGAAGCTTTTTCACTTGGAAACGCACACACACAGTAAAATTACACGATGCCTGCTTTTTAGTTAGTAAAAAAGGAACAAGAAGAACCATGGTCGGGATCTGAAAAATGCATTAATTTGGCGCGCGCACGTATTCCTGTTGGAATTTTCATTAAATTCAATGAAAAAAAAGCAAATTTGAGTTCGGTGACTAAAAATTACATAAGAATACGAATTTTCATAATTTTACAATGAATTTTGAAAAATTGTCATTTTTTGACATGATTTTGACGATTTTGATATTCCAAACTATCAAAAGTTGTTGCTGACGACTTGTTTTGACTGCATATTCGAGTTCAGCGATCCCAAAAACGTAAGTATACGAAGTTTCACAATTTTACACAGAAGTTTGTAAAAGTTATATTCAAAAGTCTGATATTGGCAAAAAAAAAAAAAACGTATTTCAAAAACCAAATTCGAGCTACCGGCGTATGTTTTTGTTATGCTAAAAATCTGAAAAAATGCAGGGGTCATTTTTGGACATTTTAATCCAAATTTCGGGTGGAGGTCATCAATTTTCCACTTTTCTCAGAATAGCGGGCACCCTAATGCCTATCCATGTCTGCATGGGTAGAAATTAACTATCTATGTTTGTATGGTGTTTTCTCAATGTGTGCGGTCATTTATCCCAAAGCACCCTATATATACTCGTAGCATTTCTCGATCAAAATAAACATTTTCCCTACCAAAATAAACATTTTCTTTAATAACATTAAAACAACCAAAATGAACTTGAATTGTTGAAATGAACCTGATCGTTTTTTAGTTAATTAATGATGACTACATCGATAATGACGAAGAGGACTTGTAATCCAGAGAATGAATTTGCACTTCAAAAATATATCTGGCAGGTTGAGTGTGACACATACATTATTTGAAAGTATTGAATACAAATTTTGAAATTTGAAAATGTTTTAAATAATCTTAAATGTCATGGAGGGTCCGATTGGATTTTGAGCGAAATCGGTAAATTAGGCAATGAGAAAATGATGCTTGACAGATGTTAGTTAAATTGCGCATGCGCGAAAGCTACCAGTGAGTGGGGAAAGTTGTTCATGGGGTCCATCTACAATATAAAATGTTTAATCTCTGAAAATACCATCGAAATAGGATGATTTCCGTCGGTTTTGGCGGGTGTGCGTCGGGGAAATGCGCCAGTTCGATGGGCTCCTCGTTGTTCATGTGAGGAGATTTGGGCCGCTTCTTTAACAATGTGAAGACTATGAACATAAATGTTTCTTTAACAACATTCAAAAAATGAAAACAACAAACTGTTAGTTAAATGAATTGCTTCACCCATAGCTGCTGATATTAGGTTGACAGAGGTGTTCATTACGTAGTTCCAACAATCATCAGTATTAATCGCAGCAACTGCTCCGGTAATCACACCCTCTAACACATGGTTTCCCTGTTCACTTAGAGTGCTTCAAAGTACTTTACTTTCTACTTAGTTACTTTTCCTACGAATGTTGTATTGTTTATTTTGGTTGGGAAAATGTTTATTATGATTGGGAAAATGTTTATTTTGGTCGGGAAAGTGTTTATTTTGATCGGGAAATGCTATATATATATATATATAACCCTGGGTGCAGTGGAGGAATGCCATCTAGGCG